>JARQOC010000003.1:111056351-111656351 GCA_033576535.1 Allobates femoralis | reverse complement strand
GATTCTAATATTTTTCTATCTCCTGGTCACAAGGTACAAACATTTTTTACCTTATCAAAATTAAATTATTCTTTGTTCTTTCATTTAGCTATCATGAATGTGGTGCCCTGTGCCAGGTAAGCCACAGAACCAACTAGTACATTTAGGTTCATTGTACCATATACCCACTTTCACTCCAGGCCTGTAGAGGGAGCTCATGTGCTGTTAAGCTAGATCCCCTATAAATACAGGTGCTGGGGGCGAAGTTAGCCAGAGTGTACAGTCACTAGAAGAACTGTGAAGGTCAGCTCAGTGCCTAGTGAGCTAAACTGGTTACCGAGCCGTGCTAGGCCCGAAACCAGCACACCGCCAGAGCAAGTGGAGGTCAGAAGTGAGACCGAGGGCAGAGGTGAGGAACACTACAGAAGGGGGCAGAGGAGCCATCCCGGCTCACCCACCAGAACACCGGTCACTGGAATCCGAGTCTGCAAGGGAAAGACGTTAGCCCAGCAGAGAATCCCAGTACACCTGGAGGCTTAGCTTCCCGGACACCCGCAGCACCAACATTTGAGAGCGATGAGCCGCAGGAGAGATAGCAGAAGCCAAGTGAGAGCCCTCAGTGCAGCAACACAGGTGTGGAGGAACAGGAAAGGTCAGGCCTGGTATCACACACGCCAGACTCAAGGCAAGGGAACAGGACAAGGAGGCTTATACTTCACTCGGTGTGGAAATCCCAAAGTGCACCCTTCAACCCTGGTTGTGTACCTGGAGAACCATCAGTAAAATGTAGAGAAAAAGACTTTATTGTGTGCGTGTCCCTTCTTCAACCTGTCCCACACCACAACGACTATGCTGCCCCATTCTTATTGTGCTGCTTTATTCCACCATCATACCCTACTGCCCCAGGGAACCCGCTCTTCCTGTAGAGAGCCACAACACCTTGCTGCTGCCCATCACCCCGGAGGCTCCAGCAGCGCCGCTGTCATCACTGGACCTACAGGTGGCGTCATGACTGACAATAACTTTAATCCCTGTAAATTATCCCCTTTTTATTTTGTCACCAGGGGCATGGACTCGGGCACTGACCACTAGTGACATCTCCATACCAGTACGCCCGAGCTCCGAGTACCCAAGCCCTTGGCACGAAACATGAGTATGTTGGGCATTAAGGAGTGTGTATGGATGAATTACCAAGAAAATGAATTAGGAAGTGTCCAATGTGACACTGTGACATTAAGGAAAAAACATTTCCATGACTCGGGGACATTAGTGATTACATCGGGCTCTAAACAACAAAAGTTTCAATGTCATTTTAACTTATAGAGATATACAATAACAGCAACTAAAATAGACTGTATATTGATCTCTCATATTCTAAAATAAATGATATACAGTACAAACACTGGGGATCTTGGGCTCATGTTCTGATTTTTTCATTGCAGATTAATAATTTACAGTCTATACGCTGCAGCTTGTGTTCCAAGTAATCTGTTTAGTCATGCTGTAAGATCTGACCTGCGGTTATTGCTGGAGAAATGCAATTTCTAGCATTTATCTAATATTTTCATACAATTCATTATTATGCTTGTAGTGACTTTGTGACTTTCAGTTTCCTCTCATGCTCCTGTAATATATTGACAAACTGGCTACTTTGTTGGCCATTTTCAAGCAAAAATTAATTACCTATACTTAGGCTGCCTTCACACTGGCGTTCCCCTCCGCAGCGTTCTGCGGAGGGGAATCGCCATGTGTGCGCAGCCAGCGCAAGCCCCTATGTTTAGAATGGGGACGCACGGTGCTGCGCTTGACAGCGCAGGACCGTGCGCACCCATTCACTCCCATATGTGATCTGTGCGCAGACGGATGCCTGCGCACAAATCACACACTCCGCCCACACCAGGGACGCAACATGTCGCGTCCCTGGTGCGAACGAGACTGTATGATCTGTGCGCAGGCATCCGCCTGCGCACAGATCACATATGGGTGTGAATGGGTGCGCTCGGTCATGCGCGGTCAAGCGCAGCACCGTGCGCTCCCATTATAAAGATAGGAGCTCGCGGCCGCTGCGGTCACATTGCGGACCCCTCCGCAGAACGCTGCGGAGGGGTCCGCAAATGTGAACCCAGCCTTATAGTTTTTCCTAGGACATTAACATGCCTTCTTTTCACAAGTATGGATGGACTTACAGTGCCTAGAAAAACTATTCACACCCAATGAACTTTTGCACCTTCTTTTTTCCCCCATGACATATAGCGGTGGCAGCATCATGCAATGGGTATGCTTTTTTTCAGCAGAGGCAGGGATGCTGTCCTCAGTTGATGGGAAGATCCTGGAAGGAAAGCTGTTAGAAGCTGCAATAGACTTGAGGCTTGTGTTTAGGTTTACCTTCAGCAGCACGACGACCCTAAACATACTGGCAGAGCTACTATGGATGGGCTTATTCAATGGCCCAGTCAAAGTCCACTGAGAATTGGTGAAAAGACCTGAAAATTGCTGATCACAAATGTCTCCATCCAATTTCTTTAAACTAGAGCTATTTTGCTAAGAGGATTGCGCAAACATTTCAGCCTCTGGATGTGCAAAGCTGGTAGAGTCTTTCTCAAAACTACTTGCATTAACAATTGCAGCAAAAAGTGATTTGATTGTACAAAGTATTGACTGGGGGGAAGGGGGCTGGATATAATGTGAGAAACTGAGAAAGCACTGTGACGCGACGGACTAGGGAGCATCTGGATGTAGTGTGTGACAATGTCACACAGACCAACAGAGTCCAGCACACTTCAGAAAAAAACTAACAGGGGAAACACCTGAAGGGACAAATAAAACAGTGAGTCCTGCTTGTAGGGGGAAAGGAGTCCACCTGTACTCACCTATGGCTGTGCCCTGATCTCCCTAGCATCCCTGTTCTTTCACCCCATCAACGAGCAGGATTCCTAGTCCCTCGCTGGTCCTGATAATAATTCTCAATAGAGAGATGGCCGGAGGGAGCTCTAGTCCCAACCACTGCAGTAACAACAACAAGGAAAGGAAGGGCAGACAGGGAAATGACAAAACAACTTCATGCCTGCTGCCAGACTCCTAGGCAACAGACAGCTTGGCAACGGTCAGCTTCTCCAGAGTATCTCCTTCACCACAGGTAGCAGGCCAAGAATGGAATTCTATCATCAGCAAGGACTGCTGGATCATGTGACCATGTAAGGGAGATGGGAGTAATCACAAAGTAGCCACACCTGGGAAGAGAACTAAGGAGCTTGCTAGCAAGAGAAACTGACATTAACTCTTACACTGCCAAAGGACAGAAACACGTTTAATATGAAGTCTCAATACAGAAATGAGACACAGGTCCCAAACGTGTCACAGACTCGTGACTAGCTCAAAGAATCTTAATTCTTTTTTAAGACGATGCACATCTTATCCATTCTATTTTTCAATCTTAATCTTCAATTGCTGTATTTTATTCTCATATACAGGAACTTTAAAGCAAAAGAAGGACAGTTTCTTATGATTAACTATATATTTTCAGATTGGATCACGTGTTATGTAGTCTATTTTTTGCTTCATTAAAGTCAGTGTATAAAGAAAATGTCACGTGTAAATGGCCGTCCCTACACCTCATAGTTGCAAAGGTTGATAGCAAGTTATTCAAATCTTTCTTTACTTCAAGTGTCTTGGTAGGTTATGTGTATTTAGTGCTAGACTCCCCTTCTTCAGACCAGAATTCACTGACTGTCAATGCGCCCAAGACCCTGCCCACATATGGTTGCCCAATGGGTGCATGACTTTGCAGGTTTAACCTTCAACATCAGACGGCAATTGGCAAAGTTTCAAAATAATTTGGCCATAAAACAGCCAAATTGTGTAGTAAGGAGGTCAATCTTTACCAGTAGGATATCTAGATGGATATAGTACCAGGCTGGCAAGGTGTATAACAGCCAGAGCTTAATTTTATGTGCACACTACCCAATGTGCCAGGAAAACATGACTTGGCCCATATGCCAAAAGTTACCAACCCCTGGTCTAGTGTATTGAGTATCATAAATGGATTTTCCCTTTAATAGTTAAACTAATCCCAGAACACCTCCTGCGGCAGCATGAAATGTATTTCGCTGCTTGTTCTTGTACAAAACGTCATGTGCGTTATGGATAAGTTTCTCATAATTATATTTCTGACAACAGATTTGTTCCTTTAGGTGGCCGTCTTGACTTCACTTTACTTGTGATATGATTAGTTTAGTTCTTAATGGTTTATTAAGTTATCTTGAGTTGCTATGGTTTCAGTGACCAGAACTTACAAATTGTGTGTATTTTTGGATATACCGTATTTTTAAGGCTAAAGATACAAAGCCCTGCAAATCTTTTCTAAGTACAAAGTTCTTTTATATGCGACGATAGAAAGACTCAACTTCCGTGGTAATTAAGACATTGAGTGCTTGGGAAAAATGACACCTATTAGCTTTATTGAAACACAGATGTAGAATAAGACTCAGTTTGTGGACCAGTGTGCAGTAAAGTTAATTCCTTAGAATATAACATCAGCCGAACCTGGAGATGCCGCAGGGAACAGCCAACAACTAACGTGTATGAGGGTCTCTGAACCTGCTCAATCCTTTTATTTCCCTGAATAGTGAATCTCACACCTGTTGCATGATGGTTCTCGAGGTGAGTTTGTATGAAGCAGGCTCAGGAAATGAATATGCACCATACACTGTAGTTGGTGGCTGTATTATACAACCAACATCTGCTTTGTTTAAAGAGGACCTGTCACCCCTTGGTGCTTTCCAAACTGAATGCACCACTGAATGCAGTGTGTCTGCTGCACTCAGGATGGGATAACGAGCCCGGAGGGACTTACTGAATATGAAGTCCTCAGTGTTCATGGGGTTCCTCCTGCCTCCTGCCTCCCTGTGCTGCCTCCTGCATGTGATGTCAGCACGGAGCCCGCCCTGCTGTATGCATACAGCATAATCTGGAGCAGTGCAGGCTAATGTCACATTCAGGAGGCGGCACAGAGAGGCAGGAGGCGGCACAGAGAGGAAGGTGGCGGGGGAGACCCCCAGGAACAGCGAGGACTCCATAATCAGTAAGTCTCTCCCTTTTTACAGCTCACAGGGCAGGTAGAAACATGACAGATCCCTCCATGAATGCAACAGACATGCTGCATTCAGTGGTGATTTCAGTCTGGAAAGCACCAGGGGGTGACAGGTCCTCTTTAATCGTTTAAATTCCACCATCAGAGACGTCAAAGTGTCGCGATTGGGGGTCTACTCCAATGGTTTGTTGTAGCAGGTGGTTTGATATATTGCTTTTGGAAGATGAAGAGCGTTTGTGTTTCCAGGAGCTAGACAATTTGTCATCAGTGATGGAACCATCATTTCTGCTCTCTAGCAGAAAACCAGAAAATCCTGAAGAAAAATGTGCACCTTCATTGCTTCTTGGCCTAAAATGCAGTCACAGTTGGGTTAGTCAACAAGACAACAAATATCAGATTATTCAGATGATTGAAGGTTCAAGTAATAGAAGTCAAGCTGAGCTTGGTATGGTGTGCGGGAGAGTCCAAGAGAATAGTTTGTAAAACTGTGTCCCAGCAATGAAATTCAGGTTCCAGATCAAATATTAAGGCCAAATAATACAAACCTAATAAAGATATAGGACTGGTTCTCAGGATAATGTACTGCTTTTTTACAGACAGTTGTCTGTGCTGTATATTTGCTTCAATGTCAGCAGAAGTAACAGCAATAAGACATTTGTGAGAGAAACCAGGGTTTACTTCAAAGATACATCAACTGTGCATATCATCAACTAAAAAAACAGCATAACTTAAAGTGTAACCAATAATTAACTTTTTATTTAGTAATAATGTAGATTATAATAAAGTGATTATAATAAAAGGTTCAAATATACTTCATAAGAGAAATCTGGAAGAAAACGTTTTAAAACCTTTCAGAAGATGTCCCCACGAGGCTGTTTCTAAACCTGACATATGCTGGTTTTAAGGGAGATCCGTCTTCAGTTCCACACACTGAATATGGCCATATAAGGGTGGGAAAGGCGGGCATTCACACTACAGCTGATCAGAATCTCAGGTTACCTCAGGCAGTGACAGTGCTGAGCTCAGGCTGTCAGCAGTGCTCCCAGCTCCTTTGATCTCATCTGACTTCTCTCTATTCATTTCGGCTTTGCTCCATGTTATCAGCTAATGGCCCTTCACACAGCTCCTCAGCTGATTGCACAGAGCAGAGCAATGTGAATAGAGAAGAGTCAGATAAGATCACAGGAGCTGTGTGCTGACAGCCTGAGCTCAGCACTGTCCCTACCTGAGGTAACCTGAGTCTCTGATCAGCAGTATAGTAAATACGGTGCAGGTCTCACCCCCCCACCGCCACCCCTTATATGACCATATTCAATGTGTGCAGCTGAAATTAGATTTCTCTGACAATGAGCTTATGTCCGGTTTAGAAACAGCCTAGTGGGGACATGTTCTGGAAGGTTTTTGAAAAGCTTTATTCCAGATTTCTCTTATGAAGTATATTTGAAAGTTTATTATCACTTGCTCTACATTATTATTATTATTATTATTATTATTATATGAAAATTGAAACAGCGCTTACATTTTAAAATGGCTGCTGTACTAGAGAAAACAATACAAAACAAGAAACAGTTAAGGCTGGCTTCACACTTGCAGATGGATCTGCAGCGTTTTGCAGATGCATCTGCAAGTGTGAGCATGCTGACCGCGGCCCCTATGTTTATAATAGGGCGCACGCGGTGTGAAAGCTCTCATTCACTCCTATATGTGTACTGTCAGCAGGCGTATGCCTGCTGACAGATCACACACTCCCGTCCGCACTGTGGACGCGAGATGTAGCGTCCATGCTGCGGGCGGGAGAGTGTGATCTGTAAGCAGGCATACGCCTGCTGACAGTACACATATAGGAGTGAATGAGAGCTTTCACACCGCGTGCGCCCTATTATAAACATAGGGGCCGCGGTCAGCATGCTCACACTTGCAGATGCATCTGCAAAACGCTGCAGATCCATCTGCAAGTGTGAAGGCAGCCTAAGATACCCAACTGATTATTAAGCATTAGCGGATAGAGCAGCGCCATCTTCTGACACTGCAATGTAACTTCTCCAACATATAATAAATATGTAGGTTATTGCATGAATTTCAACAGTCTACCCATCAAGTGTCATGCCCAGCATCTCCACTAGTCCTACCATGAGACTTACTGTATCTAGAAAAAAATAACAAGGTATTTGAGAGTCGATTGTAGTGTAGTACGGAGACAACACCTGAATATTTATTTGTCCAGAGCTGATGTACAAGAACATTATGTTAAAGTTTAGCAATTTGGGTTCCCACAAATTGTGTTTTAAGAGATAAATAAAAATAAATACCAGAATGTGTGGTGCGAGGGTGACACCATTAATGGAGGAAGTAACTTTTCCAACTTGGAATCCTATAGAAATCAATATAGCTTGCAGCCATGAGCATAACTGCATTAAAAAAGGTAAAATTCTGGATTATTTATAAAAGCAAAGGTAGCAATTTTATTGTCTGCTCTAGGACATGAACCCTGAGCCAGTTTTGTACAAATCTTTGAAAATAGGCTTTAATGAAACTCTATACATCTATGCATCAAAACTTTTTAAAGACTTCCCAAAGAAAGTTTGTGAGTTATTAACATTGCCTTTCATCCCCTGTCCTTAGCTATTAATTTAGTAAATTCTGAGCTATTTACTGTTGCCCACCCTCTTTGCCATGTGGTAGGAGTCTCACTGTTGATGAATATTCGATGGTGGGTGTTTAACATTTCTAGTTTATTAATTTGTATTTTTTTATTGCTCCAGCCAGTTAATTTAATAAAAGCCTATGTTTCTTTGTGTGGCTTCTAAATTATTTCAAGATCTATGTCTAATAAATTGTGAAACGTACTTCAATTGTCAACTGTGAGGGCAAAAAAATATATAACATTCCTCATTATTTTGCAAAAAAAAAATTAAACTCCAATGTGTTATGGCAGACCATTACCTAGACTTATCCTGCATGCAACCTTGCTTTAACATAAAAGAAAAATGAGCCTTCAGTTATTGTGAAATATATTACACTAGTTTGTTATATAGGAAAAATCTATTAAATAACATCTGTTGTAGTTGATATACTTTGGGGATGGAAGCCTGTCTGATCATAAATGTAAATTGTAGCACAGATTAGGACTTGGTCAGTATCATCATTTTTTTGCATTTTCTTATTGTTATGAGTGCTACAAGAAAATTGGCTAATTACTTTTTAACTTTATGGGACCATTGACAATTATCCGCAATTTCTCGTAGGAACTTGAGGCCTCCATACACATTAGGCTAACATTAGCCTAAATTGCCTAAACCGACTCTGCCAACACTCTAGTGTGTATGGGAACCACCTAACTCTCCCCTACATGGGATGTCTCGGAAGATAAGGATCATGTCGGGTTTGGACTGCTGATCCTTTTATCCCAGGAGTGGGAATTCCAGGCCTCAAAGGCCGCCAACCATGCAGGTTTTCAGGATTTCCTTTTGGGTACTTCAAACACAACAATATCGCTAGTGACATCGCTGCAACGTCACTGGTTTTGTGACGTAACAGCGACCTTGACAGCAATCTCGCTATGTGTGACACACAGCAGCAATCAGGCCCCAACAGTGAGATCGCTGATCATTACAAATCATTCTGGACCATTTTTTGGTCGTTGTGCGCCCGCTGGGCAGTGTGCATCGCTGTGTTTGACAGGGACAACGACCAACGAATCTCAAAACTACGCCCGAAAGTGACAGGGTCCCAATGACCGCGATATCGTTGCTGCATTGCTGGTGAGATCTGACTGTTTGACATTTCACTAGCGATCACGTAGCGACGCACCAGCGATCCCATCCAGGTCAAATCATGGTCGAGATCGCTGGAAAGTAGCAGCGTGTAAAAGGGCCCTAGTATTGCACAGGTGATAATTGAACCACCTGCACAGATTATGATTCCAACCCCTGTGCAATGCTAAGGAAATCCTGAAAACATGGCCTGTTGGAGGCCCTTAGGCCTGGATTTTCCCCACTCCTGTTTTTTCCCCAGCAAAATATCTGCCGCCGGATGAGTCTGGCATCATATTCCCCCATGCAGGACACAGGAGCGTTCGGCAGAGTAAACACTCCTGTGTGTAGAGGGGTCAGGAGAGGTAGCTGCCAGTTGAATAATCGTTGAACCATCAGAAGACCAAAACTATCCATTGTGTAGGGGGCCCTTAGCAGCAAGTGCTAAATCTCCATTTTTCCCTAGTCTTTGATGATGCATTATTGTGAAGGCTCAACCACTGCTCCATTTAAATAGATGCAGAAGACCCATTCTAGTGATTGGTGGGCACCCTGTGAATATGTGGTAAGTATTGATTCTTGAAAACTTCCATAAAGGGAATCTATCACTAGCTTTCGGGTTGCAAAATGGAATAAATTGCTGTATAGGGCACTAAAAAGGGTCAAGTGTACTTTTCTTACCACAAAAATAATATTTTATCTCAGGGAAAACCCTTTCTGAAACGTTTATGTAAATTTGGTCTAAAGTGCTCAATGCCAATGCACAACAACGCACATTGAAATGCCTCCTTATTACCTGCCTGCTGTACCCTAAAATGACAGATTAACATTTTATCAATGACGCTGCAACAGGGAAATCACCGTGAAATCCTGCACATGCATTGTTTCTAGCACATGCTCAGTACATCACCAATGCCTTTCCCCACATATGGAAGAGTACTGTACATCTATTAGCACAAATGCTGCATGCACAAGGTTTAGCAGACTGTATGCCAACATACAAAAGCACAGAATGAGAAATGGTTCTGCTACCTTCAAAAATAGTCAAAAATTAATCGACAAGAAGGATGATTTACTATTCCAATTATCCTAGAATTCTGTTTCACGTTGTGGCATAAAATCAATCTGGTGGCTATTTTTTATTATACAATTTTTGTGTTATACTAATTGTGGTGCCCCACCTGGTCAGGCATCACAATTGGGGTACTGCACCCATAAATGAGTGTGTGGTACCCCTGTCACACTGGGAAGGTAGATCTCTGTGGGAGGATCCCAATCCAGCACTCCACACACCCACCTAGAATAGATGGTTTAGGGCCCATACCCTAGGGGGGGAGTTAGGGAGAAGGGAGGACACACAGTGAGTTTTAGTCGGCACTGAGGAAAGACGGAGAACGGGGAGCCTCCGATTGAGAAAAGGAGACTTCCAGGACTTCCAGGGAGGGGGCCTAGAGAGAGAGAACAGGCAGCCCAGACGGAAGGAGGGGACCCCCCGAGTGCCCATACTCAGGGAGGGAACCATGGTCCACTTTACCGGAGTACCGGTTCCGAAGACAGTCAGGGAGTCCAGCCCCAGCGCCGAGAACACTGGAGGTCGTGGGTCCGTTTACTGGCCCTGACACCCTGTCTGGCAGGTCAGTCACATCAGGTTAACCCACTGGGGTCGAATCCCAGAGCAGGAGAGGCAGAGAGTGGAAGCCGGGATTGTCAAAGCACCTCAATGGGCCTGGTATTAACGCAGGCTACTCCAGGACAGGCATGAGCAGCGGACTTGGGTTAGATCCAGGAAGGCATTCCATGGGAGACTTCAAGAGACTCTGCAGCCCACTGTGACTATCCGGCCAGATAAAGACTGTTTTGCCACTGTTAACTGTATCACCTTCTGCATTGTTCCAGTAAAGTACTCGGGTAGAGTGACAGAGTCTCTGTGTGCTTATTCACTGCTGCTCTGAAAACTATTTCTCCATCACCAGCACCTCCATCACTACAGGTGCATCCCTGCCCGGTGGGACAGCTCTACCTGCAGGGACTGTACCATCTTTGCCGCTATACCACCACCCTCTGGAGGTCTTAAGCGGCGCTGGTGCTCAATCACCAGAAGCTGCGGGTGGCGTTACAATAAACCATTATAAACTTTAATTCCCATTCCAAGTACCCATTTTTAGTTGACCACCAGGGCCACGGGTCTGGACAGGCCACCAGTGACATCCCTTCTGCAGCAGAGGGCCCAGATACCTGAGTCCCCATCCCCTGGGCTAGTCATAATCATTTTTCAAAAGGTACAAAAATGCTGGTCTAAAGTGAAGACTCCCTGTACACAATAGACTAAAATTAGCCAAACTCCACAATATCGGTGGAATCAACTGACAGTCAAACGTATACCAGGACCTCCCAACATAAGCTGTCAGGGAAAGAATAATTAGCTCATTGGAATTTTAAGACCGATCCTTATAATCTGCGGAAGCTATCATCGAGAACACGGGAATGCTCAGCTGAGCAAACTGCATCTGTTAGGGACGATAGTTGTTGGGCAAAAGATTGTTCAGCTGAAATGTAATGTGCGGGAGACTTTATGCCAGCCAGGAGATAGGAGAGTAAGAGAAAAGAGAGAAAAGTGCCTAACACTTACAAGATGTGTCAAGTCCATTGCATAGTATGTACCTCTGTGGTAAATTTGTTGAGTCCAATCGCCAGATTTTTGGGTAAATATTGGCCTCTTATTTCTAATTTTGGAAATTTCACTTAAATAGTTTAATAAATAAGGTCAATACTTACAGAAAACGGTGATTGGACTCAACTAATTATTACAGAATTGTAATTCATTGAAATGACCATCCTGTTATCCAGACCAGATAAATGGTGACATCTTCTTTGACATGACCCTCTAGAACTCTACTTCTGATAACAATCTTGGGTGGTCATTTCACACACGTTTTCACTGTATATCCTTCTATTTGATTGCACATTGACAATGTTATGGGATTGGAATTTTCTGATATTTTATCATCTCAGTGGTGAGGTCAAACTGGTGGAGCTATAATAACATTGCATGCACTGAATAAGTACACCAAAACTACACATCTAAAATCTAAACAGGACGAAAGGAGAATACACAAAATGTTATTCTTGCATTGTCTATTTTTTTGAATGACCATGAAACAACAGAGCTTGAATACATTGACGTGTCCAGCACTAAAGCAAGGATGAGAATGCTTTAATCAAGATGATTTGATCATAGTAGGCTGTGTTAGCTGGCTTCACACTTGCAGATGCATCTGCAGCGTTTGCAGATGCATCTGAAATTATCAGCATGCAACCGCGGCGTGGTGTGAATGCTCTATTCATTCTGTATGTGAGCCGTAAGCAGGGTTGCCTGCTGAAGATCACACTCTCCGCCGCACTATGGACGCGAGATGTTGCGTCCAAGTGCGGGGCGGGAGTGTGTGATCTGTCAGAGGCATACGCTGCTACGGCTCACATACAGGAATGAATGAGAGCATTCAGACGCGGTGCGCCTATTATAAACATAGGGCCGCGGTCTGCATGCTGATACTTGCAGATGCATCTGCAAACGCTGCAGATGCATCTGCAAGTGTGAGCAGCTTATGTGTGCTTTTCATCTATTATTGATTATCATAATGCTTAAAAGTACTATATAATTATTAGACAGTTTAATCCTTTCACTTTTCTGGTGATCCCATTTATGCATTGGATGTCTCACTGGCTCAGTGGTTAATATCGGCGTTTAAAGGGGTTTTCCCACAAACAAAGTTACTTTAAAAGTTCATTTTAATCAATAGGTCTTGAAATAATAATAATTTCCACAATTAGATGTGATTAAAAAAAATGTTCCTGTGCTGAGATAATTTTATAAATGTGCTCCTATGTACAGTTTCATTTTTGTTTATGACCGTGCACAGAGCATTGGTTTGATCCTGGGCAGGGGAGGATGAAATACAGTATACAGACATTACAGTAGAAAATCACAAATTCTTTCTTTGAGGTAAAATATTTTCTAGGGACAGGCAGAGAAATGTTTTATCTCATAAAAAGAATCAGCTGGGATCCTGTGCTATGTAATGTCTGTATAGTCTTTATACTCTTACTTCCTCCCCTGCCCAGGAGACGTGGTTTGATCAGACCATATTCCGTGCATGGTTAGAAGCAAAAATGATACTGTAATAGCAGGGGCACATTTATAAGATTATCTCAGAACAGGAACATTTTATTTAAACACATCCAATTGGGGAAATTATTATTATTCCAAGATCTTTTGATTAAAATTAACTTTATTCGTGGGAACCCCCCCTTTAAGTGGTTGAATATCAGCAGTGATTAGAATAAGCTCTGGTATTTGCTCTTAGGCTAGGGTCACACTTGGCATGCACTAATTTTGCAATTTTTTTTACCTGATTCTGTTTTTGCAAATTTCCATCTTTTCATAAATAAACGCTATGCATTAACAGATCCATTAATGCATGGTACCTATATGGACCATGTGTTAACAGATGCATTTCCCATGTTAAAAAAGGTATGCATTTTTTTACTGCCCCCAAAAACGCTGCTAGCAGCGTTTTTTGTTGCTGTTTCAAAAACGCATAGCGATTTTTCAGTGCCCTTTTGACACTGCGTTATTTGCATTGGAGCCTATGGATCTGTTAACGAATCAGTATTTCAACATTTTCAACTTTGAATAACTGATGATTTTAATGGATCCAGAGCTCAAGTGTGACCCTAGCTTTAGGGCTTTTTATTTTACCACTGGAGTATAAGCCCCCTGCCCCTAGTCTTATACTCACCCTCTGGTGTCTTCATCTGTTTTTGGCGTCACTTTTGTTGATCTTCTGCAGTTTGTGACCTGCCGGCTCCTCCAGTGTTTCATGGAGTGCGCTGGAGTTCACATCTCAATGCAAGTCTATGAGGCCTCATTCTGGCCTCATCGTGGCACTCGTAGACTTACATTGTGAGTTTGTGATGTAACTCTGGCCAGTCAGATGTTGCGGGCGCAAGATGGCACCAGAAGACCAGAGCAATGCCAAAAAAAGTGAAGACACCGAGGGTGTGTATAAGACCAAGGGCAGAAGAAAAAGAAAATGCTGAAGTGGTCCTTTAAAATGAACTAGTCATCATTTTTTTTTGCATGTAAGCTATGGTCACCATTATTAGGTATTTAAATACAGCATTCTAGAATGCTGTATATAAGTCTCAAGACCGATTATTAGGCAAAAAAACTGCTATTATACTCACCTTGGGGGGTGGTCTGGTTAAATGGGTGTAGCAGGGAAAAGTCAAAGAACCCCTGCATACCACGCATTGTCTGGCATTCTTTGACTTCTCCTCATGCCTGCGCATTACAGTACTTTGCCCTGCCCTCAGCAGGGCAGAATGAAGTAAGCATGCCCAGGAGTGCAAAGGAGAAGACTGAGCAAGTAATGTAGGACGTGTCAGAATGGGGGCACTGGACCGAGACCTGCGACTCCCATTGGACTTGGTCACTCTCCAGGTGAGTATAATAAAAGATTTTTTTTGCATTATACAGATTGGCCTGAGAATTTATATACAGCATTCTAGAGTACTGTATATATGGTTTTACTGGTGGGGGCTGCAGTTTATATGTAAAAAAATGCTGACTGGTTCACTTTTAGTAGCATAAATGAACATACCACAGACTAATGTCCAGGGAGAAGTGCGACCTCGGCACCCCATGTATCTGCACCCTTGTGTCTACTCATATGTGCCCAGTGATGTTGTCTCCTAGCACAATAATCTTTTTTCCCATGTGCATGTTACTGGAGCTTTTCTTGTAGACAAGACATAAAAAAATAGTGTCTTCAATGCTTTTTTGGTCCTGATTTACCTGCGGCATTCAATAAAAACCAATGAGCCAAAATATATTTGCTGTCATTTAATTTCGTTATTGTGAGTAATAAGCGCTGTTCCTCTATCGAGTTATGGCCCGGGCTGAGCAAGGCCTACAATAAAATGAAGGTAGGTAACATGAAACAAGACAGGACATTTGCCCTTGGCATGTTCCACGTGTAATGTTGTTATAGCATTATAACCGTATGAGTTATGCTTTGTCTCTGTCTGCGGTGGGCTCTTATTACGTGGGAGAAAGGAGTAAAGGCTCCCTGCTACTGGCTGTGAGGAGCCAGAGAAAATCAGGACCTGTATACTTTGAATGGTTTTGCTGGATGTAATGTAAAATGATACATATCTCAAGTATATCACCACATCAGGGTGTGTGCATGAAACAGTATATGGGCCCTTTGCAGTCCAGCTCATCATAATTCACAATTCCACCTGCTTTGGAGGTAGGAGTGGGTCCCTGATATCTCTTGGGCTCCTGTGTGGCTTCTTCAATTGCACCAATTGTACGTCTGGCTCTGCACCACTAACATTTCTAAGTCTGTAAATAAGGGTCCGCTCGAGTGCAATGTGAGAAAAAAAATTGCATTGCACTGAATGTTATTCAAGAGTCAGTGCTGATCTGTGAGTTTTCTCAGCTGTGTTCAGGCAGAGGAAAAAATTGCAGCATGCTGCAAGTGAATGCATAAATCGGACAAGACTCACCAACACAAGTCTATGGGTGAGAGAAAAAAAATGGATAGTATACGGACTATCTGCATGCTGTCCAATTGTTATGGATACATCACCATTCTGTGGCACAGAACACTGTACATGGTCCTGTAAATGATTGTAGAAAGTGAGTGGCTAAGAAAAAACGTATTGCATACAGATGTCATATGGATGCTAGGCGAGACAAAAAAAATGCACACTCGCATAACACTCACATGACATATGGAAAACCAAATACTTTTCACTGGTCCAACTTTTCTGGAAGGAAAATCAGTTCAATTTTTCATGCGCTTGTATGACCCCAGCCTTAATCTGGGTCAAGGTCAAACTTAACCATACTATACCGTCTATGAATCTGTGAAGATCACTGACAACATGTAATGAGTAGAAGTTTTGCTAATTATTATTTGTTTTTCTTTTCATACAAGAAAGTTACCGATGATAAAAATTGACAACACTGACCAAATACTGATAAAAAAAAAAACACTGAAAAATCCCCGACTTCATTAATGAGGCCTAAGTGTAATGATGAAAAACTTGGTAAGTTCAGTATTCAGTCAGTACAATACATCAATGGTGATGGTAGACGAAGAGGACGGGAAATACACCAGGTGAATATGTTATGAAGGGTCATGATTAATCTCTGGTTCATCTGATAACTTTTTCCATTTTTCTGCCTGAGAGTTTTAATAGAGTTGAGGATTTAGATATTTCGGTGATAAGAGGCTCAAAACCTCCTGCTCTGCTACGTCTTCCTGATCCAATAATATCTTCTACTTTTGAAATGTCGTATATTCTTTCCAAATGACCTCATATTTTGGTTCATGCAGTGCTATAGTATGGTTAAAGGGAACATATCACGTTGTATTGATCCCCTAAATTTCTCCAGCTTCTCAGTCTCCCCAACAGGCGAGTGCAGCACACACCTATAGTATGGTGGCTCAGTCATTATATGGACAACATGAGCCAGACTGCAAAACAAATAGTTGTGATGCAAGCTGTTTAGTGGTGCTTTAACTCTCCGTTAACACAGGCCAACCCAAATTCCATGTACACAGAAAGATCATTAATACATTTTTTGCTTAATTTTTTCCTCCCTTTCTTCCAAGCACCATATCTTTGTCATTTACCATCAATATAGCCGCATAAGGGCTTATTGTTTTTTTTGCGAGATGAGTTGTGATGTTGAATGATCCATTCACGTTAATGGGAACCTGTCACAGCAGTTACATATGTACCCTATCTAATGCTAAAATCAATGTTTATAAAAAGCATTTATATCCTTCACTTTCCCTGTCCTAATTTATGCTTTAAAGGGAAACTGTCAGGTCAAAAATCCTTTTGTAACTGATATAATTTTCTAATTCCTCAGTTGAAGCTATTTCTATTCATGTATTTCTTTTATTCATACTCCTCCCTATCCTCTGTAAAATGCAAATAAAGAGATTCATTCTATCTGTCAATCTCAGTGAGTGATCACTTAGTTTCGCTTCACTGAATGGTCATGTAGTGGCATGACTGCACTGCACTGCCCTGATCTGTAAGCAACAACTAAGGCCGGCTTCACACCATGGTTATTCACTGTCAGGTTGTGTCTGGTGTTTTGCAGGATGCACCGGACACAACCTGACAGCCCCGGACAAGCAGAACCGCTTTTTGCCAGCATCATTGTTGGCACTGTCCAGTGCTGAATTTTCAGCACTGTGGCTACAGGGGAGCTGGCTGCGGTGCTGAAGTTTCAGCCGTGGAGCTATCCAGGTGCTGAAATTCAGCGGGGCTGCTTTTAACAGCCGCTGCTCTTTCAGCACCAGGCATCCGGGACCCGGCGTGATTTTCTGCTGCATCCGGTGTGATCTAGCGCCCATAGACTCCCATGCTATGGGCGCCGAATCCGGGAGGATCCGGTTTTGTCCGATTTTTGCATCGGACACAAAAAATGCTGCAACTCCCATGCAAAAATTTGACAAAACCAGATCATCCTGGAAAAGCCCCAAACCGGCAACTGGCAAATAACAGCCAAATAGCCCCATAGTGATACATGGGGGGCAAATTCAGATCCGATGCTGTCCGGTTCACACCGGACAGCCCCGAACCTGAAAAACCATGGTGTGAAGCCGGCCTAAAGCAGTGGAAATCACTCACATGAGGGTTATGTATTCTCTTTTTTTTTGTGCGGCTCTTCAGGTGAGAGAAAGGAGTGGGAGGAGGTGTGTGTTCTTAGCAGCTGCACCTGTCTCTGTGCATGGCTGAGGAATAAGTGTAGTGTGTGCTGTCAGAGATATTTTATGTGTTTATAAGAACATTTGATCATTTGCTCAGCAGATACATACATTACATGTATGAAGTTCATATAAACAGATAGAAATCTCTTACAGACAGCACTCAATGTAGCACAAAACAGCTCATCCCTCCCCAACAGACTGCACAAGATTTTCAGAGTAACTTCAAGCACAGAGGGAGGACGGAATAACAGCTTGATAGGTGTGATTATTTAAATAACATTTACATACTGCAGACTACAAGCAATGAGCCGAACTAGTGAAGACAGCTGCCTGCAGCGTGTGAAGATGTTTATAGCAAGAAAACTACAAGGGGTACAGTAATGATTTTTACATGTTTTAAAAAGGTGCCCAGGTACTATTAGTATATATTGAAAAATGACCTGGCAGAGTCCCTTTAACAGTCATATTGGCAGCATTAGTACGCCTCTGATACCAGGTGTATGCACCGTGGCTTCAGAGACGTGCACTGCATATGATTGGAAGTGTTCTACTGATTTTGTATACAGATTTATTTCTAATATATTTACATCATATGTCATACACATGCCTTTGATGCGGGCTCGCACTTCAAGCCCACAGCTTTCCCTACACATGACAGCCAAATTAATCAGCCGTCATGTGCCTCTAGCAGGTGTGGGTGAACTGGAGGTTTGCTGATGGATTTTAACCAGTTAAATCTCACTATTAATCTCTGATAGCGGAATTTAACATGCACCGGAGAGGGGCGTGTAATTCCCTGCTCCCATCATTGTGTTGGTTGTGCCTTCTTTTCCCCCTCCACCCCCATGGTTTGATATTATATTAGGCTGAGGTCACACATGCCAGCCGTTTTTGCTCTTAATCCGTTTTGGGGAATTTCTTTCCCTTTTTGCTTTCTAAGTCCAAAAAACGATCCGTTAATGGATGGGGCACTTCATGCTTCCAACGTTTTTAGGTGCAGAAAAAAAACGGTCCTTTTTTGGGAACATGGGGCCCTATGGGAAACGGATCCATTAACGGATGGCACATATAGGCACCATCCGTTAACGGATCCATTTTTACTAGCATTTTTTGGCAAAAAATGGCTAAGTCCAAAAAACATAGAGCTGAACAGGAGACTCAAAAAGCACCCTAAAAAATATGTTTTTGAGAATCGGAACACTCTGAAAAATGGTTTGCCATATGTGACCTCAGCCTTAGCAACATAAGCTCCAATGGAAACGTCGTGAAAGTTTCCCTAAAGATTACTTTGCCATTAAATTTAGCACCTCCGTAATGTTAAATGCAACAACAAGAGACAACTAGTGGAGTTTTTGTGCAAAAGTATATACAATCAATTTTATGAGGTAGAAAAATTCAAGTGATTTTTAAAAATTTGCTACACCATATACAAAGTCCAGACACAATAGGGAGTTACAAGACAAGAAACTAACGCTACAAATATGGCCGCGGACAATCTCTGCTACTTACATCCGAGTTTGACGGACAAGACTCGGAAGAGGCTGGAGCACTGACCCTGAACAGCTCTCTCTCTCTCTGTACGGGGAGTGACAGCTGCTTGTGTTTCTGTGCAGCATCGCATTCCAGAGAGAGAGAGGCCGTTCAGGGTCACTGCTCCAGCCTGTTCCGAGTCTCAAATTCGGATGATTGTGTCCGAGCCCTTGGGGTCTAAAAAGTGTTGTTTTTGACCCAAAGAGGACAAATCAATTAAGTATAATGTATAGTAAACAGGGTGAGCATCATTACCCATTGATTTTAGACACAGTGAATATAGATACACACTATGATAAAAAACCTCTTCAAGACATGTGTCTGTTAGTGATGGGCGAACCCCCCGATACTTTGGATCGGCTGGGGTTGCCCGAATTTTTTGTAAAGTTTGAGCTCGGGAACGGGAAGACGCAAACTTGCATCCGAACCCCGAGCTTGAACTTTACTGACATGGGATGCAGGGGGTGGAGCGGGGGGGTTGTAAAAAAAGACATAAAACTTTAATAAACATCATAATCATACTTACCACTCCCGCAAAGCTTCCTCCCGTCTCCTCTCGCGGCTGCTTCAACTTCCGGGGCCACTCATTACCTCCTGTTATTATTCACTACACTGTCGGCGGTCTTCGGCAATTTCCATCGGTGCTTGGCAGTCTTTGGCTTTTTCCGGCACTCGGCAGTGTTCGGGCTGTGACAGCAGGGTTTGCCTGCAATCATGGCCCGGGCTATGAACTCGCGTGAACCCTGACTGTCATAGTCAGATTCAGCCTGCTCTCGCTCTGCATAGATATGTGTCGTCTATGCAGAGCAATGTAGCAGAGCTGAGATTGTTTCCCATTTGGACTATGTCGGACTGAAGATAATTTTTTTAATAAAGATGGAGTCTCTACTAGTACAATCACACGCCGCAATCTCGCCTGGAGATCATAAAGGCGATATGTCGCCCAGGCACAATCACTGTGAAATTGCCTCACGATTGCGGCGCGTGATTGGGGAATTTCGCAGCGATAAATCGCCCATCTCCTGTCGCCTGATTCCTGGGCAGTGCTCAGTAATCAGGGGCAATCGGTAAGAAAATATTTTCGGGTTTTGGCATGTGACAGGGCGACACATCGCTTTAGGTTCCGGGCGCAATTGCGGCGTGTGATGCCGCCATAGTAGTGATGGGCGAATCTACTCGCTAGGACTCGTTACTCGGCGAGTAGTAAGGGACTCGCAGGACTCGCTACTCGGCGAGTTTCCCAGCGAGGACTCGCAAAGTAGCGAGTCCAATGCAAGTAAATGGGAATCCTAGTTTTACTAGCGAGACTCGCTATATCACATCGCTATGTAGGTTGAATCTCCCCCAAATCGTTTAGAGAATGGCACCGCTTCACGGATACCCGCTGTAAGTAGCGATTCCGAGCGAGTCGTAGCGACTCCTAGCGAATCCTAGCGAGTCTACGAATCCGAGTCCTGTATTCTGTATTCGGGACTCGCGAATACAGAATCTGTTATGTTCCGACAAATCTTCCGAGACAGCCTAGCGTGTTAGGTCAGACAAACTTGTAAAGATGGACAAGGATGTTAGCCAATCTTATTCAGTAATGCCACAGCCCTCTTCTTGTGGCATTACTATGATTGGCTTCTGTCCATCGTGATGGCTATGTCATCGATGACAGGCAAGGCTGTATATAAGCCTTGCCACCGCCATTTTGAGCACATTTCTCTGAAGATCTGAGCTAGAACAGGGTGAGGTAGATTCTGGAGCAGATCATAGGGATTGTCAGTGAGTGTAGGGAACTTCAAGATTCCTTATATTAACCCCAAACAGCTCTTGTGAGAGCTAGCAGGAGGACAGAGGAGTACTGTGTACAGTGACACTGTAGGCAGGCAGGGAAGCAGGGAGCTGCAGCCTTTACAGTGTTCACAGGAGCGACCTCATAGCTTCGCTTACTCACTCAGCTGTTCTAATAGCTGAAGTGAGAGGCTTAGCTGAGGTACTATTTACAATTTTTTGCCAGCTGATAGATTTTGGGTCCTAAAAACCCCTTCAGCGTTATTTTGTCTGTGGCAGAACAGTGCGTTGCTGCTCTCCTAGCTGCAAATAGCACGTACGCCACCTACTTCTGCGACTAATTGTGCGCACTTAATAATTTTTTTCAGGGAATAGTGTGCTGCTTCACTGCCAAGTGTTAGCACACACTTAACCCGCCAGTAAGTGACGCCTACAGCAACACCAAACTCCATCTCGGTGGCTGTGCGCACTTTCTAATTTTTTCAGGGACTAGTGTGCTGCTTCACTGCCAAGTGTTAGCACACACTTAACCCGCCAGTAAGTGACGCCTACAGCAACACCAAACTCCATCTCGGTGGCTGTGCGCACTTTCTAATTTTTTCAGGGAATAGTGTAGTGCTTCACTGTCAAGTGTTAGCACACACTTAACCCGCCAGTAAGTGACGCCTGCAGCAACACCAAACTCCATCTCGGTGGCTGTGCGCACTTTCTAATTTTTTCAGGGAATAGTGTAGTGCTTCACTGTCAAGTGTTAGCACACACTTAACCCGCCAGTAAGTGACGCCTACAGCAACACCAAACTCCATCTCGGTGGCTGTGCGCACTTTCTAATTTTTTCAGGGAATAGTGTAGTGCTTCACTGTCAAGTGTTAGCACACACTTAACCCGCCAGTAAGTGACGCCTGCAGCAACACCAAACTCCATCTCGGTGGCTGTGCGCACTTTCTAATTTTTTCAGGGAATAGTGTAGTGCTTCACTGTCAAGTGTTAGCACACACTTAACCCGCCAGTAAGTGACGCCTACAGCAACACCAAACTCCATCTCGGTGGCTGTGCGCACTTTCTAATTTTTTCAGGGAATAGTGTAGTGCTTCACTGTCAAGTGTTAGCACACACTTAACCCGCCAGTAAGTGACGCCTACAGCAACACCAAACTCCATCTCGGTGGCTGTGCGCACTTTCTAATTTTTTCAGGGAATAGTGTAGTGCTTCACTGTCAAGTGTTAGCACACACTTAACCCGCCAGTAAGTGACGCCTACAGCAACACCAAACTCCATCTCGGTGGCTGTGCGCACTTTCTAATTTTTTCAGGGAATAGTGTAGTGCTTCACTGTCAAGTGTTAGCACACACTTAACCCGCCAGTAAGTGACGCCTGCAGCAACACCAAACTCCATCTCGGTGGCTGTGCGCACTTTCTAATTTTTTCAGGGAATAGTGTAGTGCTTCACTGTCAAGTGTTAGCACACACTTAACCCGCCAGTAAGTGACGCCTACAGCAACACCAAACTCCATCTCGGTGGCTGTGCGCACTTTCTAATTTTTTCAGGGAATAGTGTAGTGCTTCACTGTCAAGTGTTAGCACACACTTAACCCGCCAGTAAGTGACGCCTGCAGCAACACCAAACTCCATCTCGGTGGCTGTGCATTTGTCAACAATGTCCCAAAAACACCAAATTCCCAAAAACCAGTCTGCTAAGGGACAGGGACGAGGTCGGGGCCCTAGCAGTCGTGAACAACAAGGCACTGGTAGAAGTAGACAGACAAGGATTGATCGATCCACCTTCCTGCTGTCTAAATTTCCCAGTACTCAACCGAAACGTGTCTTGAGGCCGGAAGATCAAGACCAAATAACATCTTGGATGGCTGACAAGACATCAACCACGGGTTCTGGCAGCACACAATCATCCTTTACACCATATTCAAGTGCCGCTACTGACAACGCGGGGTCATCTAATCCACAAAATCTTCCTATTTCCTCAAGCCATCGCCAGACGGAGGAAAATTTAGACCGCGAACTTGGGCATTCGGAAGATTTATTTGGTTCTTATCAGCCATTCAGACAACCGGACCTTTCTTTGTCACTGCCTGAACAGATACTTGAACCAGACGTACATTCCATCTATGGACAACGTTTGGATTCACCTCGTCCTGAAGAACGTCCCTTTCAACAAAGCCATAGGCCGTCTCAGGAGGTGGAGGATGATGATGATGATGAGACACACATCTCATCTGGCCAGCCTGACCAGTCACGTTATCCAGATGACTTTGAGGAGGAGGGGGTGGATGATGAGACCACTGATCCAACCTGGACACTTGACATGCAGAGCCAACAGAGCAGCCAGGAGGAGGAAAGTGGTTATGTACCACCGCCTAAAGCACCCAGGCTTACTCCTTTATCCCGAATCCAAGCTGTGACAACAGTAGCCCAAATTGTGTCAACTGTTGCACAAACTGTACCAACTGTTGCCCCAACTTTAAGAACAGTTGGCCAAAATGTGTCTACAGTTTGTGTTGGCCAGACTCATCCTTCAGTTCCTACACCACAACCTAAAGGACGAACATCCATTGTCTGGAAATTTTTCAAAGATAGCCCATCAGTACCAAATGTGGTTATATGTAACATCTGCTATGCCAGGCTGAGCAGAGGCCAGGGCAAAGTAAACTTGAGCACCAGCAGTATGCGAAAACACATGACTCTTAAGCACCCTAGTCAGTGGTTGGCCCATCAGGGTTCGACAGCAGGGCCTTCTGACCTCAACACCGTTATGCCACTTCAGAATCGTCCTTCACCATCTACTGTTCATGCAGCAGCTCCTACTCATACGATCTCACCACAAGCTGCATTAGACCAGAGATATGACAGTAGTCAAGTGACTTGTGAGTCTGCGCCAATTGTCCAGTTGTCTGTTCCACAGCTGTATGAGAGGCAGCGGAAACACCCATCCACACACCCTTTTTCTCGACAAATGACAGCGCAAATTTCTAAGCTGTTAGCTGTAGAAATGCTGCCATTTAGGCTTGTTGATACTGAGGCTTTTAGGGAGTTGTTGGCTGTGGCAGCACCACGATACACTGTCCCCAGTCGCAATTTTTTTTCACGTACTGCCATACCCGCGCTACATCTGCACGTGGTTAACAACTTGAAGCGTGCACTGACAAATGCTGTGAGCGGAAAAGTTCACCTGACAACTGATACCTGGACAAGTACTTGTGGACAGGGCAGATACATATCCCTGACAGCTCACTGGATCAACCTTGTCGAGAGTGTCCCAAAGTGTAATAGTGGAATATCTGCGATCCTACCAACTCCACGAATAGCGGGCACAGCATCATTCCGGGTGTCCGCGGCCTCATATACTTCTACAACACAATGTGCGTCTTCAACTTCCTTGACCACTGCTGATTTGTCCGCCACATCACGTCAAAGTTGGGAGCTTTGCAGTACTGCATCAGCCAGGCGACAACAGGCTCTTCTTAAGCTCATCTGTCTAGGTGACACACCTCACACTGCAAACGAGCTGTGGAAAGGTGTTAAACAACAGACAGATGAGTGGCTGGCCCCACTGCAACTACAAGCAGGTCTTGTTGTCAGTGATAACGGACGAAACCTTGTTGCAGCAATAAAGCTCGGTAAACTTCAACACGTGCCTTGCATGGCTCACGTACTGAATCTTGTAGTTCAGAAATTCTTGAAAAATTACCCAGAGTTATCTGATCTACTAGAGAAGGTGCGTAGAAATTGCGGACATTTCCGACATTCATCAACGGCACTTGCAAGTCTATCTGCCCTTCAACAGCAATTTAATTTGCCCAAACACAGATTAATTTGCGACATGCCCACACGATGGAATTCTACATTCCATATGTTGGCTAGGTTCAATGAGCAGCAGAGGGCTATAGCGGAATATCAGCTGCAACATGCCCGTCACCCAGGAAGTAATACAAGACACATTGGTACGATGGAGTGGGTCTGGATCGCTGACCTTTGCGAGGTTCTAGAGAACTTCGATTACTGCACAAAACTGGTCAGCGGTGATGAGTCCATTATTAGTCTCACCATCCCCATGCTGTGTTTGCTTAAAGATTCTCTCCTGAATCTTAAAACAGAATCATTGAGGGCACAGCAGAGGGCTATGGATCCACATTTTAACATCCAGGATCAGAGCCAGCAAAGCCAATTTCAGCCGGCAACATTGGCTGCAGAACAAAACAGTGATGAGGAAGATGAAGACGATTTATTTCTCCATGGTACTGAGGTGCACCCTGATGGAACTCCCAACCCCAGTTTTATGTCGGTACAGCATGGGTGGGCTGAAGAGCAGGAGGCGGAGACCGATTTTGAGACCATGATGCCTATTGTTCATCAGTCAGGTGACACAGAAGACATGAGTCTTTGTAGCCTAGCACACATGTCTGACTTCATGTCTCAATGTCTGTCCCAGGATCCACGCGTCATTAACATCTATGACAGCGACCTCTACTGGTTGTCAACATTCCTTGACCCACGCTACAAAGACAAGTTTCCATCGCTGCTGTTGCAGTCACCAAGGGGCTTAACGATGGATTATTTCAAAAGTGTGGTGGTTGACAATTTAATGTCAATTTCACCATCTGACTCCGCTATACCACGAACAAGCAGCTCTTTGCCACAGCAGCCTTTGGTTCGAACACAAACTGCCACATTGTCAAGAAGAGGTGGTGGTAAGATGTCCACCAACTGGGCGATGTTTAACAGACCTTCCAATCTGCAACGGATTGTGCCTACGGTCCCCTTGTCTAGGAGACAAACATTGTCAAACATGTTGAACGAGTATGTGTGTGACACTACCAGCTTCTTAACCGACCCCTCTGTACCCTTTAATTACTGGGTTTCGAAGCTTCACGCTTGGACTGAGCTGTCTTTGTATGCCTTGGAGTTGCTGGCCTGCCCAGCTGCTAGTGTGACATCAGAGCGTGTTTTTAGTGCCGCTGGGGGAATTGTCACTGATAGAAGGTCACGGCTGACAACAGAAAATGCCGACAGACTCACTCTCATTAAGTTTAACAAGGACTGGATATCATCAAAGTTCTTAACCCCTTCAGACGACAGTACCCAAACCTAGAGGGACATTTTCAAATTTGTTACGTTTGGCTCAGTGCGGTTTAAACATTATGTCCTCTTCTGACACAAAGGATAAACAATGTCCCTCTGCTAAGAAGATTGGATAAATAATGTTCCTGCAACACTTGCTGCATGACAACAAAACTACACAATCAGTGTCAGTAATGTTACTTTAATAATGCATGCACTTGTGATGTTTTTTGACCGTTGAATTATGTCAAACAATCCAAAACAGTCTCTTGGCTGAATTTTTTAAGGCAACAAGCCTATGCCTGCATTGTGGGCATTTCTCAAACTGAAATAAAACATATAGTTTGGCTCAAGTGCCTTGCATAAATTTTAAAAATGTTGATCCCGCCCCTTGGGCTAATTTTTTGAGGCAACAAGCCTATACCTGCATCGAATACGTTGCTTGTACTATGCTCTCAGGACAAGCAAATAGTATGGGCCACGCGCCCTCCTCAACTTCAAAATAGAGTTGATCTCGCCCCTTGGGCTAATTTTTTGAGGCAACAAGCCTATACCTGCATCGAATACGTTGCTTGTACTATGCTCTCAGGACAAGCAAATAGTATGGGCCACGCGCCCTCCTCAACTTCAAAATAAAGTTGATCTCGCCCCTTGGGCTAATTTTTTGAGGCTACAAGCCTATACCTGCATCGAATACGTTGCTTGTACTATGCTCTCAGGACAAGGAAATAGTATGGGCCACGCGCCCTCCTCAACTTCAAAATAGAGTTGATCTCGCCCCTTGGGGTAATTTTTAGAGGCAACAAGCCTATACCTGCATCGAATACGTTGCTTGTACTATGCTCTCAGGACAAGGAAATAGTATGGGCCACGCGCCCTCCTCAACTTCAAAATAGAGTTGATCTCGCCCCTTGGGGTAATTTTTAGAGGCAACAAGCCTATACCTGCATCGAATACGTTGCTTGTACTATGCTCTCAGGACAAGCAAATAGTATGGGCCACGCGCCCTCCTCAACTTCAAAATAGAGTTGATCTCGCCCCTTGGGGTAATTTTTAGAGGCAACAAGCCTATACCTGCATCGAATACGTTGCTTGTACTATGCTCTCAGGACAAGCAAATAGTATGGGCCACGCGCCCTCCTCAACTTCAAAATAGAGTTGATCTCGCCCCTTGGGCTAATTTTTTGAGGCTACAAGCCTATACCTGCATCGAATACGTTGCTTGGACTATGCTCTC
The DNA here is from genome assembly GCA_033576535.1 of Allobates femoralis. NCBI lineage: Eukaryota > Metazoa > Chordata > Amphibia > Anura > Aromobatidae > Allobates > Allobates femoralis. The sequence goes on along the minus strand of JARQOC010000003.1, from coordinate 111,629,114 downwards.
AGGACAAGCAAATAGTATGGGCCACGCGCCCTCCTCAACTTCAAAATAAAGTTGATCTCGCCCCTTGGGGTAATTTTTGGAGGCAACAAGCCTATACCTGCATCGAATACGTTGCTTGTACTATGCTCTCAGGACAAGGAAATAGTATGGGCCACGCGCCCTCCTCAACTTCAAAATAGAGTTGATCTCGCCCCTTGGGGTAATTTTTAGAGGCAACAAGCCTATACCTGCATCGAATACGTTGCTTGTACTATGCTCTCAGGACAAGCAAATAGTATGGGCCACGCGCCCTCCTCAACTTCAAAATAGAGTTGATCTCGCCCCTTGGGCTAATTTTTTGAGGCAACAAGCCTATACCTGCATCGAATACGTTGCTTGTACTATGCTCTCAGGACAAGCAAATAGTATGGGCCACGCGCCCTCCTCAACTTCAAAATAGAGTTGATCTCGCCCCTTGGGCTAATTTTTTGAGGCTACAAGCCTATACCTGCATCGAATACGTTGCTTGGACTATGCTCTCAGGACAAGCAAATAGTATGGGCCACGCGCCCTCCTCAACTTCAAAATAGAGTTGATCTCGCCCCTTGGGCTAATTTTTTGTGGCAACAGGCCTATGCCTGCATCGAAAACGTGGCTTGTACTAAGATCCTGCTGGAGCATGGCGAAGGGTCCCACTGTACGCTACGGAGATAACGCGTAGACGCGCTCTGTTGCAAGTAGACGTCCCAGCCTATCGCATCTATGTTCCCAGTGTTGTTGCCATACCGAGTCATTAAGTAACCCCCCCACAAACACAGGCACTATTTATTTGTCAGCAACATTTGTATGTGCAGTCATGATTTTCCACATAATAACCAAGGTGCCTTCATGCGCTATGCGGGCCGTAAAGTACTTGCTAATGATGATGACTTTAAGCCCACCCACAAAAAAAACCTACACATCCATTCCCTGAAAAAAGACAGACACAAAGCAGTTTTTGTCAACTGGGTATTATTTCGCCATAATGGCAAAGATGTCAGATTTTTTTTTTTTTGGGGTTTAAACTTTGTAAAAACAAATAATAACATAACAAACAAATTGTGCAATGCACAGGAACAAAAAATAAACAAAAAAAAAAAAAGGGGTCTACAGCTGGTGGTAGGTTGCCGCATCCTCCGGCCTTGGCTGTAACGTGGCACCATCACCCTGCTCGTTGAGTAGGTCCAGGGCCCCATGCAGTACCTCACCCAGTGGTTGGAAGCCTGTAGGCTGGGGCATCTGGGCCGGTTGGCCTTGGCTTGGTAGGCCCCTGATTCTGGGACACCACCTCTGGGTCGCAACATACCTGTCCCGGGGTGTGGCCCTGTCCAGGATGTTTGATCTGCTGAGCCGCCACTCCTCCAAAACATCAAACACCTGCCCAGGATGGTTTGGGGGCCTACACGCATCGAGGACAATGTGTATTGCTGACCATGCCCGCAGTCGTCTCTCGAATGGAATGTCATCCAAGAACGGTATGAGACTGCGGGCAAAGTCAGCACTACACTGTCCTCTGCGGTCTTGTGGTGCCCCCGGGATCAGAGCAGGGCTGCTGGGGTTCCAGTGACTCCCCACACTGCTGCTGGCAGTCGGCACTGGAGGGCGCTGGTGTGGCCCTTCATCCTCCTCTTCTTGTCTCTGCGGCCCCAAAGGTGGTGGTGGTGGTGGCGGCGGTGGTGGTGGTGGTGGTGGTGGTGGCGGGTGGTGGTGGTGGTGGCGGCGGTGGTGGTGGTGGTGGCGGTGGTGGCGGTGGTGGTGGTGGTGCTACTCCCTCCTCCTCATCTGGTGGGGGTTGAGGGGCCTCCCTCCCCTCCTCAGGAAGCTGTGGTGGCGGGTTCCAACGCCGCCTCCGAAAGTGAGCAGCTCTGTGGGTAAATATAAAAAACATTTGGTGAATGGGTTGACTTTGGAAACAAAACCATAGGCCAAACATAACATGTGCACGCTTTTTTGACTCAGTGTATCTGTGTATTCTGTGTCTTTTCATTGTTGCCCTTAAGATGGAATTGCAGCAAATAAATTAATGACATTTTTGGCTCATGCCTCAAACTATATTGTATGTGTGGGTACTGTTGCTCCACGATTTTTTGCCATTACATTACAAATTTTAAAATTAGTCTGCACTATTACACTGTGCCCTGACTTAGGCAGGACAGCTATGTAGTCACTTGAAGACATATTAGTGGCCACAACTATTGTTTTGACTTTTTGTGGAAACTTTATGTGGACAAAGCTATAGCCTGACACTGTGAGGCAAACACATTATTCAGGGTTGTTTGCCATCAGATGGACACAAAAACACACAGTGTGGACGGCCTTGGTCTCAATGCACATAACCCAGATCTATAGGGCAGGTGAGCAAGACAGGAAATGGAGCCCTGCAGCATAGGTGACACATGAGCATTTGGCGTTAGTGGCCTACACTCCTTGTTGCTGCCATGTATGCTAATCAGGAATGTCTTGGTAAATAAAACACACCAAACAGATGGCTTGGGATTTGAAACGACTGTAATGGACATAGAGTATGGGGTTGTCTTTGAGCAGCAGGTCACACATTGTTGGTGCCAAACAAGGTGGTATGCACAGATGGACAGTTTTAGTTATTCCAACGGGGCCGAACAAAAAAACGGGAACAGCAAGGACAAACCTCGGGTTTCCTAAAGGACCTTGGACATAAAAGGCTGTTGCACTTAAAATATGGCCCTCTTTAGTTTGATTTAATACAGCATTAATACGCTATCTTTTCCGGAGGATTCGTAATGTGGCCATGAGTTAACGACAAAAAAAGTAAAATTCACATGTGGGCCCTAATATCTACACCATCACCTTGCAGCCCCAAATAAACCCATGGGAAAACTGAACCACACATATTTGTAGTGATACAGGGTATGTTCTGAAATGTGTGTGAATGTGTCAGCAATCTGGGATGGTGTACAAACAGTTTAGTGCAAAAGGGGTATATCCTTGCAACGTTATTTTGCTGAAAAAAACACCCACAACTAAATGTGTAGGGATGTATGTGGCCCTTATGCAAGTCGAGGCCATTAGGAACTGATACAACTGAGGCTTATGACAGGCAAACCAGACAGGGCCACACACCTTAGAGGCCATTGGAGGGAAGAACATGGCTTTGTTCCACAAACATGCCAACAATAATAGCTAATTGTGAGGTCACGGAACATTGTGTCTGACCACCCTGCAGAACATTGCTTATTTGTCCAAACGTCACAATGTGACTATAAATGTGTATGTCCTGGATCATTGCCAAAGGTAATAGAATTGTGTTGCACCATGGCAGAAACAAACCCCTGTGTGGGTATGTAAACCAGCACACTCATTATAGAGCTTCATACGTACATTGTGTGCCCTCGTGGACAGGGTCCTCTCCTCTTGTACCTGTATGACCTGATTGTCTTCATGTACTGTTTTTTGTCGTTAACCCTTATCCTCATGTAAAGTGCCATGGAACCTAATGGCGCTATATTAAAAAATAATAATAACAATAATAGTAAACAACAGTGCGGCAGACACATACCTTGGCATACGGGCCACCGGTTCCAGAAATGACAGCCGTTCATAGTGGCAATATATGATCCCGTGACCAGCTTCCGGGCCCCCTCCATGATCCTCCGGTGTTGCCGCTTAAATTGGTCGCGGCAGCTCCTCCAGCGCTTCATAATGTGGTCAACTGTGAAATGATTTCAAACCGGGTTTAGACCTCTTTAACATTTGAAACACTAAAAGTATGTGTACAAATCAACAATAACATTTTAATGATGTTGTGTGTGAAATGTGTATACAAGGCACATGGAAACGACAGTGTGGAACATCATCAACAGCATTACGGACATTGAGCTCACGTGGCCACAATCACAAATGGGGCAGGGCACATGTCAACGCATAGAGAATGTAATAGTGCGGGCACCAGACTCCGCTCATTAGTGGTATTTATATACACCCAACCCCCTGGCCTTCAGAGCCAGGAGGAACAGCCCTTAAACTAAGTGTACTATTGTGAACCCATCCAAATATAGGCAACCATGCAACGGCGCATTATAACACATTGAGGGCCCTGTATACCCTACTATGGGGGCCCTGTATGCCCACGGGGCCCTGTATACCCACTGCTGGGGTCTTGTATACCCACGGGGGGGCTGTAGACCCTACTATGAGGGCCCTGTATAACCACTGGGGGCCATGTATACCCAGTCTTGGGGGACCTGTGTACCCACGGGGGGGCTGTATACCCTAATATCGGTGGCATATATACACACTGGGGGGCCCTGTATACTCTGCAGGTGGAGCTGTATACTCTGCTGGGGGATGTCTAACAGTGATAGCCGCTGTATACAAGAATGGCGGTCAATATGGTTTCCCACTTTTTTGGGGCTAAAGTAGGGGGGTCGGCTTATACACGGGTCGGCTTATACACGACTATATACGGTAAATGCAATATAACGTGTGAACACATTTAACTCACCCATATTGGTCTGCACATCATGGCCACAACGATGAAACGTTGGGAAAACGCCCTGTGCGATCTCCCTCCAGGCCGTAGTCCGCTGGACATTATCCCCATATGCAGGGTCAGTGGGCAGCCAAAGCAGGGGCCGATCCTCCACCAGAGCAATTAATTGCAATGTGTCGACAGGAGCCATGCTTCCTCGCTGTGACTTTCTGCGCGTCCAGCCAGGAAGCTCGAGTCGGCTTATTTCCTGTTTGCACAAAGCATGGGGTTTGCTGCAGAAAGTCGCTTGCCTCGCCTCCAACACATGCGACTTTGGCCTCGGAGACAGCAGCAAAATACAGTTGCCAGTGGGGCTTCCGACACGGCAATGCGAGCGCTTTCCGACACACATATGCGATTTTTAAATCACACATTACTCGCTATTATTCGCTTCCCCATTCATTAACATTGGACTCGCTAGACTCGCTACGAGTAGCGAGTCCCGGGCTCGGACTCGGTAGAGTCAAGCGAGTCCGAGTAATGTAGGATTCGCCATCACTACGCCATAGGCAATCGGAGTTAGCCACGAAAAACGTGACCGTGCACGTTATATCGCCACATATCGCCAGGCGAAATTGCGAAGTGTGACGGTGCCCTAAGTGTTTTTTTGTTTTATTTAAAATAAAATATTTTTTTCCCTGTGTTGTGTTTTTTTTTAATACTTTACTAGAAATTCATGGCGGTCATGTCTAATATTGGTGTGATCCCATGAGTTTCGGGCTTAGGGCCAGCTGATAATACAAAGCTGGCCCTAACCCCATTATTACCCAGTGAGCCACTGCACCAGGGACCTGGATGAGTTGGGTACAGCGCTAGAAATTGGCGCTTCTATGACCGCGCCATTTTCTGGAATGGCTGCAGACTGAAATTTGCAGCAGGGAGCGGGGGGCCCAGAAAGCTTAGGCCTCCCTGCACTGCGGATTCCAGCCCCCAGCTACCTAGTTGTACCTGGCTGGACACCAAAATAGCGCGAAGCTTCACTTATTTTTTTTTTATTATTTTATGAAATTCATGAAATAATAAAAAAAAGGGCTTCCCTATATTGTTGTGTCCAGCCATGTGCAAATAGGCAGCTGGGGGTTGGGGGTAGCCTGTTCCTGCCTGCTATACCTGGCTGACATACAAAAATACCGCAAAGCCCAAGTCAAATTTTTTTTAAAAAATCCATTAAAAAAAAAAAAAAAAACACATTTAGGGACTGCATCTTTATTAACCCCTCCTTTTGAAGGGTTAGTGGCCAGACACAACACTATAGGGAAGCCCTTTTTTTTAATATTTCATGAATTGCATGAAATAATAAAAAAGTCAAAAATACGTGGGGCTTCGCCCTATTTTTGAGTCCAGCCAGGTACAACTAGGCAGCTGGGGGCTGGAATCTGCAGCGCAGGGAGGCCCAGACGTCCTGGGCTCCCCCTGCTGTGAACTGCAGTCCGCAGCCTCCCCAGAAAATGGCGCATTCATAGAAGCGCCATTTACTGGCGCTGTACCCAATTCATCCAGGGCCCTGGTGCGGTGGCTCACTGGGTAATAATGGGGTTAGGGCCAGCTGATAATACAAATAAACCTGAAATTCATGGGGTCTTGCCAATATTAGACATGACCACCATGAATTTCTAGTAAAGTATTTAAAAAAAACACAACACAGAGAAAAAAATATTTTATTAGAAATAAAACAAAAAAACACTTACAGACTCCATCTTTATTAAAAAATTAATCTTCAGTCCGACGTAGTCCAAAAGGGAAGCAATCTCAGCACTGCTACATCACTTGCATAGACGACACACGTCTATGCAGACTGAACAGGCTGAATCTGACTGTGACAGTCAAGGTTCACGCAAGTTCATAGCCCGGGCCATAACCGCGGATGAACCCTGCCGCCACAGCCCGAACACTGCCGAGCGCCAAATAAAGCTGAAGACTGCCGAGCGCGGTGGAAATTGCCAAAGACCGCCAACATGTATTGAATAATACCAGAAGTTAATGAGCGGCCCCGGAAGAAGAAGACGGGAGGACGCATCGCTGGACAGGTAAGTATAATTATGTTTATTATTTTATTATTTTACAGCCCCTGCCCCCGAACTGGCCCGAACTGTAACACGGGTTTCCCATGGAAACCCATGTTCGGGGATCTTGTCACTGAATAGTATGCATTCAGTACGGGTCCCGAATTTTACAGTTCGGGTTCGCCCATCCCTAGTGCCTGTATGTATATCATGGGACTCCTTTCACAATAAACTGTGACTCATCAACCTGAACACTCCTTAAAGGTATAGAACACTACACGTATGGAAATAACAAGGGCCTTGTTCGGTCTACATTCAATATTAAAAGAAGGACTTCTCTGGGGAAAAAGTTATTACTGGCAGAGGAGTAGGTAAATACATTGCTTATGAATGAAAAGCTTCTGGTAAGATAAGAGAGATCATGCATCATACCCATAGTTTTACGGATGCCTTAGCATCCTGAGATCATAAAGACCCGGTGACAAACAAGACAGTCAAACAGGGGACTTCCAATGCACGTTTCACTATGCAGTCTGTTGTTGCTTCATCTAGGAGTGTGTGTATCTACAGTACAGACCAAAAGTTTGGACACATCTCATTCAAAGATTTTTTATATTTTCATGACTATGAAAATTGTAAATTTAGGTTCTTCAAAGTAGCCACCTTTTGCTTTGATTACTGCTTTGCACACTCTTGGCATTCTCTTGATGAGCTTCAAAGCAGCAAAGCACCCCCACACCATCACAGCTCCTCCTCCTGCTTCACAGTGGGAATCAGGCATGTAGAGTCCATCCATTCCCCTTTTCAAAGTCGCACAAACACATGGTAGGTGGAACAAAGATCTCAAATTTGGAGACCAAAGCACAGATTTCCACTGGTCTAAGTCCATTCCTTGTTGTTCTTTAGCCCAAACAAGTCTCTTCTGCTTATTGCCTGTCTTTAGCAGTGGTTTCCTAGCAGCTATTTTACCATGAAGGCCTGCTGCACAAAGTCTCCTCTTAACAGTTGTTGTAGAGATGTGTCTGCTGCTAAAACTCTGTGTGGCATTGACCTGGTCTCTAATCTGAGCTGCTTTAACCTGCGATTTCTGAGGCTGGTGACTCGGATGAACTTATCCTCCGCAGCAGAGGCGACTCTTGGTCTTCCTTTCCTGGGCGGTCCTCATGTGAGCCAGTTTCTTTGTAGCACTTGATGGTTTTTGCAACAGCACTTGGGGACACTTTCAAAGTTTTCCTAATTTTTTGGACTGACTGACCTTCATGATGGCCACTCATTTTTCTTTACTTAGAATTTGCATTATGGCAAGAAAAAAGCAGCTAACAGTCTATACAGTAGGACTATCAGCTGTGTATCCACCAGACTTCTGCACAACACAACTGATGGTCCCAACCCCATTTATAAGGCAAGAAATCCCACTTATTAAACCTGACAGGCACACCTGTGAAGTGAAAACCATTTCCGGTACTACCTCTTGAAGCTCATGAAGAGAATGCCAAGAGTCTGCAAAGCAGTAATCAAAGCAAAAGGTGGCTACTTTGAAGAACCTAGAATATAAGACATATTTTCAGTTGTTTCACACTTTTTTGTTAAGTAAATAATTCCACATGTGTTAATTCATAGTTTTGATGCGTGTAGCTCAATGGTGTAGAAAGCGCATTCAGAAAATAATCAATTATTGCTCTGTTTTTCTGCTGTGCTTTCCACACCATCAATGCTCCATTACTTACCCTCCCTGGCGATCCCACGGCAAGCCCCAGCGATGTCTTCATCCCGGGCACTGGCTGTACATGCAAGTATGGTACTGATGGGACCTGCCCATGGGACTGAGAGTCCCATGGTGCAAGGTCCTGTCAGTACTCGTACTACTCGCAGGTCCTGCCAGTTCTTGGGACGAATACATCACCATGGTTTGCCATTGGATCTCCAGAGAAGGTAATAAAGTGTGTGTGTTTCTCCGTATATGTGTCTGTCTGTGTCCCTCGAAAACTGAGCAAAAAAGCAGTACAAAGGAATTATGCATTTGTGATGCTTTTTGGAATAAAAAAGATGCATTTTTGTGGCTACACGGGGGGAATTTGTTAATGATCTCAAGGGAGCTGGGACAGCTGTTACCAAGAAAACCATTGATAACACATTACACCTTAATGGATTTAAATCCTGCAATGCACGCAAAGTCCCACTGCTCAAGAAGGCACATGTGCAGGCCTATCTGAAGCTAGCCAATAAATACCTTGGTGATTCTGAGAGTGATTGGGAGAAGGTGCTGCAGTCAGATGAGACAAAAAATTGAGCTCTTTGGCTTTATCTCAACGAGCCGTGTTTGGAGGAAGAGAAATGCTGCCTATGAACCAAAGAACACCTTCCCTATAGTCAAGCATGGCTGTGGAAATACTATGTTTTGGGGGTATTTCTCTGCTAAGGGCACAGGACCACTTCACCACATCAATGGGACAATGGATGGAGCCATGTACCGTAAAATCCTGAGAGACAACCTCCTTCCCTCTGCCAAGACATTAAAAATGTGTCGTGGCTGGGTCTTCCAGCATGACAAAGACCCAAAACATGCAGCCAAGGCAACAAAGGAGTGGCTCAAAAAAAAGCAAATTAAGGTCATGGAGTGGCCTATCCAGTTTCCGGACTTTAATACTATAGAAAATCTATGGAGGGACCTGATACTCCAAGTTGACAGCCTCAAAATCGTAATGATTTAGAGATGATCTGCAAAGAGGAGTGGACCAAAATTCCTCCTGACATGCGCGCAAACCTCATCATGAACTACAAGAAGCCTCTGACTACCGTGCTTGCCTACAAGAGTTTTGCCACCAAGTACTAAGTCTTGTTTGTCAGAGGGATCAAATACTATTTCTCTTTGCAAAATTAAAATAACTTTATATAATTTAGACAATGTGATTTTCTGGATTTTATATTTGATATCAGTGGCGCACCCAAGGGGGGACCTACGTGTCTGGACCCCCCCCTTTGGACGTCCCTGAGAAGCTGAGAAGCCGTTTTTGTGCAGTATTAAGCATTAATTAGGTATTCAAATTTGCAAAAATCGCTTGGCTTTTAGGGGGCTTCGCTCCCCCAAACCCCCCCACCGGGGGCTTTGCCCCTCGGAACCCCGCTGGAGGGTGACACCCCCCTTTCAGGGCCGGTGTGTGTTTCTTGGACCCCTACCTTGGGAAATTTCTGGGTGCGCCACTGTTTGATATTCTATCTCTCATGGTACCTTTACACGCCGCTACAGGATTGTGGCAACAACCGGGTGCTTCACGTGCATGAGCACGCACAAACGGTTACAAACGGTACCCGCACCGCCTTTACACGCTGCAACAAGGTGCGCTACAGTAGGTTACATCTATCTCTGGATACACCGCCGGGTGCCACAAGTTACCTTCTGTAGCTCACCTTACCTCATTTACACGCCGCTATAACAAGGTAATATGGGCGGAACAAAGGCAGCAGGGACAACACATAAGCTTGCCACAATTGTGGATTACGAGAATTCTGTACGCTGATAGAACTAGGCAATAGCATCATGATTGGCCAGCCAGCGCAGGAGGCTGACTAATACATGATGCTCGAGCAATTGTGTAGTGTGACTGGTCAGCTCCTTAAATATGCCGCCCTATGCAGCCACTACCAATCATAACGCACGAGCTTCCTCCAATGATCGCTGAAGGGGGGTGGTTTCCCGGAGGCTGTGTGACGCCCCGGGGAGTTATCTAGGTGACGAATAAACCTTACCCTACCATCTTTACACGCCGATACAGGCCGCAACCATCGCCTTGAAATCAACCTGTTTTAGGGCACTGCTCTGAAACAGGTGCCTCAAGTGACGGGTGGCAACAACCGTGTTCACACGCCGCTACAGCGGGTTGATTTGGCGGTGCAAGATACATTTCTCTCATCTACCCAGTTGTTGCCACCATCCTGTTGCGGCGTGTAAAGGTACCATTACTGTTAAAATTAACCTACCCTTAAAATTATAGACTGTTCATGTGTTTGTCAGTGGGTAAACTTACAAAATCAGTACGGGATCAAATACTTATTTCCCCACTGTAGTCTGGGAGCAGCATGATGAAGGGAAAAAGACCTTGATTTCAGCTATGTATCACTGACTTTACTGGGTGCTGTAGTTTTAATTAAAATTTGCTTTATCTTCTGTACTTCTACCAGTTCTCTAAATGCTGAGCTCTATATAACCCAACTCCACCACTGATTGGCAGCTTTTTGTGTATACTGTGAATAGGCAGAAAGTTGCCAATCAGTGATGGCGGCTATGTTGAACTACATAGCAGCAGATCAAGAAGTCCTTTAGTTATAAAAAGATGACTTTCTAAAAACTAGACAAAGCAGCCAAGTAAGTGATACATCATGGAAATGAGGGTCTCTACCACTTCAATATGCAACTCTCATATCAGGTGGAAAAAATCTGCTGACAGATTTTTTTTTTTTTACAAAGGTTCTTACTTCAGATGTGGAGAAAATGATATAACCTGACACTTTGAGAGGTATTATTTACCTATTTATACTGTGTGTTATATATAATATTTTTCCGGCAAGTCAAAAATAGCAGGGGTGAAATTATAGGAAAAATCAATGACATGAGACAGCTATTCCTCATGACCAACAATTATTAATGAGGCGTAAATGTAGGGTATTTGATGCGCCAATACACAAGTATTATTTATAGAGTTCCTGGGCCGTGCAGTTGGTATTATTAGAACAATGATATAATAACGATGTATTGTTCACCTTGTATAACAGTAAATGTGTCATCTCTACAGACTAGAGTTATATTGGACATGTCAAATAGCTGCACTAGACACATACGGCTTGAGGCAGAGCAATGCACAATATTGAGTTCAGACATTGTTCACATCTTGCAAATTTTCTCTGACAGTTTTTTCCAGTGGAACTAATGCAAGCAACTTACTGTTGGAAACTAACTGGTCCGCTAGAGCAGAGGGGGGGAACTTCAGGCCCTAGGGCCGAATGCGGCCCTCAATGACTTTGTTGTGGCCCCCAGGCAGATTTCTGGGCAGAGCTTATCCTGGCAGAATGTTTTGCCGACTGTCTGCCCTTTAAATCCAGGTCTCCAGTGATCTCTATACCCCAGCCTCGGCCTCCTCAGTGGGGTATATGCTCCCAGCCTCTCCTGTGATGTCTAGGGCTCTAGCAAACTTGGAAAAGCAGTTGAGAAGCAACATGACCAATATCACCTACGTCAAAGAGAAGCAGGTCCAGCCACCCTAAGAGGGGTGAGTTGATTGTTTAACCAAATATAGCGGGTGATTTTCAAGTTGATAATCTTGTACGGCTCCCGAAGGATTGTAGAAATTTCCAAATGGCCCTCTGCAGAAAAATGGTTCCCCGCCCTGCATTAGAGCATACCGTATATACTCGTGTATAAGCCGAGTTTTTCAGCCCAAAATTTGGGCTGAAAAGTCTCCCCCTCGGCTTATACACGGGTCAATACGGTAGTCGGGGCCGCTCATTATATATGCACTGCTTCCCCCTGTCAATCAGCGGCAGGGGGAAGCAGTGCATATATGCCCCCAAATGCTGGCACTCTCCCCCCTTGTAAGGGCCCCCTCCTGCTGCGTATCTTACCATCCCGGTCTTCTGCACAGTGCCGCTCCTCGGTGCTCCGTTCTTCATGCTCCCGTCCTGCTACATCCGGGATCTCCGGCCGTCGCAGGCATATGACGTCATCGCGCGACGGCCGGGGATCCGGAGCTGAGCAGCACGAGGACCCAAGAGCCATACAACGGAGGGCATGCCAGCATTGGGGGTGCGAAACCCCGGGTGCTGTAATACCACTGGGATGATAAATAGGCATTGCATTGGGGTGGTATATACCGGGGCTGCTATACTACACTGGGGCTGTTATACCACTGGGGCTGTATATACCTCTGGGGCTGCTGTATACTACCACTGGGGCTGTATATACCACTGGGGCTGCTGTATACTACCACTGGGTGCTGTATATACCACTGGGGCTGTATATACCACTGGGCTGCTGTATACTACCACTGGGGCTGTATATACCCTGGGGCTGCTGTATACTACCACTGGGGCTGTATATACCTCTGGGGCTGCTGTATACTACCACTGTTTGCTGTATATACCACTGGGGCTGTATATACCTCTGGGGCTGCTGTATACTACCACTGGGGCTGTATATACCACTGGGGCTGCTGTATACTACCACTGGGGCTGTATATACCACTGGGGCTGCTGTATATACCACTGGGGCTGTATATACCTCTGAGGCTGCTGTATACTACCACTGGGGCTGTATATACCACTGGGCTGTATATACCACTGGGGCTGCTGCTGTATACTACCACTGGGGCTGCTGTATATACCTCTGGGGCTGCTGTATACCACACTGCTGGGGGCTGTATACCTGTGCTGGGGTCCACCCTCGGCTTATACACGAGTCAATAGGTTTTCCCAGGTTTTGGGGGCAAAAGTAGGGGGGTCGGCTTATACACGGGTCGGCTTATACACGAGTATATACGGTAGTTACAGAGTCATCAGATTTACATTTATAGGCCCCTTGAGTGATAGAATTATGGTTGGTCTCTTTGTGATCAAACGTCTTTCATCCATGTTGTATACTAGTAACCAATGACACGGCCACTTAGGTTTATTTGCACTTTTCTTTTTAGTAAACAGTATTTAATACATTTTCCTTTAATGATGAAGTCTCAAGGTCCAACTCGTCATTGCACAAAAGAACATGATTCCTTACAAAGGTACCAAGTGGAGGCACATATTGATCTTCATCAATAATACAGACCTGTAGATACACCTGACATCTCCATACAAGGTCTTTCTATCGAACAATCTTACACATGATTGCTGCTTCTTTTTATGTGTGATGTACTGTATTTTTGAAAATTTGAGACTTAATAATAATTAGAATAAAAAATATAGGAAAAATAAGTAATTTTATTGCACAAACCCTATTGGTGAGGTGCAGTTCATTTGGTACAGATGCAGTATTGTACAAAACCCAATGCTATTCGATTTCCAGCCAAACTTTGTGCCTCCTTGACTTTGTCAGGCTTTGCCAGCCATCATCACTCCATTATACCATCGTGCCCTATGACTTTGCCAGCCTCAGAGCTCACTCTGTGTCACAGAGTCACAATACATTATCATTACAGTAAATGACAAGAGAAGATCCTGGCAGAGATTTACTTATACTTGACAACTCTCCCAGATGCCCCTTGAAGGGGAACTCCGGGGAGGGAAATGCTTTTGTACTGTCTCTGCCCCTGCTTATAAATCAATAAAATCATATCTGTTCCTCAGCACTCACCCCTCTTTCAGAGGACAATAGGTCACAGAAGATTCAGTCACACGGCTACAGAAAGCAGGAGGTTTGTCGGGGACGTGACCACCAGGGGCTTCATGATCATCCTACATTCCAGCCCCTCATACTTCTGTATGAACAGGGGGCGTGGAAATGGTGTGGCCACCAGCCACATGGTTACACTATAATCCAGTCTCTGATATACCTCCTATGTAATATAAGAACAGGGGCGTCATCTCATCAAGTAGCAAGCATGTCACCAAGAAGATATAAATACACGCTGTGATCTTCTGCTGTACAATACATGACTATTAATTTGTTAATTAACTTATTAATCATTAATTTGGTAGGTTCCTGACCTGATAAATACACAGACACAGGCATGTGAGAGATAGATAATGGATAGATACGTAGATACAGTGCTTTGTGAAAGTATTTGGCCCCCTTGAACTTTTCAATCTTTTGCCACATTTCAGGCTTCAAACATAAAGATATATTTTCTAATTTGGACACAATCGTTAAGGGGAACGAAATTTATTGCATATTTTAAACTTTAACAAATAAAAAACTGAAAAGTGAGACGTGCAATATTATTTGGCCCCTTTACTTTCAGTACAGTAAACTCACTCCAGAAGTTCAGTGAGGATTTCTGAATGATCCAATGTTGCCCTAAATGACTGGAAATGATAAATAGAATCCACCTGTGTTTAATAAAGTCTCTGTATAAATGCACCTGCTCTGTGATTGTCTCAGGGTTCTGTTTCAAGTGCAGAGAGCATCATGAAGACCAAGGAACACACCAGGCAGGTCCGAGATACTGTTGTGGCGAAGTTTAAACTTGGATTTGGATATAAAAAATGTTCCAACTTTTAAACATCTCAAGGAGCACTGTGCAAGTGATCATATTGAAATGGAAGGAGTATCAGACCACTGCAAATTTACCAAGACCCGGCCGTCCCTCTAAACTTTCATCTCAAACAAGGTGAAGAATGATCAGAGATGCAGCTAAAAGGCCCTTGATCACTCTGCATGAACTGCAGAGACTTACAGCTAAGGTTGGAGAGTCTGTCCATAGGACAACAATCAGTCGTACACTGCACAAATCTGGCCTTTATGGAAGAGTGGCAAGAAGAAAGCCATTTCTCAAAGATATTCATAAAATGTCTTGTTTGAAGTTTGCCACA
Organism: Allobates femoralis; assembly: GCA_033576535.1. Classification (NCBI taxonomy): domain Eukaryota; kingdom Metazoa; phylum Chordata; class Amphibia; order Anura; family Aromobatidae; genus Allobates; species Allobates femoralis. The sequence continues at coordinate 111,614,072 of JARQOC010000003.1, read as the reverse complement.
AGCCACCTGGGAGACGCACCAAACATGTGGAATAAGGTGCTCTGGTCAGATGAAATTAAAATCAAACTTTTTGGCCACAATGCTAAACGATATGTTTGGCGTAAAAGCAACACAGCTCATCACCCTCAAAACACCATCCCCACCGTCAAACATGGTGGTGCAGCATCATGGTTTGGGCCTGCATTTTTCAGCAGGGACAGGGAAGATGGTTAAAATGAATGGGAAGATGGACGGAGCCAAATACAGGACCATTCTGGAAGAAAACCTGTTGGAGTCTGCAAAAGACCTGAGACTGGGACGGAGATTTATCTTCCAACAAGACAATGATCCCAAACATAAAGCAAAATCTACAATGGAATGGTTCAAAAATAAACGTATCCACGTGTTAGAATGGCCAAGTCACATCCAGACCTGAATCCAAACGCACTCCACCCAACCTCACAGAGCTCCAGCTCTTTTGCAAGGAAGAATTTCAGTCTCTCGATGTGCAAAACTGATAGAGACATACCCAAGCGACTTGCAGCTGTAATCGCAGCAAAAGGTGGCGCTACAAAGTATTAACTCAAGGGGGCCAAAAAATATTGCACGCTCCACTTTCAAGTTTTTTATTTGTTAAAAAAGTTTAAAATATCCTATAATCCTAGATTACTCAAATACATAAACAAGAGGAACAAGCCTGATAGAGGTAATCAGTTTAGTTTACTTAAATATTTAACCAGAAAGGCGTTCGAAATCTGTGAAATTTTTGATATATATGATATTGGATTTCATTTAATTCAACATGTTTTACCATATTTCAGACTTAACAGCTAAAGTTAAAACATTAATTTGACTAGAAGTTAATATGATCTAGAATATTGATTTCTGAATCAAATGGAACTGTAAGAAGTAGAAACTTGGTTTTGTGTCTAGATGGTTTTTGTTGTCCAAATTTGCTGGACATTTCAGAACAGACTGGTAAAGTTAAAAATTTTGTTTTTTTAGACACCTTTTTGGGTTTTCCCTAATGTGTCCTGTCCAGCTTAGATAACTTTATTGTTTTTGAAACGATCCTGTATTCAAACGATATGTAATGTCACTACTGGGAGATATGTTGTCTCCTATTTCTATGTAACCCCATTCCCCCTTCCCCCTTTTCAATAAAAATAAGATTGAACATAAAATATCCAATAAATTTCGTTCCACTTCACGATTGTGTCCCATTTGTTGTTGATTCTTCACAAAAAAATTTGAATTTATATCTTTATGTCTGAAGCCTGAAATGTGGTTAAGGCTGAAGGCACACGGTGCTAGGGACTTGCGCCAGTGCAATGAGAAGGAAATTCCCATTGCACTCGGACCAGTGTTGCCCTATCAGGCAGGGCAAACTGGTGCGAGTCCCCAGCACCTAACTCGCATTGCGAGTGAGAAGCGAGTGCAATCACACCATGCTGCGACTGCACGCGATTCTGACGCGCTTGAGCACAATGCAAGTGTATGGGAGCAGTCCCCTCTCATGGTACTGAACAGAGCAGGTGCTGAAGGCGAGACAGGGCTTCAGCACCATGAGAGGGGACAGCTCCCCATAGACAGTAACAGAGAGCTGGCTTTCTCTGTGAATTTATAAACCCGACAGCTCTTTTAGCCCATTTTACAGATCAATTAACCCCTGCACACACATGGTGTAATGACACCATGTCTGCAGAGAGTGAGGACACTCTCAACATACATGGTGCCACTACACCAGCTGCATATTAACCCCTTCATCACTGGAATTTGAGCCGCATCAGCATCCTCTGCGTACACATGCGGCGCAGAGGTTGCTGATGGGGTTAATCACTAAAATAACCCCAGAATACATTATGTTACAACAATCATTATTGTATAAGCTAAACATCTTGTACCGCTGCTGTCACAGCAGTACAAGATGATAGCTTACTGTATTGGCAAAGCGGGAAATTTAAACTCTGTGGCTTTGACAGCCGCAGAGTTTCTATTCCTGACAAATGCTGCCCGCGGTCCTTCAGGACCGTGAACAGCATCACAATCATGCAGCACACACGCACTCACATCTCACAATCACAGCACACTTACATACATACAGCCAGCTACACTCACCACACACACGCACCATACTCGCAGCACACACACCCACAAACACGCACAGCACTCGCCTCACTGTCGTGCATAAAACACACTCCGTGTTTGATGCACGACAGTGTGCCTTCAGCCTAAAGTTTGAAAAGTTCAAGGGGGCCGAATACTTTCACAAGACACTGTAGATATATTTTTTAAGCCCATATATGCTTGGTCAACAATATAAGAAACAGAGCATAATAATGGAACCATGGGCTTTATACCTTGTCTAAAGGTACCTTCACACACAGCAATATTGCTAGGCAATTTCACTGGCAATTTGCTGGTTGCAGAGAAATCATGGACACATTGTTCCATTTGTACACAGCAACAAGATATAACAATGTGTCCATGATTTCACTGCAACCAGCAAATTGCCAGAGAAATTGCCTAGCAATATTGCCACGTGTGACGGTACCTTGACAGATGTTGCAAGATGGCTTGTTGCTTTCAGAAGACATGTGAAAATCCACAGTGCTAAAGATTCACTGATCAGGAACCTACCAATTTATTATGAGGGAGGGGTGACCATGGCAGTGCTGGATCAACCAATGCAGCGTTCTGCCTCTGGTCTTGGCCTGATTCATTGCAGTACACATTATGCACCATCATAGGTTGTACAGCAAAAGATCACAGCATGCATTTATATTTTCTTGGTGGCATGATTGCTATTTGAAGGGAGAACTCCCCTGTTCTTACATTACATAGGATATATATCAGGGGCAAGGATCTAGTGTGACTATTGGGCCAGCAGCCATGCCACCTGTTCTTACAGAAGTATGAGGGGGCTGTAATGTAAGATGATCATGTAGCCCCCAATGGCCATGCCCCCACTCTCTATAGCAGCATGAGTGAATCTGCTCTAATACCTATTGTTCCCTGAGGGAGGGGTCAGTGCTTAAAAGCAGATATGATTTTATTGATTTATAAGCGATCTAAACATCCTAGAACTGTAATGGACTGGTCAGCTTCATCATATAGGAGGGCAAAGACAGTACAAACAATGTTCTCTCTCCAGAGTTCCTCTTTAATTCCTATCACATCACATAGTTAGGATTGTATTTGGAGTTCCTGCTGCCCTAGGCACTCTAAGTGGTCATACCTCCAAACTGATCAGTCAAACTAAGGGTATGTGCAAACAGCATTTTTTTAGGCAGATGTGCTGTGAAACCCACCTGAAAAAGCAATAAATATGTACTAAAAAGAATGAACTCAAACACGACTTGCTGTTCATAAATTCAGTTTTATATTTTTTTTAACCACTTCATGTTTCCTAAGACATGAAGAAGCTAAAAAAAGTGATCAGTTCAATATATGGGTGACTTATGCTTGGAGCTAAATAGGCTGTTAATCACCCTGTGCACAAACAAAATGTTCATTTGTAAGGCGAGATTATTTTTAAGCTTACTGAAAGGATGTCTATTACCCCAAAATGATATAAGTTGCATAAATATTTATATAGTGGATGTTGCCTATACAATACTAATACCAGACATGTACAGCTTAGCGTAATATTTGTTGAAAAAGCATCACTTATTTAATATTAAAATGAGGACATATTTGAGCAACTTTGGCATGGCCTAAGCCTTGGTGCACAATTTTGAACCAATATTTGAAAACTAAATCCAGTCCCTTCTCTTTATTGACAGTCATCTGTTGCGAGCACTGTCTAACATAAGAGATGGGCAAACCGATGTTTTAAAATCCTGGTTTGGGGCCGGACTTGACCCAAACTTGAGCTCAAGCCCTGAACACAGACTTTAAAGTTATAAAACAGTGGCTGGGGGGCTGTAAAATTATTCAAAACAGTGAATAAACAGCAGCATTACACCATGTTTCAAATTATTATGCAAATGTTCTTTTTCTTTGATTTTCCTAAAGGGTCGGTGCAAATTACAGCCAGTGTAATAAAAGTCATCACCCGTTAGAGTATACATTGAATTTTATTGAAGAATCCTCCCAATGATAACAGTATAATCTTCAAAATAAAAAAAACTCTAAATGCACTGCTCCAAATTATTAGACACAGTAGAGTTTCTAAACATTTGATATGTTTGAAAAAACTGAAAATGCTCATTTGTTGAATTTGCAGCATTAGGAGGTTACATTCACTGAAATGCAAAGCTATTTAACTCCTAAACATCTTATTAGGCCAAGTTACATGTTAACATAGGAACCCTACTTTGATGTCACCTTCACAATTCTAGCATCCATTGAATTTGTGAGTTTCTGGAGAGTTTCTGCTTGTATTTCTTTGCATGATGTCAGAATAGCCTCCCAGAGCTGCTGTTTTGTTGTGAACTGCCTCCCACCCTCATAGATCTTTTACTTGAGTATACTCCAAAGGTTCTCTATAGGGTTGAGGTTAGGGGAAGATGGTGGCCACACCATACGTTTATCTCCTTTTATGCCCAAAGCAGCCAATGACAAAGAGGTATGCTTTGCAGCATGAGATGGTGCATTGTCACGCATGAAGATGATTTTGCTTGTGAAGGCACGTTTTTACTTTTTGTACCATGGAAGAAAGTTCTCAGTCACTCACTCTATATACTTTGCAGAGGTCATTTTCACACCTTTAGGAACCTTAAAGGGGCCTACCAGCTGTTTCCCAATGATTCCGGCCCAAAACATGACTCCACCACCTCCTTGCTGACGTCGCAGCCTTGTTGGGACATGGTAGCCATCCTCCAACCATCTACTACTCCATCCATCTGGACCATGCAGGGTTGCTCGGCCCTCATCAGTATGCAAGACTGAAAATTAGTCTTCATGTATGTCTGGGCCCACTGCAACCATTTCTGCTCGTGAACACTGTTTAGGGGTGGCTGAATAGTAGGTTTATTCACCACAGCAAGCCTTTGAAGGATCCCTCACCTTGAGGTTTGAGGGACTCCAGAGGCACAAGCAGCTTCAAATATCTGTTTGCTGGTTTGTAAAGCCTTTTTAGCAGCTGCTCTCTTAATCCAATGAACTTGCCTGGCAGAAACCTTTCTCATTCTGCCTTTATCTGCATGAACTAGTCTGTGCTCAGAATCAGCCACAAATATCTTCACAGTACAATGATCACGCTAAGTTTTTGTGCAATATCTAATGTTTTCATCCCTTGTCTAAGGCATTGCACTATTTGTTGCTCTTCGGCAGCAGAGACATCCTTTTTATTTCCCATGTTACTTGAAAACTGTGACCTGTTTAATATTGTGGAACACCCAGTTTTCCTTTTACTGGGCTCACCTGCCAAACTAATTATCACAGATATCTGAGATAAATTTAAGTGATCCAAAGGATCCTGAGAAACAATACTGTTATGAACGGCAACTGAGGAGTAACATGTGGTGTTCACAGGAGAGGTTGGAAACTAACACTGGTCGTGGATTCCTGACTAACCCCCTCAACTAGAAGTAGCCATGGAGTGCACTACGATGCTCTATAGCGCCTCAGCACAGCCGGAGGACTATTTAAACCTGAAAACAGAAACAGGAAATACCTGACTGCCTCAGAGCAGACCCCAAAGGAATATCAAGCCCCCCACAAATACTGACGGTTAGTGGAGATGAAAAACAATACACAGGTAGAAAATAGACACAAGCAAAGAGAGGCCCAACTATAACTAAATAGAGAAAGGACAGGACAGATTACTTCCGCGACCAGCAACAAAGCCCTATCAAAAAAAACAACTGCTGGATGTTCAAACAATCTGAGCCCACACGGACTCGCCTCCCACTAAACCAGCAAGATTCTTGAGAACAATTCCAAAGTCAAAAAAACTGACACTACACAAAAACTGAAAACTACAGACAGATAATGGAATGGTTAATGGACTAGGGAACAATTCCTCCCTAACTGAATGCAGGGAAAAAACGACACTTATGCAGACACATAGACAAATCCTACGCTCAGAGTAGAAACATGAATCATTCAAATACAAAAAGCACATTACAAATGAGCCACAGATTTGCCGAAAAAATAAGAAAAACAACCATTCACTTATCTGTAAGGGTACCTTTACACGCCGCTACAGCATGGTGGAAACAACCGGGTGCTTCACGTGCACGAGCACGACCCAACGGTTACAAACGGTACCCACATCGCCTTTACACGCCGCTACAAGGTACTCTACAGAAGGTTGAATCTATCTCTGGATGCACCGCCGGGTGCTCAAGTTACCTTCTGTAGAGCACCTTACCTCATTTACATGCCACTACAACAAGGTAATATGGGAGGACCTGGTGCAGCAGGGACAACACATAGGCGTGCCAGAATTGTGGATTACGAGAATTTCGTATGGACAAAGCAATAGCATCATGATTGGCCAGCCAGCGCAGAAAGCTGACTAATACATGACGCTCGAGCAATTGTGTAGTGTGACTGGTCAGCTCCTTAAATATGCCGCCCTATGCAGCGACTACCAATCGTAATGCAGGAGCTTCCTCCAGTGATCGCTGAAGGGGGGTGGTTTCACGGAGGCTGGGTCACGCCCCAGGGAGTTATCTTGGTGACGAATAAACCTTACCCTACCATATTTACACGCCGTTACCACTGGGTTGAAATCAACCTGTTTTAGAGCTCTGCTCTGAAACAGGTGCCGCAAATGACGGGTGGAAACAACCGCCTTTACACGCCGCTACCTCGGGTTGATTTGGCGGTGCAAGATACATTTGTCTCATCAACCCGGTTGTTTCCACCCTGTTGTAGCGGCGTGTAAAGGTACCCTAAGGGATTCAGCCAGGAACAGCAGGAGACAAGCAGTCACCTCATGAACAATTTACCACTGGCAAAGAGCCGGCCAAACCAGCACACCTATATATCCCAGTCCGAACCAACCCTCCAGTCATTATCAGATTAAGGTGATACATCTCTCACAGACAGGGTAGATGCATCACCAGTCTCAACCACACGAGGGAGCTCCAAACCAGCTCCAAACCAGAAATTCCATTCAAGGAAGCCACCCCAGAAATTAGCGCATTTATTAGAGTCACCAATTTCTGATGCTTTATCTGGCCATTCCTGATGTCCTGGTTCGGTGGCTTTGGGTGATACAAGGGCTTAATGATAGCTGACTAGTGATGGGCAAGTCCTAAATTACTCGGAATCGCTTGACTCTAGCGAGTCCGAGCCCGGGACTCGCTACTCGTTGCGTATTTCTGGATCCAGCAGGCAGCGACGGGCTGCCCCCAACCCCCAGGTGCCTATTTGTACCTGGCCAGACACAAGAATATATGGGAGCCCTTTTTTTTTATTATTTCATAAATTTCATTAAATAATAAGAAAAAAATGCGTGGGGCTCCGCGCAATTTCTATGTCTAGCCAGGTACAGCTAAGCAGCTGGGGGCTGGAATCCGCAGCGCAGGGAGGCCCAAGCTTTCTGGGCACCCCCTGCTGCAAATTGCAGCCCGTAGCCGCCCCAAAAGATGGCGCGTTCATTGAAGCGCCATCCTCTGGCACTGAACCCCGCTCTTCCAGCGGCCCTGGTGGCGGTGGCACGCTGGGTAATAACGGGGTTAATACCAGCTTTGTTATACAAGCTGGTATTAAGCCCGGGATTCTTAATGTCAGGCCAGGTTTGACCCGGCCACTAAGAATCTCCAATAAAGGGTTAAAAAAACACAACACAGAGAAAATTTTTTATTAGAAATAAAAAAAAAAGCCATTAGGGACTCCATCTTTAATTAAAAAAATCCTCTTCCGTCCGACGTAGTCCAAAACGCGATGTCCTCTCTGCCACATCCCCTGTGCATAGATATAGATGTCTATGCACAGGGAATGAGCAGACTGAGAACAATCTCAGCTCTGCTACATCATCTCTGTGCACAGGGAGAGCAGGCGGGCTCTAGGACCCTGGAGCTGCGGCAGCCTGCAGGCTGAGAGCAGACATAGAGCAGACAGCTGGACTCCTTACTGTGCGAGTTTCCCTGCGATTACTTGCACAGTAACGAGTCCAATGCAAGTCAATGGAAATCCTAGTTTTGTCAGAGTCTCTGACAAAACTAGGATTGCCATTGATTTGCATTGGACTCGTTACTGTGCGAGTAATCGCTGGGAAACTCGCAGAGTACCGAGTCCTGCAAGTCCCTTACTACTCGCAGAGTAACGAGTCCTAGTGAGTAGATTCGCCCATCCCTATAGCTGACTATTGACAGTTTGTCATTAAGTCCAGATGAACATCGCTCAGGTCTCTATGAGATTCTGCCCACTATCAATCCTGTCAGAAAATAGTTAAAAAATACAACTCAGAGAAAAATACTTTATTTGAAATAAATGACAAAGATAACCCTCATTTTCCTATTTATTGCCCCAAAACATATCAATGATATAACATAGCCTTCAAAGATAAAGAACAATGAGGGTCCCATGAAGCACACTTAGCGCTACTTCATCCAGATACTGCAGCAATGGACCAAGTGTCCTACTGCTGCAGTCTCTGGTCTCACACTGACTACTGTGGGGAGTGGTGACGTAATTCACTAATTCACTGAGGGCTCCCTGTGGGAGTAAGCTCAGGTAATCCTGCTGCCGGTAGCGGGGTCACCTTAGTTCCCTGCCACTCGGTGACTCAGTGAGAGATGTCACTGCTCCGCGTGCAGTTAGTGTTATCGCAGTGATTGCAGTGAGAGGATGGTTGTCCTATCACTGCAATCTTTGGATGCACTCTGTAACCCGCACTTCGCCGCCATTGCTTTTTTACCAAGGACATTGTGAAGATGACCATAAGCGACATCGGCGCATGTGCAGTTTGAATCTTTTTTTAAACAGCCCATGCATGCAGCGAGATCTCTGGTGCCATTTTAATGACGTCACCATTACTTTAGCAGTGCGAATGCGTTGTCAGAAGTAGCAATGATGGCTCGGAGTGAGATCTTAGTAAAGAAAGGAGGGGGCACAGCATGAGGATGCAAGAGGCATAATCTATGCAGAGGACTGACCCAAAATGTCCCATCTCCTGCTGCACACATCAATCACCACTTCACACATTTCCTTAACTTTGACAAATGTTATTTCTGCAATTAAATATGTAATCAAAAGTCTGAAGGTACTGCTCATGCCACCATCTTACCCACTTTTACCTTATACCCTAAAATCATGGTGATTGGTTCCTTTTAAAGCCAGCAGTTCCAGAGACAATTGCGAGATGTTTCAGTCACAGACCATCATCACTTTCACATGCTGGAGCAAGGAGACTGCCTGAAGAGATGGCGTGGTGCAGATCAAATGTATCTGCCGCTGTGGGAGGTCGCCCAGCGACATGTTGCTTTTTTTTCTGCACCAAAATCTGCAAGGAAAAAATCTAATTGACTTTACTGGCATGTCTGCAAGGGAAACGCTTTAGAAAACGCTAGGTGGGCACATAGCCTAAAAGCCCTGAGAAAGACTTCACGTAGCCACAGGGGAAACATTGTACAATGCTAGTATATAAATAACATCTACAATGTTGTATCAGTAATAGCAGGGATTGCAGCAAGACGCAGAACATATACTGTCAGTGAAAGTTTATAATTGGGAGATATATCACTGCTGCTCTCTACTGGCTACAATGAAAATTAATTCACCGTGCTAGAATATTGTAACGGAAGATTAAACCTACACATCCCTTGTGACTCCGGCTGGCACAAATATCGACTCAGTTCAAATCAAATATAACGTTTTATTAAAGACAAAACATCTAAAAGGTACCAAAAGGACAAACAGACAATTAAACAGAACAAGGATTACCACAATAATACAAATAAATAATAGAAAAGAGAAGAGGCTTTTATTAAGCACCACGACTTTCCTTCAGGGTACAACTCTATCTAACAATGGAGGATTTTCACCCTAAATGAGTCGTGTCCCTATTCCATGATGGCTGACCCAAAACAGGTCCCTATCCTAAGAGAAAGCTCAATGGTGCATAAATCATCAATACTCCTCATCAATATCAACCGGAAAACTCACTAATGTATGACACACTTATCTTTCCAAAGTATTTGTCAAAGATAGGAATCTCTCTATGTTGTTTAGTGAGCAGTCAATCAAGGACAAAATTTCTCCAAAATTGATTGTCTTGTGGTTCATCAGGAGAAAGGAATACACAAAAGCAGGTAATGTCATGAATAAGGCTGGTTTCACATCACGATTTTGTGCCTGTTCGTGGGATCCGACTTTGAAGGGGGATCCCACGGACAGGCACGGATCCATATGGATCCCTGCAATCGGATGGCAAATAGCCATCCGATCCGATTCTGTGCAGGATCCGTGTGGATCCTGCGGTCCCCTGTCTCTCCCTACTCCTGCCTCCTCCATCTTCTTCCCTCTCCTATTCTATATGATGTGCCCCTGCTATTCTATCTGTGTCCCCCGCTTCTCTATCCTCCTCTATCCCTATCCTGTCCCCTGTCCTCTCCCTGGGTGTAAAAAAATAAAAAAAACCTCCTCCCGGAGGATACATCACCTGTCACCGACTCCAACGCTGCAGCACGATCAGGGCAGAAGAGCCTGTGATGATGTAAGAGACCCGGTCAGCTGACCAGGTCATGTGACTCTGACATCATCACAGGTCCTTTAGCCCTGATCGTGTGCAGTGTTGGAGCCGGTGAGAGGTGATGTATACTCCCGGAGGAGTTTTTTTATTTTTTTACACCCAGGGAGAGGACAGGGGACAGGATAGGGATAGAGGAGGATAGAGAAGCGGGGGACACAGATAGAATAGCGGGGGCACATCATATAGAATAGGAGAGGGAAGAAGATGGAGGAGCAGAGCAGGGAAAGACAGGGAGATACGGAGCCGACATCGGATCTGAGGTGAACTCAGATCCGATGTCCATAGGCTCCTATGCTGTGGGCACATCGGACAGCCTCGGATCAGCAGTGATCCGATGCTGTCCGATGTGAGTCACGGACACAAAATTGTAGCAGGCTACGATTTTGTGCCCGTGATTACATCGGATGGGATCGGATGGTGCCAAAATCGGATGCCAATAGTGGCACATCCGATTCCATCCGATTCCCATAGGGGAACATGCCGTCCGATTTCGGATCCGATTGTATCCGTTTTGAAACGGATACAATCGGATGACCGAAAATCGTTATGTGAAAGCAGCCTAAGATGCTTGGCTTCCACCCCAGGTGTCGGGTAAAATGAACCTGATTAAGATAATAGACCACACAAGAGAAGGCCTTTATGATTTGAGAGAAAAACACACCTCACTGTCACAGCATATGAGGGATGCTTTCGATGAACGTGACCCCACCATATTGTTGTAAGGCACTGTGCCCATGGTACGTTGCTTGATGATTCTTTTGAGGCAAATTTTGAGAATCTGCATCACGATCTGCATGTCTATCCTGAAGCCAGCAAATCAAATTTATGAAAGTTCAGAAGTGCTGTGCCCACATGTGCTTTTTTTTCTCAAAATCCAGGTCAAAAAAGTATTAAACAATGTACAGTGGGCAGGGAGCCTAAGAGGGTTCGTGGGAGAGCTGCAATTGTGATGGAAGGGTTAGAAGATTCTCGAGGGCTACTCCTCCAGGGGCATTCTCTGGCACCACCTGCACCCAGCACACCCCATCATTGCGGCCGCTGGAAAAAAGGACACAAGAATTAAGGGGTACCCACCCCTCTAGGAGAGAAGGGAGGGATCTGGGGAACACTGACAGGCCCTTCATATCCATACCATGGTGTTTCATCAGTGTGAACAGACCTATAAGATCATGGGTGTGAAGCATATAACAGTGATATGCTATTTTTATATGAATTGCTATCACATAAGTTTAAAAGAGATGGCCTTGCATGCTGCTTATCCCCAGCCATAATAAAGGTTTGCTCAGAAAAAATAATAATTTAAAAAATAATAATAATAATAATAATAAAGAAAACTAATTAAAAAAATTATATATCATATATACTGTATGTACCGTATACTAGTGCATCTTAATAAATTAGATTATTATCAAAAATCAATGTGATACTGCCAAGTTTCAGGGCGTTTCTGGAAGCCCTGAAACACGTTGACTAATAAAGCAAATCAATATTATGTTCACCCTTTGATGTCTCTCAAAATATGACAGCACAGTATTTTACCCTTCATCTTCCCTACTTTAATTTACTGAAATAATGATCTTTGGGTTTTCATTGGCTGTAAACCAATCATCAACATTAACAGAAAAACACACTTGAGCTAGATTACTCTGTTTCTCATGACTTTATATAATATACTGTATGCGTTTCACTTTTTGTATTGAATTACTAATATAATTTACTTTTAGATGATATTCTAATTCATTGGGATGCACTAGTATATATTACTATACATAGCTCTCTTAAACGGATGTTTAAAGGTTCCATTTGTACACAGCAATAAAATAGAACAATGTGTCCATGATTTCACAGCAACCAGCAAATTGCCAGTGAAATTGCTAACAAAATTGCAGCGTGTGGTGGTACCTTAAAGCAGTGTTTCCCAACTCCAGTCCTCAAGGCACACCAACAGGTCATGTTTTCAGGATTTCCTTAGGATTGCACAGGTGTTAGTTTAATCACTTGCACAGGGGATAATTCCATCATCTGTCTAATGATAAGGAAATCCTGAAAACATGACCTGTTGGTGTGCCTTGAGGACTGGAGTTGGGAAACACTGCCTTAAAGGACATTGCAAGGTTCCTGGACTTCACAGCTGCTGCCACACAGCCACGATTTCAAAAATTCACACTCTGCAAGTGTCCACCTGCAAACTCCAGGGACCATAATAAAATTCTTTTAAAACTCCAAAAAAATTCAACAGCTTTACACAATCTGGCAGACGTGATATCTGTGAACGCTCGTAATCATAGGTCAGGTGTTCTTCCCAACCAGAGGGTATTCTGGCGAGCATTTTGGCCCCAAACAATCATGGAAAGTTTCAGGGCCATTTTAAATTTCAAACTTTTTTCCAAACAAAGTGGCGTTCACCGATTTTTTTTTGTAAATTGCTTGAGTTTCCGATCGTGAACCAAATCTGGCATGTTTGTGCTGAATTTGAAATTGGCGAACATCTTCGGGAAAAGTAAGCTAATCTCTAATCCCCACACCTCACCACTGATAGGCAGCTTTTTACCTATGCAAAGTAGCCAGAAAGCTGTTAAAATAATGACGTGGGTGCAGTTAGCCAAAGCTTGTGAGAATCACATTATCAATTATCACTACAACAAGGAGCCTAGTAGGTAACCACTGGAGTAAATAGCATTGGAAATATGATCTCTTTGGTTGGCGAATTCTTAACATATAAAGTCATACAGTCTTACCTTTGTGTAAGGACATGAGCACTGTGAGTTGCCTTTGTATTGTATATCTCTCTATACATTGATATGAAATAAAGAACAGAAATCTGCCAGCTACTAACTTTATGAATAATTCTGAATATATATTTTCTTCTGTCAAGAGTTAATTTATAAAAAAGTCAATGAAGTCTTTTGATGTTCTGCCAATTATGTGGCTTTAGAAGTTAGATCTATAATGCTCCTTCAGCTCACATGAAAGATTTATTCTTGTAAGCCTGGAGACCCCAAATATCAAGCTGCGAGAGTGGCAGTCTGACAAGCGCTGTTTTTCGTTCAAGTTACGAGAGTCGGAAACGGCACTGTCTCTTTAATATTAGAAAATATTTTCCTTTCTGATAAAAAAAAATCAGGAATAAATGTAAAGATTGAATCTTCTTCTCCTGTTAATTCTAAAGGCCATATTACACACACAGATATCTGTGACCAACATCTGAACAGATCTCTGGTTGCAGTGAACTCATGGACACATTCTTACATTTGTACACAGCCACAAAATGTAACAATGTGTCCATGATTTCACTGCAACCAGAGATCTGTTCAGAAGTTGGTCACAGATATCTGTGTGTGTAAGGGTGCTTTCACATCAGCGTTTTTTTGAAATCGCGGCAGATGCAGTGAAAAAAACCGCATCTGCTGCGATTACCGCATAACCACTGCACTTGCGGCACACTTGCTGCAAGCCCCATGCTATGTCTATGGGGCTTGCGGTAAGTGTGCGGCAGGTGCGGCAAGTGCGGTTTTGGCACTTGTGGTCAGCCACGTTTTTTTCGCGGCCGCACCTGCCGCAAGTGCCAAAACCGCACTTGCCGCACCTACCGCAAGCCCGCCTATACATTGCCGCAACCATGCCACAAGTGCAGCTGGTATGCGGTAATCGTGGCAGATGCGTTTTTTTCACCGCATCTGACGCAATTTCAAATAAACGCTAATGTGAAAGTACCCTTACATGGCCTTTAGACTTTTTGGGCTGTGCATTGTGTCTTATATAGCTTTCCATGGCCAGGTGTGGAACAGTAAGGTCTAGCTCCTGCCTTGTCCTCATATATGTCGAGATAATTCTGATTGGGGTACACCTTGTTGCAGTGGGATGGTCTATCTTATTTACATGTCCTATTACGATGTATTCATTTACTTACTTACTGCAGAGTTTGTGCTCATTTGTTTTTTAGCCTAGGTTTTGTTCATTCTTAGACTTTGTAAAAGGGAACCTGTCAGCTTGTTTAGCCTCCATCTTACCACTATCTGTCCCTGCTAAACTGCACTATAAAGCTTTAGAAAAATGATTTAATAACTTACATATTCCTATGATAATGAAGGCTCCAGTCTACAACTGTAGACTGAGATGGGTGGTCTCCAGGTACCCATTCTTTCTCCCCTTGGCTCTTAGCACGCCACGCTGGGGGTCATCATTCCAGATGCAAATGATATAGTAGACACACCAAATGGAAGTCATAGGTGGCATGACAGAAAATAGTATAAGGTCTTACAATACATTTATATTCTGTACTAGCTGTAGTACCCAGCTACGCCCGGGTTAATAAATAACTGCTGTTAGCTATAACAAAATAGAATTTGAATATGTCATATTAATGACCTGTAGGAAAAATAGAAGCTGAGCTGTGATTGGTTGCTATAGGCAGCCTAATAAATCTCCAGCCAACAGTAAACCCTCCCCCTGGCCGGGCAGTATATGTTACCTCACACATACACATAAAAGACAGCTCATGTGACTGGCATCTGCCTTAATTCCCTATATGGCACATATTGTGCATATTGGCTGTTTTTAATCAGATGTTTATTTTTGGAAATTAAAGATAGCACACGTATGAGGCGAGTTGTGTGAGGTGATTTGTGCACATTTGTGTCTGTCTGTGTGGTGTATGTGTCCCTGGGGTGTGTGTGTCCCTGTGGGGTGAGTGCATGTGTCCCTATAGGGTGTGTATGTGTGTATGTCCCTGTGGGGGGGGGTCTGAGTGGTGTGTGTGTGTCTCTGGGTTGTGTGTGTCTCTTTGTGGTGTGTGTGTGTGTCCCTGTGGGGTGAGTGCATGTGTCCCTATAGGGTGTGTATGTGTGTGTCCCTGTGGGGGGGGTCGGTGTGGTATGTGTCTCTGTGTTGTATGTGTCTCTTTGTGGTGTGTGTGTGTCACTGTGGGGTGCGTGCATGTGTCCCTATAGGGTGTGTATGTGTGTGTGTCCCTGTGGGGGGGGGGGGTGTTTGTGTGGTGTGGGTCTCTGTGTTGTGTGTGTCTCTTTGTGGTGTGTGTTCGGGTGCGTGGTGAGTATCCAGTGGTGGGGCTCCACCTTAGCTGTTACTCTTTGTGTGCATGTGGTGTGTATACATGTCCCCGTGCGTGGTGAATATCCCATGTTGGGGCCCCACCTTAAGGCCACGTCACATGTAACGATATCATTGCCAATATCGTTCAAAAGTCATGTGTTCTGTGACGCTTGAACGATGTCGAAACAACATCATTGCGTGTGACACTACAAGCGATGAACGATCAGTCGGCTGATCGTTCATTGTTTGATTTGAGGACAGGACCCCAAATCTATCGTTGGTTGCCCAGGGGACACGCAACATCGCTGCATGTGACACCGGAATACAACCGATAAGCCAGCTCCCAGTGCCTCTCTGCAAGCGCTGGGAGCAGGTATCCAAGGTAAACTGTGGGTAACTAGGCAGCGCACGCTGCCAAGATACCCGATGTATACCTTGGTTACCAGCCTTCTCCGCTCATCGGCTGGTATCCAAGGTACACAGTGGGTAACTAGGGACCCTAGTTACCCGCTGTGTACCTTGGATACCAGCCGGTGAGCGGAGCAAGCTGGTAACCAAGGTATACATCGGGTATCTAGGCAACGTGCGCTGCCTAGATATCCGCTGTTTACCTTGGAGAACAGCCTGCTCCCGCTTACCGCAGCCTGGCAGCGGGAACAAGATATCATGGAAACGATATTTAAATCGTTTCCACGATGTCTCTGGTCCATTGATCGCTGGTGAGTCTGCGTGTGTGACAGCTCACCAGCAATCTGAACGATATTGTTAGCGATCGCGTGTGCATGGGATCGCTAACAAAATCGTTCATCGCATCGCTGTGTATGATGGCACCATTAATGACTATATGCTGGTAAATGCTGTTAGTCTTTGGTGCTGTCATTAAGCCCCTCTCATTCACAACTGTCAACTGGCAACTGGCACTTTTTCCCCATTATGTAGATAGGGGCAAAATTTTTTGGTGAATTGGAACGCACAGGGTTAATATTTCACCTCACAACATAGCCTATGATGCTGTCGGGGTCCAGACGAGTGACTGTGCAAAATTTTGTGGCTGTAGCTGGCAGCTGTCGATTTTCCTCCAACACTTTTCCTTTTACTTTTTCACCATTATGTAGATAGGGGCAAAATTATTTGGTGAACTGGAACGCGCAGGGTTAAAATTTCGCCTCACAACATAGCCTATGACGCTCTCGGGGTCCAGACGTGTGACTGTGCAAAATTTTGTGGCTGTAGTTGCGACGGTGTAGATGCCAATCCCGGATATACAAACACATACACACATACACACACACACATATACAGCGCTGCCCATAGATCTACAGTATAAGGCTTCAGGACCTCGGACAGTGCACATACTATAGCTATAATAGCTATAGTATGCGCAGCTGTCAGGGGAGCCCGGCGCTTTCATTGATAAAACTGTACAGCAGCTGGCAGGAGGCGACTGCTGTACAGAAGTGAATAAATCATTATATGCCCACCTGAGTGGGTGGAAGGTCTCTAGGGGAGTGGGCACTCCCTAGAGACATTATAGGAACATTTAATAATAAAATTAACACTTTTTACACACACTGAACAGTTTGCTCATCCCTGCGGCAGCAGGGATGAGCAAACTATCCGGTAACTGGATAGTTACACATCCTGAGCAATCTGGTTACCGTATGCGGCTTCAGAAATCTGGTTCCCAGATTGCTGGTTGTCAGAAGCCAATTGCGTTCACCGCATCCGGATCTGGATGCGGTGAACGCAATTCTAGAATTAAGTGTGACCCTAGCCTAATTGAAAGATTGACATCTATTCTGAATTTTGGAGACACGCCTGATTTTAACACACACACTGGATGGACCCTGATCAGTGTAAAAACTGCAGTGTGAAGCCAGCCTAAGCGCTCCATGACACTTTGATTGACAGCGTGATCTGCAGCGCATCAGAGCTGACTACAAAGGCCATGCATACAGCCATTGGAGGGCTGTGCGCAATGATTGTGCTTCGCCACTTTGTAAAGACCAAAAAATGTGCACAAAAAAAATGCCCATTTCTTTGGTGCATTAAGCCATATAAAAACAAACAAAAAAAAGTATAATATTCAAGGCAGTAGCGAGAATAAAATACAAGCAGAAAATGACTTCTTTAGACACAGTGACTTGTCCTTTTTTAAGAATACAGTAGAAAATTTTTCAAAATTTGCTGAAAGGAGTCCTCAATACAGAATCCGTGCAGATCGTCATTTCATGCACAGAAGTATAGCTTGTCACGTCTCCGATGCACCTCTTAATTGGATCAAACACATAATGGCCCCAATTGAAAGCAGGTGTGCATTGAAACATTATACAAAAGCCTGTCATGTTTAATAAGTCGGGACTCATTATGTTCATTCAATCAGATGAAAATTGCCCATTGCTTCAGTAACAGAAATCTACTTAACTCTTACACACAATAATAAATTATGGTGATTAACGTATAATATCTATCCATTGCATGGCAGCACTTCTCTCAGGCTGGATTTCTGCTCCATCCTTAAAGCTATGTTCCTGCAATGAGTATCTGGTGAGTTTTTGATGTTGCAGATTTTCTATAGCATTTCAGCACAAATTAGGTGCTGGTAAATTAGGTTATATGCACTTTTATTGAGCTTTTGACACGCAAGGGTGAGCGACCATGATCAGGAATAGCAGCATATTTTTGCTGTGTGACACCCCTACAGTACAGTTGCCAAAATGGTATCACCTCCCTAACCAGTGGTGGTATCATGCCTGGAAGTAAATGGAGCTCCCTACATCAAGCAACCACGCATTCACACACAAGCCTGGTCCCTGACCAGAAGGGGGAGCACAAGCCCCTAGTTTTTAGGGTGACTACCTCTTCTGGCTGGGGTGAGGGGGCAGAGCAGAGAAGTGGAATATGAGAAAGGGAAGGGAGAGGATGCACGAGGAGACAGAAACCCTTGGGGTTGGAGCTATTTCAGACTCACCCCAGGTTTGTGCGTAGAAGAGGACACTAGAGTCCTGGGTTTTCGAGAGATTGCAAGCGCTGAGAGCCAAGTCTGGAGACCAGAGGATTACGGGTCTGCTGCTCATAAGTGTGGACCCAAGAGCAGACCAGTAGAGAGAGCCTGCTGGTTGGGAAACTACAGAGGAAGGAGCACAAAGAGAGGAATAGATTAGCTTACAGGTATCTGAGCCTCTAAGTATAAAGCGCAGAAGGAAGACATACTGATCCCACTTGGCGGAGTGGGCTTCTGCTGCTTCCAGGCTGACCGGACTCTGGACCTGGTGAACAGTACCCCTGGATTGAACTACCATCAAACTTCAATAAAGGTAAAGACTGAATTAATTTGCCTTCTTGCTTTTTCTGTTGTACTGCTCTCTGCACCCCTGCACCTTCAGCTACTACAACCACCACCATCACTCTTTACCACTACTTACACCCCAGGGGCCCGCTCCATCTGAGGGGAGAGCGCAATCAAGCTGCCACAACACATATCCCCTGGAGAGCACTACAAGCAGCACTGGTCATCACTGACCACAAACCTCAGGTGCCATCACATCAAACTTTCCCCATTTAAGTTCCCCTTTAACTTGTCCAGTCAGGGCCACTGAGCTGGGTAATCGCCACTGTGACAACCCAACAAACTGACTGCCCGGCAACCGAGTATCCCGGCCCGTACAACCACAACAGCTGCATCCAAAACGCTGCATTGTTCAGTACAGGCATACCGTCTTTCCCCGATAGTAAGACCCCCCCGAAAGTAAGACAGGGTAGGGGGAACGGGGGGGTCTGCTAATATAAGGCCCCCTCCAAAAGTAAGGCCGTCTAGGGGGGGTGCTGGGGAATATAAGGCCGATACCTGTCCCACAGTGTGTCCAGGCTCCTCCAGTGTCCTGCAGGTCCAGCCGCGCTGGAGCAGATGGGGTTAATCACAGCCTAACTTGCTGTGTGCCCCTGCTCAACTCTGCCCAGCCTGACGTCACAGCAGCCCGGCTCGAGCTCTGATTGGATCCCAGGAAGCAGCGGGTGCGGCCAGATGACGTCGTGAGCTCTATTTGGCTCGTCATCTGGCCGCGCCGGCTGGTTCCTGGGAGCCAATCAGAGCTCGAGCCGGGCTGTTGTGAAGTCAGGCTAGGCAGAATTCAGCAGGGGCACACAGCAAGTTAGGCTGTGATTAACCCCATCTGCTCCAGCGCGGCTGCACCTGCAGGACACTGGAGGAGCCTGGACACACCGGGGGACAGCGAGAACAGCGGGGAGCCACATCGAAGGCCGGGGGAGCCGGTAAGAAGCGGTGAGTATGTGTATGTGTGTGTGTGTGTCTGTTTGTAAGTGTATGGGTGGGTGGGTGTGTGTGGATGGGAGGCTGCAGTGGCTGGGGCTGCCAATATAAGACCCCTCCCCCCGAAAATAAGACAGGGTGCCACTTTTGGCACCCAAAATAATATAAGACACGGTCTTATTTTCGAGGAAACACGGTAGTAGATTAGATTTATAGAAACCTCATGCCCACTGTGCTTCTTTTAAATGCTCCATACACTGACCTGCCACATGTGTTTCAGAGCCGCAGCATGTCAATTTATTCTTGTGGAGGCGCCAATGTTCTGAGTGGGAGAACACATCAAAAATATCCATATCCAAAAATATCTGCATCCAGAACCCTGATCGTGAGCACGGACAGATCGCTCTGCCATACAGGACACTAGCGACCCTGGAAAAGAAAACACACTGTGTCCAGAATGCAATGAAGCTGATGGTGTGCACTTACCCTTAGGTTATGAGTGCACAGTATGTATTTGGTTGCAGGAATTTCTGCACCAAATCTGCATCTTCTTGCAGAAAACATATGTGTTTTTGACGCGTGTTTTTGATACTTTTTTTTGTAATGTGTGTTTCATGCATGATTGGGTGGAACAACTCTGCAAAAATGCTGAAAGAATTGACGAATATGCAAGAGGAAAATAAGCAACATGTGCACAAAACTATTTTCCAAGCAATTAGAAGCTTCCCAGTTTTAAGATTCAAGCAAATGTATTCACTGCAAATCAAATTTTTGGGGAAATTTTGTCAAAGTCAACGAATTTGAATTTCGAAAAATCCACTAATCTTTGAAAAAAAAAAGTCCATCAGCAACTAAGGCTGGGTTCACACTGCGGCAGCGTCCGGTACGGCGCTGTCAGGGATGACAGCCTGGACCGGAGTTTTGCTGCATAGAATACTATCGGGCTGCACGGAGCTGGATCGCGCCGGGTGGCAATTATCTGCCATCCGGCTGCTAGCTCGCCGGATGTATCCTGCAGAAGTGGGGAATTGTCTGCCGACTCCAAAAACGGTGCATGCAACGTTTTTGGAGTCGGCAGACAAATCCCCACTTCTGCAGGATACATCCGGCGAGCTAGCAGCCGGATGGCAGATAATTGCCACCCGGCGCGATCCAGCTCCGTGCAGCCCGATAGTATTCTATGCAGCAAAACTCCGGTCCAGGCTGTCATCCCTGACAGCCCCGGACCGGACGCTGCCGCAGTGTGAAGGCACCCTAAGTAGAACTTTCCAGAAGAGCCCATTCACTTCTCTCTTGATCCTGGATGTACAGTACATCATTGGAAGCATACTCTGGCTGAAAGCAGAATGAGGCTGTAATTGAATTGCAGAGCATTTATCTCTATTACCACCTATCAGTAAAGTCATACACACATCCAACAATGTGATGCTTCCTGGAATAATGTAAAGGAAATCTGTATGTGCTAAAAACAGACAGCGCATTATTAATCTAATTCAATTACACATAATGTGTGACTCTCTACTAACATTTGATCGTATGACTGAGGGGATAATTCACTTCTGATTATTGCATTATTCTGATTAATTATTATTGAAAAAAAAATTAAAATATATTGTGCAGAGTAAAGATAATCATGAATATATATATAATTTACTTATAGCGTATAAATATGAATTAACATTTCTACAGAAAATATCAGTCTTAAAAAGTAATGTGTCATATGACCCGAATGCCCCATTTTTTTAAAAATGTATTTATATTACATAGACTAATAGATAAGTCTGCCAGAATGTGTATAATAGAAGTGATTCCGCAACAGCAAATCCTACAGATGCACTTAATGCAAGATTGAATAATAGAAAAAAAATGACTCTACTGCATAAACCGCCATTATGTCTCTCCAATCGTTATCTCTTTCTGGTCAGTTTTCCCTTTTTGCAACGAGGGAGGCAATGACGTTGCTTATCTTGTGAAAGCAAAAGGATCATAACACCATTTCTCTATACATAATGGCCACTTTACACGTCCCGATATCGTCGTTCAACTTCGATAAAAAGTCCCATGGTTCGTGCGTTGGCACTGATATCGTTTGTACGTTGTGTGGTGTAAATGTGCAATTCGATGCAAGAACGATGCCAAAACGATATCGGGGAAGAATCGTGCTGGCTCTCCAACTGCCCGATATTGGATGGATGATCTGGCAGGATCATTCTCTGTGACAGCCCAACACCGACTTGGAGAACAACTTCCCCTATTCACTCCCATGTTAAATGGTCGTTCCCTGGGTCGCTCGTACGAGGGGGCATAGACATTGTAGTTGTGTTGCCTGCCGATATCTCCCTGTGTGACAGCTCCGATGCGATCTTGGATTTCAGCCAAAAAAGTGCGTGCTCCCGTGCTGTTGTATCCAATATCGAAACAATGTTGAGACGTGTAAAGTGGCCATAAGAGACGCGGATGTGTCATGGGTAGAGACAATTTCCAATTAATATATATGTTTACTTTTACATCAATGTGTGTGTGTGTACGGCAACTAATCACAAACGCCAGCACAGAGGACATCTGAATGCAACCAATCATGGAGGGTGGGCGGGCAGATGCAGTGAGTTCGTATGAGGCTTAAGAAGTGGACCAGGCAGCAAGTGTGAGAGCGACATGGAGCGTGGTGAGTAACTGGTTAATCATCATTTTGCAGAACCCATTGGCACCATTCTGGACCTTAAGTTTGGGTCCACATAAACTTATATGGGGTTTGGGATTCGGACTCAAGTTTGGGTCAAGTCCGGTCCTTAACCAAACTATTTTTAAAATCCAACTGGATCCACTGAACTCCAACATCTACAGGTTCCCCCATCTCTAATCAAAACAAGCATTGAATCTAGATCAAGAAAGGTAATTACTCCCTTATGATCTGCCTTTGTCAGACCCTACCTGGAATACTGGGAATAGTTTTGGGCACCCCAATTCAAGAAAGACATCAATATTTTGGAGCAAATCCAGAGAAGACAACCAAGATGGTAGAAGGTCTGCAAACCCTGTCTTATGATGACCGGCTAAAAGAACTAGGAATGTTTTGTTTTCAAAAGAAAAGGCTGAGAGAAGATTTAGCAGCGGTCTACAAATATCTGAAAGGTAATCACAGCACCAGAAAGTACAAGAAGCAATGGGATGAAACTAAAAGGAAGAAGATACAGATTCGATATTAGGAAAACCTTTTTCACAGTGAGAGCAGTCAGAAAGTGGAACAGGCTGCCACC
Organism: Allobates femoralis; assembly: GCA_033576535.1. Lineage (NCBI taxonomy): Eukaryota > Metazoa > Chordata > Amphibia > Anura > Aromobatidae > Allobates > Allobates femoralis. The sequence goes on along the minus strand of JARQOC010000003.1, from coordinate 111,590,863 downwards.
GGAGGAGGTGAGCTCTCCATCAATGGAAATCTTCAGGTGGAAGCTGGATTAACATATAGCTGGGATGATTTGGGTAAACCTTCACTCATAGGAAGTTTATTCCCTTGGCCCTGTGGTCCCTTCCAACTCTACCATTCTATGATTAAAATTATGGAATAGAAAGAGAATAAAAAATAGGGACTATGTCATCTATACTATGGATCTATGTTGTCTTCAAAAGCACAAGATGATAGATTCCTCGAATCCCATGTCTAATGTGACCTTCAGATGACTGGCAATAGTTGTGAAATTAACAAATAGTAGAGTAGGTTTCATTTTTGGCCATTCTACACAATGCATAGATTAGTCAGTTCCGCCATACAGGGAATCATGGTTTGCTCTTGCTTTGACACTGAAATGCCCCAATGGGACATATGGGCAGAGGTTGTTTTCATTAGTTTGAGCCATACATCCATGCACTAGCAGAATTCAGTTCCTACTAATTTCATGGAAGTTCCAGCACATCTATCACTGCACCACAAGTCAGTATTTTATTGGAAAAATCTTATTCTTGCTCAGTATAAGGCTAGGGTCACACCTGTGCTTTTTTATCCATCCAGATCAGGATTTGAGCATTAAAAATGCTCAAAACCGAATCCGGATCCGCAGCCCATAGGCTTCCATTGAAAAACCGGATTGCACTTCAATCCAGTTACCGCCTCTGTTTTTGCAGCCTGCAGTAAAAATTATGCAGGCTGCATTTTTCGGAGCGGTTGCAAAACCGGATCTGTTTTTTTTAACATGGGACCCTGTGGGAACTGGATCCGGTACTCCAAGGTACATAAATGAACCTTGCGATACCGGATCCGGATGAGGTTTTTTAGAGTTGCAAAAATCCTCATTCCAAAACCGGATGCATTAATGCATCCAGATCTGTAATGAGGATTGCAATTTTACAGATTAAAATAAGTATGAAGGCACAGTCCAATTCCGGATTCGGTAATGGATGCGATTAGCGGATTGTGCCTTTTAAGTGTGACCCTAGCCTTAATCTACTACTAGGATGAGAAATAAAACTTCAAGGTTGGATTCTGATAATGCGATGGTGCGGTTTGTATTGGCCACATTTTAAATCCATAATTCTATGTATATGGATGGTTAGACATGGCAAAGGAAAAGACAACATAATGAGTTTGCCTAACATGCCCTAAAACAAGACACATTAATAAGCTCAAAAGAAGAATAAGCTACACTTTACAGAAACTTGCTAAATTACTAAAATGAAACCAAATTATTATGGTTGTAGCGATTTTTTTTTTCAGTTAAAGTTCTCTTCTATGTGGAAAATAAAGAGAAAAGCGCCCTTGGGGTAAGGACCCAAGTGTCATGTTTAGACCAATTCTGTCTTGAATCCACATAAAAAGAGCTTCAAAAGTGCCCTTTAAATTGATCATAGCACACATCATATGTCAAAATATATTGCTGTGTATAAGTGTGGTGCTCCACTGGTCAGGCGTCACATTTGGGGTACTGCACCCATAGAAGAGTGGGCTGTTATCCCTGTCACAGTGGGAATGCAAGGTTTGTAGGAGGCTCCCACCCCAGCACTCCCACACTCAAGCCTAGGCAAATGGTTGGAGCCTAGTCACTGGGGGAGAGTTAGGGGAGGAGGGAGGTAGAAAAACAGGGAGTTTTAGTTTGCCCACAGGAGAAGGAGGAAAGGGAGCCCCGAGAGAGGAAATTGGTCTCTGAGAGAGAGGGGCCTGAGAGAAGAAAATGCAGCCCAGGAAGAGAAAGAGGGAACCCCCATACCTGAGTGCTCATTCTCTGGGGGGAACCCTGGTCCACCACGGGGAGCCGGCTCAGAGGACGTGGTGTAGGAAGTCTAACCCCTGAGCCGCCAATACCGGACGTCGCGGGTCAGTCTACCAGCCCCGACACCCTGCCCACACAGCACCGCCACACCAGGATCGCCCACTAAAGGTCGAGCCCCCTTCTTAAGATCTGGGAAGCACGGGAACTCAACAGCACCTCAATGCGCCTAATAGTAAGAGGGTAGTGCAAGGACAGGAATAAGCAACAGGACTTGGGATAGTCAAGAGAAGGCATATCACGGGAGTCTCTGAGAGATCTTGCAGCCCGCTGTGAGTACCCGGCTGGCTACCTCACGAAAAATACTTTTTTTTCACTGTGAACTGCATTGTCATCAGAATTGTTCCAGTAAAGTACCCAGGTAGAGTGACAGAGTCTCCGTGTGTTTGTCCTATTAATGCATTGCTGATAATTTACTTCAACAGACTGCATCCCCATCATCGGTGCACTACTGCCCGGGAGGCCCAGCTCCACCTGCAGGGAGCTGTTCCATCCAGGCTGCCATACCATCGACCTCCGGAGGACTCAGGCAGTGCTGGTGTCTAGTCACCAGAATCTGCAGGTGATGTTACGACAAACTTTATTTCAATTCTCATTTATACTACCCCTTTTTAAAAGCATAGCCCCCAGGGCACGGGTCTGGGCAGGCCACCAGTGACATCCCAACCTCTGCAAGGGTCCAGATACTCGAGTCCCCATACCCTGGGGCGGCATATATGCCGCATTTTATGTCACTTCTTTTAACTAATTCAGACTTCAGAAATCCAGTAACAGTAGAAAAAAGTGATATGCTCATCCTTAACAATACAGATTAAAAGCTGCCATTGGCAGAGCCACCATAAGAACAATGTCAGAACCGCCAATGAAACTGCTTCAGAAAAACATGCGGCAGCATCTAAATGATGCAATGTGCCCATACCAGTAAGGAGTAGCTGCTCATGCAATTCTATTACTTCATCTCAATGTAAAAAATAAGCAATTTTGAAAATATTATTGATTAAATGTATAATAAAGTTTATATGTGCTCTTAAAAAGACCTCACTGCTCTTCAAAATCCAACCAAGGACGGTGCTCCAATGATCTGCGCTGCTGTAGGGAAACCAGGACCACAAAAAGGTCTGATGCAATGGTGTATTCCTTTTTGACGCATTTCAGAGCTAACTTTGCTCCTTCTTCAGGGCCAATCAGAAGGAGTGAAGAAGGAGCAAAGTGAGCTCCCAAACGCATCAGAAATAAGTATGCCATTGCATCAGGCCTTTTTGTGGTCCTGGTTTCCCTACAGCAGCGCAGATCTTTGGACTGCACATTGCATCTGGGAGTGTGGATCCAGGGGCAACTGAACTACCGTATACACTGGTTGTGGGTTTACACAACCAGCTCAGGTGAGCACCTCGTACAATCATATATTATCTCCTTTTTATTTAGATAAGACCCTATACGCCTTTTGTCTCTTGCATCTCTAGATATTTGAAGCTCACTGTCTTCGGGATACAGACTACAAACAAACCATGTGTATGTAGTCTGACCCTGCAGTCATATGCTATTTTATTACTTATAGTAGGGGAGGAATATGGTAAATATAAACATGATCAGAATACACATTATTATTTTGATGTCACCACAATGACTAGGGGCAACTCTTGGCCCAATTCCTTAGTTGTCATCAAGTCCTGAAAGAAGTAACTGCCTACAGTTGCCTAAGGTAAGAACATTAAGTCGTGGAGGAATCTACATTACTAACCTGGTGGGTTATCCATTGGGGATGGGGGGGGGGTTGTATAGGTTCACTAGTCATATAGTAAGATAGTAAAGAATAATTCTCAAGTCGATGTAGAGACATGGACTGAAGATGGTTAATTTAAACAAGAGCAACATCAGGGAGCCATTTATAATGACTGCAAGATTTTGAGCTGTTCATTTATCTTAAAATATTAGTAATAATTCTATAGGTTAGTAAATTAGTCAGGAAACATCCACAGAAGATTATTTAAATTTCTGATAGCTGTGGGTCACTTATCTGGAATTGAGGCACTTTCACTTCTTCCTACTTGACTTTCTCTATTAACTTCTTTTTTCTTTTGAAGATATTCGAGAATTCCAGAGATGAGACCTGAATCTATCAAACATTGATGGCATATCCTGTAGATAGGTCATAAATCTCTAAGGTGGGAATACCCCTTTAATAAATGCATAGCTGTCAAATTATGCTCTTCCCTTACTATATTAGTGCTCAGAGCAGCACTTCATTCATGGGGCAGTGAATCCCCTGCGGAGCCTAATGTTAAAGAAAGGTCCTGATGATACTGATTCTATTGAATTAATTATTGCAGTTATTAGTATTAGAATTAATGATTAATGATGAAAAAAGGGTCTGTGTATAGTTCTATATGGATAGCAGAATTTGTCAAATTGTTTCTGAGGTGTAGAAAAGGTTCAGTGTTCCATAGGCAAGAAATGTAGCGCTGACCTAATATTATATATTACATCTATGGCTGAATGGATGTCAACCATGAGAAAAATGTAATTTCATTAATTACTGGTCATATGTCACTGCTTGGCCATGACATCAGTTAATTCCATGTTTTGACATTGTTTAGTGTCTGCTTTATTTTTTCCAGACCTAATCAGGGGCCGTTGATGCCACTTGATAGAGTGAAACCTGAAGATTATCCTACTAAGTTTCCTAAGGCTGGCTTCACACCATGGCAAGATCCGATCTTGGGCTGTCCGGTGCGTCCGGCTGCACACCAGACCGGAAGGCATATTAGACCCTCCGGTTCTGTGTGCTGATCCAGTCCGGGGCTGTCAGGTTCATCCCTGACAGCCCCGGATCTTGCCGTGGTGTGAAGCCAGCCTAACAGTGTTAGGGTGCATGCACACAATCCAGAATAACAGCGTTTTGGATGCTGCATTTTACCTCTGCGTGTAAACCACTGGAAAATACAGTACAAGCACAGTGGATGGGATTTCTAGAAATCCTATGCTCACTTTGCTTCTCTCTGTGCCTCCTCCTCCAGTGCGGGTTACCGCACTTCCGCATCTCTGCAGCATGTCAATTTAAAGGGAACCTGTCAGCTTGTTTTAGGCCACTAACCTACCACTATCTGTCCCTGCACCTTGCTACCTCATCCCTAACCATCCCTCTCTGACCTAAAACTGCACTGATAGGTAGTGGTATGTTAGTAACTAAAACAAGCTGACAGGTTCCCTTTAAAGGGATCCTGTCACCCCCAAAACACATGTAAACCTATTAAAACCTGTCCCTAGAGCATATTAACACTTTCCCTACACTCTTTTTACCTCCTAAATGCAGTAAATGACATTGCATAAAAACGTTTTATAAGTACCTGATTACTGATGATAATGAGTGACTATGCTATTCATAGTCACTCATCAAGACTGCCCCTCTGCTTCATAGCACGCCTGAATAGGCGTGATCTTCATAGCAGATTCAAATTGCCGCCTCCCTGCTGTGCCCTGTGTCGTCCGAGGCTGCTGTGTGGCTGGGTGACGCGATCCGCGTCATTCCCCGCGCCGGGTGAGGTATTTACACCGGCGCCGCGCTGTCGGCTTCAAAATGCACACTGCGCATGCCCATGCGCATGCGCAGTGCGCATTTTGAAGTTTACAGCGCGGCGCCGGTGTAAATACGTCACCCGGCGCGGGGAATGACGCGGATCGCGTCACCCAGCCACACAGCAGCCTCGGACAACACAGGGCACAGCAGGGAGGCGGCAATTTGAATCTGCTATGAAGATCACGCCTATTCAGGCGTGCTATGAAGCAGAGGGGCAGTCTTGATGAGTGACTATGAATAGCATAGTCACTCATTTTCATCAGTAATCAGGTACTTATAAAACGTTTTTATGCAATGTCATTTACTGCATTTAGGAGGTAAAAACAGTGTAGGGAAAGTGTTAATATGCTGTAGGGACAGGTTTTAATAGGTTTACAGGTGTTTTGGGGGTGACAGGATCCCTTTAATGCTGCAGAGTCGAAAGCGATCTCATGCAGGTGAATGCAAAAAAGCTGCCATTCACTGAATGCAGATCATGGGCACAGGGTGCTGTGATCTCCCAGCATTCACCCATTGCTTCCCTCAGGACCGGAGGCACTGTGTCCACCACACAGGGCCTCCGGATCGTGTGCACATACCCTTAGTCCTTTTTTTCATTAATAAGTGTCATGTTCTATGTTACTCACAATCATGGTTTGGTTGATGTGTAGACAAGCTCTTACAAGGAGACTTAGACAGGCCACAGTTATTTTTATTTTCTATACATAAGAAATTTGAGAGACTGGACAGAAGGAGGTTCCTCAATTCAGTCTTCTTGTGTGATGTCACCTGGTTTCTTCATATCGGTATTGATATTCTTTCCATTTTACCCCAGGAGGTAAGAGCTTCTTTGGATCTATATTTTGAGCCATCATGGCAGGTCTTCAAAATAATAGCGACTCTGATAATCACACATGTCCACCCATTTTTATTTATGTTAGTGTGGTGACCCTACGTTTCAGTCACCACAGCAGTACTGCTCCGATTAAATATGATACCCAATCATGCTTGCAGATAATAGGGGAAGCTTTGCTGAGACCACCTGCACACACCCAACACTATCCAAGCTCCAGGCCAGGGAGATGCTGGGCAGAAGAGGCTTGCTGATAGAGCTGTACTCATCTGCTGGCTGGAGGAAGGAGTTAGTTAGGATAGGGGTGGGTAGCTAGTTAGAGAGTTGAGTTAGTGAGATAGGAAGGAGCAACATTGAGGTAAGGATGAGTGAGTTCTAGGGAAGTCAAGTAGCTGGGGAAACAGCAGGACTCATGTAATAGGGTCGGCTGCTAATCTCCAAGCCTGAGGACCCGAATCTGCAGCTGCCTGGATGGCTGGGCAGACGAACGAACTGCACAGGGGTACCAGCCCAAATTCGGTCTGGGTATCTTCAGGACCAGCCGAGAAATAAGAGGTCACTGAACTTCACGTGCAGCGGCCACCAAGATGAACTCTGCCAGGTGAAGGAACTGCAGAGAGCCAAGAGGACTTGCAAGGACCTCTTGTCAGCTGGCCAAGCTGCAACCTTGGAGAATACAGTACCCTACCTTGGTTGTCTCTGCACTAAACTACAAGTAAAGGTGACTGGTAAGAACGGCAAACCCTCTGTGTGTCTATTCCTTCCGGCACCATCATGCACCTGCAACTACTACCGCCATCATCTACATCACCCCCTTAACTACACCGCAGGGGTCTGCTCTATCTGAGGGGACTGCTCCATCAAGCTGTCACTACCCCTATCCCTGTGGGGACCACTACCAGCATCGCTGGTCCAATCTGACCAAATCCTGTAGATGGCGTCACAACAAACTTTTCCCCCTTTAACTTTTCCCCTTTAACATGCTCGGTCAGGGCAAAGGCGTTTTGGGTTGCCACCATGAACTAAAGACTGATGACCCGGAACCGCCGAGCACCCCAGCTCTTTCGACTGACGCATACATATAATTAACTCCTTGGTGGGATAATGTTTTTACTTCTCATATTTATGACTTCAGTGGATGCACTGGGATAGAGAAGCTTTACAGGAACCAAGAAAACCCTATGCTGGATATTTCACCATCAGGTTTTTACCTGGATGTAAATATTGAGAAAGAAGGCAATTGCTCATCATAATTACATCTATTTCATGCTGTCATGGTGCGGAATTAGGAGAAGCATTCAATAAAAAAAGCACATTTGTTCCATACTCGTGTATTTCATGTTATTTTCATATAATTAAACTATTGGGGGGAAGGATTTTTTTATCTGTATCCTCAAAACGGGCTATAAAAGGTATCTTAATGGAGGAAATAGATTTAGGATGATAGAAGATTCGGTCAGACGTTTGATGGAAATCTTGTTATCTGCTGCTGCACATACATCATAGTCAAATACCAAAAAGAAGATCCCATTAATTTCCTGGTCATCAATCATAGTTTTTATGGAGGCATCAATGTCGAAATCAACTATCAAGTAATCCTGCTGAAGTCTGTGTCAGGCTGATAGTCATATAGGAACATCTGTGTCAGATTCCTGTAACATTCGGTAAGAGCATGTACAACTTCTATAGTAATAATGTCACTGTTGAGATCACACATACTGACGTACATCATACTATAACCTCCCAATTACCCATCATAAGGACTTCAAGAAAAATATTGGATCAGAGGAGTTAGAACATCAACCACTGAGCTTTAGAAGTCATTGCCTCTGGGTATTACACATGTATACAGGTAACGTCCTTCAATAGATCTCTTCACGCTTGTGCAAATTGAGGTGAGCTACATTACTAGACACAGCCCATTAACGCCAAACATTAGTTTAATTACGGTAAATTTTGTAAAGTCTGTCCCTCTTCAGGATGCAGGAGTGTGCTGAGCACAGTCCTCAATTCACCTTCTCTGGTTGAGGATTGCTGGCTCCAGGGTCGTGTCCAGCTGTCATCTGAATGTCTGGGTGTGGAAGATGAATCGCTGCCTCACTGCTGAGAATATAAACCTGTTTTCTGCATCATCCACAGCTAAAAAATAAACTTAATTTTCTTATACAAACCATGCATGTGAATTTAACACCAAAAATAAAAACATTTATAATTAAACTTTAAAATGTTTAAGTCTTTGTGTAGTGAATGATGCTTCTGGTAAAGGTTATTATTGGATTGATGTAATAACCTGTGCCTTTGCTGCAATGGTAGAATCAGCATAGGGACAGATACCCACTGGTTGTTTTTGCAGACGGAACAGTGTTAGGCTGGCTTCACATTTGCGTATGTGTCTGCATGCTGATCGCATGCAGACACATACGCAGTGCAAAGCAGGGTCTAAAAGATGTGTCCGCAGCGGAGAATGTCCGCCTGCGGACACATCACTGTGGAGCCCGGGCAGCCAATCAGCGGTGTCCGGGGGCGGAGATCAGCGCCGGAGATCTCCGCCTCCCGGCTGCCGGTAAGCTCCGGGACATGTCGGCGGGAGAGAACAGCTGATTTGACAGCTGTTTGAATCTTCCCGCGCCGACACCGAGAGGAGATGAGCTCCTGTGACATCACCGGCGGCCACCGGGAGATTTTTCAATGGGTCCGCAGCGTTTCTCCTGCGCTGTCAAGCGCAGAACACTGCGGACCCATTGAAGCCAATGCATTTTTTGTGCGCTTGGGGACGCTTGCTGATTTTCCAAGGTCCCCAAGCGCACAAAAAAACCCAACCCAACCGGAAGGAGCAGATATCGCCCGCATCCGCACCCGAACGCAGCAAACGCAAGCACTATGCGTTCCTATGTCAAACATAGGAACGCAGTGCACATGCGTTTGACTGCGTATGGGAACGCAGCAATACGCTGCCTTCCCATACGCAAATGTGAAGCCAGCCTTAGTGTTAATTGTGCTAAAAAGACAAAAAGCTCACATGTACATCTGTGGTGTGGAAAAGTGCACAGAGATGCACACGGATACAGCAGCATCTGCAACTAATGCACATTCTGAATTATTATGTAGGATCAGTATTTGATACATCCATATATAACATACATGTTATACTATACAATACTAAACAATAATTTAAAGTAAAAACTCATGTAGAGTACAGATGTGCAGTAGAGATGATCGAAACGTTTGGAATTCAAATTTACCAGTTTTGCCAAACTTTCCTATGGCTGCTTTTGTGGCGCCTCGCATGGTCAGGCGTCACAGAGGGGTATTGCTCCCATAAAAGAGGTGTAATTATCCCTGTGGCAAGTGAATGGGGAAGTTAAAATGTGGCTTGTTCCTCGCATCCACACACACCCTTAGCTCAGGGGACTAGAGGGTTAATTCCTTTACTTGGAGACCCCACCCCAGTGGGAAGAGTGCAGGGTAAGTAGTGTGGGGACGGAGGAAGTTTGGAGGGAGATCGGGAAAGGAACAGACAGGAAAGGTGCTTTCCCGAAGAGCAGCCGGTCTGGGAAAGAGGAGCCGGTGATAGGTTCTCCCAGACGGCTTACCCGGCAACGGAGCCCGCATACTGCTAGAGCTACAAGCGCAGCAGAGAATCCGGATGACCGTGGAGTCTTCAAGTCTCCCGGACACCAGAGCAGTCAACATTGAGGGTGCCAGGCACTGCCTGAAGAGAGAGCAGCCAGCCATTAGAGGGTTACCCGACGACAGCGAAGGTGAGAGAGCACAGGAGGCCAGGCTGGATTTCAGATCAGTCAGGTTTCACACCAAATTGGAAGAGCAGTAAAGGAGGGACACCTAACCAAGCCACATGGAAACAATCCGTTCACATGCAGCCACCCATTAAGCTACCTGTTCTTGTAACATCTAAGTGCTGAACTATCAACTGTGTTTGATGCTGCTACGAGTTGACAGTAAAGTATGCGGGAGTAAGTGACTTTGCTTCTGCCTGTGTTTTTCTACATCAACCTATTCCCATTCCAGGAACGCTGCCCAGGAGGAACAGCCCTACGTGTAGGGGGCTTAGTCATCCTATTGGCATTACCAGCTACCTCCGGCGGACTGTGGAGGCGCTGGTGACCCATCACCAGAAACTACAGGTGGCGTCACGAGAACTGTATATAGAATTCCCCTGTAAATACATCGCTTTTTGAAGTGTCACCCAGGACACGGGATCAGGCGCGGCCACCACTCCCCGTGACACTGCAACGCTACCCCTGGTGCCTGATACCCGAGTACTCTAAAGCCTGGGGCTCGACACTTTCACATCAGTGGTAGTTTGTAATTTGCGTCAGATTCGGCATATGTCGCTGCACATACCGGATCTGCTGCGTAACGTCTGACTTGCGGCACCGATCCGGTAATCCCCATTCATTCTCTATGGGGCTTACTGTCAGGTGCGGCAAGTGTGGTTTTGCCATATCCAGCACTTGTGGAACCACAAAACAATGCTGCTATCAGCAGTTTTTTTTTGCACGGCCGTATGTGCCGGATATGCCATATCCGGCAAAACCACACTTGCCACACCTGACCGCAAGCCCCATAGAGAATGAATGGGGCTTGCCGGATTGGTGCCGCAAGTTGGACGTTACGCGGCAGGTCCGGTAGGTGCGGCGACATCTGCTGGATCTGTCACAAATTACTAACTAACACTGATGTGAAAGCAGCCTTAAGGTGTAAGTATAATTAAATTAAAAAAGAAAAAACCTAATACTGCAGTAGTTGATGATAATGCATTACACAACAGCTAAGATAAGTCATATGGCACAAAAAAAGCATTGTTTTCTCACATTTTTCCGTGCTCTTTTAATAGCTGCAGTTTATGGCTGTGTGAATGTGGCCAGCAGCTAATAAGGACCAGTACAATGTGATAGCAGATGACAGAACAGAGAAGCTTGTAGAGAGGAGTTTACATCCTGACATTGCTCATCACTGTGCTGTAATCTGATACATTGTAGCAGTGTAGGACACACTCCCTTTTTCCTTAAATGATTACATGTCCGTATTCACTGAAGGCGGATCTGAGTGATAAAAAAAAATATGTCTGCTTCACCCACAGTCTAGTGGGGACACCTTTTGGAAGGTTTCTGAATGGTAACCAACCAGAATTCTCTAATGAAGTATATTTGAAGGGTTTTTTTTACAATCATTTGCTCTACATTATTATTAAATAATAATTTAGATGGCAGTTACGTTTTAAGTATTTGAAAATAGTATTGCAAATCGCAATTCTACAAAGCCTCTAATTTCAATGGATGTAGAAGTTTAACACTTAGATGTCTCCTAGGGACTGTGTGACACATCTTTTGAGCCCTTTAATGCAAACACAACCTTATTAAAAGGGTTGTCCTGTCTAAAATGATAATTCTGCAATCACTCTGTGAGACTGCAAAATTAAAAATGCTCCAGGAGCACGCACGATTCGTTGTTTCTAAACTGGGAATGGATCGCAGTTACACAGTATACATGTTCCCGGCCACTGCGACAGAGCCTCGCCTAGTAGAGCAAAGCTGCACCCACTAGATGGCTGCTCCCACTAGTCGAACACGCCTGTTCCGTACACTTGTATTGAGTAAGGCCATGTTCACACACATGCGTTTTTTTGACCATCTCTGCGTTTTTGGGCTGTTAAAAAAAACGCAGGTGCGTTAATGCAGGGTACATTTGAGTGTACATGCGTTTTTCAGCTCCATTTGCGTTTTTTACCCCTTGTCCAAAAAACACTGCATGCAGCGTTTTTGGGTGCTGTAAAAAAACGCATGTGCGTTTTTCCAAAAACGCATGCGTTTTTTTAACATGGGGCCCTATGGGAAACGCATGCAAAAACGCATGGTACATTAGTACCTTTTAGTGCCATTCAAAAATGCATGCGTTTCCCATAGGGGCCCATGTTAAAAAAAACGCATGTGTTTTTGAAAAAAAACGCACAAGCGTTTTTTTAACATGGGGGCCCTATGGGAAACACATGCGTTTTTAAAAGGCACATTTATGCACCCTGCGTTAACGCTTGCGTTGTTGCCTGCGTTTTTGGTGAAAAAATGACTAAGTCCAAAAACGTGGCAAATCCTTTCAGACACACAAGGGACATTTTTTAGCACTCTTAAAAAACGCAAGTGCTTTTAAGAGTGCTAAAAAAAACGCAAATTGTGTGTGAACATAGCCTAAGGGTAAGTTCACATTACCCGGCGGGTTGGTCGGCGGCGGCTGGGCGGGACCCGCCAGGAAGCTCCGGCGCCGTCCACCGGCTTCCTGGCGGGTATGTGCGGGCGGTATCCGGCGGCTGCCCAGCGGGTTCTCGGCGGCGATTCTGCAGCGGCTGGAAGCAGCACATGATTCTGCTTGCAGCCGCTGCAGAACCGCCGGTTTTTAGAACATGGTCATTCTTTGCTAACCCGCTGGGAAACCTGCGGGTTAGCAACGGATGACGCTGGGTAACCGCCGGTGTGTGCACAGCCTTGGGCTGTTTACATTAGTTTTAATGTTAATCCAAACGCCGGTTTGGATTAACATAAATTAACATAAAACTAATGTAAACAAAACGGCGGTTTACACAGGTAAACCGCCGAAAACCCGGCCAGTGTGCACCCACATTGCGTGCCCCCTGGTCCATTGTATGGTGTTCATAGGGAAGGATAAGGAAGGGGAGATAAAGGTTTGCAAGATCAGAGACCCAGTATAAGATAAACTGAAACAAGTTAAAATAAGTTGGAAAAATTAGGTGCTGGGAAGTAAAACACACCAACTCACAGCAGGAACTCAGTTGTTTACTTCAATTCAAACCCCTAAGATGGAGATCTAACTCCCAGAAAGTCCACATAGAGATATAGCCAGCAAGAGAGTGCAGTAAAAGGTAAACTTACACTAGTGAGCAAATAATATCAATATTTTGAACTTTTGACTTTTTGGTTCCACTTTTAGCATGAGACTACCTTCATTTTATAAACTATTTAGCATTGGATTAGCTATGAAGATTCTTGTCATATCACTGCATTGATACTGTATAGCTCCTATAAATCTAAATGTACATTTTTAATAATTTGTTAAGGTAAAAAAATGTTTGTACCGTATTAGCCAGCATATAGAAAAATATTAGAATCTAAGAGTCCTCAGTGGTTGATATCTTTTAATGGCTAACTGAAAAGATGGTAAAGAATCGAAAGCTTTGTGTCATTATTATGCCTGATGAAGGGAGATTAAGGTCTCGAAAGTATGCTATTTTTTACCATTTTTTCAGTTAGCCATTAAAAGGTATCAACCACGGAGGATTTTCAGGGTCTAATATTTTTCTATCTACTGACTAACACGATACAAACATTTTTTACCTTATCAAAATGGAGGATACCAGAATGTACCAAATCTTTATGGAATTAAAGACACTTCTGAAGAAGTGGGCACAATAGGATGGTAATAAAAATGGGTATAACCTGGCTCAACCCTTCTGAGGTGCTCTGAGGAAAATTTATATCAGAGTAAGATTTAGTTAGTCTCGGCACACTCAGTAAGAAATGAGATAAACTGAGAAGTTTTTCTTTGTGTTGCTTTATTGTATAAAGAAAAATTAGCCCCACGTTTCGGCTCAACACGAGCCTTCCTCAGGGAGCTGAGCTAAATCAAACATAATAACATAAAGAAGTCACAATTTTTGACATGTAAAAAACACAGTATTAACAATAGTGAAAATCCCAGAGGTGTCATTCTATTAAGTGATCAATTATATATATACATATATATATATATATATATATATATATATATATATATATATATATACACCACATATTCCTATATCATATGTGCATGCAACCGTAAGGAGATAGTGAAGTGCAAGGGTGTAGCTGTAGGTGAGGGGAAAGGGGCTTAGAAAAAGGAGAAATTGAGAGGGGAAAGGACATGCATAGACACAGGAAGGAGTATTAGTGATGAAGCGACAGGCTAGAGAGAAGAAAGAGAGGAAATCTGGATGTTATGATATAAGTGAAGGGGCAGTGTATAGGGTATAATAGCCAAGGGATGAATATCTCATAGATACCTTTATCACTCAAGAGGCTGGTGTGAAGGTGTAAACACTGGTCTGGGTAGGTCATAAAGGAAGATTCAGATTGCTGAGTCTCAGTAATCTGTAGAGGAATGTATACTTACTGTAGTAGTTATAGAGTACTGAGAATATTCAGGATAGGTATTTTTTTCATTGCACAGATTTATAAGTGATATGTACACATCCTGATGGAAGCTACGTTGTAGATGCATATACAGTTGGGGCCAAAAGTATTGACACCCCTGCAATTCTGTCAGATAATACTCAGTTTCTTCCTGAAAATGATTGCAATCACAAATTCTTTGGTATTATTATCTTCATTTAATTTGTCTTCAATGAAAAAACACAAAAGAGAATGAAGCAAAAAGCAAAACATTGATCATTTCACACAAAACTCCAAAAATGGCCCAGACAAAAGTATTGGCACCCTCAGCCTAATACTTGGTTGCACAACCTTTAGCCAAAATAACTGCGATCAACCGCTTCCGGTAACCATCAATGAGTTTCTTACAATGCTCTGCTGGAATTTTAGACCATTCTTCTTTGGCAAACTGCTCCAGGTCCCTGATATTTGAAGGGTGCCTTCTCCAAACTGCCCTTTTTAGATCTCTCTACAGGTGTTCTATGGGATTCAGGTCTAGACTCATTGCTGGCCACCTTAGAAGTCTCCAGTGCTTTCTCTCAAACCATTTTCTAGTGCTTTTTGAAGTGTGTTTTGAGTCATTGTACTGTTGGAAGACCCATGACCTCTGAGGGAGGCCCAGCTTTCTCACACTGGGCCCTACATTATGCTGCAAAATTTGTTGGTAGTCTTTAGACTTCATAATGCCATGCACACGGTCAAGCAGTCCAGTGCCAGAGGCAGCAAAGCAACCCCAAAACATCAGGGAACCACCGCCATGTTTGACTGTAGGGACCGTGTTCTTTTCTTTGAATGCCTCTTTTTTCTCCTGTAAACTATATGTTGATGCCTTTGCCCAAAAAGCTCTACTTTTGTCTCATCTGACCAGAACATTCTTCCAAAACGTTTTAGGCTTTCTCAGGTAAGTTTTGGCAAACTCCAGCCTGGCTTTTTTATGTCTCGGGGTAAGAAGTGGGGTCTTCCTGGGTATCCTACCATACAGTCCCTTTTCATTCAGACGCCGACGGATAATACGGGTTGACAATGTTGTACCCTCGGACTGCAGGGCAGCTTGAACTTGTTTGGATGTTAGTCGAGGTTGTTTATCCACCATCCACACAATCTTGCGTTGAAATCTCTTGTCAATTTTTCTTTTCCGTCCACATCCACAGGTTAGCCACAGTGCCATGGGCTTTAAACTTCTTGATGACACTGCGCACAGTAGACACAGGAACATTCAGGTCGTTGGAGATGGACTTGTAGCCTTGAGATTGCTTATGCTTCCTCACAATTTGGTTTCTCAAGTCCACAAACAGTTCTTTGGTCTTCTTTCTTTTCTCCATGCTCAATGTGGTACACACAAGGACACCGGACAGAGGTTGAGTCAACTTTAATCCATGTCAACTGGCTGCAAGTGTGATTTAGTTATTGCCAACACCTGTTAGGTGCCACAGGTAAGTTACAGGTGCTGTTAATTACACAAATTAGAGAAGCATCACATGATTTTTCTAACAGTTCCAATACTTTTGTCCACCCCCTTTTTTATGTTTGGTGTGGAATTATATCCAATTTGGCTTTAGGACAATTCTTTTTGTGTTTTTTCATTGAAGACAAATTAAATGAAGATAATAATACCAAAGAATTTGTGATTGCAATCATTTTCAGGAGGAAACTGAGTATTATCTGACAGAATTGCAGGGGTGTTAATACTTTTGGCCACAGCTGTAGGTACATACTTATATAGCATTATCAGGGTATGTTAGACAGGGGTTTGTCACATATGTGTAAAGATATTACCTTGTAGTAATGGGTCAATCAACCTTTGTGATAGGTTATAGGAGGTTGAATAATGACTACTTGTCAGAGACCACTGAAAGAGCAAAGAAAAGCAAATGAGGAAGACTGAGATAAAGTTTAAAGTATACAGAGGAAGATCAAGGGGTGACATTCCCTTAAATTGTAAGGAGGCATATGACTCCTGTCCTGTAGGGGAGAGAAAGAGCAGCAGGCTATTGAGTATGAAACACGACAGAGCATGTGTGAGCACACCAGTGAGAACTGGCTGTGCAGCATTACCTTGTGTCCATATGTGTTGCAGAGGAGGCCAGGAGTGTGTGCGGCTGAGTGCAGCAGTGTTTTAAACCCTCCAGTGCTTCCTGGTATGGCGGGGAGCTGTGTGGCGTCATCTGCGCAGTGCGCATGCGCATACGTGGGCGCCATTTTGAGAAGGTCAAAAGATGACGGAATATGCATACTGTACGTGCGTGGGCAGAAAAAAGCATTTTAGACCTTCCAGGGAGTGCTTAGAAGGCAGGAAACAGTGAAATACTGTTGCTATAATGGCGGCTGCCATGTTTCTGGTGGGACTGTGCCTATGAATGATATGTACAGTAGGTGAAAGACATTGTTGGTGCTGATAGTTGATGTGCACAGTAGGTGAGGAGCATTGCTGGTGCTGACAGTGCCCTTCTGAATTTTCAACATTGTCCTGCCTATGAATAAAGAATAAAGAAAAAGAGTTAAACCTACTGTTTAATCGCCACCAGGGATGTGGAATCTCTGTGCTCCAGCATCCCACACCAGGATGCAGGGCCGGCTCCAGGTTTTTGTAGGCCTCGGGCGAAACAGTGTCAATGGGCCCCTTTAACACATACCAAGATTCATGAATACAACATAGAAACTGAAGGCTGTGTATATATAATATAATGGCATCTGGGTGGGCTGTATATATAATATAGAGGCTGTACAAGGCTGTAGATAGAATATAGAGACCGCTGGACTGTATATATAATATGGAGACTGCCGATGGATTTTTTTGGTGTCTCTGAGGTCGAGCTGGCCCGCCCCCCCCACCTCAGTCATCCGGCCTTCCCACCTCAGCCTGCTGCCGCTGCATCTCAGTTCACAGGCCGCTGAAGGGACTAGGTCGGAGGAGTGAGGAGGAGATATGAATTTCCCGCACCTTTGAGGCACGGGCAACACATCGCTGGTGGCTAGTGCTGGGTGCTGGCAGCTGCCGGGGGCCGCCTGGTGCAGGTTGCTGGCGGCTTCCGGGTGCTAGCGGCTGCCACCTGGTGCCGCGTCTCTGGTGCTGGAAGGTCGTGCTGGGTGTTGGCGGCTGCCGGGTGCTGGCGGCTGCTGGGTGTTGTCTGGTGCTGGGTGCTTGGGGCTTCTGGGTGCTGGCAGTTGCCACCTGGTGCTGGCTGCCGGATGCTGGCAGCTGCCGCCTGGTGCCAGCTGCCAGGTGCTGGTGGCTGCCGCTTAGTGCCGGATGCTGGCGGCTGCCGCCTGGTTTTGGGTGCTGCCGGGTGCCAGGTGCTCCTGGGTGCTGGCTGCTGCCTTCTGGTGACAGCTCCCGGGTGCCGAGTGCTGCCTGGTGCCGGTTGGTGGGTGCTGGCGGCTGTCGGGTGCCACCTGGTGCCAGGTGCTGCCTGATGCAGGGTGCTAGCTGGTGCCGCCTGGTGCCGGGTGCTAGCTAGTATAAAATAACAAAATCGCACACTCCTTAAGTATCTGTGTTTGCTATGTTTATTTAAGTTGAGGCAGTGTAGAGGAGCAACATACAGGTGGGTAATGTTTTGACCAAAACCTTTGGTCTTTATCAAGCCAGTTGCTTCCTAGTTAAACGGTCAGGTGTATTCTTAGGTCAGATTCCTGCCAAGCAATTGCATGTCTCAGTCTTATGTCTATTTCAATGTTTAGCCTGTTGTATGGACTGGTGAATGATCACCTTACATGTCCTGTATCACTATGCGCAAAGGTTTTGGTCGAAACATTGCCCACCTGTATGTTGCTCCTCTACACTGCCTCAACTTAAATATACATAGCAAACACAGATACTTAAGGAGTGTGCGATTTTGTTATTTTATATTATTGACTGTGGGATCCTGGAATCCTGTTTATCTGCACCTCCGTTCTGAAATAAATCTGTGTGCACGCCATTTTTTCATTTAGGGTGCTAGCTAGTGCCGGGTGCTGGCTGGTGCCGGGTGCTGGAGGGTGACGCCTGGTGCCTGGTGCTGGCGGCTGCCGGGTGCTGGCAGCTGCCACCTGGTGCCAGTTGCTGTGTGCTGGCGGCTGTCACCTGGTGTCGGCTGCAGGATAAGCAACATGGGATTCAGGGAAATGGGGGTGAGGATGAGCTGCATGGAACATATGGGGGGTGAACAGTATGGCACAAGTGGGAGGAGGATGAGCAGCATGGAACATGTGGAAGAAGGATGAGCAGTATGGGACATTTAATCTGCATATATATTTATATAGGGAACGTGCTGTTCTGGTGATGTATTATTGTATTGCCGGTGGTTCTGGTGATGTACTAACAGGGGTTAGTGAGTTAGTCATGATATATTATTGTATTGATGAGGGTTCTGATGATGTATTGACTTGTTTTGGTGATGTATTACTATATTGACAATGGTTCTGTTGAGGTGTATTGACAGTGGTTCTGGTGAGGTATTATTGTATTGCCGGAGGTTCTGGTGATGTAGTCATGTGGATGTGTAATCTTTAATTTTACATGCGTGATCATAAATCATTATAGGGCAAGTGTGCTTGACTAAAAATACAGCTGAATGTCAGCCAAACAATTGACTAAAGCCGACAAGCGCTTTAGATAGGTCAGCCGGCAGCGAGCTTGCTTGTCTCTCCCATATACAGCAGCACTCATTGTTCCCATGTATACTTTATGGAAGCTGCAGTTAGGCCCCTTTCACATCAGCGGTTTGCTGATGTTTCCAGCCGATCCAACAGATGGAGGCGGAACTGCCGCCTAATGGCCAACTTGCAGCACCTATCCGGTAAGCCTCATGCCTTGTCTATAGGGATTGCGGTCGGTTGCAGCAAGTGCGGTTCTGCCGGATCCGGCACTTGCTGCAACAAAAAAAAGAACGCTGCTAATCGCAATTGCCGCAAGCCCCATAGAGAATGAAAGGGGGCTTACCGCAAGTGCACCGCAAGTCGTTAGGCAGCAGATGTGGCAAATCTGACGGATCGGCCGGATCCAGACAGAACCACTGATGTGAAAAGGGTCTTAGATGTCTCTGGCTGCATCTTATCACTTAGAGGACAAAAGGATCTACAGCCTGTAATCGGACATGCTGGATCCTTGTTTCCCTCG
Organism: Allobates femoralis; assembly: GCA_033576535.1. Classification (NCBI taxonomy): domain Eukaryota; kingdom Metazoa; phylum Chordata; class Amphibia; order Anura; family Aromobatidae; genus Allobates; species Allobates femoralis. Next base: position 111,571,283 of record JARQOC010000003.1, on the reverse strand, counting down.
ACCAATCATCAGTTAGAGCCCCTATACACATTAGACTGTCCTCGCAGGTTTAGCCAACTTTAGTCTCATGTGTATGGAGGTTTTCATGCAATATCTAATGTTTTCATCCCTTGTCCAAGGCATTGCATTATTTGTTGCGTTTCGGCAGCAGGGACATCCTTTTTCTTTCCCATGTTACTTGAAAACTGTGGCCTGCTCAATATTGTGGAACATCCAGTTTTCCTTTCATTGGGCTCACCTGCCAAACTAATTATCACAGGTATCTGAGATTGATTTCAGTGATCCAAAGAACCCTGATGGCCAGTTTACACACACCAACTTATCTGTCCAACTTCTGACCAACTCACTGGTTGCAGTGAAATCATGGACACATTGCTCAATTGTACACAGCCACAAAATGTGTCCATGATTTCACTGCAACCAGTAAGTTGGTCAGAAGTTGGACAGATAAGTTGGTGTGTGTAAACTGGCCATGAGACACAATACCATCAATGGGTTTCATTGACAAAAAAAAACCCTATGACACTTAAAACCAATTTGCATAATAATTTGCAACATGGTTTATATTGAATATTATCAGCAGCAACTGTCATCTCTTTTCTCAGTAATGTAACAATCTGTCTTCACTGACTACAGATTTTACACCTGAATTGAGAACTTTGAGAATGAATGATCATTCCAAGAGGAGAAAGAAATAGATTTTTTTGATGAGATACAGTTTAAGATTTCTTATTTCCATGTAAACTATTTATAAAATTAAAATGACGGTTCCTCTGTAAAACTTCTTACAGCATCCAAACCTTTTGGTAGAGGTGCATTCACACGATCCGGAATAGCAGCGCTTTGGACACAGTGTCTTACCGCTGCATCTAAAACGCTGCATTCTACAATACAAGCACAGTGGATGGTATTTCTAGAAATTCCATGCTCACAGTGCTTCTCCCCGACGCATGTTTCCAGCTGAGACGAGGGTTGGCGGACGTCCGCATCGCTGAAGCATTTTAATTTAAAGGGACTCTATCAGATCATTTTTCAGTATGAAACTAATATTACTCTTGAATAGTGCCTGGGCAGCCCTTTTAAAAATATATAAAATCATTATTGTACCATTTGTAGTTTCATTGCTATAAGCATTTTTCACACCTTGCAGGCAGGCCCTCCATTAGTCCCTTCCATTACTTTCACAGCTGAATAGCTGTATAAGTGTCATTTAAATATCCACACTTATCCAAGCTGGTGTTCCTTCCCTCCCCTCTGTGCTAGGAAAGGGGAGGTGTTTTGTCCTGCATTGTGTTCTATCTGTAAGATTTCTATTATATGAATGTTGGTTTTCTTGCATACATGTAATGTGTGTATCTGCTAAGCAAATGATCACATGTTCTCATAATCACATAGAAATATCTCAGACTGCACACACTACATACATGCCTCAGATATACACAATGAAGATCTCATAGCTGCATCTGCAGAGAGAACACACCTCCTCCCCCTCCTTTCTCCTCTCCCTGCAACGAGTCCCAAAGATCAGAAAAAGTCAGTCCTGTGTAGTGATGCATGAATATTCATTCATTGGGGAGTGGGCAGCAGAGAACTTGCTGTGATTGACAGTTGGAATGAATCTATTATTTTAAAGTTTACAGACGATAGGAGGGAAGTGGAAATAATAGAAAAACATGAATAGAGAGAGCTTACAGAAAGGAATTAGAAAATTATATCAGGCACATATGGATTTTTGACCCGGCAAATTCCCTTAATGCTATAGAGTCGGAAGAGATCTCCAGTGGGTGAATGCAGGGAGAAGTCGGCCTGCACCCAACACAGATCATAGGCAAAGGGCGACTGCGCTCACCCTACGTTCATTCGTGGCTTTCCGCAGGTCCAGAGGCACTACGACTAAGACGTAGTGCCTCCAGATCAAGTGCACATACCCTAAGAGTTGGAGACTTCCATTTTCCAATTATTCTTCTGTACTAGCAATTTCAATGCACAATAACATAAAAAATATGCAACTGTTTCTGAGGTTTTGCTTTTTTTAGAGCTGTACAGTTTTGACCAAGCCCCCTACCCCATCCCTATTGATTGAATTAGCAATGATAATCAGTTTATTTTCTATTAAAAGTTGGAATAATATTATCATTAATTTTACAAAACGCTGAGCAATGTTACGTTCGTTTCTATAGCAATGATTTCTCATTAGCCTATGAGACCATAGTAAATTGTTACATTTTGTTCTCTCCAAGGTCCCGTATCCTGCGGTGTATCATATTAGTCTCAGTTGTGTTTCTCAGCTGCTGGTGCTAATGAAAAATGAAAACATTTGCATGTTAATTCTTCTCTGCACCTTCTGCCTGTTGATTCCTTTGCCAAAATATTGTGTAAAATTATATATCAAAATAGAAGAGAAGCGATGCCATATCTGACAGTCTATGAAATGTCCATGACGGCGTGCCTATATTTAGCATGAGAACGACAACAAATGCTCACAAGTACCCGCCGTGTTTTTAGGACTTTGATAAATGAACATCTGTTTGATGAATTTTAGGGAAGATGTAAAATCTGAGCGACCCTTGTCCCTCCCCTAGTTGGAGGAGCGAGCTGGGCACAGACCTAAATTCATCTTCTCCGGTTAATGATTGCCAATGTACAATAATTGCTGGCTCCGGGGTCGTGTCCAGCTGTCACCTGAAGGTCTGGGTGTGGAAGATGGATCGCTGCTTCACTGCCCTGAATATAGATATGGTATTTGCATAACAGAGCGCTAAAAATAATCTTCATTTTTTTATCTAACGAATGCATCTGAGTTAATCAGCAAAAATAATTACAATTATAATTAAACCTTGAAATAATTGAAACACTTAACTTTCTGGGTAGACATGCTTCCGCAGAAAGTTGTCACAATCTCGGGCAAGCATAGGCTGGCTGTGCTGGTGAACATCAAGTAATGTTACATTCACACATCCGTGTGAATTTTACCCCCTGTAAAAAGGACCAATTTTTTCAAGTGTCCAAAATGTAGGTAAATGATACACTCTATACCAGGGGTCTGAACCTCCAGGGCTCGAGGCTGCACACAGTGCAGGTGTTAAGTATTTCCTTAGCATTTGACAGTTGTTATTGGATTACCAATTATAAAATGCTAAGGAAATCCTGAACACCTGGACTGTGTGCGGCCCTCGAGGCCTGGAGTTTGAGACTCCTGCTCTATATGGTATCTGCAAAGAGAGAAACAAATACAGATTTTAGAAAAAATTCCGGAACCATAAACTCTTGAAATTCTAAAAAGTATGCTTTATTCATATCCTTCATCGACACAAGTAGACAGATAATTATCCTAATGTTTTGGCCTCCTTGGCCTTTATCAAGGGAAATCTGAAGGGAATCCTTCAATACACATACTGTAGTGGTAAGTTGGTGAGATCTCACCAGCTTACCACTATACATATTGATGGATTCCCTTCAGATTTTGCTTGATAAAGGCCAAAGAGGCCAAAACATTAGGATAATTATCTGTGTACTTGTGTCGATGAAGAATATGAATAAAGCATACTTCTCAAGTATTTGTATCCATATTCTCTATATTGATGGCGTTTCTTTATTTTAAGGCCAATGAAAAAATCCCTGGAAACAGGGATTATTTCCTTATAGTATTGGAACACAATACTATAAGGAAATCCATGTGGTGTCATGTAATATACCTATTTGCTAAACCATGTCTAAGGCTTACATGTTTCTTGCAACAACTGTATATTTGTAAGGCTTTGATCAAACTAAAGTCATAACTTCTTTTTATAATGGTAGCCATGACACTGTGCCAGATCTAGATCATATGATTGATTCAGGCAGTGACCATCAGACCCCAATTACTGGATCAGTTTGTGTTTCGTGTAGGTTTCTGGTATTTACATGGCGAAAGAAGTGATATGTGTTATTGATACTATCAAAAGTGATAGAGAACCCATGATGAAGGCTTACAACATAGAGTGGATATATAAATCTATGCATGGCAAGTCATACACATTTTGTATTGTAATTTAAGTAAAGATAAAAAGCTCAGGACCTATTTACGCTTCCAGAGATATAACAAGAAAAGTAAAGCTTCCTTAGACACCATTTAACCATCAAGATCAGGAACACCACCATTTCATCACAACTGTGGTGAGAAGGAAGTTAGGAGTATGTCACACACAGCGATATTGCTGTGTGTGAAAAGCAGCAGCGATCAGGCCCCTGCTGTGAGGTCGCTGATCGCTGCACATCCTTTAAGACCATTTTTTGGTCTTTGGTCTCCCACCGGTCAGCACGCATCGCTGTGTGTGACAGCGAGAGACCAGCGATCAGCGACCTCACAGGCTGGTAACCATGGTAAACACCAAGTAACTAAGCAGCGAGCGCTGCCTAGATACCTGGTGTTTATCATGGTTACCAGCATCCTCCCGCTTAGTGCAGCCTGTAAGCAGGGAGAATTCTGGTAACCATGATTATCACCGGGCAACTAAGTAGCGCGCGCTGCCTAGATACCCACTGTTTGTCATGGTTACCAGCGATGTGGAGGTGGCTCCCTGGTTGCTGAGGAGATCTGCCTATTTGACAGCTCCCCAGTGACCATACAGCGATGTTCCAGCGATCCTGGTCATTGTCAGGATCGCTGTAACATCGCTGTGTGTAACAGTACCCTTAGGGTACCTTTACACGCGGCTACATTTCTAGGGTGGCTACAGGTAACTTACTGGTTGCAGTGAAATCATGGAGACAAGGTTCTATCTTGTTGCTGTGTACAAATGGAATAATCTCTCCATGATTTCACTGCAACCAGTAAGTTACCTGTGGATAAGCTAGAAATGTAGCCGCGTGTAAAGGTACCCTTAGAGTACCTTTACACGCCGCTACTGGAGGATCGATACAACCAGCTACTTCACGTGCACGAGCACGCACAAACGGTTACAAACGGTAAACGCACCATCTTTACACGCCGCCACAAGGTACGCTACGCTACGTGACATCTATCTCTGGATACACCGCCGGGTGCCTCAAGTCACCTTCTGTAGCTCATCTTGCCTCATTTACACACCGCTACAACCAGCTAATATGGGCGGACCTGGTGCAGCAGGGACAGCACATAGGCGTGCCACAATTGTGGATTACGAGACGTCCGTACGCTGATAGGACAAAGCAATAACATCATGATTGGCCAGGCATCGCAGGAGGCTGTTTAATACATGACGCTCGAGCAATTGTGTAGTGTGACTGGTCAGCTCCTTAAATATGCCTCCCTATGCAGCGACTACCAATCGTAACGCAGGAGCTTCCACCAATGAACGCTGAAGGGGGGCGGTATCCCGGAGCCTGTGTCACGCCCCAGCTACATACCAGGTACATTGCCTGGTGTCGACACATCCCTTCTGTTGCTTCTTTACATGCCGATACAGCTCGCTACAATCGCCTGTGTAGCCACCTGTTTCCGGGCAGTGCTCGGAAACAGATGTATCTGTTGCCGGTGGCCTCCTACCGTCTTTACACGCCGCTACTACGGGGTATTTTGCCGCTACAAGCTACATTTGTAGCCTGTAGCTGGTTGTATCCATCCTCCAGTAGCGGCGTGTAAAGGTACCCTTACAGATGAACAGAGCTTATCTTGATGCTTCATCTCAATGTCCTGCTGTATGCTGTTTCCTCATAATTTAAAATTGGATTTCCATGGATTCTTTGGTGGTGACCATATTTTTTCTGCAAAAATAGTAATGTTTGTATGTATGCTGTTGTTGTGGTCAAAGAACATGTGATCTAGTGGTGCCGAAGGTGGCTGGTCTGGTTGCCAGAATGGTCAAGAGGTTGGACCATGTGATGTAATTAGGCAGACAGGCAGTAGTCAATAAATATCTGGTGTCTTGGCCATCAGCATTAAACATCGCAGACTCTGGCGCCAAATAATGCATACAACCTCCTGATGTGCCCACTGATAGATGGGAGGGTGAAATGCATCAAGATTAAACAAATATCTAGCAATCTATATTAGCGAGTCCTGTATCAATAGTGTACTGGATAGCAGTATTGGGCTAAGTCAAAGTTTAGTGATTTATATTAACAATAGGGAAAGGGAAAGAGTAGAGTCAGGACACCATTCACGGCACACTGAATCCATTTGTTAGGGATCAACGCACCGACTTGCCAGAGTCTAGACACAAATTCAGATAAGGAGAAAGATAAATCCTGCAAAGAAAAAGGTAATTTATAAGACTTCACATTTATTGAATATGAATAAAAGGCTTCATCCAGTGTTGGCATATATATGCAACAAGAATAATAGACTTTTAGACTATTATATGCTAATTATTTTATTAGCTTATACTGTAGGAACATATTGTCTAGTAGACTTGCACATACTTTGGTAGAATTGTGAATTGTACATTTTAACTAATAATAATTATAATAATAATATTTTATCATTTTAGTCCATTCAAGTCAGTGATATATTTTTTATATTAATGGGTTCGGCAGTATTTAAAGGGGTTGTCCACTGCTCCCCCATTTAAATAATAAAATATGCTTAGCTTTAGTGCCGGCACCGTACCAGCGGTGTCAACACTTGCTCTCCTGGGATTGCGTAACTGTGTGACGTCATGCGGTCCCAGCTACCAATCAGCAGACTTTTCACACTCTCCACCTTTGTAAAAATCATTTACATCCGGAGGAAGTGAACCTGCTACTCTCTCTTTCTCCAAATGTACATGATACATCCAAAGGTCGACATAATGAAGCGGCAACAGAATAGCGTTACGTCAAACAGTTACGCGGTCCTGGGAGAGATAGTGCCGACATCACTGGGATGGAGGTGAGTATAAGTTTTATTATTTTAAATGAGGGACTGAGAAGGGGTTGTCCAAGTACTGTAGTAGACAATCCCATGAAGGTTTTTGTACAGTGAGAGACTTCTAAAGCAAAATGAGCCAGGTTTCCATAGTGGAGAGGGTGGAAAGTGCCAAATTTATGTGTCTTGGGTCCTGTTTTGATCACAATAAAGGCTTTTGTTTTAATTTGCCCTACAGGGTAATATCTAAAAAAATATACCACTTGGTATATTTTTATTACTGGTTGTTGTATGAAATTGCATAGACTATTCTACTCATTTCCTCAGAAAAGTGTCTTGGATCTACAAAGACATCTTATAAAGCGGGATTGTGTGGAGCATGAATCTTTTGCATATCCATATCCATTTATAAAATGGCATGTCTTTCTCAAGTAAAAATAACATTGACTATTACTTTTCTATTACTGTCTTCCAAGATAGAAATAGAGCACTTACACCGTATGCAAACGTTCTTAATTAACATACTTAATTGAAACAACATCTCATTTTCAAAAAGCTCGCCATCTGTTATCCCTTAAATGTGAGACTTAAATAGTGTCTATCAAATCTTCTCAAATATGAAAAAGCGCCTGTAATCCTGCGATATCTGACAGCTGCACACAGTAATACGCTGAGCTTTGAAGAATTTGCCCACCGCTCTGTACCATATTTGTCCAACTAATTACCATATGTATTCTGTATATGTCAGCTTCACACCGCAAACGTTCCTGTCTCGTTCCTGTCACACACTTAAATTAGAACTTAAAGTGGATCTTTAGATAAACTGAGCTGAGATGGCTTATTGTTCTGATGGTGCAGTTCTCCTATGCTTAAACCTCTTTTTGCTCTTCAGTGGGATCCCGGAAGTATGTAACGATAGCAGTCAATATTACCAGCAATGGCATTATAATTTAGTCATAGAGTCACCCAGGCTTCACATTTATGTACAGTCCTTGCACTTTATGGGTCTTTATAATTGGGTATGATGATAAAGCCTTTAGGCTATGTTCACATGTTGTTTTTAAGCTATTTTAGAGCAGATCCTGTCCAAAATGCTCATCAAATGTTGCTTCAAAAACTCTTGAACAGCCTTCAAGGTAGGTGTGTGACACCCCTGTGGTTCGGTCACCACAGTGGTACTGCACCTCCCCCACAGGAATAGTGCCATGCCCGTAGATAAGAAGGGTGAACTTTACTGAAACACACCATCACACACCCAACACCCATCCAAACTCCAGGCCAGGGAGATTCAAGGTGGAAGAGGCTCACCGAGAGAGCAGACCCCATCTACTGGCTGGAGGAGGGAATAGGCTTAGGGGATGGGGAAAGGAAGTTAGACAGAGAAGAGAGGATTTCAGGTAACATCCGGAAATATGTAGGGCACTCCCAAAGTGATGGAGTAAAGCCTTCTTATTATTATTCAAAGCTTTATTCAAAAAAATAATTTAACAACAAAAAAAAGGTTTTGATGCATAAAAAAGGGGGGTCATACAACGCGTTTCGGCTGAATATTTTGTACACACAGCCTTCCTCAGGTATGTCAGAACATAGAATAAATGGTCTTTATATACATATATAGATCAAGTAATCAGCTGTTTTGTCTATTCAAGTGTTTTACCTTAATTGTTTAGAGACGTCACACCCTCTTGGAGAAGTGCTGTTAAGTGAGAAACTGGCTTAAGAAGTCTCAGGTCACTTTTCTTATCTGAGCATTTAGAAATATGCTGTGGTTTAAAGAAGCTCAAAATCCTGAATTCAAGAACAGAAAGTCATTTTTACCTTAAAGTGAGTATTTTCATGTAGTCCACCTGTGACCAGGTGGCCACTGGTTAATCTCTAAAGGGGGATAAGAGAGAAAAAGAGCCGGCGCAGATCTAAGTGTAGAGATTATTTGATCTTGGTCTAGGTGGTAATGATCAAAAAATGCTCACCTTTTTGGTGTTTTTTGTTCATATAGTAAAAGGTTTTCTCTTAGGCTTGCAGCCTTCCTCTCCGGAGGGATCAGGTCTTCTCAAGGGAGCCTGGTTCGTCAGTATATGGTTTAAATAGCACCGGACTTTGAGGAATAGCGCTTCCTTAAGGCTACTTTCACATAACGATTTTGTAAAATCCGATGCTGTCCGATATAAATCGGACAGCATCGGATTCCTCTGATGCCTGGAATCGGGTGCCAAATAGGCACCCGATTCCGACAGAAAATAGGATGCCTGCCCTCCTGTCAGATCGCTCCCTGAGAGCTGTCATGTCTCTCCCCCGGTCCTCTCCTTTATCCCCTGTGTCTCCCTCTTGGCCCCCGGTCCTCCCCTGTTGGCCCCCGGTCCTCCCCTCTTGGCCCCCGGTCCTCCCCTCTTATCCCCTGTGTCTCCCCTCTTATCCCCTGTGTCTCCTCTCTGCACCCCCGGTCCTCCCCTCTTGGCCCCCGGTCCTCCTATGAGTCCATCCCCAGTCCTTCAATGTGCTGCCCCCATGTGTCCTCCGGCCCCCCCATGTGTCCCCCTCCTCTCCTCTTGTCCTCCCCCTCTCCTTTTGTCCTCCTCCTCCTCTCCTCTTGTCCTCTCCTCTCCTCCTCTCCTTTTTCACCTGTCCACGACTCCTGCACGGTCCCGCGCATCTCCCAGGATCTTGCTGTTCTGTCTTCTGTGCTGCCAGGACCTCTCGTGATGTCACAATCACATGACTGCCGGCTATTGGTTCCTGGCAGTCATGTGATTGTGACATCACGGCAGGTCTTATCAGCACAGACGGCAAGATACCTGGAGACACCGGAGACGCCGGGAGACGTCGGGGGCCTCGTGGACAGGTGAGCATAGTTTTTTATTTTTTTAATAAACCCATTCATTCACTTTTGGAGCGATTTTAGTGTACTGAGCATGCTCAGTACACTAAAATCGGTCCGAGGAGACATAAGATGTTTCCTCAGACATTGCTCCATAGGGCCCCATGTCAAATTGATCGGGTCGGATCGGATGTGCACTAAATGCCATCCGATCTGGTCCGATCCGAATCTGTCCGATTTTATTTTCGGTGCAAAAATTGGAGCAAGCTCCGATTTTTGCACCGAAAAAAAAATCGGACAGATTCGGATCGGACCAAATCGGATGGCATTTAGTGCACATCCGATTCGGTCCGATGCCCATAGGGTTGCATGGGGTCCGAAAATCGGTCCGATGCTGTCCGATTTTTATCGGACAGCATCGGAACTGATAAAATCGTTATGTGAAAGCAGCCTTAGAGGCACAATAATTTCTTCCAAGAGTTCTTTAATTAATTTAAAAGTCATATATTGCAGTACAGTACAACGCGTTTCGACTTACATATTGTACTGCAATATATGACTTTTAAATGAATTAAAGAACTCTTGGAAGAAATTATTGTGCCTCTTAAGGAAGCGCTATTCCTCAAAGTCCGGTGCTATTTAAACCAGGTGGCCACTGGGTGAACTGCAGCTGGGATAGGCAGGACAGTCACTCCACACAAATCTAGAATAGGGGGGAGAATGCGCATATAGGGTCTTATCCTTAGGAGACAGGATTATTAAGGTGGAATCTAGGAACTGCTCACCTGATAGGGTTGTGTAGCACACAACCGGCGTGATTGCTCAGAACAGTACAGCTGCTGCAAGGACCGTACCTCCACAGGTCACTGTGATCTCGATAAGTTTCTGCAGGACAAAGTACCTCGTGGTCCGAGTTGCTGTCTTTGTATGATGAAAAAACCAGAGACACCGGTATGCCTGGATATGGTAGTAGCCAGTTTATTTTCCTGGCCACAAATACCCCCACACAAACAAACGCCGACCCTGAGCCTAAGTCACTTCATATCAGACCTAGGGGTGGCGGGAGTAGCTATGTGTGGGTGGGTAGTAGAGAGAACCCGGACAAAGGGGTGGAGGAACTAGACTCCAAAACGACCAAGGAACACTAAGTTGGAAGCAGAATTCCCTGGAGGGTGAGGAAGAGGGAAGGATCCCAAGCCAAGACACCCTTCAGCTAACACCTCACATCTTTATCTATAGTTTATTGCACCTTTTTATTTTTTTTCAGTTTGTGGCTGAGCCCTCTGGGGGCGTCTGTCATTTGTGATGCATGTATATGATGCAGAGCAGCCCGCCTGATCTAATAGCATGCATGTGACCAATAGGCTGCAGTCTGACACTGGTAACCTTGTGTCTGTAAATACCACCAGTCACCTCCTTGAAGCATGGCCACCATTGCTTAGGTTGCAGGAGACTGAGCACCGGTATTTAGAGACCTGTGTTGCCTCTCAGTGGAGCTAGCAGCCTCCTACTAGGTGCAATGAATATTTGACATGGCTACTTTTTGGTGATTTTTTTCTGAGTTGTTTTGTCGTACTTCGATGATACCTCATCTGATGTAGGCAAAGCGACCCTGAGTCCAACGATGCATCACTTAGTTTACTTGATGCAGTGGCTCTGATGCAGAGTTTTTAGATTTAACACGCAGCAAAGCTGAGAAAGCTGCCCCCCCCACACCATGCTCTCTGTATGCAATGTCTATAGACAGTGAAAACTAGGGATTCGGAGTGTATGTGAGGGTACTGTGGTAACTGCAGACACTTTTATAGGTCAGGCCGGTCGTGCTCTGTACAACCCCCAAGATGAGGCAGCCAAAAAAGTTAGTGAAAACACAGTTCTTTTTACTGAAGAAAAAACTTTTGTACAAATGGTAGCCGGTAGTACACTTGACGCTCTCTACTGCATAATACATATCTCAAAAGGTGTCCTCACTTCTTCCTTTCTCACCAATAATTCCCTCTTGAACCAGGAACTGACTGACACTGGCCTCTATCACTTCTCCTACAGTGAGCTAATCCCAATGTTAACTACTTCTGTCCCTGCTGTCTGTTGATGGGCAGACTTAACCTTTTATCCAGTTCTATAAAAGCAAGAGTCTATAGAGTAAAAAGGAAGACAGTAACCTCTTGTGGCCAGTGGTTTGTACTGTAGCCCACAGGGAAATAAACACTTGTTACTGCAAGAAAATACTTCAAAAATATAAACATTACGTACAGTTGGTGTTTCCAGGGGTTATGGGACAGCCCATCTACCTCCTTCCAGTATTTACAGGTATAAGGGCAGGTAAGTGGAAATACTGATAGATATCTGAGCACGGCGGGCGTCAGCACCCGCCACACTCAGGCAAGTGTCAGGGCCCTAAAGTGCCTGGGGGCCCCACGTGGTCTGCCACCAGACAGTGTCTCCTGCCCTGCGCTTGAACTGCTTCCTCTGCCTGATGGCTGTGGGCCTCTGGGATCTGTGTATTTGTCCATGACAGGGGGTCCCTGTGTGCTGCCCCCCCTGCTCTCCCTCCTAACCTGTGTATCTGCAGACGCTGAACAAAGTGCCTGTCTGCTGGACTGTACTGAGCCAGGAGCAGATCTCTATGATCTCCTGCAGGAAGTGCAGGGGAACAGGAGATCATGTAGATTTAGATTTACTCCCAGCTCAGTAGAGTCGGGCAGATGGGCACTTTGATCAACGTCTGTAGATACACAGGTTAGGAAGGAGAGCAAAGGGGCAGCACACTGGGGACCCCTATCAGGGCCAAATACACAGCACTCAGGGGCCCACAGCCATCAGGCAGCATGTCCACAAATCATCCACCATGTGGGCAAAAAGTAGGAAGTATTAACCTGCTGGTGTAGAACGGATGGGGCACCAGTGCTCTGCTGATCATATCCAGTGCCGAGTGCTCTGCAGATCATTTACAGTGCCCAGTGCTCTGCAGATCATGTACAGTGCCCACTGCTCTGCAGATCATGTCCAGTACCCACTGCTCTGCAGATCATGTCCAGTGCCCACTGCTCTGCAGATCATGCCCAGTGCTCTCCAGATCATGTCCAGTGCCCAGTGCTCTGCAGATCATGCCCAGTGCCCACTGCTCTGCAGATTATATGTGCCCACTGCTCTGTAGATCATATAATGTATCCAGTGCTTGGTGCTATTCTGCAGCAGTTGTGTGCATGTGATAGTCAGGGGCCACAGAGCATTGCATCCCACCCCACCAGCCCTGCTCTGTGCACTGGACGCTGCATTGTGCTGAGCACAGGTGTAGACTGAAGGACTACTGGCTCTGCTGGCTGTGCTCGGCCATCCGGTGAATTTTGCTTTCAATGTGTTCTCTCTGCTGTCTATAGTCTGCCATCCCATGTACTTTGCTGTCACTGTGTTATGCTATCAGTGGGTTCTTTTGTTTGTGTTCTGCCATCCGGTGTGCTTTGCTATCATTGTAGCAGAAAAATGAGTGTGCTAACGGTGAAGTTTTTTTTTGCTGCTGATAAGGTGTGTATTTCTTTTCAATTTCTGTTCCAGATTCCACAAAATTAATGTTTCAGGGAAAGAGGTAGAGAGAGCGCAAGCAAGCGCACAGAAAGGAAGGAGTCGGGGGGAGAGAGACAGTGTCCAAGGGGAAGACCGACACAGAGATGGAAAACAGCCCACAAGGGAGAGACACTATACAGGGAAGAGAGAGATGCAGGGGAGAGAGAGCACACAGGGGGAGACAGGCACAGAGAGGGGGAGACACGGCATAGAGGGGGAGACAAGCACAGAGAGGGGAGACACAGCACGCAGGGGGAGACAGGCACAGAGAGTGGAAACAGTGCACAGGGGGAAGTCAGGCACAGAGAAGGGAGACACAGCACACAGGTGGGAGACAGGCACAGACAAGGGAGAGACAGCGCACAGGGTGTGAGACAGCGCAAGAAGAGAGACAGCACACAAAAGGGATTATATTTTGGGGGGATTTATATATATATATATATATATATATACATACATATATAGTATGGTTCACAATATGGCTTCACCCATGGCCACAAAATCCTGGAGCTGGCCCTGTGTCTGGGAGTTATAGGGATTGTCTTCCTTTTCACCAAGGACAAGCCCTTGAACTCCTTTTCCATCATCCCATGGATTACTGCACCTAGACCATCAGTCCCTAGCTTTCTTAGAAAATCCCTTTTCTAAGGCTAGGGTCACACTGGCGCAATTCTAAGTGCCCTGCGTTGTTTGCAGAGAACTTAGAATTTTATTCTCCCTCTGCAGCATTCACGCAGTCTGCAGAGTGGAGAATGCGGCCCCTAGCAACCCGCCGTGTATCATGGATACCAGCTACACGCGGGCTGCGGAGAGTGTGATTTGCACCACGCACCATGCACAGGGGAAAGCATCATGCTGCGTTTCCCTGTGCGTGGTGAATCCACACTCCCCGCAGCCCGCTGTGTGGCTGGTATCCATGATACACCGCGGGTTGCTAGGGGCCGCGTTCTCCGGTCTGCAGCCTGCGTGAAGGCTGCAGAGGGAGAAAAAAATTCTAAGTCCTCTGCAAAACACGCAGGGAACTTAGAATTGTGCCAGTGTGACCCTAGCCTAACTCAAGTGGGAGGCTATTTTATGATGATGAAGTGACCGGCAGTAAGGCCGCGGGTGTGTGTCTATGATCTGCTTCAACAAAATCCCCATACTCAGATTTAACGGGAGGAAACATTTTTTTACTATGAAACATGGTGATAACACATTCAACTGGTTTGGACACATAGGGAAGGTTGAATACCCTGATATTCAGTTCCGGATGCACGGCAAGAAACAAAACAGTACTGGCAATCTCTTTCCCTAGCTTTCCCTCAATGTACGTTACCAGTCTATAACAACAGAAGGCGTAGCTCCCACATCGCAGGCCTGGGGTCTAACGGTGGCAATTCCAGGGGAAGCGATGAAGGGGGTTTCCTCAGTCCTCTCCACAGGTACCGGTTTATAGTCTCTCAGTCCGAGGAAACAAAAAAAAAAGAAAAAAAAATATATAGATTTCGAAGATGGCTCCCTTGTGTCCGTCACAGTCTCTGAATATGCACTAGGAGTGCGATGCTCTGCAGTCAGGTTAGGCTCATGATAACAATGTTCTGCAGCCTGGGGGTTGTTGCAACGGCTTCCGCGGCGTGATCTTTCCAGAAAGGTGTCGCAAGGAAGCCCTCTCTCGAGGAACACCCACAGGCATGTCTGTCCTGGTCGAGCTCCGTCTCCTTCTGTCTTTCCCGCACTTTTTCCTCCTGAGCACACGGCTGTTGTGGGAGGGGATCAGCAGTCGGTGTCATTATCTCTGCAGCAATTTCAGCACTTGTCCACAAGGGGCAGTATAGGACTGTGTAATGTCCACTTCAGTGTCCATTTCAATAATAATACAGTCAGGGCTACCCACTCCGTTACAAAATCCTGCACTCCACTCTGGCACACAAGCTTGTGTGCCAATGTATGATAAAATATTGCCTTTATTTCACAAGACCTCACACTACCTCACACTATACACAGCACACTGGTATACACAGATAGTAAAGGACAATAAATGGGCTCTTTGTAGTCCACTAGCTCCTCATAATGCACAATTCCACCTGCTTTGGAGGTAGTAGTAGTAAACACCTTTCTGGCCTGGGTGGCTGCACACCTTGCACCAATGATATCTCAGCCCCACACACAGCAGCCATGTATATTCAGTAACCCCATGTATTTTATATGAAACTCAGGTATCAGTACAACAATATGTTACTTTACAAACTTTGAAGAATAAAGACTCTCAATAGTGACATTTAAGACACTTAAGAAACCATATGGCATTTAATCTTGCATCATCTGGGAGGGATTGTATTTATAGGACAAATGAAATGTCAGCTCATTTCACCCTTTCGCATGAAGATAAATTTGACTAGTGACTGTCTAGGGCTTTATATGAGGAGCGATCAGATTTATTTAAACACTAGATGGCGGCCCGATTCTAAAGAATCGGGTAGTCTAGAATCCATATATAGTTTATTTACTAATATTTAGGGGAGTGCGGTGAAATGAATTGTGTGTATACAGGTGGCTCAGTCGTTAGCACTGTATATGGTGGCTCAGTGGTTAGCACTGTATGGTGGCTCAGTGGTTAGCACTGTATACGGTGGCTCAGTGGTTAGCACTGTATATGGTGGCTCAGTGGTTAGCACTGTATATGGTGGCTCAGTGGTTAGCACTGTATACGGTGGCTCAGTGGTTAGCACTGTACACGGTGGCTCAGTGGTTAGCACTGTATATGGTGGCTCAGTGATTAGCACTGTATACGGTGGCTCAGTGGTTAGCACTGTACACGGTGGCTCAGTGGTTAGCACTGTATATGGTGGCTCAGTGGTTAGCACTGTATATGGTGGCTCAGTGGTTAGCACTGTATATGGTGGCTCAGTGGTTAGCACTGTATACGGTAGCTCAGTGGTTAGCACTGTATATGGTGGCTCAGTGGTTAGCACTGTATATGGTGGCTCAGTGGTTAGCACTGTATATGGTGGCTCAGTGGTTAGCACTGTATATGGTGGCTCAGTGGTTAGGACTGTATATGGTGGCTCAGTGGTTAGCACTGTATATGGTGGCTCAGTGGTTAGCACTGTATATGGTGGCTCAGTGGTTAGCACTGTATATGGTGGCTCAGTGGTTAGCACTGTACACGGTGGCTCAGTGGTTAGCACTGTACACGGTGGCTCAGTGGTTAGCACTGTATATGGTGGCTCAGTGGTTAGCACTGTATATGGTGGCTCAGTGGTTAGCACTGTATACGGTGGCTCAGTGGTTAGCACTGTATACGGTGGCTCAGTGGTTAGCACTGTATATGGTGGCTCAGTGGTTAGCACTGTATATGGTGGCTCAGTGGTTAGCACTGTATATGGTGGCTCAGTGGTTAGCACTGTATATGGTGGCTCAGTGGTTAGCACTGTATATGGTGGCTCAGTAGTTAGCACTGTATATGGTGGCTCAGTGGTTAGCACTGTATATGGTGGCTCAGTGGTTAGCACTGTATATGGTGGCTCAGTGGTTAGCGCTGTATACGGTGGCTCAGTGGTTAGCACTGTATGGTGGCTCAGTGGTTAACACTGTATATGGTGGCTCAGTGGGTAGCACTGTATGGTGGCTCAGTGGTTAGCACTGTATATGGAGGCTCAGTGGTTAGCACTGTATATGGTAGCTCAGTGGTTAGCACTGTATATGGTGGCTCAGTGGTTAGTACTGTACATGGTGGCTCAGTGGTTAGCACTGTATACGGCGGCTCAGTGGTTAGCACTGTATACGGCGGCTCAGTGGTTAGCACTGTATATGGTGGCTCAGTGGTTAGCACTGTATATGGTGGCTCAGTGGTTAGCACTGTATACGGTGGCTCAGTGGTTAGCACTGTACACGGTGGCTCAGTGGTTAGCACTGTATATGGTGGCTCAGTGGTTAGCACTGTATATGGTGGCTCAGTGGTTAGCACTGTATATGGTGGCTCAGTGGTTAGCACTGTATACGGTAGCTCAGTGGTTAGCACTGTATATGGTGGCTCAGTGGTTAGCACTGTATATGGTGGCTCAGTGGTTAGCACTGTATATGGTGGCTCAGTGGTTAGCACTGTATATGGTGGCTCAGTGGTTAGGACTGTATATGGTGGCTCAGTGGTTAGCACTGTATATGGTGGCTCAGTGGTTAGCACTGTATATGGTGGCTCAGTGGTTAGCACTGTATATGGTGGCTCAGTGGTTAGCACTGTACACGGTGGCTCAGTGGTTAGCACTGTACACGGTGGCTCAGTGGTTAGCACTGTATATGGTGGCTCAGTGGTTAGCACTGTATATGGTGGCTCAGTGGTTAGCACTGTATACGGTGGCTCAGTGGTTAGCACTGTATACGGTGGCTCAGTGGTTAGCACTGTATATGGTGGCTCAGTGGTTAGCACTGTATATGGTGGCTCAGTGGTTAGCACTGTATATGGTGGCTCAGTGGTTAGCACTGTATATGGTGGCTCAGTGGTTAGCACTGTATATGGTGGCTCAGTGGTTAGCACTGTATATGGTGGCTCAGTAGTTAGCACTGTATATGGTGGCTCAGTGGTTAGCACTGTATATGGTGGCTCAGTGGTTAGCACTGTATATGGTGGCTCAGTGGTTAGCGCTGTATACGGTGGCTCAGTGGTTAGCGCTGTATACGGTGGCTCAGTGATTAGCACTGTATACGGTGGCTCAGTGGTTAGCACTGTATATGTGTGCTCAGTGGTTAGCACTGTATATGGTGGCTCAGTGGTTAGCACTGTATATGGTGGCTCAGTGGTTAGCACTGTATGGTGGCTCAGTGGTTGGCACTGTATACGGTGGGTCAGTGGTTAGCACTGTATATGGTGGCTCAGTGGTTAGCACTGTATATGGTGGCTCAATGGTTAGCACTGTATGGTGGCTCAGTGGTTAGCACTGTATATGGTGGCTCAGTGGTTAGCATTGTATGGTGGCTCAGTGGTTAGCACTGTATATGGTGGCTCAGTGGTTAGCACTGTATATGGTGGCTCAGTGGTTAGCACTGTATGGTGGCTCAGTGGTTGGCACTGTTATACGGTGGCTCAGTGGTTAGCACTGTATACGGTGGCTCAGTGGTTGGCACTGTATATGGTGGCTCAGTGGTTAGCACGGTATATGGTGGCTCAGTGGTTAGCACTGCATATGGTGGCTCAATGGTTAGCACTGTATGGTGGCTCAGTGGTTAACACTGTATATGGTGGCTCAGTGGGTAGCACTGTATGGTGGCTCAGTGGTTAACACTGTATATGGTGGCTCAGTGGTTAGCACTGTATACGGTGACTCAGTGGTTAGCACTGTATATGGTGGCTCAGTGGTTAGCACTGTATATGGTGGCTCAGTGGTTAGCACTGTATGGTGGCTCAGTGGTTAGCACTGTATGGTGGCTCAGTGGTTGCCACTGTATACGGCGGCTCTGTGGTCAGCAGAGTACGGCGGCTCTGTGGTCAGCAGAGGACGGCGGCTCTGTGGTCAGCAGAGGACGGCGGCTCTGTGGTCAGCAGAGGACGGCGGCTCTGTGGTCAGCAGAGGACGGCGGCTCTGTGGTCAGCAGAGGACGGCGGCTCTGTGGTCAGCAGAGGACGGCGGCTCTGTGGTCAGCAGAGGACGGCGGCTCTGTGGTCAGCAGAGGACGGCGGCTCTGTGGTCAGCAGAGGACGGCGGCTCTGTGGTCAGCAGAGGACGGCGGCTCTGTGGTCAGCAGAGGACGGCGGCTCTGTGATCAGCAGAGGAGGGCGGCTCTGTGGTCAGCAGAGGACGGCGGCAGAGTGATCAGCGCAGGAAGGAGGCAGAGTGATCAGCGCAGGAAGGAGGCAGAGTGATCAGCGCAGGAAGGAGGCAGAGTGATCAGCGCAGGAAGGAGGCAGAGTGATCAGTGCAGGAAGGAGGCAGAGTGATCAGCGCAGGAAGGAGGCAGAGTGATCAGCGCAGGAAGGAGGCAGAGTGATCAGCGCAGGAAGGAGGCAGAGTGATCAGCGCAGGAAGGAGGCAGAGTGGTGAGCGCAGGACAGCGGCTCTGTGGTCAGCAGAGGAGGGTGGCTCTGTGGTCAGCAGAGGACGGTGGCTCTGTGGTCAGCAGAGGACGGCGGCTCTGTGGTCAGCGCAGAAAGGAGGCAGAGTGGTCAGCGCAGGAAGGAGGCAGAGTGGTCAGCGCAGGAAGGAGCCAGCGTGGTCAGCGCAGGACGGCGGCTCTGTGGTCAGGAGAGGACAGCGGCAGAGTGATCAGCGCAGGAAGGAGGCAGAGTGATCAGCGCAGGAAGGAGGCAGAGTGATCAGCGCAGGAAGGAGGCAGAGTGATCAGCACAGGAAGGAGGCAGAGTGGTGAGCGCAGGACGGCGACTCTGTGGTCAGCAGAGGACGGCGGCTCTGTGGTCAGCGCAGGAAGGAGGCAGAGTGGTGAGTGCAGGAAGGAGGCAGAGTGGTGAGTGCAGGAAGGAGGCAGAGTGGTGAGCGCAGGAAGGAGGCAGAGTGGTAAGCAGAGGACGGCGGCTGTGTGGTCAGCAGAGGACGGCGGCTGTGTGGTCAGCAGAGGACGGCGGCTGTGTGGTCAGCAGAGGACGGCGGCTGTGTGGTCAGCAGAGGACAGCGGCTGTGTGGTCAGCAGAGGACGGCGGCTGTGTGGTCCGCAGAGTACGGCGGCTCTGTGGTCAGTGCAGGAAGGAAGCAGAGTGGTCAGCGCAGGAAGGAGGCAGAGTGGTGAGCGCAGGAAGGAGGCAGAGTGGTGAGCGCAGGACGGCGGCTCTATGGTCAGCAGAGGACGGCGGCAGAGTGATCAGCGCAGGAAGGAGGCAGAGTGATCAGCGCAGGAAGGAGGCAGAGTGATCAGCGCAGGAAGGAGGCAGAGTGGGTGAGCGCAGGACAGCGGCTCTGTGGTCAGCAGAGGAGGGCGGGTCTGTGGTCAGCAGAGGACGGGGGCTCTGTGGTCAGCAGAGGATGGGGGCTCTGTGGTCAGCAGAGGACGGGGGCTCTGTGGTCAGCAGAGGACGGGGGCTCTGTGGTCAGCAGAGGACGGCGGCTCTGTGGTCAGCAGAGGACGGCTACTCTGTGGTCAGCAGAGGACGGCGGCTCTGTGGTCAGCAGAGGACGGCGGCTCTGTGGTCAGCAGAGGACGGCGGCTCTGTGGTCAGCAGAGGACGGCGGCTCTGTGGTCAGCAGAGGACGGCGGCTCTGTGGTCAGCAGAGGACGGCGGCTCTGTGGTCAGCAGAGGACGGCGGCTCTGTGGTCAGCAGAGGACGGCGGCTGTGGTCAGCAGTGGACGGCGGCTATGTGGTCAGCAGTGGACGGCGGCTCTGTGGTCAGCAGAGGAGGGCGGCTCTGTGGTCAGCAGAGGACGGCGGCTCTGTGGACAGCAGAAGAGGGCGGCTCTGTGGTCAGCAGAGGACGGCGGCTCTGTGGTCAGCAGAGGACGGCGGCTCTGTGGTCAGCAGAGGACGGCGGCTCTGTGGTCAGCAGAGGATGGCGGCTCTGTGGTTAGCGCAGGAAGGAGGCAGAGTGGTCAGCGCAGGAAGGAGGCAGAGTGGTCAGCGCAGGAAGGAGGCTCTGTGGTGGTCAGCAGAGGACGGCGGCTCAGTGGTCAGCGCAGGAAGGAGGCAGAGTGGTCAGCGCAGGAAGGAGGCAGAGTGGTCAGCGCAGGACGGCGGCTCTGTGGTCAGCAGAGGACGGCGGCTCTGTGGTCAGCAGAGGACGGCGGCTCTGTGGTCAGCGCAGGAAGGAGGCAGAGTGGTGAGCGCAGGAAGGAGGCAGAGTGGTGAGCGCAGGACGGCGGCTCTGTGGTCAGCAGAGGACGGGGGCTCTGTGGTCAGCAGAGGACGGCAGCTCTGTGGTCAGCAGAGGACGGCGGCTCTGTGGTCAGCAGAGGACGGCGGCTCTGTGGTCAGCAGAGGACGGCGGCTCTGTGGTCAGCAGAGGACGGCGGCTCTGTGGTCAGCAGAGGACGGCGGCTCTGTGGTCAGCAGAGGACGGCGGCAGAGTGATCAGCGCAGGAAGGAGGCAGAGTGATCAGCGCAGGAAGGAGGCAGAGTGATCAGCGCAGGAAGGAGGCAGAGTGATCAGCGCAGGAAGGAGGCAGAGTGATCAGCGCAGGACGGCGGCTCTGTGGTCAGCAGAGGACGGCGGCTCTGTGGTCAGCAGAGGACGGCGGCTCTGTGGTCAGCAGAGGACGGCGGCTCTGTGGTCAGCAGAAGAGGGCGGCTCTGTGGTCAGCAGAGGACAGCGGCTCTGTGGTCAGCAGAGGACGGCGGCTCTGTGGTCAGCAGAGGACGGCGGCTCTGTGGTCAGCAGAGGACGGCGGCTCTGTGGTCAGCAGAGGACGGCGGGTCAGTGGTCAGCAGAGGACGGCGGCTCTGTGGTCAGCAGAGGACGGGGGCTCTGTGGTCAGCAGAGGACGGGGGCTCTGTGGTCAGCAGAGGACGGGGGCTCTGTGGTCAGCAGAGGACGGGGGCTCTGTGGTCAGCAGAGGACGGGGGCTCTGTGGTCAGCAGAGGACGGGGGCTCTGTGGTCAGCAGAGGACGGGGGCTCTGTGGTCAGCAGAGGCCGGCGGGTCTGTGGTCAGCAGAGGCCGGCGGGTCTGTGGTCAGCAGAGGCCGGCGGGTGTGTGGTCAGCAGAGGCCGGCGGGTCTGTGGTCAGCAGAGGCCGGCGGGTCTGTGGTCAGCAGAGCACGGCGGCTCTGTGGTCAGCAGAGGACGGCGGCTCTGTGGTCAGCAGAGGACGGCGGCTCTGTGGTCAGCGCAGGAAGGAGGCTCTGTGGTCAGCAGAGGACGGCAGCTCTGTGGTCAGCGCAGGAAGGAGGCTCTGTGGTCAGCAGAGGACGGCGGGTCTGTGGTCAGCAGAGGACGGGGGCTCTGTGGTCAGCAGAGGACGGGGGCTCTGTGGTCAGCAGAGGACGGGGGCTCTGTGGTCAGCAGAGGCCGGCGGGTTTGTGGTCAGCAGAGGCCGGCGGGTCTGTGGTCAGCAGAGGACGGCGGGTCTGTGGTCAGCAGAGGACGGCGGGTCTGTGGTCAGCAGAGGACGGCGGCTCTGTGGTCAGTAGAGGACGGCGGCTCTGTGGTCAGCGCAGGAAGGAGGCTCTGTGGTCAGCAGAGGACGGCAGCTCTGTGGTCAGCGCAGGCTAGGTGGGCGGAGCCATGGCGGGGGTCCCGCGAGGTGGGCGGAGCCAAAGTGGGAGTCACGCGAGGTGGGCGGAGCCAAGGCGGAGTCTCGCGAGGTGGGCGGAGCCAAGGCGGGAGTCCCGCGAGGTGGGCGGAGCCACGGCGGGAGTCCCGCGATGTGGGCGGAGCTATGGCGGGAGCCCCCGCGATGTGGGCGGAGCCATGGCGGGAGCGGTGCAGCGGGATGGCGGCGGGGTAAGTATACTGGAGTGTGGGTGTGTGGGTGTGTGAGTGCGTGAGTGTGTATGTGTGATGTGGTTGGGATGGTGTGTGTGTGTTTGGGAGGACTGTAGTGAAAGGCTGTGTGTGTGTGTGTTTGATGAGACAGTAGTGAGGGGGGCGAGCGGAACGTTGAAACGCCGGTGCCTGTAGCTGCACGGAAAGTTCCGCGCGGCTACACTGCACTGTGACGTCAGCAGCATGGTCGGAGGCCGTCACGGAAGTAACCCTTCGGGTTCTCCGGAAGTGGCCTTCGGCTTTTATATAATAGATGTTGCAAAAGGATAACTATGTGTCACGTTTAATTAACACTATGACACAATGGCGCTGGGGGCCAAGCTTTGTATAGCAGACTGCTCTTTAGCAATCCTCATTTAAGTCACAGGAGGGATATAGTATTCATCAATGGTGAATAATAACACGAAGAACACACAGATAAAAGTACTCTTCTATCTGATATTATATACACCTTAATGTATTAGTATATCCGTAGAGTACTTTTTTTTCTTACATGATCAAAAATGTTATTTATGATCCTAATTTTTTATTCATTGCACGTAATGCTCATTTAAACTATAACTAATGACAAGGCAATTTACTGACTACGTGACTGTCAATATAGCCATCCCAAACACCATACACTCCATATACACATTATTGCAAGGGTAAGATAATTAAACTAAAGTGATACTTATATTATCTCCATTCCCCTGCCCCTCTTTTTTCAACTTCCAGCTTAATAATAGTTCCTGTAAACAAATGAGTAGACATATACTCCACAAGACTGAAAACAGGCGCAAGATCCGGCTGGCGACCAAATGAAGCTATAACAATGGAACACAAAATTTTCATTATGATGGAGGCTCGTACAGGGAATCAGTCACCATTTTGAGCTCTTTTAGTTATTTTATATAGACATACAGTTTGTACACAGCTGAAATTAGTCATACCCGTATGTTTCCTGGACTATGGCTTGTTTTGTAAAAATCCTCCTTTATGACTTTGATCTTCCAGGCTATGAGGCGTGCGTTGCCTATATCATAAGACTGCCTCTGAATCTCATTATACAGGATTCCTCCTCCCCTTCTCTTTAGTGTCCTTGTAACATCAGGTATGCGGCCGGAAATCTTGTGTGGGCGTTCTATCTGCCATTTCTACCCTTCATTGTTCAGCTCTTCCATGGTTTCTAATATGCCATTTAAAATTCCAGTGCCTGACTACATAAAAATTGAAGACAGTGCCCTCAAAAGGGCAGAAGATTACAGAGGAGAGACAGCGGACAAAACACGCAGGAGCGGGATTTCTAGCCACGAACCTGATGTCACAGGGACACTAAGGAAGAAAAGGGGAGGAGAAATCTTGTATAATGAGTATCGTAAGCAGTTTAATCTTCCTTACAGCGCACGCCCCATAGCCTGGAAGATCAAGACTATGAAAGATTTTTACTAAACAAGCCATCATCCAGGAAACATACAGGTATGACTAATGCAGCTGTATACAACTTTTATGCCCATATCTGTTCAATTCTTATTATTTAGATACAATTAAGGCTAGGGTCACATTTAGAATGCACATTACGATTACCACATCCAGATCCAGATGCGGTAATATAATGTGCATTCAGACACATTTTGGAAACAAAATGTGTTCCTAAACCCGCATCTGGTAACCGGATTGCTCATAATGTGCAATTCAGTTACCGTATGCTTTGTTCATCCCTGCTGCCGCGTGTTTCAGTCACAGATTCAGATCCGGTATCTGGGGCGAATTATGAGGTAACTCAGTCTCCCAGATATGTTTCTCTGTTTCTTGTACTCCTCTCCTCAGACCCTGGCTTCAGGCCTGAAAGTAGTCAGTGGTGTCAGGAGCTCAGCACATCTCCCCTTTACAGGTCCTCCTCCTAGTGCTCCCTGCACTAAACTGAACGGTCAGCTATCAACTCCCAACTAACTACTTCCTCCTCAGACCAGAATATATAAGGGAGCTGCTTTAGCTCCCCATTCTGTCCTAGAGGTGCTAGTGCAGTGTCCAGTGTTGTGTGGGGAGTTAACCCAGGTTGATGTTACTGTGGCACATTAACCCTTGGGGTGCCACACTCTTATGGTCAGCAGTGTCTTCTCTCTCTCCTGTAGAATGTAAACTCTAATAGTCAGCGGGGTACTCTCTCCTGTGAAGTGTAAGTTCATATGGTCAGAAGGGTCCTCTCTCTCCTGTAGTGTGACAGCTCTTATGGTTAGCAAGGCCCTCTCTCCCTCCTCTAAAGTGTAAGCTCTTATGGTCAGCAGGGTCCTCTCTCTCTCTCATGTAAAGTGTAAGCTCTTATGGTCTGTGGGGTCTTCACTCCACTGTAGAGTGTAAATGCTTGTGCTCATCTGTTCACACTCCAGTGAAGAGTAAGCTGTTATGGTTTGCAGCGCCTCTCTCTCCTGTAGAGTGTAATCTCTTATAGTCAGCAGGGTCCTCTCTCTCTCCAGTTAAATGTAAACTGTTATGGTCTGTGGGGTAATTTCTCCATGTTTTTTAAACCCATCTTAACAATACAGCACAGTAGAGTGATGTTATCAGATACGACCCCTCGCATCATCTATACAATTTGCTGCTTCCCTCCAAATGCCAATAGAGCTGAATGGTAGTCAGAAAAGATAATCGTCAGAAAAATGATTGACAGGGCTAAGAGTAATTATTATTATTATTATTATTTATTTATATAGCGCCATTGGGTTCCATGGCGCTTTACATGAGGATGAGGGAGACAAGAACAAGTACACTAAATCTAGGCGATCAGGACGTACAGGTACAGGAGGGGCAGGGACCCTGTCCACGAGGGCTCACAGTCTATGAGGGGTGGGTTAGGATACAGTAGGATGGGGGAATGTCAGTTATGGGGCGTTCGCCTGGGTCTCATGGCAGGTTGTAGGCTTGACGGAACAAGTGAGTCTTCAGGTGACACTTGAAGCTACTCAGGGTAGGAGAGTGTCTGACGTGTTCGGGTAGGGAGTTCCAGAGTAAGGCAGATGCCCGGGAGAAGTCCTGGACTCGGTTGTGCGAAGAAGTGATGAGGGGGGAGCAGAGGAGGAGTTCTTGGGAGGAGCGGAGGTTGCGTGAGGGTAGGTATCGGGAGACCAGGTCGGAGATGTATGGTGGAGCCAGGTTGTGTATGGCTTTGTACGCCATGGTTAGTGTTTTGAATTGGGATCTCTTGGAAACGGGGAGCCAGTGAAGGGCTTGGCAGAGGGGGGAGACAGGGGAGTAGCGGGAGGACATATAGATGAGTCGGGCAGCGGAGTTGAGGATAGACTGGAGAGGTGTGAGGGAGTTAGCCGGGAGGCCATTGAGAAGGAGGTTGCAGTAGTCAAGGCGGGAGATTATAAGAGCATGGATGAGTGTTTTAGCGGTGTCGTGGGTGAGGAAGGAGCGGATCCGTGAGATGTTCTTGAGCTGGAGCCGGAGGGATGTGGTGAGGGCCTCGATGTGGGGTTTGAAGGATAGGGAGGTGTCAAGGATTACCCCGAGGCACTTGGCTTGGGGGACTGGGGAGAGGGCGCAGTCGTTGACGCAGATGGATAGGTTGGGAGGTGGGGTGGAATTTCTTGGGGGGAAGACTATGAATTCAGTTTTGTCCATGTTGAGTTTAAGGAAGCGAGCAGAGAAGAAGGATGAGATGGCGGAAAGGCATTGAGGGATTTTGGAGAGTAGGGAGGTGATGTCAGGGCCGGACAGGTAGATTTGGGTGTCGTCGGCGTAGAGGTGGTACTGGAGGCCATGGGACTCGATGAGTTGCCCTAGGCCGAGAGTGTAAATGGAGAAAAGTAGGGGTCCCAGGACTGAACCTTGGGGGACTCCGACAGAAAGAGGGTAGGGTGAGGAGGAGGTGTGGGAGTGGGAGACGCTGAAGGTCCGGTCCGCTAGGTATGAGGAGATCCAGGAGAGGGCAAGGTGGGTGATGCCAAGGGATTCCAGGATCCGGAGAAGAAGGGAGTGGTCAACCGTGTCGAAGGCAGCAGACAGGTCAAGGAGTAGCAGGATGGAGTAGTGGTGTTTGTTCTTGGCGGTCAGTAGGTCGTTGGTGACTTTGGTCAGGGCTGTTTCAGTGGAATGGAGGGGTCGGAAGCCGGACTGTAGGCGGTCGAAGTGGGAGCACGAGGAGAGGTAAGAGGACAGTTCGAAGTGGACGTGTTGTTCAAGTAGCTTAGAGGCGAATGGGAGAAGAGATATGGGGCGATAGTTAGAGACAGAGGTAGGGTCAAGTGAGGGTTTTTTTAGGATGGGCATGATTAGGGCATGTTTGAAGGCCGAGGGGAAAGTACCAGTGCTAAGTGAAAGGTTAAAGAGGTGGGTGAGGGCTGGGATGAAAATGGAGGTGTGGTTGGGAATGAGGTGGGATGGGAGCGGGTCGTGGGCGCTGGTGGTGAGGTGTGATTTTGACAGGAGGGAGGAGAGTTGGTCTTCAATTATGGGGGGGAAGTGGCTGATGGAGGAGGAGGGCAGTGTAGGTGGGAAGGGGAGGTGTGGGGATAATGGATCGAAGCTGCTTCTGATCTTGTCGATCTTCTCCTTGAAGAAGGTCGCAAAGTCTTCAGCAGAGATGAGGGGAGAAGGGGGAGGAGCAGGTGGGCGAAGTAAGGAGTTGAAGGTTTTGAAGAGCTGTTTGGGGTTGCGGGACAGAGAGGTTATAAGGGATGAGAAGAACACTTGCTTGGCGGTAGCGAGTAATAATCCACTTCTTAATGTGTATAGTTTATGTTAATGCACAAACTGCAACAGGTTTGGAATCATTTACTAGTCCAGGATAGGAAAAGAAATGTCTGTGATATGGTACCTGATGGTGGTACAATTGTCCATTATTTGCACAGTCACTGTCTGGTTTCTGGACATCGGGGGTGAAGTATGTGATGGTCAGTGGTGATCAGTAGTAATCTCCATGATACGTGATGATCAGAGGTCCCGTCCATCATTAGCATTATCCCTAGAGCTTTAATGGTGGCCTTCAGTTGGAACATTTATGAGAGCATCTCTGCGGTTTACTTTGTCTTGGTGGGAATGTGCCGTATATTTTATACTAGTAAAAAGGCCTGATGCAATTGCATCGGGAGGGCGGTGAAGTGAATTGTGTGTATAGAGGCGGCTCTGTGGGTAGCAGAGTATAGAGGCGGCTCTGTGGGTAGCAGAGTACAGAGGGGGCTCTGTGGGTAGCAGAGTATACAGGCGGGTGTGTGGGTAGCAGAGTATACAGGCGGGTCTGTGGGTAGCAGAGTATAGAGGCAGGTCTGTGGGTAGCAGAGTATACAGGTGGCTCTGTGGGTAGCAGAGTATACAGGCGGGTCTGTGGGTAGCAGAGTATAGAGGGGGCTCTGTGGGTAGCAGAGTATACAGGCGAGTGTGTGGGTAGCAGAGAATACAGGCGGGTCTGTGGGTAGCAGAGGTATAGAGGCGGGTCTGTGGGTAGCAGAGTATACAGGCGGGCTCTGTGGGTAGCAGAGTATACAGGCGGGTCTGTGGGTAGCAGAGTGTGATGTGGCGGGAGGCTGGAGGGGTGAGGAGAGCATCGGTAGGGCGTCACTGCCACTCAGCGCGCTTTTTGGGCCGTCTGTGCTCCGTTTGATCACCCTATGTTCTCTTTGGCCCTTTGCTCCGCCTTTTGTCTCTGCTCCCCTGTCCATTTCTTTTCTCACCCAAGTATGTGTCCTCTATTCCATCTGTTTTCTTCCCCGTGTCTGTGGCCCTCCTTCCCTCGTTTTCGTCTCTTTGCCCCCTTCCCTTTCTCAGCTCCTCCTTTCGTGTCTCTGGCCCCCATTCGTGACTGTGCTCTGCACTTTTGTCTTTCTATCTCCCTTTCCTTGCTCTGCTCATGTTCTGTTTCTGTGCTCCCCCTTCCCACTCTCTGCGTCACCATTTCTTCTTTCTGGTCTACCCTTACCTCTCTCTGCCCCCCCTTCAGTGTCTCTGGCCCCCTTTAGTCATTCTGGTTACCCCATGTCTCTTGCCCCCCCCTTCACCTTCAGTGTGTCTGCCCCCTTCAATCTTTCTGGTCCCCCCTTATGTTTCTCTGGCCCTTTTTATCTCTGCTCACCTTTTCCTTCATCTCTGTGCAACCCTTCAGTGTTTCTGGTCCCCATTCTCTTTCTCTGTTCCCCCTTCCCTCTCTCTGGCCGTCTTTCAGTGTGTCAGGTCCCCCTTCAGTGTTTCTGGTGTCCCTTAAGTATTTTTGTTCCCTCCCTTATTTCTCTGTCCCCTCTTTCAGTGTTTATGGTCCCCCTTATGTTTCTCTGCTCCCCTTTAGTATTTGAGGTTCCCCTTATGTCTGCCTGCTCCACTTAAGTATTTCTGCTCCCTTCCTATGTGTTTCAGCCCCCTTTCCTTTCTGCTCCCTCCCTTTTGTGTGTATGGTCCCCCTTCATATCTCTGTGGCCCCCTTTAGTGTTTGTTGTCCCCCTTATGTTTTTAGCTGACCTTCAGTATTTCTTGGCCCCCTTCCTTGTTTGTCTCTATGTTCCCCTGTTAGTTTCCCTGGCCCCCCTTCAGTCTTTCTGGTCATTACCCTTGTTTATTTGCCTCCCCCTTTAGTGTTTCTGGTCTTCCTTATGTGTCTCTGGTGGCCTTCAGTATTTCAGTTCCCCCCTTATGCGTCTCTGGTCCCCCTAAATATTTCAGTTCCCCCTCTTCATCTGTCTTTCCCACCCCCCCTTTTATCTGTATGTCCCCCCCCCCCCTTCATCTCTCTGGCCCCCTTCAGTATTTCTGGTGCCCTTTATGTCTCTCTGCCCCCCCTTTATCTCTGTGCCCCCTAGTCTTTGTGGTCCCCTCTTATGTCTCTCTGCCCCCCCCTTTCGTGTCTATGTTACCCCCTTCATCTGTCTGCCCCCCTTCAGTATTTCTGGCTCCCCCTTATGTCTCTGTGCCCCCCTTTGGTGTGTATGTTACCCCCTTCATCTCTCTGGGCGACTTCAGGTTTTCTGGTCCTCCCTTATGCCTGTATGGCCCCCTTGAGTCATTGAGGTGACCCCTTATGTCTCTTTGCCCCCCTTTAGTCTTTGTGGTCTCCCCTTACTTCTGTCTGCCTCTCTTCAGTAATTCTGGTCCCCTGTTATGCCTCTCTGCCCCCCTTCAGTCATTGTGGTCACCCCTTATGTCTCAGCCCCCTTCAATCTCTGCCCCCCTTTAGTTATTGTGTTCCCCCCCTTCTGGCTCTCTGCCCCCCTTCAGTGATTCTGTTCCCCTCTTATGTCTCTGGCTCACATCCCTCTCAGCTCCCCTCTTTCATCTTTGTGCACTCCCCTTCCCTCGGTCTGTCCTCTGTTCAGGTTTTCTAGTCATCCCTTATGTGTCTGTGCGCCCCCTCTTTCTGCAGCAGTGTTCTCTGTGTCCAGTTTTTGAGGTCTCCTGTTATGTCTCTGTTTCCTGTGTAGTCTTTGAGCTGCACCCTTCTGCCTCTCTGCCTCCCCTTCCCTCGTTCCCAGCTGTGACAGGTTCTTGTCATAGCTGGGAAGCAGTGAAGAGTAGACTGCTGGAGGCGGAGCTATGGTGATGCACAGTCATGTGACTGATCACATGACTGTGACATCACCAAAGGTCCTATCGGAATCGGTAAGTAAGTTGTCTGGGGTCTGCGGGCGCCGAAGGGGGGTGCGGGGGTGTACTGCAGGGGTGAGCGGGTGCCGGACGGGTGCGGGG
Source organism: Allobates femoralis (assembly GCA_033576535.1). Lineage (NCBI taxonomy): Eukaryota > Metazoa > Chordata > Amphibia > Anura > Aromobatidae > Allobates > Allobates femoralis. The sequence goes on along the minus strand of JARQOC010000003.1, from coordinate 111,541,043 downwards.
ATCTATTGCGAGGGGGATGCGGGCACCAGAAGGGGGGGTGCGAGGGTGTACTGAGGGGGTGTGTGGACGCCAGAGTGTATTATGGGGGTGTGCAGGCACCGGAGGAGGGGGTCTAGTGCAGGGGGTGTGTGGGCGGTGTGCGGGGTCAGCGGCAGGCGGCGTGTGCAGTGTGGGGTTGTGTTGTGTGTGCCACCAGCATCCTGCGCCATGTTAGCATACCTGGGTGTGCTAATATGCCGCGGCTTCCGGGGCAGCACATGGCGCAAAGGATTGTGGGATTCGGCGACAACGCCCGAATCCCAAACTCGCGATTATGTAAGTAGATAGGTTAATATGTTTATTGTGTGATTATTTTGGTATCTTAGTGTTATGATGAGGTAATGGTGTTTGGTTTGGGCTTGAAGGGTCAGAATTGTTGACCTGTCCCTTCAACTGTGACTATTACAATGTACTTCTAAAGACTAAAAATCCTAAAAAATATTTATCAAAACTATTATATAACATTTCCTATATATTAGTTACAGCATTATTTGCCATACTTAACATTTCGTTAGGCATCATGAAATGTGAAAGGATTTTTGTTTTTACTTTCTAAGATTTTGTTTTTACTTTTTTTTAAAAAAAAAGCCACAAAGCAACAGCAGGAAGCAAAATAACAAGCAAGAAGCGGCGGCCCCAGACCGCTTTACACTATGTTTCCAGGGTAAAACTTCAGGATGAACACTTTCCCATTATTTCAATCAAATATTTGCACTGAATCTGTGTGTTAATTATATTTAACTTGAATCATATTATTAAGTATAGGGCTATATGGCTTGGGACACAATCAACGAGTATCAGTCAATCAACGAGTCACAATCAGCCAGTACTATTAATACTATTGAGAATAGTAATTAGGTACAATGTTTCCCTTTCTTTTTTAAACAGCATTCACCATATAGGATGAAAGATAATATACAGTCGTTTTATGGTTTGTTGTTATGAATGTTGGCAATATCAAAAATGAGTACTTTTTGCAGCGTTTTTTGCTTTTAACAAACTAATAATTTTTTATTCTTAAAGCTGTGATTTGATTTTTTTTCCTTCCTTAATTTCACTGATAATACATTGTACGAGCCATGTTATACGGAGCATCAGTCTTAGGGCCGCTTTACACACACCAACTTCTGTGACCAACTTCTGAACAGATCTCTGGTTGCAGTGAAATCATGGACACATTGTTCCATTTTGTGGCTGTGTACAACATGGAGTAATGTGTCCATGATTTCACTGCAACCAGAGATCTGTTCAGAAGTTGGACACAGAAGTTGGTGTGTGTAATGCGGCCCTTAGAGTTTGCCCATCAGGTCCTACTCCTTGTGGGATATGTTTGGCTCAAAGGTATGGCAAGAAAGGACGACATCATCTGCCCTCTGGTTTCCAAAATAAAACAGAATCCACTTGAAGAAAACTTTGTGTGGACATGAACTGAAGGTATGTGCCCACTAGACTTTTTGCAAGTTTTTAGAGCAGAAACTGAGCAAAAACTCTCCAAATCCTTCTCAAAATTCCTCAAAAACGTGAGCATCTATTCAGCTTGTGCTTCAAAAACTGTGCAAAAATACTCTGCATGCACAAACGCTTGCAGGTGCCCGGTTGCTGCACTGAAAGTGTGGCACCTAGGAGAAAAGTCATTTTAGGGTGCGCTCACATCTGCGTTTAAACTCAGCGAATGCAATGTGATAAAACATCAGTTTGCACTCGCAACAAGGTTAAATGATAGAGCAATGCATGGATGCGATAAAAAAATTGCACCTCACATGGATGGTGTTTTTAGCACATTCTTTACCATGCTGTAAAAAGTTAGAATAGAATAGATAGATATACAGTTACTTAGAAAGGATAGATAACAGGACAGACAGACAGACAGATAGATAGATAGATAGATAGATAGATAGATAGATAGATAGATAGATAGATAGATAGACGATAGGATAGATAGATTAATCTTACCGATCTCCCGTTGCTGTTTCGGGGCCGCTCATTAAGCTTCCTGTATATTCACTGCACTGATCAGCAATGGTCAATTACAGATGCTCACTCTCTGTGTCAGCATCTGTCATTGGCTGTTGCAATCAGACTGCTGGGGGAAAAATAACTATGTGCCTCCCCACAGTACGACTACCAAACCCCCATCAGTGCACTTTATCGTGGCTAAGTATCAAATTGGAGGGACTAGAGATGAGCCACGAGCCCGGTGTTCGAATTCGATTAGTTGAATTTGCTGTGTGTTCGTCGAATGTTCATCAAACACCGTTGAACACATCGAACACTAATCAATGTAAACTGGGTTATAACGTTAGTACCAGGTGGGGGGAGCAACTACAGGGAGTGGGTAGCGAAGCATCGGGAGCAGGGAGCGAAAGACACAGGCGGGGAAGAGGACTTCACCGCCGGTTTTCCTGCTCTGTGCTGCGCTCCTGCTCCCTGATGCCCCCTCCCCGCTCCCTGGATCTGCTCCCCCGCCTATTCCTAACTTAGGATCAGGCGGGGAGGTGGTGGGAGGAGCGATGAGGGGGCATCAGGAAGCTGGGAGCGCAGCACAGAGCAGGAAAGCCAGCGGTGAAGTCTCACCGCCGGCTTTCCCGCCGGTTATTTCAAATGATCAGCTGATGCAGATCATCTGTTCATTTGACAAAGCCGCAGTGATGTCAGGGAAAGATTAATGTGAGTTCATGCAGCATAAACTCACTTGAACTTTCCCAAACCAGGTGCTGTAGAGCTCAGCTACATCTCTGGTAGAGGTTCTCTACCAGAGATGTAGCTAAGCTAAAGAAGAAAACCTGATTGGACTACGTCGGAGGAATTTTTTAATAAAGATAGAGTCTCTAAGTGTATTTTTTGTTTTATTTCCAATAAAATATTTTTTTCTCTGTGTTGTGATTTTTTTTTACGTAATTTACTAGAAATTCATGGCGGTAATGTCTACTATTGGCGTGACCGCCATGAATTTCGGGCTTAGGGCCAGCTGATAATACAAAGCTGGCCCTATCCCCTTTATTACCCAGTGAGCCACCGCACCAGGGCCCTGGATGAGTTGGGTTCAGCGCCAGAACATGGCGCTTCAATGAACACGCCATTTGCAGCGGGGGGTGCCCAGAAAGCTTGGGCCTCCCTGCACTGCGGATTCCAGCCCCCAGCTGCCCAGCTGTACCTAGCTGGACATGGAAATAACGCAGAGCCCCACGTATTTTTTTTTATTATTATTTCATGAAATTCATGAAATAATAATAAAAAAAAAGGGCTTACTTCTATTTCTGTATTTCTGTTTCCAAGCAGGTAAAAATAGTCACCTGGGGGTTGGAGGCAGCCCATTCCTGCCTGTTGTATCCGGCTAGATACAAAAATACGGCGAAGCTCACGTCAAATTTGTTTCTAAAAAATCCAAAAAGCAATATGAATGAAAGGGACTGCATCTTTATTAACCCCTCGACCATGGTCGAGGGGTTAATAAAGGTGCAGTCTCTTTTTATAGGATTGTTTAATGGATTTTTCAGAAAAATCTTGACGTGGGCTTCGCAGTCTTTTTGCATGCCAGCCGGATACAGCAGGCGGCAACGGGCTGCCTCCAACCCCCAGCTGACTATTTGGACCTGCCTGGACACAGAAATATCGGGAAGCACATATTTTTTATTACTTCATGAATTTCATGAAATAATTTAAAAAAAAATGCGTGGGGCGCCGCGCGATTTCTATGTCCAGCCACGTCCATCTAGGCAGCTGGGGGCTGGAATCTGCAGCGCAGGGAGGCCCAAGCCTTCTGAGCACCCCCCCATTGCGAATTGCAGCCCGCAGCCACCCCAGAAAATGGCGCGTTCATTGAAGCGCCATGTTCTAGCACTGAACCCAACTCTTACAGGGCCCTGGTGCCGTGGCTCACTGGGTAATAAAGGGGTTAGGGCCAGCTTTTTGTAATCTGCTGGCCCTAAGCCCGAAATTCATGGCGGTCACGCCAATAGTGGACATTACCGCCAGTGGCGTATCTAGGGGGGTGCAGCCGGATCCTTTGCCCCGGGCGCAACTCAGAGGGGGTGCCAGCGCCATCATCAGGTGTTCGGCGGCACTGCAGCGCCGACGCTAATCTCCTTTGCTCTGCCCTGCCCCTGAAAATTGTGCACGGCTGGCGCCGTGCGTGCACAATTGAACCCCTGCCCTGCTGGTCCGCCCCCTGGCAGCAGTTCCCACCCCCGGGTCACGTCACCTCTGCGGCTGACGTCACTCGGCGCTCCGCACGCAGTGAGCACGCGCGTACAGTCAGAGTCAGAGAGAAGAGAAGAAGAGGAGCTGCTCTGAGTCCTGCCTGCCTCCTCCTGACTGAGTCGCCCAGCGTCCTGCCTGGATTTTCGGGACTCGTGTAATTAAATTGTTTAATTAAAGGCATTTTGGGGGGGGTCTGTTCTGGTTTGGGAGAGAGCGTTATGAGGTGTATATACTACACCTCATAGTGTGTGCCTGCCTGATGTATGCATATATACACCTCATAGTGTGAGTGTGCCTGCCTGATGTATTATATACACCTCATAATGTGTGCCTGCCTGATGATGTATACATATACAGTGCCTACAAGTAGTATTCAACCCCCTGCAGATTTAGGTGGTTTGATAAGATGCAAATAAGTTAGAGCCTTCAAACTGCAAACGAGAGTAGGATTTATTAACAGAAGCATAAATCTTACAAACCAAAAAGTTATGTTGCTCAGTTGAATTTTAATAAATTTTAAACATAAAAGTGTGGGTCAATTATTATTCAACCCCTCAAACCACCAGCATTCTGTTTGGTCCCCCTAAAGTATTAAGAAGTAGTTCAGGCACAAAGAACAATGAGCTTCACGTTGTGGAATAATTATCTCTGTTGCCAGCCTTTTCTGACTATTTAAGACCCTCCCCAAACTTGTGAACAGCACTCATACATGGTCAACATGGGAAAGACAAAGGAGCATTCCAAGGCCATCAGAGACAAGATCGTGGAGGGTCACAAGGCTGGCAAGGGGTACAAAACCCTTTCCAAGGAGTTGGGCCTACCTGTCTCCACTGTTGGGAGCATCATCCGGAAGTGGAAGGCTTATGGAACTACTGTTAGCCTTCCACGGCCTGGACAGCCTTTGAAAGTTTCCTCCCGTGCCGAGGCCAGGCTTGTCCGAAGAGTCAAGGCTAACCCAAGGACAACAAGGAAGGAGCTCCGGGAAGATCTCATGGCAGTGGGGACATTGGTTTCAGTCAATACCATAAGTAACGTACTCCACCGCAATGGTCTCCGTTCCAGACGAGCCCATAAGGTACCTTTACTTTCAAATAGTCATGTCAAGGCTCGTCTACAGTTTGCTCATGATCACTTGGAGGACTCTGAGACAGACTGGTTCAAGGTTCTATGGTCTGATGAGACCAAGATCGAGATCTTTGGTGCCAACCACACATGTGACGTTTGGAGACTGGATGGCACTGCATACGACCCCAAGAATACCATCCCTACAGTCAAGCATGGTGGTGGCAGCATCATGCAGTGGGGCTGTTTCTCAGCCAAGGGGCCTGGCCATCTGGTCCGCATCCATGGGAAGATGGATAGCACGGCCTACCTGGAGATTTTGGCCAAGAACCTCCGCTCCTCCATCAAGGATCTTAAGATGGGTCGTAATTTCATCTTCCAACAAGACAACGACCCAAAGCACACAGCCAAGAAAACCAAGGCCTGGTTCAAGAGGGAAAAAATCAAGGTGATGGAGTGGCCTAGTCAGTCTCCTGACCTTAACCCAATTGAAAACTTGTGGAAGGAGCTCAAGATTAAAGTCCACATGAGACACCCAAAGAACCTAGATAACTTGGAGAAGATCTGCATGGAGGAGTGGGCCAAGATAACTCCAGAGACCTGTGCCGGCCTGATCAGGTCTTATAAAAGACGATTATTAGCTGTAATTGCAAACAAGGGTTATTCCACAAAATATTAAACCTAGGGGTTGAATAATAATTGACCCACACTTTTATGTTTAAAATTTATTAAAATTCAACTGAGCAACATAACTTTTTGGTTTGTAAGATTTATGCTTCTGTTAATAAATCCTACTCTTGTTTGCAGTTTGAAGGCTCTAACTTATTTGCATCTTATCAAACCACCTAAATCTGCAGGGGGTTGAATACTACTTGTAGGCACTGTATATACCGTATACATATGTATACATCATCAGGCAGGCACACACTATGAGGTATATTATATACCTCATAGTGTGTGCCTGCCTGATGAATATATATATATACACCTCACAGTGTGTGCCTGCCTGATGTATACATATATACACCTCATAGTGTGTGCCTGCCTGATGATGTATACATATATATACCGTATATATATGTATACATCATCAGGCAGGCACACATTATGAGGTGTATATACTGTATATATGAGAGACACACTGTATATATAAGGTATATATATGCTGTCAGCATTGTTTAAAAGCCAGCGGCTTTTTACCGCTGGCTTTTAAACAATGAAATGGGGATTTGCAGGTTTTTCCTCTGTGCAAGACCTCTTTATAGGGTCCAGCAGCAGGTGAACTACTCGCAATATTCGCTTTCCCATTGACTTACATTGGACTCGCTAGACTCATAACGAGTACCCGAGTATCGGGACCTACTCGTTACAAGTCTAGAGAGTCTGAGTATTTTAGTACTCGCTCATCCCTAATGGTTACGCTAAGTCTACTGTGCTGTTTTCCCCATAGGATTCCATTACAAATGGTACAGCTTCAGGTAAAGAATGCATGTTATCTGCACATGACTGTATCACTAAAGTTTCTTCAAAGACCAAGAAGTATTAAACACAAACCAGCTTTATTTAAAACATGACATACCACAAGGACAAAGAAAAACCTCCAAGTTGAAAATGTGATAAAAATGTATGTAAAAAACACTCAAAGCATGATAAAAAAGTGACCTAATTTACCTAAAAGGTGCAAGAAATGCAGCAGAATATAGACAGCATTGAAAACTCACCAAATACTCATTGGTGTAAAAAGATGGATACGCTGCCAACGTTCCCCCTCGAAGACATAAGTATTGTTGTGATGTAATGCATTTTACTGTTTTCCTGATTAAAGTTTTTTCACTCAATAAAAAAGGAATGGTTCGCAACACCCTAATCAAGACCCTTTAAGAGCGAGACAACCCAGGGGAGGATGCACATCAGATCCAAGGAGTCCCATTGGAATAGACCATAGGTAAATAAGGAATAGACAGCATCAAAAAATAGGTGAAAACATCAAAGGTGACTTCTTTATTCTGCCATGGATGTAGAAGTTGATTTTCATCTTTTCATATAATTTGGGATGCTGTCTATTGCTTATTTAACTAAAGTTTATGACTGTCATGTGATTAAGTGTATTCTGTCCAGCAACATTGACCAGGCAAAGGGAGGGTTAAGAGTTAAGACTAGCCCAAAGAGAGCGAGGCTATGTAGCTATATCAGAGAGGACTTTCTGGTAGTGAGTCATATAGGCCCCAACATTTAGTAAGTGCAGACCTGAGGTCTGTCTAATGAGCTGAGCTACATGGATGTCCCTGATTAGAGAGGAGATTGGAAGAGTGAATAGCATGATCCTAATAGGAAGAAAGAGAATTGACAGAAGGACAGAATAATTGACTGGAGCTGGGTCCTGGGATAGGACGCCTAGCAGTATCACCCCAAGTGTGTAACTCAGAAAGGTATTGGGCCAGAACAGAATAGAACCTGAGATCAAGTGAGTGCCCTTGGCAGGAGTCCCCAAAGCATCAGAGGTAGAGAAACTAAGTCCGGTCATATTGGCAAATTAACTCCTTTACATAGAAGCAGGTGTGAAACAGTGGGATGAGAATAGGACTCTTACAAATTGCACTGTGGTGCTGAGGTGGGTTGTGTTGAAGTAACTGTGACATTGAAGCAGTGACAAATAGACTTGAAGAAGTAAAAAAATTGTATTTGGAGAAGTATTGTCCCCTTCGCATCACAATTTTTTCCTGTCCGTGGGCATCCTGTTTTCTGCAGGACTCCACGGACAGGAAAGGACAGGCCCGGATGTGAACTCCGGATGCCCTTTCTGTGTCCAGATCTGTGATTTTGAGGGATCCGGACACAGAAAGAGCTGGGAGGATCCAGGGCAGACAAGTGGTGTCAGCACTGTTATGCCACACGGGAGGAGAAAGAATCCTGTGTTCCTCCCCCATGTGACATTTTGGGGTTGAAGTTTTGCTTTCCCAGTGTATCTATATACACTGTGAAAGCAAAATAAAAATGAAAAAAAGTATTACAAATGATAACAAATTCTCACCTGTCCACCGGCTGTCCGGGACCTGAGGGGAAGACGTCCGATGGCTGACAGGACCTTAAAATGTGATTGGCCAGTAATGATCAGGTGATATGTGACATCACATACCACCTGATCATTACCGGCCAATCACATTTTAATCATATTTTTAAGGTCCTGGCAGCATTCAGACGTCTTCATCTCAGCTCCTTGACAGCCGGTGGATAGGTGAGAATTTATTTTTTTTATTTTTAACTCATTGCTTTATTTAATTTCACTTTAGCTGTGTATGTAGATACACTGCTAATGTGAAATTACACAGAGCAGAGCAGTTTTAGTGTATTGAGCATGCTCAGTTCACTAAAACCGTATCGGGAAAACAATCTTGCTTTTTCCTGGATCCGAGCTCCACAGGCCCCCTTGTTATTTGAATCGGACAGTGTCGGATCCGATGCTGTCTGATTCTGTCCGATTGTGTCTGCTGCACCCAAAATCGGAGCAGTCTCCGATTTTGGGGACGTGAAAACAGCGGACACAATCGGATCCCTGCACACACGGATGGCCATTAAGCACCTATTTATGCCCATCCATGCCCATAGGGATACATGGGGCCAAATCGGATCGGTGGCTATCAGTTTTATAATGAATATCCACGGATCGTAAAAAAATTGTGGTGTGACGGGGGCCTAAAGAGACTGTGAATGCAAACAATCGATGTTGTGAGGGAAACGTTCATGAAGCCAAGTACCCACCATCTACTGTGCATAATCCCTATTTGAGTTATCATAAAGTAAATTGTGTATTTTGGAGTGCTGGTCTCTCTCATACAACTGTACAACATCTGGTTTTAGCCAGCAGAAGTCACTGGCAGCTTGCAGCCCGAACCGGCATAGCACCCTCCGAACGCAAGTCCACACACCCAGCCATGACATCCACCTTCATGTAATATGCCAGAGTGAAAGAAGCAAGCACCTTGCAAATAGCCACCGCCCGCACCACTTTACAGTGAAAACATAGAGTAAAAGCTTGCTGTACAGGGTCGAACATCAGTCTCAGTGAAAAGTAGTTGATGGGTGCCTCTGCCTTGTCTTTACTTGGACTGTGTGATTAATAGATTTTACCCTCAAAATGACTAGGGAAAGGTCTGTCAATCCCAAGGAGCAGTTGTAGCAGGTAACCTTGTATGTGATAAATGATGACTTGTGCTGTATAATGCTAAACTTCTCTTCTTTATAATGTATGTATATAGCTTCACAATCCCGTTGTTCGCTATCAGTTTCTCAGATTTTCAATTCTGATATGTTGGAGTTATACATTATCACATTTTCTAATTAAGCATCATGAAAAATGAAGTTGCTAACTTGTTAAAAGAAGTATAACAAAATGTGTTTCGCCCTGTGGTCTAAAACATATGGTACAAGAATTACCGCCATCATAACAGCACTAAATATGTGTATGAAACACAAACTGTGAGGCGTCTACTAACAGATGGTTAATTCTAAGAATTTTTGGTCACCATTTCCATGACTTGACAGATGACAAACTGCTTAATTTGCAGCCAAATCGTCTATAATCAAGAACCGAATGCAGTGAATTAAAACAGCTACGAGCACAAAGATAGCGCTATAACTTACAGAGATTATCATTATGTTCGGAAATAAAATGTATCGCAGCAAATGATGGCTGCTCAGACTGGCCTTTAATTTACACTTAATTGGTTTAGAATTGTGAAACAGGGAATTTTATATTTTATTTTTGAGAGAGCGATTGAAAGTATGGCAATTTCAATTAATCAAATCTATATAATAGTTTTTAAAGGAAGAGTGAAGATCATAAAAATTATCAATTTCATGGTCAATCATTAAAAACAATTTACTCGGAAAGAAGGCAGAAGCCAATAACTTTACAAGCTTTGGAAAGCATGAAATATTGCAGCGAGGATAGCGAAAATATGTATGAAAGCCATGTATTGAAATTTGGAGCCCCATAGCAGACGTTCTGATTGCCCCTCCCTGCCGCAAAGAAAAAATAATTATACAGTTTTGGTGGGTTAAAGAAGAGCATATATCAGAACTTACAGCCATTACAAAGTAATTTTCCTTCTATTGAAGCCCCTTTCATTGCAGCCATAAATATGATGTCAACAAAAGTGCCCCATAAGCACTGTACAATACCCCCACAATGAATCCCTCCATAGTACCCCCCACACACAGTATAATGACCCTACTGTATGCCCTTCCACTACTCTGGCATAAGTATAGTGGCCTCCAATATAGAATGGTCTCCTGAACCCCCACATGGACAGCTGCATACTGCATAGTATAATGGATCACATACTGTATTATGACCCCCACAACTCTTCACATTGTACAAATGCCCTCCAAACAGTATAATGAACTCCGCACAGTATGATGGACCCAACTCAAATCTTCACACTGTATAATTGCTTGCATACAGTATAATGGCCCTCAAATGGCCCTCCATAAATAAAGGAGACTCCTTCATAGCTCCAAATATCATGTAGGTTCCCACATAGCCTTCCATATAGTACAATGGGCCCCCCATTGACCACCATTTAGTATAATGCACACCCCATAGTCTTCCATATAATATAATGCACCTCCTATATTTCTCCATACAGTATAATGCACAAGCCATAATTCTCCTTATACAATAATGCACTACCAATAGTCCTTCATATAGTATAATACTCTCCCTATAGTCCTCTATATAGAATAATGCACACCCCATAATCCTCATATGGTATAATACACCCCAGATAGTGTTCCATATAATATAGTGCATACCCTACAGTCACCTATATCATATGATTCACCCCTCATAGTATCCCATATAATATAATAAACACAGCATAGCCCTCCAATCAGTATAATGGGTCCCACAGCCCTTGATATTATATAATTACAGCCCATAGTGCTTCATATAGTATAATGGGCCCCATAATCATCCATATAATATAATGAACACTCCATAGTCCTCAATATAATATATTGCACACCACGTAATCCTCTATATCGTATAATACACTCTCCATAGTCCTCCTTATAGTATAATAAATCCCTCATAGTCCTCTACATAATATAATGCATACCCTATAGTCCTTCATAGAGCATAATGGGCCGCATAATCCTCCATATAAAATAATATACACCCCACAGTCCTCCATATTTTAAAATGCACACCCCATAGTCCTTCATATAGTTTAGTGGGTCCCCATAAACTCCCATATAATTTAATGCTCCCTCACCGTGCTTCATAGAGTATAATAGGCCCCATAGTCCTCAAAATACTATATTGCACACCCCATATCCTCCATACAATATAAAGCACACCTCATAGCTATCTATTAGGGATGGGCGAGTCTACTCACTAGGACTCGTTACTTGGCGAGTAGTAAGGGACTCGCAGGACTCGGTACTCTGCGAGTTTCCCAGCGATTACTCGCACAGTAACGAGTCCAATGCAAATCAATGGCAATCCTAGTTTTGTCAGAGACTCTGACAAAACTAGGATTGCCATTGACTTGCATTGGACTCGTTACTGTGCAAGTAATCGCAGGGAAACTCGCACAGTAAGGAGTCCAGCTGTCTGCTCTGTGTCGGGCTCCTGCAGGCTGCCGCAGCTCCAGGGTCCTAGAGCCCGCCTGCTCTCCCTGTGCACAGAGATGATGTAGCAGAGCTGAGATTGTTCTCAGTCTGCTTAATTCCCTGTGCATAGACATCTATATGTATGCACAGGGATGTAGCAGAGAGGACATCGCGTTTTGAACTACGTCGGACGGAAGAGGATTTTTTTAATTAAAGATGAAGTCCCTAATGGCTTTTTTTTTTTATTTCTAATAAAAAATTTTCACTGTGTTGTGTTTTTTTTAACCCTTTATTGGAGATTCTTAGTGGCTGGGTCAAACGTGGCCTGACATTAAGAATCTCAGGCTTAATACCAGCTTGAATAACAAAGCTGGTATTAACCCCTTTATTACCCAGCGTGCCACCAACACCAGGGCCACTGGAAGAGCGGGGTTCAGTGCCAGAGGATGGTGCTTCAATGAACGCGCCATCTTCTGGGGCGCCTGCGGGCTGCAATTTGCAGCGGGGGGTGCTCAGAAAGCTTGGGCCTCCCTGCGCTGCGGATTCCAGCCCCCAGCTGCTTAGCTGTACCTGGCTAGACATAGAAATTGCGCGGAGCCCCACGCATTTTTTTTTTATTATTTCATGAAATTTATGAAATAATTAAAAAAAAGGGCTCCCCTATATTCTTGTGTCCGGCCAGGTACAAATAGGCACCTGGGGGTTGGGGGCAGCCCGTCGCTGCCTGCTGGATCCGGCTGGTTCCAGTAATACAGCGAAGCCCACGTCAAATTTTTTTCTGACAAATCCATAAAAAAATGTAAATAAAAGGGACTGCATCTTTATTAACCCCTGGACCATGGGCGAGGGGTTAATAAAGATGCAGTCCCTTTTTTAGGATTGTTTTATTGATTTTTCAGAAAAAAATGACGTGGGCTTTGCCGTATTTCTGGAACCAGCTGGATCCAGCAGGCAGCGACGGGCTGCCCCCAACCCCCAGGTGCCTATTTGTACCTGGCCGGACACAAAAATATAGGGGAGCCCTTTTTTTTTATTATTTCATGAATTTCATGAAATAATTAAAAAAAAATGCGTGGGGCTCCGCGCAATTTCTATGTCTAGCCAGGTACAGCTAAGCAGCTGGGGGCTGGAATCCGCAGCGCAGGGAGGCCCAAGCTTTCTGGGCATCCCCCGCTGCAAATTGCTTCCCGCAGCCACCCCAGAAGATGGCGCGTTCATTGAAGCGCCATCCTCTGGCGCTGAACCCCGCTCTTCCAGCGGCCCTGGTGGTGGTGGCACGCTGGGTAATCAAGGGGTTAATACCTGCTTTGTTATACAAGCTGGTATTAAGCCCGAGATTCTTAATGTCAGGCCACGTTTGACCCGGCCACTAAGAATCTCCAATAAAGGGTTAAAAAAAACACCACACAGAGAAAAATTATTTATTAAAAATAAAGACACAGACACCATTAGGGCCTCCAACTTTATTACCACCACATATCCTTCCAAAGACCCAGGTCTTCTCTCTTCTCTCTTCTGTCTTCCTTCTTCTTCTTGTTGCAGCGCCGGTAAGCAGAGAGTTAACTGTGATGTGACAGCGGGAGCCTATTAAACATGATTTTGCTATTGTAGCAGATAGAGCCTGAAGCTTCCGAGACACATCTGCGATATTTAAATTGCACACTACTCGCTATTACTCGCTTCCCCATTCATTAACATTGGACTCGCTAGACTCGCAACGAGTAGCGAGTCCCGGGCTCAGACTCGCTAGAGTCAAGCGATTCCGAGTAATTTAGGACTCTCCCATCACTACTATCTTCTATATAGTATAATTAACACTCCAGAGGCGTAGCTAGGGGTTCAACACAAGGGGGGCGAAACATCATGAGTGGGCCCCCAGCCCAGGTGACCAGCAATAATCACACGTACAACCTAAAGCATGAAAATTTCTTTTAGTCAAATAGAAAACTGAATAACATTAACATTCAAGTTTGTTTACATTCAAAAATAATAATGTAAATCATATTTTTAAAGAATGAATAAGCAACTAATTCAAAAATGTGGTGCTGCACAGCAGGGGCAGACATGGATGCGAGTGCTGGCTGCAATGCAGTGCAGAGTCAAACTCCTGGAGAAGATGACTCGTGCCTGCCAGGAGGGAGAGACACATGCTAATTACACTAGTCTCTGTCTCTCTCTTCCTCCCTCCTATGCTGCTGGGCTGATGTGTGTCTGCCATGCTCCTATGCCTACCTTTCTATTTTACATTTTATGACGGGTGCTGAAACATTTTGCTGCTCTTAATAACCCCTCTAGGGTGCGCACACACGTGGTGGATACGCATGCAGAATTGCATGCGGATCCACACGTGGATGCCCGTCCCGGACCCCCTATTACGGGCCGACGCTCGCAGTTCAGTCCGTGTGACCCACGTTCATGCCGGGATCGATGCGCTCCAGAGCTCAGGTGAGCTCCAAAGTTCAGCCCGTCATAGCAGGTGGTCCGGGATGGGCATCCACAAGCAGATCCGCATGCAATTCCGCATGCAGATCCGCCACGTGTGTGTGCTCTATTAAAGACATGTATTTATCATTCTAACGTTACAAATTAGGAATAAAATGAATATGCAGTCAAATGATTGTGTACTTTTCCTCAGACGATGCCTGCTCCTCAGTCTTCTTCCCACCGTCCCACGTATTCTTTCACTCAGGCTTGTATCTGTGGCTGTAGTGCTGCTGCCGCTGCTACAATCGGCAGTGCACGGCCATGGGACCAATCGGAGCAGCCGTACCGCTGCTCCAATGAGCACAGCAGGCTTGAGTAGCTCCAGTGTCTGCTCGGACACTCAAGCTTGTATCTTTGGCTGTAAGTGCTGCCGCCGCTGCTCCGATCAGCAGTGCACGGCCGCGGGACCAATCAGAGCAGCCATACCGCTGCTCCAATGAGCACAGCAGGCTTGAGTAGCTGCGGTCTGCTCGGAGCATTGGACGGGTCACAGCTGTATTGTGAAAAGAGCGCGACTTGTGGGGTCCACGGCGTCGCGGCCGCTCAGCAGCCCAGGTGACCTCTCAGCCCCAGTGGGCCCCTCATGCCGAGGGGCCCGGGGCGCTCGCCCCACCTGCCCCCTGCCAGCTACGCTACTGTAACACTCCATAGTCCTCCATATAATATAATGCACATGCCATAATCCTCCATATCATAAAATGCACAAACCATAATCTTCCATATCGTATAATGCACACCCTATAGTCATCCTTATAGTATAATAGACACCCCATAGTTCTCCATATATTATAAGGCACCCAATAGTCATCCATATAGAAAAATGCACACCCTATATACACCACATCAATATAGTATTATGACCACCAGGGTACCCATTTATTAAAAAATAAAATACTAATTTCCCCACTACTCCAGTCTCCATGGGTGCACTAAAGAGATGTCATTGCACCGGCTGCGCGAAGACATCAGCCTTCAAGATAAATGATGGTGTAGGAAGTATCATTGCTTTCAAGTGCATCGGCATCCAGAATGCCGATACAGTTGAAAGGGCGGGGGTCCCTGCACAGGCACTGGCCTTATAGCAGCTGTATAGTCTGCCATAATTGTTGCTATAACACTGAAAGCAACAAATTGTGACATTCAAAAATACCACTCGTAACTTTGCATGCTATCGCCCCAATTCTTTAAGACTACGTTTCCATGATGAGTTTTTGATGCTGCATGTTTTTTTGCTTTGTCAGAAATACAGCATCTTACAGTTCCAGCAAAGTGGATGGGATTTATAGAAATCTCCTGCCCACTGTGCTTCTTTTTTATTCAGCATAAACTGACTTGCAGTTTGTTTCTCAAATCTGCAGCGTGTCAATTTCTTTTGCGGATTTGCTGAGTTTTCTGTGTAGATTTTCAGCAAAGACTTGCATTAGATGCAAAAAATTTGTAAATATAAGGACAGTCTCACAGAGATCAGCACTCCATTACAGCGAGGCAAAGTCCATTAAGAGCACAGTCTACTAAGGGCTCTGAGTGTAGCCTGAAGGCTGTACTCTCCCTAATCCTGGGGGAAGTGCAAACAGCACTAAACTTGGGAATGGGAAAAATAAAATGAATTAAAAAAAACAGGCCTTTTGAGAGCTCAACCATAACTGAAAAATGTCCTTTTCCATACAATATGCCAACTAAAGAATGGGTCAGTGACCCAACAAGAGGGCTTTTTTTTTTAGGTCAGTCCTCTTTATTCAGAGTAAAAAGACTTGAGCAGCTTTTTGAATGCTGACCAGAATGAAGGTTGGTGTTCCACATGGTACTCCACTCACGGATGGTTTCGGGGGGTGGCAGGCACTACTCTGGGGCATTCTTCATTACCACCTGCCCCCCCAGCATACCCAATCATGGCCACCACTAGAGAAGAGGATGGAGGCATTAAGGAATTAGTGGATGCCCGCACTCTCCAGGAGAGACTAAGGAACTTGGGCAACACTGACAGGCCCTTCAGGATAGATGGCCCCTGTGGGTTTGTCTGCAGCTGGATGGCTAACCAAAAGAGGCATGACCTCCAGCCAATGCAACATTCTCTCCTAGTCAGCCTCCTGCTGCCAGTTTTCAAATTTATCTGTGGTGGCAACCCAATCTATGCCTACCGTGAACCCCTTTGCTGCCATTCAACTTCATAAAGGTGACCACCTTCCCAACAATAGAGTTTGAGAAGTGTTTTGGGAAGATGGTCATTCTGCAAGGTGGACCATTTGACCTAGCACCTATGACCAGTCCCTTCTTCAGCTCTGAATCCAGGCCCCCTCTCCTGGATGAATGTCACCACCATACCTCAGGTAATTTGGTCATCAAAGTCATTGGCCTTAGGCCCATGCAACCACTCTTTTGTGATGGCCTCCATGAGCCTAATCTCTCCAAGAAAGGAGATGGGCTGGGGTGGTTCATGCCTAATGGGATAGTTGCTTGGAGGGGGTAGGGTACCCACATGGCAATTACCCAGTCAAAGGCTCCTGGCAAGGGTGCTACACAAAACTGGGAAACAGGGTCTTCTGCCTCTATTACCTCCTCCTTTTCCTCCTCATCCTCCTCTTGCTCCTCCTCATCCTCTTCCTGGATTTGCTGATCCACCAGCTGTGGCACCAGATGCAGGTATAATAAAGCCAGGCATGCTGCAAGATCCTCCTGATATATTAATCTCTCTTAAACAGATGTTTAAAGGACATTGTAAGCTTTCTAGACTTCACAACTGCTGCCACATCTGACACCGTTTCCAAAATTCACACCCTGCAGGTGTCAAAAAACCTGCAAACTCCCTGATGCTTAAAAAAATTCTTTTAAAGTACAGAAAAATTCTACAGGTTGAAAAATCGGTAGACCCGATGGTTGGGAACACTTCTAACCATAAAATTAAGTATTGTTCCCAGCCATCTGTTCTTCTGGCGAGCATTTTGGCCCCAAACAATCAGGGAAGGTTTTAGTGCCATTTTAAATTTCTAACTTATTTCCCGAACAAAGCAATGTTCGCCGATTTTTAAGTAAATTACCCAGGTTTCTGTTTGGGAACCGAATCTGTAATGTTTGTGCCGAATTTAAACTTGGCAAACATGTTCGGGGAAAGTTTGCTCATCTCTAGTCACCTCCCATTCAATTTCATCACATTGCTTCTAGTCTATTCTTGTGCAAAAGTGAATAAAGCTGATCCCTCTACAGTGTGACAGTCCTTGAGATACTTGTAGACAGCTAGTAGGTCTCCTCCCAGGCTTCTTTTTTGCAAGATAAACATTTCCAAATCATGTAACCGTTCCTCATAGGATATGGTTTGCAGACCTGTAATATCACTCCAACGTAAGGGAAAATACATGAATTTTCTGTCAGAAGGAAGAAACTGTCTAAGAATGCTGCGAGGGACCTCAGTATATTTATTTGGTGTACTGTTACCAAAATGGATCTTTGAAATATACAAAAAAGTAAAACGTGTGCATCTGTGTTTGTTTCCTTATTTCTTTTTTCACTTTCCTTTTTATATTGGGATAGAAAGGAAACATTTTTGGTTTAAAATATCCACCCTTAAAAAAAAAAAAAACATACACCCCCCTACCGGCCAGGCGCCAATCTAGCAATGATGGCTGCAGCCTTCACACCTCCATCAGACAGGACAGTGCAGACATCATTGAGAGAGCACCAGTCCTGGAGGTGTGTTTTTTTTACTATTTTATCTAAAGGACTTTAGCATTTCCAGTAATCGACAACCGCTAACTTTCCTCCTAATGTTATTATCGGAAATACTTTATTTAGCCAATGAGGCATTCTAATAATAATCTACAACACCATAAAGCATTCGTGTTCCCAGAAATTGCCCCACTAATCCATTCATTGACTATGGGATGCTATTTACAGCAGTCTGTGGTTAGTAACTCACTATAGCATCAATAAAGTATCACATGCTTCACCTCATTACTTTTCTACAATATTAATCAGCATGTTTCTCTTTTTTTTCTAAATTTTTTTTCTCATTTCTTTCATTTATTCTGATGAAAATAACAGTTTATATGACAGAAAAAAATCCAAAAATTTTAGTCCTCAAAACAAAAGAGAAGAACCTCACAGATTATGATTTGTCCATGTGGCATCCATGGGAAAAAGGATAGCAGATGGATAACCACCATTGACGTATCGATATGGTTTATCTTCCTGTCATTTACCGTACTTTAAACATTTGCCCCTGTATAGTGGCGTGTGTTCTCATTAGGCTCCTGTGGCAAAAAAAACATAGAGTGCCCAGTAATAGGACTTTGAGTTCTGTAACTGAGCTCTTAACTCAATTTGCTCTTATGTTAAATTAAATTTCCCTTAAAAATTAATTAACATGTTATCGATGTTAATCCATTCCAGCCTCTACTTATGGCCCCCCATCCTCCTATTGTATATATGATCCCCCAATCTGTTACATGGCCCCCATCTAATTATATATTATCCCCATCCTGGTATGTATGATCACCTATCTTGGTACATGGTCCCCCCATCCTGGTACATGGCTCCCCATCCTGGTACATGAATACCCATCCTGGTACATTGCACCCCATCCTGGTACAAGCCTCCCCATCATGGTGCATGGCCCCATCATGGCGCACACTTTGAAAGAAAAACTTATAATCACCCTCCCTACGGAGGTAGCTGATGGTATCTGAAAGTGCAGCCCTCACATGCTGATCAGCTGACCTGCACTTGCTGATTACCTGATCCACTCTCATGGTGGGTTTACACGTCGCGATATCGGCGTCCAACTCCGATCCAACTCCGGCCAAAAGTCACGTGGTTCGGGAGTTGGACCCGATATAGTTCGCGCGTTGTACGGTTTGAACGTACAATGCGATGCTGGAACGATGCCAAAACGATATCGGGGTTGAATGAGCGTGCTATTCAACCGCCCAATATCGGATGGCCGTTGTAGCCGCATCGTCCCGTGTGACAGCCCAACTTCGATGTGTACGCCCACGTCACCCATTCACTCCCATGTTAAATGGTCGTTCCTGGGTTGGGGGGCGTACACATCGTCGGGACGTTGTATCCCGATATCGGGCTGTGTAAAACGGCGATGCGATAGCGGGAAAAGCGCACTCAAAAAGCGCGCTCCCGCGTCGTTGGTCCCGATATCGGCCCGATATCGGGACGTGTAAACCCACCATCAGACTGATCAGCTGACTCACGCCTGCACTCACAGATCATCTGACATGCACACACTCTCACAGATCAGCTGACAGTCAGCTGCCTGCATGATGAGAACACCGCTCTGTGAGAGACTGGAGGGAGGGTGAATACAAGTTTTTTTTTTTCTTTTTTAAATGTGCGGAGTGATGCAAACAGATGATCATGTACAGTATATCACTGCTTAGCTGCCAAGATACTGTACTCACTGCTGTTTACGCACAGGATGATGGATGAGGGGAGCAGGGGTATTCCATTGCTTGATGAGCACAAACATGCTCAGCTGCTCGTAGCTCACATTTGTGCTCACATCATAAAGCAAAAAACAGACAGAGCGAGGATTCTTATCTCAAAAAAGTCATATGTTGGTATGCTCTTAAATCAAGGATCCACTTTACATGTGTTTGCATCAGTTCTATGCAGAATAGTATAGTAGGCTACACTATTCTGCAAGGCAAAAAGGTTATTCCAATGTACATCAGTCTGATGACAGCTGAAAGTCTCTTCTTTGGTCTCAATCAAGAGAATGTGGCGACTTAAAGTAGAAAAGTTAAAAAAAAAATTATTAAATCTATAATATAAAAGCCGAAGGCCACTTCCGGAGAACCCGAAGGTTACTTCCGTGATGGCCTCCGGACCATGCTGGTGATGTCATCCAGTGCAGAGTACCCAGCCGGCGCCCGACTACAGGGATCGGCAGAGGAACGTTCCGCTCTCGGACGTTCCGTCTGCCCTCCAGTCTCTCCCCTCCAGCCAGTAGCGTAGCCAGCGGTGGGGGGCAGGGGGGGCCCATTGCCCGCCACCTGGGGGAGCCCTGCACCCCCTGGGGGGCCCCGTGCTGACCGCAGCTGGCTGCCGCGCGCCCCGGAGAGGAGGGAGGACGGGACTTCCTGTCCTGCAGCTCTGCCCGCCCCTCCTCTCCTCCTACAGCAGACGCACAGTGGCCGCGGTGAGTGTGCACCCCCCACCCAGCTACGCCTCTGCCCCTCCAGCCTCTCCAGCTTCCGCTCTGCCCCTCCAGCCTCTGCTCCTCTAGCCTCTCCAGCTTCCCCTTTGCCCCTCCAGCCTCTCCAGCTTCCCCTCTGCCCCCCCTGTCCTCTGCCCTCCAGCCTCCCCTGTCCTCTGTCCTCCAGCCTCCCCTTTCCTCTGTCCTCCAGCCTCCCCTTTCCTCTGCCCTCCAGCCTCCCCTTCCCTCTGCCCTCCAGCCTCCCCTCTGCCCGCCAGCCTCCCCTCCCCTCTGCCAGCCAGCCTCCCCTCCCCTCTGCCCTCCAACCTCCCCTCTCCTCTGCCCTCCAGCCTCCCCTCTCCTTTGCCCTCCAGCCTCCCCTGTCCTCTGCCCTCCAGCTTCCCCTGTCCTCTGCCCTCCAGCCTCCCCTGTCCTCTGCCCTCCAGCCTACCCTGTCCTCTGCCCTCCAGCCTCCCCTGTCTTCTGCCCTCCAGCCTCCCCTGACCTCTGCCCTCCAGCCTCCCCTCTCCTCTGCCCTCCTCACCCCTCCAGCCTCCCCTCTCCTCTGCCCTCCTCACCCCTCCAGCCTCCCCTCTCCTCTGCCCTCCTCACCCCTCCAGCCTCCCCTCTCCTCTGCCCTCCTCACCCTTCCATATGCAATGTACAGTATGTGTATATATGTGTGTATGTAGTCACTTCCGTCACTTTGTCCGCACACATACACACACACTCCGCTATACTTACCACCGGCCCTGCATCAGCCGCCTGGATCCTCAGTCGACATGTCGCCACCCCCAAACTACTGGATCCAATATAGCATCCAAGAAGTATCCCCAAACTTCCCGGACGCCATATTGGATCCAAGCGGCGGGGAAGACGCAGGGTCGGTGCTAACTATAGCGGAGTGTGTGTATGTGTGTGTCTGTGTGTGTGTATGTATGTATGTGTGTGCTGACCACTCTGCCCACGGCGCTGCGCTGACCACTCTGCACACGGCGCTGCGCTGACCACTCTGCACACGCCACTGTGCTGACCAATCTCACCGCACTCACTGCTAACCACTGAGCCACCGCACTCACTGCTAAACACTGAGCCACCGCACTCACTGCTAACCACTGAGCCACCGCACTCACTGCTAACCACTGAGCCACCGCACTCACTGCTAACCACTGAGCCACCGCACTCACTGCTAACCACTGAGCCACCGCACTCACTGCTAACCACTGAGCCACCGCACTCACCGCTAACCACTGAGCCACCGCACTCACTGCTAACCACTGAGCCACCGCACTCACTGCTAACAACTGAGCCACCGCACTCACTGCCAACCACTGAGCCACCGCACTCACTGCTAACCACTGAGCCACCGCACTCACTGCTAACCACTGAGCTACCGCACTCACTGCTAACCACTGAGCCACCGCACTCACTGCTAACCACTGAGCCACCTGTATACACACAATTCATTTCACCGCACTCCCTTAACTATTAGTAAATAAACTATATATGGATTCTAGACTACCCGATTCTTTAAAAATTGGGCCGCCATCTAGTAGTTAATATTTGTCCACTGAATCCCCTTCCACTTGACTACTTTAAGTCTTATGGTTCCCTCTGGTTCCTGTAAGTCCAGCAGTGATTATTTCCTGACCATCCTTCACATGATTCCTGCAGCCATTCACTAGGCTCAGAAGAGACAGCTGGGTAAAGTTCTTGGCTGCAGCGGTCAAGGAACTGATGGATGGGATGCCATCACAGCAGGTTTGGCAGCGACCAGAGCTCAGTCGCGGCTACTTGTGGCTAGTGATGGGCGAATCCTAAATTACTCGGAATCGCTTGACTCTAGCGAGTCCGAGCCCAGGACTCGCTACTCGTTGCGAGTCTAGCGAGTCCAATGTTAATGAATGGGGAAGCGAGTAATAGCGAGTAGTGTGAGATTTACAAATCGCAGATGTGTCTCGGAAGCTTCAGCCTGAAGCAATCCTAGTTTTGTCATTTATTTGCATTGCTCGTTTACTTTGTAAGTAATCACTGACTCGCACAGATAACATCCTGTCTTCTCTGTGTTCTGGCTGCCCCAGCTCCAGGGTCCTAGAGCCTGCCTACTGCCTGATGTAGCAGTGCTGAGATTGTTCTCAGTCTGCTCATTCCCTGTGTACAGACATGAATGTCTGTGCACAGAGATGATGTAGCAGAGCTGAGATTGTTCTCAGTCTGCTCATTCCCTGTGCATAGAGATCTATATCTATACACAGGGGATGTAGCAGAGAGGACATCGCGTTTTGGATTGCGTCGGACGGAAGAGGATTTTTTTAATTAAAGATGGAGTCCCTAATGGCTTTTTTTTTTATTTCTAATAAAAAATTTTCTTTGTGTTGTGTTTTTTTAAAACAATTTAATAGAAATTCATGGCGGTCATGTCTAATATTGGCGTGACCGCCATAAATTTCGGGCTTAGGGCCAGCTGATAATACAAAGCTGGCCCTAACCCCTTTATTACCCAGCGTGCTACCGCTACCAGGGCCGCTGGAAGAGCGGGGTTCAGCGCCAGAGGATGGCGCTTCAATGAACGCGCCATCGTCTGGGGCGGCTGCGGGCTGCAATTTGCAGCGGGGGGTGCCCAGAAAGCTTGGGCATCCCTGCGCTGCGGATTCCAGCCCCCAGCTGCTTAGCTGTACCTGGCTAGACATAGAAATTGCGCGGAGCCCCACGCATTTTTTTTAAATTATTTCATGAAATTCTGAGATTCTGACTCTGACTCTGAGACTCTGACTCTGAAATTCATGAAATAATTTAAAAAAAATGCGTGGGGATCCGCGCAATTTCTATGTCTAGCCAGGTACAGCTAAGCAGCTGGGGGCTGGAATCAGCAGCGCAGGGATGCCCAAGCTTTCTGGGCACCCCCCACTGCAAATTGCAGCCCGCAGCCGCCCCAGAAGATGTCGCGTTCATTGAAGCGCCATCCTCTGGCGCTGAACCCCGCTCTTCCAGCGGCCCTGGTGGCGGTAGCACGCTGGGTAATAAAGGGGTTAATACCAGCTTTGTTATACAAGCTGGTATTAAGCCCGAGATTCTTAATGTCAGGCCACGTTTGACCCAGCCACTAAGAATCTCCAATAAAGGGTTAAAAAAACACAGAGAAAATTTTTTATTTGAAATAAAAAAAAAGCCATTAGGGACTCCATCTTTCATTAAAAAAATCCTCTTCCGTCCGACGTAGTCCAAAACGCGATGTCCTCTCTGCTCATCCCTGTGAATAGATAGATGTCTATGCACAGGGAATGAGCAGACTGAGAACAATCTCAGCACTGCTACATCATGTCTGTGAGCAGGCGGGCTCTAGGACCCTGGAGCTGCACAGAGAAGACAGCTGGACTCGGCTCGCAAAGAAACAGAAGTTACTTTGCGAGTTTCCCTGCTATCACTGGCACAGTAGCCAGTGATTACTCCCAGAGTCTAATGCAAACAATGGCAATCCTAGTTTTGTCAGCGTTTCTGACAAAACTAGGATTGATATTGATTTGCATTGGACTCGTGCGAGTAATCACTGGGAAACTCGCAGAGTACCGAGTCCTGCGAGTCCCTTACTACTCGCCGAGTAACGAGTCCTAGCGAGTAGATTCGCCCATCCCTACTTGTGGCACAAAGGGCCGCGGGTCGCCAGCCAGGAGAATGCCGGAATCAGCCGGTTATCTCCCGGCTAGCGAGCCGCTGACCTCTGTGCAGCAGTAGCCATGGCTGAGTTCCAGTCAGCGGCGAGTGAGGCGGGAGATGACCAGTGTCAGACGGTCATCTCCCAGCTGCTTGCAGCGGTGGTGCCCTTTGCGGCATTCAAACCATGCGCCAAGCCGCAGTACTCTTATGATTGGTCGCCGCGTTCAGCGCCGACCAATCAGAATAGCGGCGCTCGCCAAGCCGCCATATTTGAAATACAACGTGTGCCATGGCGAGCGCCGCTATTTTGATTGGTCGGCGCTGAACACGGCGACCAATCAGAGAAGCAACATTCAAACCTCGCGCCGCTTCTCTCATTGATCGCCGCGTTCAGCGCCGACCAATCAGAATAGCGGCGCTCGCCATGGCACACATTTTATTTCAAATATGGCGGCATGGTGAGCACAGCTATTCTGATTGGTCGGCGCTGATCGCGGCGACCAATCAGAGAAGCGGCGCGAGATTTGAATGCTCCATCCTTCTCCGTTCGCTCCATCCTGCCCCGCTCGCTCCATCCTACCCCCCGGTGTTCTTGCTTCCCCGGCTCCATCCTGTCCCCCGCCTCCATCCTGCCCCCCCGGTCCATCCATCCTGTTCCCCCCGGCTCCATCCTGTTCCCCCCAGATTCTATCTGCCCCCCCCGGCTCCATCCTGCCCCCCCCCCCCGGCTCCACCCTGCCCCGCTTGCTCCATCCTGCCCTGCCCGCTCCATCTTGCCCCACCTCCCCACCTCAACTGATTGGTTTCCCAGGCAACGACTAAAGGCCTGTGGAACCTAGAAGACGGAGGTGGAGGGAGCCGGCAGACAGGTGAGTATCCTCACTGAGGATTTTTTTACTTTTACTGTGGCGGACCGGGGGCCAGGAGGAGCGGTGGGCCGCGGGGAGCGGAGTATCGCCATATACCATAGTGCTGCTATACATGTACTATAATGTACCACCATGTACTATAGCGCTGCTATACATGTACTGTAATGTACGGCCATATACTATAGTGCTGCTATACATGTACTGTAATGTACCACCATATACCATAGCGATGCTATATATGTACTGTAATGTACCGCCTTATACTATAGTGCTGCTATACATGTACTGTAATGCACCGTCATATACCATAGCGCTGCTATACATGTACTGTAATGTACCGCCATATACTATAGTGCTGCTATACATGTACTGTAATGTACCACCAAATACCATAGCGCTGCTATACATGTGCTGTAATGTACCAACATATACCATAGCGCTGCTATACTTGTACTGTAATGTACCGCCATATACCATAGCGCTGCTATACATGTAATGTAATGTACCACCATATACTATAGTGCTGCTATACATGTGCTGTAATGTATCACAATATACCATAGCGCTGCTATATATATATATATATGTATATATATATATATATATATGTAGTTCACTCATGTTGACTGAACAAGTTCTGTCATTCACAGTATGTCAACTACATACATATTCTAGAATACCCGATGCGATAGAATCGGGCCACCATCTAGTTTGATTATAATTTAATAGAATTCTATTTACAAAGAAATTATTCTTTACAAATAGGCGAGGGTCACACATGAGCCCTGGATCCGCTAAAAGCATCCAGTTTTCAACTTAGAATTTTGTGAAAAATGGATCTGTTAACGGATTCATAGGCTTCAATGCAAAAAACGCATTGTCTAAAGTGCACTAAAAAAACGCTATGTAACTGACAGTAAAAAAACACAGAGTTTTATTAACATGGGGCCCTATGAGAAACGCATCCGTTAACGCATGGTACATAAAGGTACCATGCGTTAACGCATGCATTAACGCATAGCCTTTTTGGGATGCAAACATAGCAATTTCCAAAAAACTAAATCTGTTTTTGAAAAGGCAGAAAAACGGACTACCATGTGTGACCCCAGCCATATAATGTCTCTCCAAACCCCAGAGCATAATAAACGTAATATGTGCTAAACAAATCAATGCCTTCAAAATGTAGCAGTGAAGAAGGATTTTATCAATACCATGGATGGCAAGAAGAATAAACAAATCAATTTTAGAATAATTCAAGCCAGGCATGTCACTCAAAGCAAGGATCACCAAGCTATGAATTGCCTACTTTGGACACATTATACGAAGATAGCCATCACTGGTGAAGGGTCCAATAGTCGGAAAAAAAGAAGGAACAAGGCGAAGAAGAAGACCAGCAACACAATGGCTTGATATAATTAAGATAACGGTGAGGAAGACCCCGCTGGACCTATCCCAGCTCATACAAGATCGATCTTCCGACAGAGCGTTCATCCATCAAGTAGCCATGGCTCAAGATCAAGCTGAAGGCCACTTAATAATAATAATAATAATAATAATGTGAAGAATTAAGAAAAATCCTTATGCTCATCTGTTTCCCCTCCGTTCCTCACTGTCACTTACCCAGTGCTCATGTTATCTTCTGAGCTCCACAGGCTGTTCTAACTTTTACTAGCCTCTCATGCTGTGCCAGAACTTTTGGCTCTGATGGGGACTGGGTGAGTTCTTAGTAACATCACAACATCGTGACATCACATGCACAGTTAGAACCTTCTCCGGCCTTATCAGAACAGGAAGGATTTTAGCATGAGTGGTAGGAACTATAAGATATAATGAGAACTGGATGGGTCACAGTCAGGAACAGAGCGACTGGAGAGGTAAGCAGTGAAGTGAGTATTCACTACCATTCAAAAGTTTGGGGTCACCCAGACAGTTTTGTGTTTTCCATGAAAACTCATACTTTATTTATCAAATGAGTTGCAAAATGAATAGAGAAAGTAGTCCAGACATTGACAAGGTTAAAAATAATGATTTTTATTTGAAATAATAATTTTCTCTTTCAAACTTTGCTTTCGTCAAGGAATGCTCCCTTTGCAGCAATTACAGCAATGCAGACCTTTGGCGGGTACTATTTAATGAAGCTGCCAGTTGAGGAGCTGTGAGGCATCGATTTCTCAAACTAGAGACTGTAATGTACTTGTCTTGTTGCTCAGTTGTGCAGCGGAGCCTCCCACTTCTCTTTCTACTGGTTAGAGCCTGTTTGTGCTCTCCTCTGAAGGGAGTAGTACATGCCGTTGTAGGAAATCTTCATTTTCTTGGCAGCTTCTCGCATGGAATAGTCTTTATTTCTAAGAACAAGAATAGACTGTCGAGTTTCAGATGATAGTTCTCTTTTTCTGGTCATTTTGAGAGTTTCTTAGAACAAACAAATATAATGCTCCAGATTCTCAACTACTGTAGCTCAAAGGAAAGTCAATTTTTAGCTTCTCTAATCAGATAAATTGTTTTAAGCTGTGCTAACATACTTGTGCAAGGGTTTTCTAGGGTTTTCTAAGCATCCATTAGCCTTCTTACACAGTTTGCAAACACAATGTACCATTAAAACACTGGAGTGGTGGTTGTTGGAAATGGGCCTCTATACACCTATGTAGATATTGCATTAAAAACCAGTTTGCAGCTAGAATAGTCATTTACCACATTAACAATGTATAGAGTGTATTTCTGATTAATTTAATGTTAGGCTTCATGGAAAAAAATGTGTTTTTCTTTCAAAAATAAGGAAATTTCTAAATGACCCCAAACCTTTGAACGGTAGTGTAAGGGTACCTTTACACGCGGCAAATTTTCTAGGAATTTCACTGGCAACTTACTGGTTGCAGTGAAATCATGGACACATTGTTCTATCTTGTTGCCGTGTACAAATGGAACAATGTGTCCATGATTTCACTGCAACCAGTAAGTTGCCAGTGATATTCCTAGAAAAGTTGCCGCGTGTAAAGGTACCTTATGGCTACCTTCACATTTGCGTTTGTGTCTGCATGCTGATGGCATGCAGACACAAACGCAATGAAAAGCAGGGTCTTTTTTTGTGTCCGCAGCGGAGAATGTCTGCCTGCGGACACATCACTAGGGAGCCCGGGCAGCCAATCGGCAGTATCCGGGGGCGGGCCGTGGCGGAGTTCAGCGGCGGAGATCTCCTCCTCCCGGCCGCCGGTAAGCTCCGGGACATGTCAGCGGGTTAAACAGCTGATCTGACAGCTGTTTGAATCTCCCGCGCCGACACCGAGAGGAGATGTCGGCGCGGGAAGATTCAAACAGGTGTCACATCAGCTGTTTCCCCCCGCCGACACCGCTAGGAGATTACCGGCGGCGGGGAGGAGGAGATCATCAGAGGCTGAGCTGATCTCCCGGTGGCCGTCGGTGATCTCCTGTGACATCACCGCCGGCCAACGGGAGAGATTTCAATGGGTCCGCAGCGTTCTCCTGTGCTGTCAAGACTGCGGACCCATTGACGCCAATGCATTGTTTTTTGCGCTTGGGGATGCTGGCTGATTTTCCAAGGTCCCCGAGCGCACAAAAAATGCAACATGCTTAGTC
This sequence comes from Allobates femoralis, assembly GCA_033576535.1. Lineage (NCBI taxonomy): Eukaryota > Metazoa > Chordata > Amphibia > Anura > Aromobatidae > Allobates > Allobates femoralis. Next base: position 111,512,384 of record JARQOC010000003.1, on the reverse strand, counting down.
CCTGGTGCGGACGCAGGACCCTGGAGGGAGCAGATATCTTCCGCATCCGCACCCGAACGCAGCAAACGCTGCTAAACGCAGGCACTATGCGTTTCTATGTTAAACATAGGAACGCAATGCGCATGCGCCTGACTGCGTATGGGAACGCAGCATACGCTGCGTTCCCATACGCAAATGTGAAGGCAGCCTAAGTATTTCATTTTTTTTAATCTTTTGACAGCCCTTTGCACCTCAAAAACATGACAGCCTTTTGAGATGATTGACACAGTTGTCAGGCACTCGCTTACTTTCTTCCCCATCAACAATAATATGAATGTTTGGTTAGGCTCAATGGACATGTTTATCCAGTGACCAGGGGAGAGCACAGAGGTGTAACTACAATAGGTGCAGGAGTTGCAATTGAACATGGGCCCTGAAGCCTAGGGGGGCCCAAAAGTCTATTTGTCCCATAGGAAGACTATTGCTATTAAAGATATGGGGCCCAGTTGGAACTTTTGCATTGGGGCCCATGAGCATCAAGTTACGCCACTGGGAGAGAGACATTTTTTATGATATCTGGCCTGTATTGTCGGTCTCAGTTATGCTGTATGTTGCCATATATCTGCTGTCACCTGCTATAAGTCCCCTCTCTCCCTGTACACATATCCTATTTGGCAGCACCTCCCAGAACATAAGTCTTGATACAAATATATTGTTTACAGACTGTAATTAAATATTTCACTTTCTTACAGCAATTTAGCACCAGATTACACATTGGAGTAAAATCTTTGTTTTACATTCTTTATTTTTGGTTTTATATAGTTGAGTTTTAGCACTGCTATCCATATTGTTTATGGAGGAAAAAGAAGCTGCTCATATCAATTCCCTATTGAGATTCAGCATTTTCATAGTGTTAGCACTGACGTTTGCTAATAATTGACAATTTTTAATGTAGATACTAGGCGTGCAAATAAAGTCAGGACTTATTAGCATACAATCAACTTTGCATGCATATTTCATGAAACGTCTTTGTGAATGTCTAAGCAGCGAATCCTCATTGGACTTATCTAGTACATATATAAGGCAACTTCAACAGCTAAAATAATACATTAAAAATCTGCCTTAAAGGGGTTGTCTGGAGCTTAACAATTGATTAACTATTCATTTCATGGGTCATCAATATGAGATCAGCAGCTGAAAATTGGAGAGCGAGAAAGAAAGTGTCTCCATGCTAAGTAGCACACACTTACAAGTCACAGTTAAGAGAATTCTAAATATTCAAGCCATACCTTACGTTTTTAACATTTATAGCAATATTGGAGTTCATGTATAAAAATTCTTGACTTGTACTGCAAAAAAAAAACCTCTTTATGTAAAATCCGAATCCTAATTTCACTTCTTAAAACTGCAAATAAATACGGTAATCAAAAACTGTCTAATAACAAAACTGGCTTATGTGCCCATAGGAACCAATCAAAGATCAGCTTTCACTTCTCATATTGCTCTGGTGAAATGAAAGCTGCAATCTGACTGGTTACATTGAGAAACTAAGTCAGTTTTGTTATTAGACAGTTTTTGATTATCTCCTTTAATGGGTTAGAATAAGCTTAAAATGAAAGAGAAATCCCATACCTTGTCTCTGCTAGAGAAGGGGGATTCAGTGATTGCTGTAGCTAGAGATCTGGGTCTATTGAGAGCGGCAATATATCAACTGAAGTGTTCGAAGACACCATTGTCTCCTGTGATGGTCCCTCAGAAAAAGCCAGGTTCTGGTGCACCTAAGAAGACTTCACCAAGTACTAATAAGTCTTCTAAAATCACAGTTGAACTCAAAAACAAGCACACTCCACTCCACTACAAAGTCACAAGCAATGAAAAAAAAAGGCTTGCCTTGTGTGAGACGTACCACGTTTGGACATCTGAAAAGTGAAAGAAAGTGCTGTTTAGTGATGAGAGCACTTTCTGGTTAGTCAGGGGAGGCAGAGAGATTATGCATAGTCCGTGAACCATATCATGGTATGACCTGAAACGACTCGGCTAAGGCTGCTTTCACATCAGCGGTAATCACTGATCGTGGCAGTTGCGGTGAAAAAAACGCAACTTCCGCAATTACCGCATAACGGCCGCACTATGGGGCTTGCGGCATGTGCGGCAAGTGCAGTTTCGGCACTTGCTGCAGATGCGGCCGCGAGAAAACCGCGGCTGACCGCGTTTTTTTCGCGGCCGCACCTGCCGCAAGTGCAAAACCGCACTTGCCGCACCTGCCGCAAGTCCGCCTATACTTTGCATGGAAAAAACCGCAACCGCGCCGCAAGTGCAGCCGGTATGCGGTAATCGCAGCAGATGCGGTTTTTTCACCGCATCTGCCGCGATTTGAAAAAAAACGCTGATGTGAAAGGGCCCTTAGACTGTTAAACTCCCTGACAGTGTGATGGTGTGGGTGTAATTCAGTGGAAGCACAGGCAGGACAGGTTTGTACCTCTTTCATAATAATTTAAGTATGAAAACATGCAGTTTTGTTAATGTTTTGGAAGAACATTTGCTTAACTTTTGGATGTTTCTTTAGTATGATTACTTTATGCATGATGGAAACACTGCAAACAAATCCAAGACCATGACAAAGTTTCTCAATGGCCATGTCCACACACCTCCACTGTAAGTATTTAGCAGTTCTCCGCTAAATACTTAGGTTTTTTCAGAGAAGCAGAGGTGCGTGTGCGCCGCCGCTTTCTGCGGACGCAGCCCATGGTTACCCGATGTGTATCGAGGTAACCATTTCACAGACAAGGCTGCCTAGTGTCCGCTTTCCCAGAGCGCTCGGGTGTGCGCTCGGCTTAAGCGGACACTAGGCAGCCTGCTGTGTGAAATTGTTACCACGATGCACATCGGGTAACCATGGGCTGCATCTGCAGAAAGCGGCGGCCACACGCACCTCTGCTTCTCTGAAAAAACCTAAGTATTTAGCGGTGAACTGCTAAATACTTACAGTGGAGGTATGTGGACATGGCCAATGGCATTTTAAAGTTGGCAAGCAATTCCCCTGACTTCAACCCAATAGAAAATGCCTAAAAATAATATATAGATAGATAGATAGATAGATAGATAGATAGATAGATAGATAGATAATTAGAAAAATCCATCTTTCATGGATTTTGGAGTGCTGCCTGGTTTTTGGGAAGTAGGTAGATAGATAGATACAAAAGAGAAAAAAACTGCACAGCACTCACAGACAATGTGAACTGGTGCCAGCAGGGATGCTGGGTAGTAGCTGAGTGCTGCAAGGTTTGTTTCTAGTATATTGACCCAGCATCCCTGCTGGCACCAGTTCACATTGTCTGTGAGTGCTGTGCAGTTTTTATCTCTTTTGTATCGTGTGGAGTGGCTGGCTCCATTACTGCAATGTGCACCCTCGTTGCCTACAGGTGATCTAGGCTCTAGATGGTGTCCGCCCACTTAGTAGTGGGGTAGGGTGGACAAGGAAGACTTGGGTGTCAGCGATAGGTCTTGTCGGACCTGAAGTCACTTTGTCGCAGTCGACGAGCAAGCAGACATTGGCCAATGTGTGTACTAAGAACTTCAGATTTAAAAAAAAGAAGAAGAATTTTGAGTTTTTTGAAAAAAACGTACGTTTTTAAATTTTTTCTCATATATATAGCTTGTCAGCATATGTACATCATTGGTAGTAGCTGAGTGCTGCAAGGTTTTTTTCTAGTAGATAGATAGATAGATAGATAGATAGATAGATAGATAGATAGATAAGTAGAAACAAATAGAGCAGCACTGCCCAGTGGGTGCAAATCAGCTCAGCTGTCTTCCCAGCACTTATATATACTGTATATACTCGTGTATAAGCCGACCTGTGTATAAGCCGACCCCCCTACTTTTGCCCCAAAAATCTGGAAAAACCTATTGACTCGTGTATAAGCCGAGGGTGGACCCCAGCACAGGTATACAGCCCCCAGCAGTGTGGTATACAGGCCCCCCAGTGGTATACAGGCCTCCCCAGTGGTAGTATACAGCAGCCCCAGTGGTAGTATACAGCAGCCCCAGTGGTAGTATACAGCAGCCCCAGTGGTAGTGTATAGCAGCCCCAGTGGTAGTATACAGCAGCCCCAGTGGTAGTATACAGCAGCCCCAGTGGTAGTATACAGCAGCCCCAGTGGTAGTATATAGCAGCCCCAGTGGTAGTATACAGCAGCCCCAGTGGTAGTATACAGCAGCCCCAGTGGTAGTATACAGCAGCCCCAGTGGTAATATACAGCAGCCCCAGTGGTAGTATATAGCAGCACCAGTGGTAGTATATAGCAGCCCCAGTGGTAGTATACAGCAGCCCCAGTGGTAGTATATAGCAGCCCCAGTAGTAGTATATAGCAGCCCCAGTGGTAGTATATAGCAGCCCCAGTGGTAGTATACAGCAGCCCCAGTGGTAGTATATAGCAGCCCCAGAGGTATATACAGCAGCCCCAGTGGTAGTATACAGCAGCCCCAGTGGTAGTATACAGCAGCCCCAGAGGTATATACAGCAGCCCCAGTGGTAGTATATAGCAGCCCCAGTGGTAGTATATAGCAGCCCCAGTGGTAGTATACAGCAGCCCCAGTGGTAGTATATAGCAGCCCCAGAGGTATATACAGCAGCCCCAGTGGTAGTATACAGCAGCCCCAGTGGTAGTATACAGCAGCCCCAAAGGTATATACAGCAGCCCCTGTGGTAGTATATAGCAGCCCCAGCAGCCCCAGTGGTAGTATACAGCAGCCCTAGTGGTATACAGCAGGCCCCCAGGGGTACATATAGCAGCCCCCTGGGGGTCGCCAGCAGCCCCCTGGGGGTCCCCAGCAGCCCCCAGATGCTGGCACTCGCCCCCCCTTGCAAGGGCCCCCCCGCTTCTCTTACCATCCCGGTCTTCTGATCAGCGCTGCTCCTCGGCGCTCCGTCCTCGCTGCTCCCGTCCTGCTACATCCGGGATCCCCAGCCATCGCGCGATGACGTCATACGCCTGCGACGGCCGGAGATCCCGGATGTAGCAGGACGGACGGACGGAGCAGCGAGGAGCACCGAGGAGCGGCGCTGATCAGAAGACCGGGATGGTAATATAACCAGCGGGGGGGGGCCCTTACAAGGGGGGGCGAGTGCCAGCACTTGGGGGCTATATCAACTGCTTCCCCCTGCCGCTGATTGACAGGGGGAAGCAGTGCATATTTAATGAGCGGCCCCACGTGACGGGGCCGCTCATACAGCAGGCTCCCCCCGCCTCCTCCAGCCTCCACAGCCCCGGGACACAGCCCCCACCTTATATACCGTATATGACCCGTGTATAAGCCGAGGGGGAGACTTTTCAGCCCAAATTTTGGGCTGAAAAACTCGGCTTATACACGAGTATATACGGTACTTGAAATCGGGCTGGATGAAGGGCGCTTGTGCCCGATACGTTGCCCTATGGTACCTGTGGCCATAATAAAGGCATAAGATACATCTAATGACGGACTGCTGCAGCATTTTTTCAAGTAGATAGATAGATAGATAGATAGATAGATAGATAGATAGATAGATAGATAGATAGACTGACTGATGTTTAAGTGAGTATTGAAGCCTGACTTATTAAGTGGACAAATAAGAGAAAGAAAATTGTTTATTGTCATCTCACCACCAATTCATCTGGACTCTTGAATAAGGCTAGTGGGCAGCAATGCATGGACAGGTCCAATATTGATGATACATGTAACACACTTGTGCACATGCCAAAAATCTGTATTCTAAGTGTATTTAAGGAAATTAAATACAGTGATCGCACATTTTCAAGAAGCAGTATCTTGAGTATGGTGTTTCATAAGCGTGAACAGTCCTAAAACTTGCACAATAACAGAGATAAATAAACAATCAATTTATTACATTGCTATAGAGACATGATCAGTGGGCCAAAAGCAACACACTCACCAGGGAGAAACAACTGAACTCCAGATAATGAAAACCAAAGGAGTCGGTAGGTGAGCAGTGCCTCCAAAAGAAGGGAATCATAAGCAAATCTCTACATTCAGGAAGGTCTGTGCTTTCAAGATGGTGCTGTGCAGTTCTATCCCACACAGAAAGGCAGATGTGCATTCTTAGGGTGTGATGCCGCTGGGCACCTTGACACAAGCGATGTCAGTGAGGTAAGGTGCTGGGAATTCCAGACCAGTAGCGGGTGATGTCAAGTGAGAGCAAAGGTCACTGTGGACCACAATCCTATGTGTTATGGAACTACAAATGTGGGTTCCATTGGATTATGTTGGAAATTCCAGGATTTACTTTGAAGTTATACATTGGTGCACGAGGGCATGTGGGAGAGTCTTTATTCAAATAAACTTTTTTTTTCCTGTGTCTATGTCTTTTATAACTCCATACTTGCCACAGAAAAAACACAGCAAAACTGCAATTTGTGCACATAACCCAAGGTATTTCCATTAACAATTACAAAGAAAGTCACGCTCCATAACATAACACTAAACATAAATGTCATGCAACCTTGTCAGTTGTGCATTGGTCTCACAAATTTACCATAACATTTATTGGTGTTGCAGGTGAATTTTCTGAACAGTTCTTACTTACGGTACTTTTTTATTCTTTTTTGCGTGAGGAAAATCACCTGATGCTTTAACATTTTGATGCAGCATCTCACAGGGTGTTTTATACTCTGCTGTTTCACTGATTCATCTAAATCACTTTGTGCTGGCAGGCCGCATAAGGTAGCAGACATACAGTAATTGTGTTTCATGTGGGGAAGATTGTTCAATTTGCTAAGATGTTTTAGTGCCCAATTCACTTACAATTGATTGTTAAATAGATTATAGTAAAAGAGCATCAATGAAATTGACGTAACGTCTCTGAAAAATAGACAATGTGAAACTATTATTGTAAATACTAAAGCATTCCCCTCTACGAATTGCAAATGTAAAGCTCTTGAAGTAAAGATGTACAAATCTTCTGAAAATGTAATTCGCCAGCTTTGAAAATTTTGCCAGGAAATTCGATTTGGAGCAAATTATTTTGCTGCATATCAAAAGTACTCCAAAATTCCTAATTGTCCGGAAAGTACTGCATAATACTATCAAGCCTTCTCAGACTGTATTCAACCACTTTTTAACTCTTTCATGCGAACAGTAATGTTAAAATGATCCCAACTAGAGATTGGCGAATTGTTCGTTTTTCGCCAAGTTCATGACCGGCTTTGTCCTGTTAAAGTAAGCAAACAGTTAATACACGTAATATACTTACCAAGTAGGCATCCTCTCTTCCTGTTGTGCCGGGGCGCTGCGTCACTTCCGGATCCGCCCCTTATCTTCTGGGTGTATGGGATTGGCTGTTGGAGCCAGTCACATGAATATTCCCAGAGGATAATGAGAGGCCTGAAAGTGACATAGGGCCGCGGCACAGCAGGAGTGGAGAACGTGGACCCGTTAAGTATAATGAGTACTGTTATTAACTGTTTGCTTACTTTAACAGGGCAATGCTGGTCATAAACCCAGCAAAAAACGAACAGTTCGCCCATCCCTAATCCCAACATACAAGTGTGAGGGTGAATGATTGGTGACTATAGATAAGCTAACTTTACTGAAAAATCAGTGTTCGAGTTTGGAGTTCAGGTGCTTTATGTATGCAAACTACTGTAGTGAGCGTCGCTGTGCTCAGGTACACTTGGTGTTCAGGTAGACATGGCTTGTATTGGGGGTAAAATCAGGGTTATCAGATGTAGTGTGTAAAAAAGAATATGGCAAAACACCGCCCTTCCTGCACCAAAATTGCTTTGCTTATGACTGGCTGTATGTGGGCAGAGAGCAGAACTGCCCAATCACTGAGTAGAGATGAGCACACCTTTTGAAGTTGAGATTCAGTTTGGTTCACCGAATGGACATATGTTTACTGAATAGCTCAGTGAACAGTTTGCGAAACTCCAAACCCAATTTAAATCAATGGGGAACAAAATCAATGGCCTAGCAAACCCTCCTTCAGAAAAAATCAACCAGATGCCCGATATTACTAAACAAGTCAGTAAGGACAGAAATAACCACACCAATAAATATTTTACGGAATAAAAATAACTTCAATACTGTATTTTTGCGGTTGGGAAGGGGTTAAAATAAATCGATAAATTATTATACTCACCTTTCCTCATTCTTCCCTATATCTGCCCTCCCTGAGCTACTTTTTATCCAATTCTCCTCATTGGTCTTCCGTTTATTTTTCATTATGTGGTGTGCAATCCACATCACTAGTATCAAATATATGCATCTCCTCACACATGACTGCATAGGGCATTGTTAATAGTAGTGCCAGAAAAGAGAAGAACAGTGGCATGAAAGAGAAATAAGGCTACATTCACCCACAATGTTATTGTTGCAATTTGTGAGGATCTGTTTTTGGTGCAGAAACTTCACTAAGAACAGATCCTCACGAAGCACAGCGTTCTGTGTGTGAATGCTGCTGCGGTGTTCTACTGCTCTTTATTCACCTCGCCGCAGTCTCCAGCAATGTCCTGTCGTCCCTCGGAGGCCACGGAACCGCTGCCTCTAGGACCCTGCAGCCTGGTCATGTGATTGGGTTATGTCACACGGTCACATGGTGCAGTAGCAGGCCCTCCCGCAGGTCCTGTGGCCTCGGTTTGAGGGGAGATCGCAGTGAGGTGAGTAAATAGCGCTGGCAAAAACATCGAAAAATTGATATGTCAATTCTTTTTACAGACCTGCTTTGGAGCCCAAATGCGGATCCGTAAAAAACGCAGAGTCTGAATGCCAAATAGTGAAATGCATTGACTTGGCTGTAATCTGCAATTAGCCAATCCGTACAAAGTGCTACATTAACGGTGCAATAATACACCGTGTGAATGTAGCCTTAGACCCAATGAGGAGCCAAATGGAGTAAGTATATGGAGGGCCAATGGGAGAATTTTTTATTCATATCAAATCCACCCCCTCCCTACCCCCACAACCACGCAGTTGAAGGAATCTGCCATATTGAAATAGATTTGGTGATTGCAGGAAGAGTTACTTTTCAAAATAAGGTTGACCTGGTCAAAGCTAAGGATACATTGTCCCTAGTAACAGCTTCCTGCTATTTAGGGTTAATTTTACACATTGCCGATGTGTCACACATTTACACAGGAAAAAATCCCACAGTGCAATGCATGTGCATGGGATTTTCAATCTGAAGTATAATGAATTTATAATATTCTTAGTACTTCAAATATCTGTGGGTTAGTCATGGCGTTTAACTTCATTTTAACAGATTTACTGCGGAGTTGTCGCCCCATTGTCAAGGAAAAGTGTAATACCTAGTAGAATTTATTTCTATAATTCCAAGAGGGATAACAGAGGAACTACATGACACAGAACTAACAGAAGATGCTTCAGATTTGTTATTTTATTGGGAATAGAGAGGTGACAGGTACTGCTTATGATGAGAAATGACTCAATTATGGTCAACAAGACTCATCCTGTCTGGGCATCAAACACTGAGACTTCGCTATGCCAGTCTTTTCTTCGTCATCTCCTCAATCATTCCTACCTGAATTGATGAATGCAGCTCACTCACATTTCCTTCTGATTTCGGTTTGATTTAATCCAATATATTTATGAGAAACATCTGTCTTGAACGTGATGCGTTGTCCGGCCCCATATGGTGTCATGATGACATCTGGCTGTTTTGATCCTTTCTGTGTTCTTCTGTCTCATGCCGCTTTCTATCCAATCTAGCTGTCTGGCATTTCAGATCCTCATAAATAAGGCGCTTTCTGTTTTCCCATTGTGATGCCAATGTCTCTTCTGCCTATTCTGACAAGTGTGTAGTGTATCGCTAGACACGAGAGCACAGGCCTAACTTTACTCAAGAACTGGAGAAGCCTGCACAAACGTTAGAGTAACACTTTTCTTCTATACAATGAGGAAAAAGTAGAAATCTCAGCTCAGCATGTATGAGATCAGTATAGGAGGCTGATTCCAGGGTGGTGCCTGGATAAGGAAAAGGCTCAGCTATGACCTAGTATCACTGGCAATAGGTAGAAAAAAAATCCAGCAACAACGTCCTTAGCATTGTCTTGATGATAGTTAAATGTCCATTTTATTCAGGCATATAGGTGAATCTCAATTAATTAGAATAACATCAAAAAGTTAATTTATTTCACTAATTCAATACAAAAAACCTTGATGTTGGTTACCGGGCTCAGATGCTATGGCCAGCGCATTTACTAAGTTCTCAATTTTTTTCTCTGTATATTTAAGCAGTTTTCTGCAATGCCTTTATGCCCCATTCACATTTGAACAGCTCCACTTATAGCTTTGCTATTTGCATTCATTAGGCAGTAAGCTACTTCACATTTTATAGTGTTAGTGTGCAGAAGTAGTGATGGGCGAATCCTAAATTACTCGGAATCGCTTGACTCTAGCGAGTCCGAGCCCAGGACTCGCTACTCGTTGCGAGTCTAGCGAGTCCAATGTTAATGAATGGGGAAGCGAGTAATAGCGAGTAGTGTGAGATTTACAAATCGCAGATGTGTCTCGGAAGCTTCAGCCTGAAGCAATCCGAGTTGTGTCATTTATTTGCATTGCTAGTTTACTTTGTAAGTAATCGCTGACTCGCACAGATAAGATCCTGTCTTCTCTGTGTTCTGGCTGCCCCAGCTCCAGGGTCCTAGAGCCCACCTGCTGCCTGATGTAGCAGAGCTGAGATTGTTCTCAGTCTGCTCATTCCCTGTGTACAGACATGAATGTCTGTGCACAGAGATGATGTAGCAGAGCTGAGATTGTTCTCAGTCTGCTTATTCCCTGTGCATAGACATCTATATTTATGCACAGGGGATGTAGCAGAGAGGACATCGCGTTTTGGACTGCGTCGGACGGAAGAGGATTTTTTTAATTAAAGATGGAGTCCCTAATGGCTTTTTTTTTTATTTCTAATAAAAAATTTTCCTGTGTGTTGTGTTTTTTTTAAAACAATTTAATAGAAATTCATGGCGGTCATGTCTAATATTGGCGTGACCGCCATAAATTTCGGGCTTAGGGCCAGCTGATAATACAAAGCTGGCCCTAACCTCTTTATTACCCAGCGTGCCACCGCCACCAGGGCCGCTGGAAGAGCGGGGTTCAGCGCCAGAGGATGGCGCTTCAATGAACGCGCCATCTTCTGGGGCGGCTGCGGGCTGCAATTTGCAGCGGGGGGTGCCCAGAAAGCTTGGGCATCCCTGCGCTGCGGATTCCAGCCCCCAGCTGCTTAGCTGTACCTGGCTAGACATAGAAATTGCGCGGAGCCCCACGCATTTTTTTTTAATTATTTCATGAAATTCTGAGATTCTGACTCTGAGACTCTGACTCTGAGACTCTGACTCTGAAATTCATGAAATAATTAAAAAAAAATGCGTGGGGCTCCGCGCAATTTCTATGTCTAGCCAGGTACAGCTAAGCAGCTGGGGGCTGGAATCCGCAGCGCAGGGATGCCCAAGCTTTCTGGGCACCCCCCGCTGCAAATTGCAGCCCGCAGCCGCCCCAGAAGATGGCGCGTTCATTGAAGCGCCATCCTCTGGCGCTGAACCCCGCTCTTCCAGCGGCCCTGGTAGCGGTGGCACGCTGGGTAATAAAGAGGTTAGGGCCAGCTTTGTATTATCAGCTGGCCCTAAGCCCGAAATTTATGGCGGTCACGCCAATATTAGACATGACCACCATGAATTTCTATTAAATTGTTTTAAAAAAAACACAACACAAGGAAAAATTTTTATTAGAAATAAAAAAAAAAGCCATTAGGGACTTCATCTTTAATTAAAAAAATCCTCTTCCGTCCGACGCAGTCCAAAACGCGATGTCCTCTCTGCTACATCCCCTGTGCATAAATATAGATGTCTATGCACAGGGAATAAGCAGACTGAGAACAATCTCAGCTCTGCTACATCATCTCTGTGCACAGACATTCATGTCTGTACACAGGGAATGAGCAGACTGAGAACAATCTCAGCTCTGCTACATCATCTCTGTGCACGGACATTCATGTCTGTACACAGGGAATGAGCAGACTGAGAACAATCTCAGCACTGCTACATCATCTCTGTGCACGGACATTCATGTCTGTACACAGGGAATGAGCAGACTGAGAACAATCTCAGCACTGCTACATCATCTCTGTGCACAGACATTCATGTCTGTACACAGGGAATGAGCAGACTGAGAACAATCTCAGCTCTGCTACATCATCTCTGTGCACAGACATTCATGTCTGTACACAGGGAATGAGCAGACTGAGAACAATCTCAGCTCTGCTACATCATCTCTGTGCACAGACATTCATGTCTGTACACAGGGAATGAGCAGACTGAGAACAATCTCAGCACTGCTACATAATGTCTGTGAGCAGGCGGGCTCTAGGACCCTGGAGCTGCACAGAGAAGACAGCTGGACTCGGCTCGCAAAGAAACAGCAGTTATCTGCGAGTTTCCCTGCTATCACTGGCACAGTAGCCAGTGATTACTCACGAGTCTAATGCAAACAATGGCAATCCTATGTCAGCGTTTCTGACAAAACTAGGATTGATATTGATTTGCATTAGACTCGCGAGTAATCACTGGGAAACTCGCAGAGTACCGAGTCCTGCGAGTCCCTTACTACTCGCCGAGTAACGAGTCCTAGCGAGTAGATTCGCCCATCCCTATGCAGAAGATATAAATCTCTTTTGACTTGATATTTTTTCTAGCTACCACCTTTCACACAGGAGTTTTTGCCAGTTCTTTTAACGTTAATGTTAATACATTTTCTTTCTGTGCACCCTCCCCCACCCTGTAGCCATGGTGAAATTCTCCATCTTAATGTAGCCTTGGTCCTGGACGCACCCTTACATGCAGGTTATTAATTGCACTTAGTGGCACAGACACCCATACATGCAATTTATACCACAGGCAGAGGCACAAAGGTAGGACGCGGTAAGATGAGACACCTTGATGTTGGTTACTGGGCTCAGATGCTATGGCCAGCGCAATTGCTAAGTTCTCAATTTTTTTCTGTATCTTTAAGCAGTTTTCTGCAATGCCTTTATGTCCCATTCACACTTGAACAGCTCCACACATAGCTTTGCCATTTACATTCATCAATGTCTGAACAGTGGGGGTGCGACACCCATCATCCGCCGCTGATCCGTTGTTTCTGTTGTCTTTGGTGGTTTGAACTGCTCAGTTACGGAGCTGCATAGCACTGCTCCATCGAATGAATAATGTCCATGACTTGACTTCCACCCTTTATGATTTGAATAATACCCAGTACCCGGCTGCAAAAGCTATAAATTTGATGTAGCTGTGCTACTCCGTTACTCAGCAGTAGAGATGTGTTGCTGGAGAAAAATAAAATAAAAGGGATATCAGCTCGCTAATCCAATTGAAAAAGAGTGCGATACATGGACAGAGTCCATAGGCCTGCTCCTTTGACGTAGACAGGTGTAACAATGAAGAAAAGGAAAGTCCAGCATCTATATAAAAGAGAAAGGCCATGTCCACACACCTGCGCTCTAAGTATTTAGCGGTTCTGCGCTAAATACTTAGGTTTTGTGAAAGTAGCACAGGTGCGTGTCTGCCGCCGCTTCTTTAAACGCAGCCCCTGGTTACCCAATGTGTATTGTGGTAACTAGTTCATACAGCAGGCTGCCTAGTGACTGCTTATGCTGAGCCCACAGGGAAACGCTGCTAGCTTTCCATTGAACATATAAATAAGCAGCCAATTTTCAACAATAAAAAAAGGATGATTTTCTTCTAAAAGGAGTTATTCAGGACTTTTTTCATTCTTTTACAATGTGTCTTAGCACTAACAGGCAATGGTGTAACTTGAAGCTCATGGGCCACAATGCAAAAACTCCTAACTATTTTTCTATAGGACAAAGGGTCGTTTGCATCCCCCTAGGCTCCAGGGCCCTGGTGCAATTTCAGTCACTGCACCTACTGTAGTTAAGCCCCTGCTATCAGGAGAGTAGTCGCCAATCACCTGTCTGTTGTGCCTGCACAGATCCCTGACGGCACAGAGCGGTGACACAATGCTTCTGCTGGTGATTTAGTGGCTTCCATTGACATCACATCAAACAAAAATTAAATATTGATTTGTCCTGAGAAAGACGCTATCAATAGGGATGAGCGAGCACTGAAGTAATTGGACTTGCTATACTCGCAAAGAGTAGGTCCCGGTACTCGGTACTCATTGCGAGTATAGCAAGTCCGATTGAAATGCGAGTACTTTCGCAGTGTATCTATATATACACTGCGAAAGTACACTAAAAGTGAAGAAAAGTTGTTAAAAATTAAAAACCATCATACTCAACTTCCTACGCCTGCACCAGGACCCGAAAACCTCACCTCCGATGTGCGGCAAGGACCTGCCAGTCTGATAGCCAATCAGATGGCTGGGAGCGATCTGGCCAATCAGATGGCCGGACATCAGAAACCACATGATCGCTACCAGCCACCTGATTGGACAGGTTGCCAGGTCATTGATGCACGTTCAAGACCTGGCAATCTGGCCAATTAGGTGGCTGATAGCGATCACATGGTTTGTGATGTCCGGCCATCTGATTGGCCAGATCGCTCCCAGCCATCTGATTGGCTATCAGACTGGCAGGTTCTTGCCGCACATCGGAGGTGAGGTTTTCCTGTCCCGGTGCAGGCGTCGGAAGGTGAGTAGGATGTTTTTTTTTTGTTTTTTAACAACTTGTTTTCACTTTTAGTGTACTTTCGCAGTATATATACATACACTACGAAAGTAAAAGGACTACTCGCTACTCCCGAGTAATCACAAGAGACTCGGTGAGTAGCCGAATATCGTTACTATTCGGCGAGTATCCAATAGTAACGATTATACTCGCTCATCCCCAGCTATCAAGCTTTGAAACTCGTTGACAAATAAATCAATTTTCTATTCAATTATTGATATTATCTCAGTAACTTTGGCAGCGCAGGATGAAACCACATTTCATTTTACTGATTCCTTTACATCATGTCAACCAGAGCAGTGCTTCTTTTCCACTCTGCTGTGAAGATGGAGCATTACTGCCCACGTCATGCTGATTATTACCTGGGACCCCATTGCCTTACTGTGGGGAGCTGGCTATCATTCAGCATGGCTCCAGTAGTCACACCCCATTGATAGAGTAGCCTGGAAGAAGAAGAGCCACTCTGCAAGTACCTGACCATTAAGGCTCATAGTAAAAAAAATATAAAAATCCTGGATAACCTCCTTAATTGTCATCAGTGAGGCCAATATTTTTATACATCATACATGTTAAAGAATTGCAAAGTATCCATACAAATCAGTTGCTATATAATTCATCTGTATGGTATCAGATATTTTTTTTGCATACACATAGACTTGAATAGGCGAGTCTCATCTGAAATATATAAGAAACTACTGCTAAAATACAAAACTGATTGATCAGCTCCCCACAATCTTTGATTTGACCTCAAGTGATTTTATTCATATATTTTGCTCTAGGTCCATATTTAAACACTACATGTGGTTGTATTGTACTGAGCCATAGCAAGGGTCACGAAGAACCATTCATCAGGCAGAATACAAGAAGAAAAATGTCATATTCCATTGGGATCAGGAAACCTTCATGGAAAAAACGTCAAAATTTGCAATTGATTCAAATGTATTTTAGGTTTACTGTTTCTTTTAAAGAGAACCCCCCACCAGGTCAATAGCGGGCAGTTTTTGGTCTAATTTTATTCCTGCTGCTCTGCTGAGTAGTTCAGGTTTTTAGTTGTAGAATCCGCCATACAGATCCACACCTATGGATCTGTTTATTAAGTGCTGATTTTTGTGGTCTTTTCCAAGAAGGTATTGCTTACAGTGTAACAAAATATTCAATTTTGGAACAAATCAAGTCAGACAAGCCGGACACATCATACAAGAGAACAATCACTGAGAGAAGAATAGAAGGAACAAGGTGTAGAGGAAGACCAGCAACCAGTGGCGTAACTTGAAGATCATGGGCCCCAATGCAAAAGCTTCAATGGGTCCCCCAATTATTGCAAATCTTTAATAACATTAGTATTTTTCTATAGGGTAAAGGGACTTTTGGGGCCCTCTAGGCTCCAGGGCCCGGGTGCGATTGCAACCCATGCACGTTTTGTAGTTACACCCCTGCCAGTAATGCAATGGCTTGATACAATCGAAAAAGAGGTGGAGAAGACCACGGTAAACGGTCTAGGCTTGCACAAGATCGGTTTTCCTACAGAGCATTCATCCATCAAGTCACCATGGCACGAGATCGAGCAGAAGAGCTTTTAATAATAGTATTTATCCATATGAGCCACATTCCTTTGGAAAACATTAGCACTATGCAAAGAGGGCCATATTCTCGAACTGTACAGCTGATTTTAAAGATATACCATAAGGCTCCGTTACACGGCACAATATCGTTAACGATATCGTTTTAAACGTCACAGATTTGGAGTTGTTCAAACGACATCGTTAGGACGTCATTGCATGTAACACCGTGATATGACTACGATAAAACATTGGATCGTGGATCGCAGATTTGAGAACATGTTTTCAAGTCAGACGATCTCCAATCAGCCAACCTGCTGTATCGTTGTGTGTGACACCGCGATAATGATGTGGTTCACGACTTCGCCCATTCACATCAGTGAACAAGTATCATTCGCTGGGTTGTGCGAACGATACCTGCTCGCTGGATAGTTGGGGCGTCTTCCACGATATCTAGACGTGTGACATCTCACCAAAGATGTCAAAATGATGTCCTAACGACCGTGCGCCCATGAGATCGTTAGTGAGATCGTTCAAGGTGTCGTACCCTGTAACGGGGCCTTAACTCTGATGAGCTTCAGGAATAGAATAAAACCAGAACGGTCCAGTTTAAACCTAATGACAAATTTTCTTTAAATAAATGTATCATCACAGAAAACATTTGACAAGTTATAATGAGGGATCCGAGCGCGGACACCTGCCTGATGGCTGTAATCAGCTCTGCACAGCTATTCTTCAGAGAAAGCCAAACAGAGTGATGTATGGGCTCATGGAAAGAACATATACAAATCCTTCCTCTCCATGAAGAGCAGATCTCCACTGGTCTCTATTGAAGACCCACAATTGAGCGCTTCGGCCTCTTCATTCTTGTAAGGGTTTGTTTCTCTTTTTTCCTTTTTTGTTCTTTGAGTAGCGTCACTCCTTTCAGATACAGACATGTAACAGTGGAAGATAAACAACCAGTGTTGCGATTCCTTTATGAACATGAAGTAGTTAAATTGTTGATTACATTATAGAAGGCTATTTGCATCAGCACTATGCTTGCGCAGCTATTTTCAATTTGCATACTTTATATTCTCTATGTTTAGCTGTAACTTTCTGGAAGTTAAACCAATTTATGCTCCAGTTACATTTTAATCACTTTGTAAAGTTTTCATAAATACAAAAACTTCAAGGTCTATTTTCAATATTCCATATAAGTAAAGTGAATGCATAAATATCGAAACTGACTTCTTTATGAAATAATTAAATAATAATTAGTGATGGGCGAATCTACTCGCTAGGACTCGTTACTCGGCGAGTAGTAAGGGACTCGCAGGACTCGCTACTCGGCGAGTTTCCCAGCGAGGACTCGCAAAGTAGCGAGTCCAATTCAAGTTAATGGGAATCCTAGTTTTACTAGCGAGACTCGCTATATCACATCGCTATGTAGCTTGAATCTCCCCCAAATCGTTTAGAGAATGGCACCGCTTCACGGATACCCGCTGTAAGTAGCGATTCCGAGCGAGTCGTAGCGACTCCTAGCGAATCCTAGCGAGTCTACGAATCCGAGTCCTGTATTCTGTATTCGGGACTCGCGAATACAGAATCTGTTATGTTCCGACAAATCTTCCGAGACAGCCTAGCGTGTTAGGTCAGACAAACTTGTGAAGATGGACAAGGATGTTAGCCAATCTTATTCAGTAATGCCACAGCCCTCTTCTTGTGGCATTACTATGATTGGCTTCTGTCCATCGTGATGGCTATGTCATCGATGACAGGCAAGGCTGTATATAAGCCTTGCCACCGCCATTTTGAGCACATTTCTCTGAAGATCTGAGCTAGAACAGGGTGAGGTAGATTCTGGAGCAGATCATAGGGATTGTCAGTGAGTGTAGGGAACTTCAAGATTCCTTATATTAACCCCAAACAGCTCTTGTGAGAGCTAGCAGGAGGACAGAGAAGTACTGTGTACTGTGACACTGTAGGCAGGGAAGCAGGGAGCTGCAGCCTTTACAGTGTTCACAGGAGCGACCTCATAGCTTCGCTTACTCACTCAGCTGTTCTAATAGCTGAAGTGAGAGGCTTAGCTGAGGTACTATTTACAATTTTTTGCCAGCTGATAGATTTTGGGTCCTAAAAACCCCTTCAGCGTTTTTTGTCTGTGGCAGAACAGTGCGTTGCTGCTCTCCTAGCTGCAAATAGCACGTACGCCACCTACTTCTGCGACTAATTGTGCGCACTTAATAATTTTTTTCAGGGAATAGTGTGCTGCTTCACTGCCAAGTGTTAACACACACTTAACCCGCCAGTAAGTGACGCCTGCAGCAACACCAAACTCCATCTCGGTGGCTGTGCGCACTTTCTAATTTTTTCAGGGAATAGTGTAGTGCTTCACTGTCAAGTGTTAGCACACACTTAACCCGCCAGTAAGTGACGCCTGCAGCAACACCAAACTCCATCTCGGTGGCTGTGCGCACTTTCTAATTTTTTCCGGGAATAGCGTAGTGCTTCACTGTCACGTGTTAGCACACACTTACTTAATTTCAGAGTCAGAGTCTCAGAGTCAGAGTCTCAGAGTCAGAATCTCAGAATTTCATGAAATAATTAAAAAAAAATGCGTGGGGCTCCGCGCAATTTCTATGTCTAGCCAGGTACAGCTAAGCAGCTGGGGGCTGGAATCCGCAGCGCAGGGATGCCCAAGCTTTCTGGGCACCCCCCACTGCAAATTGCAGCCCGCAGCCGCCCCAGAAGATGGCGCGTTCATTGAAGCGCCATCCTCTGGCGCTGAACCCCGCTCTTCCAGCGGCCCTGGTAGCGATGGCACGCTGGGTAATAAAGAGGTTAGGGCCAGCTTTGTATTATCAGCTGGCCCTAAGCCCGAAATTTATGGCGGTCACGCCAATATTAGACATGACCGCCATGAATTTCTATTAAATTGTTTTAAAAAAAACACAACACAAGGAAAATTTTTTATTAGAAATAAAAAAAAAAGCCATTAGGGACTCCATCTTTAATTAAAAAAATCCTCTTCCGTCCGACGCAGTCCAAAACGCGATGTCCTCTCTGCTACATCCCCTGTGCATAAATATAGATGTCTATGCACAGGGAATAAGCAGACTGAGAACAATCTCAGCTCTGCTACATCATCTCTGTGCACAGACATTCATGTCTGTACACAGGGAATGAGCAGACTGAGAACAATCTCAGCTCTGCTACATCATCTCTGTGCACAGACATTCATGTCTGTACACAGGGAATGAGCAGACTGAGAACAATCTCAGCACTGCTACATCATCTCTGTGCACAGACATTCATGTCTGTACACAGGGAATGAGCAGACTGAGAACAATCTCAGCTCTGCTACATCATCTCTGTGCACAGACATTCATGTCTGTACACAGGGAATGAGCAGACTGAGAACAATCTCAGCTCTGCTACATCAGGCAGCAGGCAGGCTCTAGGACCCTGGAGCTGGGGCAGCCAGAACACAGAGAAGACAGGATCTTATCTGTGCGAGTCAGCGATTACTTACAAAGTAAACTAGCAATGCAAATAAATGACACAACTAGGATTGCTTCAGGCTGAAGCTTCCGAGACACATCTGCGATTTGTAAATCTCACACTACTCGCTATTACTCGCTTCCCCATTCATTAACATTGGACTCGCTAGACTCGCAACGAGTAGCGAGTCCTGGGCTCGGACTCGCTAGAGTCAAGCGATTCCGAGTAATTTAGGATTCGCCCATCACTAATAATAATGTTTATGGAGTCTATGAATATTATGCCAAATCTCTAAAAGCAGCTCAGGCATCATGATGGTGGTCCGCAAAGGGAATCAGTCACCAGATTAATGCAAAGCAGCATTATGTAGGGATAAGACCCTGATTCCAGCGATATGTCACCTACAGGGCTACTTGATGCAGTTTTGATTAAATCACTATTTTATCTGCTGTAAAGCTAGTAGTTCTTTGAATGCTGAGCTGTGTAATACACTCTGCCTACATCACTAATTGGCAGCTTTCGGAGTACATTGTGCATAGTCAGAAAGCTGTGCCAATCAGTGGTGGAGGTTGAGTCAGCGATCCTGGGACGAGCTTAGCAGCTTCCAGTCCACCAGGATGTCTTCCTCAGTCCTCCTAGGAACTGAACTAACTGGCTCCGCCCCAGACCAGAATTTATAGGGGAGCTCACCCTGAATCCTGGCTTGGTCTCCCCCTTCTTGCCTGGAGGCAGAAGGTGTTGTGAGTGTGTGGATTGCCTGATGAGAAGACCCGTTGTTACTCTCAGCGTGACACCACCACCCGGGGGCAGTGATGACACAGTGGCACTTAGACCCTAGAATCCACAAATGAATGTGTTTGCTGTGGCGCACAGAAGATGAACCCCACCTATGACTTAGGGGATCCACATGATTCAGGTGATGAGGTATATCAGTAACAAATAATGGCCCTACATGTAGGGCTGAAAAAGAAGTCAGGGTAGACCAAATGGACCTAACTGTTTAAATAGGAATGTACCCATGGTGATATAGAGGTAGACGTGACCCCTAATCTGTGACAGATATGAGATAAACAGATGGTGACCTGTAGGGAGAGGATGAGGTGCTGGCAGAAGAAAGTGATTATTCTTATAGACTCAATATTCTTGATAAAAGCTCCTGCACAGGTCAAAACATCAAGATTGAGGCAATCATTACTCTGAACATATGAATAAAAAGCACATCTTCAAGACATACAATATATTCAATATTTTCATTGTTGTGTGCAGACGTATAGCCTACCTTTCAGTCTTAAAATGCTTCAGGATTATCTGTCATGGGTGATAGTAATGGACAAAGGGCTTAGGTAGCAGGATGTCAGTGATGGGCAAAAGAAGATCAGGGGAACTATTATGACCCTTAAACGGGAGGTCCCTAACTGACCCTGTTCCAAGAAGTACCTCTAAAGGTGAGGATGTTTGGGCCGCCACCCTTGCCCTGCTCCTAAATATCCCTAGGCCCACCTCCACCCAGGGATATGCACAGCAACTCACAGAAATATGGCAATCTTCATGAAGCTACACAGCAAGAGGGTCTCAGGAGCACAATACTCGAACATCAACACAGTTCACGGTCTCTGCAGAGAATTAACTCTATCAGTGATGCCAGCTGATGGGTAATAGGACTAATTAAAGGCTGTGGGAGTAATCAACCTCATTACTTGATGCACTCAGCAACAGCAACTGGTACTGCAGAGCCACATAAGTTAACCCATAATAGACTAAAGGAAATGAACTCCAATTTAACTGCTGTAGAGCATTCAATACACGTGACATTATCATATGGTGTGGCTGTCTAATCCAAGTTTACACCACTTTTTTGTTGACTTACATTGTACCAGAAAACTGCACCACGTTTTTGCAAAAGTTTTGGAGGCACACATGTTTTATTTTACGTCTTTCTCTTCTTTTAGGTGATTTCCTTTTTCTATTACACCATGTCTCTGTCTAGCAAGGCCATGCCCCCATGTTCGAAAAGGTGCAGAAAGCATCTAAAACACATAAAGCCAGATTCTTGATTTACATTATTAAGTCATCTTACTGTTTTCTGTTCACTTATTTTGTACCAAAATTCTTCAAAAAGTGCACATGATTAATAAATTTAATTATTAAATAAAAGTTCTCTTTATTATTGTATATTATCTTCTTTTGCACCTTTTTGGAAGAAAAAGTCACGCGTTCCTCTGAAATATTGTAAAATTTGTGCACTTAGCAAACTAACATAAAATCAATTCGGGGGTGGGGAGGGGGACTGAACTACATTTGCACAAAATTGTTGCTTCTTTAAAAGCGATCTTCGTTCCTGAGAACAGAGGGGCCAGTTCTGTGCTACACCCCCTGCTAAGTTTTCATTGCACAGTTAGACGCCAACATTAGAAACCCTTCCACTTAAACAGAGTTGTGTTGCCGATACCAGCACAGTGGGCATCCGGGAGCGCTGCTGTGAAGGTAAAAGCAGTTAGAGATATGCTGTGTTGCGACCCCTGCCGCTTTCTCAGGATCACCGGGGTTCCCAGAGATTGGATCCTCAATGATTATCCATCACTTTGAAATGGTTACTCCAAATTTCTAAAGTTTAGAAAGAAAAGTAAGTGCGGTAAAATTGACACGGTGAATTGATGTGACCGCTAATGAACTGTACTTTCCTTGAGATAAAACAGTTAGGTCTAGACATGTTCTAATTTGTAACCTAATTAATTCCATACTATTGTATTACATTGTAGCTTTTGGATATTTTTTTATTACAATAAAAAACTTGTAGTATTGACCCCAATTATAGGAATGAGGCCAGTTGCAAAAGTAAGACAGAGCAGAGATCCTTTCATCACCTGACATATCCAGGTGTAATGAAGTATGATGGCTGGCTCTGGACATAGCTCATTTTACATTAAACATATCCTATATTTCTATGCCTGCAAGGTAAAGGAGATGTCACACAGTCCGGCATCAAGTAGGAATGAAGCTTTCAGAATGGCATATACAACAAATCCGATACTGCATGGCGTACTGTGAAGTCCCCTAGGACAATGGAGCAGTGAGATGTTTCATTTCCGACCAATACATAAAATATTCTTTTTCTTAAACCTGACAGTTTCTATGTGAAGTTTTCATATATACAGAAAATCATCGTAATAGGAAATATGGCCATTTCAGCCAAAGTAATTCCTGTTACATTTCTATTCTCAGGAAAACCAAATAAATAGGCAAAAGTTGGTAGTTGGTATACCCACGGAGTATAAGAGCTTGTTCATACTGTAGAGTTTTAACAGACAAGATAGAAACTAAATAAGCAAGTACCCTGCAGTAATTAAATAGTAACAGTACATAACAGAAGATACTTAAGGCTGCTTTCACATTACGGAATTTAAAAATCCGATGCTGTCCAATAAAAATCGGACAGCATCGGATCCGAATTTGGCCCCATGCAGCCCTTGGGCATCGGACCGAATCGGATGTGCACTAAATGCCATCCGATTTGGTCTGATCCGATTCTGTCCGATTTTTTTATCGGTGCAAAAATCGGAGCCTGCTCCGATTTTTGCACCGAAAATAAAATCTGACAGAATCGGATCGGACCGAATGGATGGCATTTAGTGCACATCCGATCCGACCCGATCAATTTAACATGGGGCCCTATGGAGAAGGGTCCGTGGAAACATCTGATGTCTCCTCGGACCGATTTTACTGTACTGAGCATGCTCAGTACAGTAAAAATGCTCCAAACTGGGAGCGCAAGGGTTAAAAAAAAAATAAAAGTTTATGCTCACCTCCCCCCAGCCCCCGCCGTCTTCCTGCAGGCTACCGGTGGCTTCCGCAGGCTCCCGGTGTCTGCAGAGGTCTTCTTCTGCTGTACAGGACCTGCAGTGATGTCACAGTCATGTGACCGCTGGTTACCATGGTGGAACCTGCTGTCACGTGACTGTGACATCACCGCAGGTCCTGTACACATGAAGAAGACCTCTGCAGACACCGGGAGCCGGACAGGGAGCCTGCAGGAAGACGGCGGGAGACGGCGGGGCTCGGGGGAGGTGAGCATAAACTTTTTTTTTTTTACTTTTTTTCAGCCCAGAGGCTACGATTTAATGCCGGAATCGGATGCCTATTTGGCATCCGATTCCAGGCATCAGAAGGGAGCCGATGCTGTCCGATTTATATAGGACAGCATCGGCTCCCTAAAAATCGTAATGTGAAAGTAGCCTTACACTGTTTTTGATTTTAAACAAATGTAATTTAGGTTCTTTCTTAGTTTTTGTCTGTGAAATGGCCACAGTGTGAACATGCTGCTACTCGTTGCATGTACACCAACTTATGCTCCAGCTCATTTCTTTAGGTTTACTGTAGTTACTTTCTATACTTTGTATAAACAGGAGTGTGACTTGACTTCCCATTTTTGAGCTAGGTATTTCATTATTATAGTTTCCAATGGGCAGGTGTTTGAACTGTCGGGCCCCAGTCCTGCTCTGCCCCATCTGCATTAGTGTTCAAAACAACAGCAGTTTGTTCAAATATGTGAACCGGATTGCTCAGGATTACACATTAGTTGCCGCAGGGATGAGCAAACTGTTCTGTGCAGTGTGTAAACTTTTAATTTTATTAATAAATGTTTCTATAATGTCACTAGGGGGTGCCCACTCCCCCTAGAGACCTTCCACCCACTCAGGTGGATATATAATGCTTTAAGCACTTATGTACAGAAGCCTGCTCCAGGCGGCTCTGTACAGTTTTATCAATGAAAGCGCCGGGCTCCTCAGAGCAGGCGCATACTATAGCTATTGCTATAGTATGTGTGCTGTCTGAGGTTCTGAAGCCATTTACAGTAGATCTATGGGCAGCGCTGCCCATAGATCTTACTGTATAAGGCTTTAGGACCTCGGACAGCGCACATACTATAGCAATAGTTATAGTATGCGCGCTGCTCTGAGGAGCCCGCGCTTTCATTGATAAAACTGTACAGAGCTGTCTGGAGCCGGCTGCTGTACATAAGTGCTTAAAGCATTATATGCCCACTTGAGTGGGTGGAAGGTCTCTAGGGGTAGTGGGCACCCCCTAGAGACATTATAGATACATTTATTAATAAAATTAAAAGTTAATACATTGCACAGAACACTTTGCTTATCCCGGCGGCAGCCGGGATAAGCAAAGTATATGCGGGGACTGCATTGCTCAGGATTACACATCCTGAGCAATCCGATTCCCGCATTGCAGATAACAGAATCGCTCAGAAAACTGCAGCCTGCATGATTTTTCAGCAGCTGCAGCGATGAACGTGCGTGAAGCAATCTGTTTTTTATCATAGGCTCCTATGAGGAGCATTTCCTGATCCGGTTTTGAGGTTTTTAAAAGCTCAAAACCAGACCAGGATTTAAAAAAAAATCTGGATGTGTGACCCTAGTCTTAAACCTAAAATCTTCATAATAGTTTTTATTCCATGCATTGGGAACATTGAAGAGAAATGTATATAACGTTAACTGCTTCACAGAAATTAACAAAAAATTAACATTGGGCTGTGCAAAAAAATAGCAGCATGTGCATTTCTCTTATCAAACTCAAAATATGTACTCATTTTCTAGGATTTAGTATTCTTGTGAATCACTAACCTAATGTTTAGTTATATAACGGAAGTTCTTTAGAATTGTTTCACATCTATGTTGCATAGAGCCAACCAACTTCTGGCACCTGTCAACTGTTATTCCAGCCCAGGATGCTTTGACTACATGCCAAAATTGACTTGCATTTGTTGGCTTTGCCTCAGAAACTGCATTTTTTATGTCACCCCACAAGTATTCTATCAGAATAAGGTCCGGGGATTGGGGCGGGCCACTTCATAACCTCAATTTTGTTGAACTGGAACCTGATTTTGCTCTTTAACTGGTGTGTGTAGAGTTGTTATCTTGTTGAAAGTGTACTGTGGCTTGAATTCACAGTTTGGGGATCATATGATGTCTATCAAATAATAAGGCTTCAGGGCACTAAGTGGCAATATCAACCGTCATGCTCCAGGCTGATTGCCCTGTAGGCAGATTCTTCCCCTGGTGGTGCTAATCCACAGCAAAGCAGTAACAGATATAAAAGAAAGAGGCAGCACTCACCAGTGTTTTGCAGCAGTGGTCTCTTTAATCTATCATGTTTAAGGATTCATAACAGGGTGCAGGGAGGTGACCAAGAGGGCGAACGACGACGCCGTTTCGCAAAAAATTGCTTCTACGGGTCCGGTGTCACCTTACGACCCGTAGAGTTAGAAGTGACAGCACTGGATGTGAGTACAGGGTCAAGTATTTTACCTGGTTTAGACATATTCAAGCATGTTTAAAATTTTCTCAACAACAATTAGACAAGCCTGTGAAATACTGGGAGAATATATCTTGGTCAGACAAGACCAAAATTGATCTCTTTGGATGCTGTAATACACACCATGCTTGGAGGCCAAATATCACTGCATGTCTGCATATATCCCTAAAACACTATACCAACAGTGAAGTTTGAAGGTGGGAACATCATGATCTGGGGCTGTTTTTCCCCATACAGCACTGGAAAGCTTCATATAATAAAGGATGAATGGAAAAACATACTGAGATATTCCGATAAAAATCTGCTGCCATTTACCATGGTGATAAAGATTAAATGAGGGTGGACATCTAAGCAAGACAAAGATCCCAAACACACAGCCAAAGAAACTCTCAGTTGGTTTCAGAAAAAGAATATAGGGCTGTTAAAATGGCCAAGCCAATCACCTGACCTGAATTCACTAGAACAATTTATGGAAGGAAAGCTAAAAGCTCAAAATTTTTGGTCATCCGAGTGTATCCGTTTCAAAATGGATACACTCGGATCCGAAGTCGGATCCCATGTATCCCTATGGGGCTCAGATCAAATCGGATGTGTGCCTTTTGCCATCCGATTTTGGCACCATCCGATCCTGTCCGATTTAAGCACGGACACAAAATCGTAGTCTGCTGCGATTTTGTGTCCGAGAATGAAATCAGACAGGATCGAATCCGAGCCCCGATGACATGTGAGCCTATGGACATCGGATCCAGTTGACCTCGGATCCGATGTCGACTCAGTGGTCCCTATCCTCCCTGTTCCTGCCTCCCTTCATCTTGCTCCCCTCCACTTCTCTATCCGGTCCCCAATATTCTATGCTGTCCCCCCACTATTCTAACCTCTTCCCTGTCCTATTCCCTATCCTTTTCCCCATTCTATTCCCTCCCTGAGGATACATTACCTTCCGGCGCCTCCAGAGACTGTCACCATCTGTGCAGAAGGGCCTGTGGTGATGTCAGAGAGCCGGTCAGCTGACGTGTCAGGTGACCGGCTCTGTGACATTATCACAGATCCTTCAGCCACCAGATGGTGACTGTCACATGAAGCCGTTGGAAGGTAATGTATCCTCAGGGAGTTTTTTTTTTTTTTTACATACTGGAGGGGGAGAGAACAGGGTGGAGGACAGTGGGGGGAGGATAAAGAAGAGGGGGGTCAGAGATAGAAGAAGGACAGACAGGGACAGATAGAGAAGAAGCAGGGACAGACAGGGACCGGCAGGGAGAATAAGATCCACACGGATCCTGCATAGAATCGAATCGGATGGCTATTTGCCATCCGATTGCAGGGATCCGTGTGGATCCGTGCCTGTCCATGGGATTCTCCTTCAAACTGGGATCCCACGGACAGGCACTAAATCGTAATGTGAAACCGGCCTTCATAGAAGAACAACGCCCAACCTTCAGGATTGAAAGAGTGTTTGTGTAGAAGAATGGGCCAAAATCACACCGGAATAATGCATGTAATTCGTTTTTCCATACAGGAGGCATCTTGAAGCTTCATCACCAACCAAGGCTTTGTGTGAAAAATTACATTTCAGTTATTGTATTCAATACTTTTCCTAAGTGTCATTACACATTATTACACATCAATAAATGAATTGATTTCTTGTTTAATTTCGTTGTCTGGATTGGATGAATCGTTAATGGCATCTGATGAAAAATTCATGTCAATAGCATCTTCAAAAGTATATTTACTTAAAAAATGAATCACATGTTTAATAATGATTTCCCCTGCTGTACATGAACATTCACATATTGTTTACATAACACAGACTACATACTGTATATTATTAAATAGATCTCTAAGACAAGATGAGCCTGGTGTACTTACTTTGAAAATCCTTGTCGGAATGACAGTGTAATCCTTGTATTTAAATTAGTCCAGTTATAGAGGGGTATAGCTCATGAGTACATCTATCCAGCCTGTCCAAAGTATGATGATCATAGTGAGATCTGTAGAATGTAAGCCCGCAACGGCAGGGTCCTCTCTCCCCTCTATACCAGTCTGTCAATGTTAGTTCATTGTATTTTTAACTTGTTTGTATGTATCCCTTTCTCATGTACAGCACCATGGAATCAATGGTGCTCTATAAATAAATAATAATAATAATAGTGAGATCTCATCAGCAGCAGGGAAGAGGAGCACTGAGGAGCTCTCATGATTGTATACTATGAAATAGGAATACACATACCAACATTTATTATTGGAGTACATGCAATGGCCTCAACAGGTTCTAGAGACTTATTTCATAATGTGCGGTTTATGTCAGATGTAACAAGCAAAGTTCTTAATGTATGTCTATGAGAGGCTTGCTCTGGCTCTCATAGACTTACATTGAGAAGTGACCTCTTGCTTGTCAGCAAACACTGGAGAAATTGAGCATATCAAAACCAGGAGAAGATGATTGGAGCGGCACCAAGAACAGAAGAAGATGGTGGCTGGTAAGTATTTTACTACGGACAGGGAACATGCATTAGTGATACCACTCCAGGGTTAAATAATAATACAAAAATTCTGGAGAGGTGCTTTAAGCAAACAGAAGCAAGCACATGCTTGTCTGCATGATGGAAAATAATTAGCTATTACGTGGTATATATTTATTTGTACACTGTACGGCAGTCGATCATATGAGGTCTGTACAGGTACCATGCACAGTAAGACTAGCCTTGATCAGGCATAACTCAGTAACGTTTATTGAAGAGGGAAGGAGCAGCGAAAGATTTTATATTTTTCACCTGTTGCATCTAATGAATATCAAAAATATTTTTCCAGTACAGCAACGTTCAATACATAACAGAGGGAAAAAGCAAATGCCGTCCTTATAGAATGTGCAAGAGCGAAATCATTAAAATGATCGTTATCTGCCGTCAGTGGAGATATGAGCAAGACATTCAAGGTGAACTGACTATCACTGGAGAAGGCTCCGTATCTGCCTCGTCTCTTCATTTATCTACCGGCTGATTTTTTTTCTCAAGGCTCAAACAGATGTAAATGTGAATGGGAAAAATGTGTGCTTTATCCTTGGTCCTAATTATCAAGTGGAAAATAAACCTTAACGTCCTAATGAAGAAAAGAAGGAACCGCAGAGTATGGAAATTCCGCAGTGACTGGAGATGAAAGTCCAGAAAGAGTCAATGACTAGTCCATCCCTCTTTGGATGGACAATGAATTTTAATGATGATTGGCAGCCCAGTGATCAGTGTCAGACCTTCCTTGTAAGAGACCTAACAATTCAGATGTTTTTGTTATAGCTTAAAGGGTTATGTACTTTAGTCTCCAGGCTTGCAAATGTAGATGAAAGAAAACAGATATCCATCAGGTCCAGCAGTGCCTCTCCATCCTTCAATCCTTGTGACAGGCCTCAGCAGTGACTTCATGATACTAGACCTCTGCAGACCAAACACTGGGCACGGCAGTGATGCCAGGACAACTGGCACAATACCGATGAGCCCAGTGATTTGCTGCACAGTTGTCCTGATGGTGCCACTGCAACCTGTCAACAAAGACTGGGCCAGCGGCGAAGAGAAAGAGTGAGAAAAGTCAACTTTGTTACATTTTATGTCCTCAAGCCTATACATTAATACAAAAATTATCAGAAAAAAATATATGGGTTGTGTTTAAGCCCCAATAATGACATTATTTTGTTATGTTTTATTAAACAGCAGGTTATTGCTACCTCATCTGACTGCAACACAATGTGCACAAAGAAACCCTGAATCCAACAATATATCACATAGATTACCGGCTGCAGCTGTTCTCACACAATCAAAGAATTTAGTTTCAGGAACACAGCAGAGCTGAGAGCTGCCCCTGCCACACAAGGCTCTCAGTGGAGATTGTGCATATGTCAATCACAGCAGGGGGTGTGGCAGACTGCAATGCACGTGACAAAGTAGTCTAGTATGGTAATCACAGGTTAATAAAGCCATTAGTTTAAGTAAACAATAGCACACCCACAGGTAAGAGAAGCACCATTGCTTTTGTTTTTTTAACCCCTACTGCATGCTGTCCTCAGCTTACATAGCAAAAAAACACTGACAGATTCCCTTTAAGTGAAAATCTCATGGTGTTTTAGCCTAAAAGTTGCATGTTCAGACCAGTATGTGTATGAATCGTGCTTTGCTGGACTCAGGCTGAGTCAGGTAGCCTGGCTGGCACTCAGAGAATCCAGTTTATCTGTAATATAATGGAACATCCCTGTTGCAGTTCTGATATAATCACGTAGGAAGGCAGCTGTGGATGTCTGATGAATTCTTAGTTCTTCATTAAGTGTTCATCCATTTTCTTTATTGAATTACTATGCTCGGCTCATGCATTAACACCTCCGGCTGTGTCTGTTCATAGCACCAAGCTTCTTGACCAGCAGGAGAGCTCTTCTGACCAAATCACACTTTCTCTGTATTGGAACAATTGGACAACTTTGCAAACACTGTTATACTTATGTTGAGCTTCTCCAGAGCCACATTCACAATTCTGCCTTTCACTGCTGCAGCAAGTGAACACCTCCCCATCGTGTTAACTGTGCTTTAGTAATGTTACAATGCATTTGGGAAGATGAAGCATGAATCAGATTAATAAAATATCATGTCAAATTGAGCCTATGACAATTTCTATGCAGATTTGCAACTACCTGCTTTCTGCTGCTCTTACACTTTTTGGAAAAGTGGATAGGGCTTTGTGGGAGAGTTGAGAATGTATCAGCCCTAATCGGATGGAGGAAAAAAAATGCAGCATGCTGTGATCATCAGCTAGTCTCATATCACTCGCATCCATACAAGTCTATGGGTGCGAGTAAAACATCGCAATGCACTGATGACATCTGAGGGCACTACGATATACGCTGAGACTAGCAATGAAGGAGATGGGGAGATTAATCTGTCCATTTTCTCCACACTTGTGATCAGATCATAGGATTGGATGAGCAGTTTCATGACACTCGACTCACACTCGCTGCAGAACCTGAGCCGAATGATATTAGCATATTGCACTCATTTCGAATGTCACACACTATTGTGACCCTGGCCTAAGTGAAAGAGGCTGACTTGAGTGCTTAAAGGGAAACTGTCGCTAGGTTTTTGCCATCCCATCTGAGAGAAGCATAATGTAGAAATAGAGACCCTGATTCCAGCGATGTGTAACTTATTGAGCTGCTTGCTGTCATTTTGATAAAATTAGTGTTTTCTCTGCTGCAGATTTAGCATTTTGTGAATATGTCAGACTACCTGGCAGCAGGCCAAGTAGACTGCTAATGATAATCCCCAGATGATTAAACAGTGATTTTATCAAAACTACACTAAGCAGCCCTGTAAGTGAAACATCGCTGGAATCAGGATCTCAGGTCCTATATTATGCTACTCTCAGAATAGGTTGCAAAAACCTGGCGACAGGTTCCCTTTAAAGAAAAAATGTCAGCTGCCTGATATCACGAAAACCTAAATTTCCACATTCCTGCTACCCTCTTTTGTGGCTTTATGATCTCTATATACTTACAAAATCAAGTTTTATTCTGCGTTGTGACTATGCTAATATATTAGGACTAGTCAACGGAGGGGGTTGACTTCTCCAGACTAGACTTGCCTCTAATCTAGTAAACACACACCTCAGTCCACAATTCATAGACTTTGTAAAAACAATGTCAGTGTTAGCTCTAAAGCCCCGTCACACTAAGCGAGATCGCTAGCGAGATCACTGCTAAGTCACAAGTTTGGTGACGCAACAGCGACCTCACCAGCGATCTCGCTATGTTTGACACTTAGCAGCGACCATGGTCATGTCAGAGTCGCCTGTACCATTTTTTGTTCGTTGTGGTCCCGCTGGGCAGCATGCAGCGGTGTGTTTGACAGGGACAACGCCAACGACCTCAATACTACAGGTCTGAGAAAGAGGGTCCCAACGACCTCCGTATCATTCCGGTTCGTTATTGCGTCGCTCGTGAGATCTGACTGTTTGATATCTCACCAGCGACCACATAGTGACGCACCAGCAATCCCTACCAGGTCGTATCGCTGTCAGGATAGCTGGTGAGTACGTGATTGCCTGTGCATGTGCAGTTCACTGATGAAGCTCAGGAGTGTACACCTGGCTTCATTGTGCATTAAAAGATAGAACAACACTGTGTGCACGATTTTCATAAAGCTGATGGAGACATTGCTCTTGCAAGTAATATATATCATAAATAGAAGAGTGTGCTTACAAGATGGGAAATAGTCATAGTCCAGGGGAAATCAATATTCAGCCAGGCAATTTCTGAGATATTTTCACAACAAAAATGCAGAATAAGTACCGTATATAAATTTCACAAAGTCACAAGAAGGTGGTAGGTAGAATTCAGAAATAGCATGGAATACAGATGTGGTAGTGAATTAGGGAGGCTACGACAACAGATTCCCTTTAATTCAAAAGCAAAACTAGTCACCCCTTTGTTTCTGCATTAGCCATAAGAAAGAAGGGTGATAGATCGGGTATTATAACGAGCAATTAGCAAGCCCTCTCTACACACTGCATACAGGTGAACTGAGATTAAAGGTTATGGAGCCAGAATGGAGCGTCTAGAAGAAGATAAGGGCTCCTGACCTAATTGAGATATGTTGTTAAATGTCGAAGGCGGCCGTCACACGCTTCAATATCGTGAGCGATATCGTTAGCGATCACGTGCACGCGCGATTGCTAACGATATCGCTCACATCGCTGGTGAGCTGTCACACAGGCAGACTCACCAGCGATGTGGAGCAGCGAGATCGCTGGTAACTATGGTACACATCGGGTTACTAGGCGCCGCGCGGCGCTTAGTAACCCGACGTTTACCATAGATACCATCTCCCAGCATAGGCTCTGCCGCTGGGAGATCGTTCATCGTGGTGTCACACACCATGATGAAGCAGATTGCACAAGCAATGATCGCTTGATATGAGCTCCGGCTCTCATATCTGCGATGTCACGATCAAGCGATTTTACATTGTAAAATCGCTTGATTACACACAGCGATGCACAAACGATATCGCTTAAGCAAAAGCAAAAAGCAGATCGCTTAAGTGATATCGTTCAAGAAATTGAACCGTGTGACGGCCGCCTAAGGGCCATGTCACACACACAGATAATTGTGCAGATATTGGTCAAAAATCTCTGGTTGCAGTGAAATCATAGACATATTGCTCCATTTTGTGGCTGTGTACAAATGTAACAATGTGTCCATGATTTCACTGCAACCAGCAAGTTGGTCAGAAGTTGGACAGATAAGTTGGTGTGTGTAAAGTGGCCCTTAGTATTTACTAGTCAGCGAAAAATTACGATTCAAACCAAGAAAACTAGAAGAAGAGTAGAAAAGCGCACATAGGGCCTTATCCGAGTGTAACCGGGGTGTTGTATTGTGTGCTGTTGCACTAACCTTATGTTGTTGTGAGAGTCACAACAACTATTGAAGCATAAGCCGGCTTGCAGCACTCCGCCCAAGGGAAACCGATTAAAGCATTAGATGAAAGGTGGTAATTCGTGCGCTGCCGTCTGTCCGTTGGTTCCAAGAAATCCAAGGAATCACAAGATGTTAAAAGCAATACCTTTAATGTCCAATTCTTACGTGTTTCATAGTACTGCAGACCACTTCATCAGAGATGAAGGTAAACCTTTGTGGATCTCTGATGAAGTGGTCTGAAGTACCACAAAACGCGTAAGAATTGGACATTAAAGGTATTACTTTTAACATCTTGTGATTCCTTGGATTTCTTGGAACCAACGGACAGATGGCAGCGCACGAATTACCACCTTTCATCCAATGCTTTAATCGATTCAAACCAAGCACATGAATTAGGTGTAACCTTGGCGTGGTCAAATAGTTTGCTGCACTTTTCCGCCTACTTGTTTCTAACTAAATTTGGCCTTCTCTGTTTCCTGTAAAGCAAAAGCTGTCAATCAAGGAAGATGGGAGAGAATATGCAGTAGATCTGAACAGTCATTTTGTGCTGATAGACACCACTTAAGGCCCCCTTAATATGTGCACATGTAAGGGGGTGGACTATGCCCGTATCTCCTGCCCTGAAGACACCAATACATTGTAGTATATTAGTGTGAACTGTGTCATGTGTCTTTGTATATAATGTAATGTCATGCCTCTATATATATGATGTAGCAGTATGTTCAAGGTATAAGATATAGCTAATGTTATGTAGTAATGTACATCTTAGTTTAGTAGTTGTAGTTTAGTAGTAGTAGAGTGTATAGTAGTATTGTGCAAACCGAGTAGATACTTTAGGTCAAAATAAGTGGGTGTTTGTTGCAACTGTCACCTTACCATTGGTGAACAGAGAGAACAGAGCTCCCAGAAGGCCTTCAGAAGGGGAACGTATAGAAAACTAGCTCTATCCCACTGTTGTGAGCTGCAGTCCTGGACTCGACATTGGTTTCCCTGTCAATGGACTCACTCCAGTGGTATGTGTCCTCAGAAGGAGGCTTGGCATAGGCCTGGGCTAACAGGCCAGCTCAGGAGCATCAAACTCTATGAGAAGAGTCCAGTCGATGGTCTGCACCATTAATGAGAATAGGTCCCTGTCAGTGAAATGTGACCCTAGGTGGATGTGGGTGGACTAAATGACTCTAAAGGCCCAGTCACACACACAGATAATTGTGCAGAGATTGTTGGCAGATCTCTGGTTGCAGTGAAATCATGGACACATTATTCCATTTTGTGGCCGTGTACAATGTAACAATGTGTCCATGATTTCACTGCAACCAGAGATCTGCCAATTATCTGTGTGTGTAACTGGGCCTTTACATTCATTAGTGTGGTGCTGAGCAGGGGATGGAAGACAGATTAGCGATAGAGGTGGAACCAGGAGTTATGAAGCAGCCCAAAGTGAAAGTGTGACTCAAAGCCAAACACATTGCCAAAGACTTGTTCAAATGTTGTGTGCGCAATATTGGTGTGTTTGGCGGGACTGTGAAGAACATTTAGTAAAAGACTATTTGTGTGTACTTTTGTGTCATCCGTGTACTATCTGTGTGTAATCCGTGTATGTGTGCCATCTGTGTGACATCTGTGTACTATCTATGTGCTTTGCGTATGTGGGTGCCTTACATGTGTCATCCATGTGACGTCTGTGTGATACTCATGCATGACACTGAAATTAATAGTTTTCGTGTGTTAAAGATGTGCAAAGTTAGGCTATGTTCACACACAATTTGCGTTTTTTTTAGCACTCTTAAAAGCACTTGCGTTTTTTTAAGAGTGCTAAAAAATGTCCCTTGTGTGTCTGAAAGGATTTGCCACGTTTTTGGACTTAGGCCAGGGTCACATTTGCGGTTGGACCCTGGCCTGCCGGATTCCGGTTTCAACTTAGCAATTTTTCCATCACCGCATAGCGTTTCCGCTATGCGGTGCTGGAAACCGCAGTCCCTAGTTACCCGGTGTTTACCTGCACGACCTGTCACACAGGCAGCGGCTCGGAGGGCGTTTTACAGCGCCGCACAGGAAATCGTGTCTGCAACGGTTTCCTGTGCGGCGCTGTAAAACGCCCTCCGAGCCGCTGCCTGTGTGACAGGTCGTGCAGGTAAACACCGGGTAACTAGGGACTGCGGTTTCCAGCACCGCATAGCGGAAACGCTATGCGGTGATGGAAAAATTGCTAAGTTGAAACCGGAATCCGGCAGGCCAGGGTCCAACCGCAAATGTGACCCTGGCCTTAGTCATTTTTTCACCAAAAACGCAGGCAAAAACGCAAGCGTTAACGCAGGGTGCATAAATGTGCCTTTTAAAAACGCATGTGTTTCCCATAGGGCCCCCATGTTAAAAAAACGCATGTGCGTTTTTTCAGAAACGCATGCGTTTTTTTTAACATGGGCCCCTATGGGAAACGCATGCGTTTTTGAATGGCACTAAAAGGTACTAATGTACCATGCGTTTTTGCATGCGTTTCCCATAGGGCCCCATGTTAAAAAAACGCATGCGTTTTTGGAAAAACGCACATGCGTTTTTTTACAGCACCCAAAAACGCTGCATGCAGCGTTTTTTGTACTAGGGGTAAAAAACGCAAATGGAGCTGAAAAGCGCAGCTACACTCAAATGTACCCTGCGTTAACGCACCTGCGTTTTTTTTAACAGCCCAAAAACGCAGAGATGGTCAAAAAAACGCATGTGTGTGAACATGGCCATAGATAGATAATAGATAGATAACTTAGTTAGCTTGTAGAGCTTTCCATATAGCCAAATAAAGAAATAAAAAAATAGGTTTTGGGGGTTTCCCCATTTTTAATAAGCAGCAAAGCTAAAGCAAGACATCTGCAGGCTGATAGCAGGCCGGGGAGGCCCATGAATATTGGACCCTTTCCAGCCTAAAATTAGCAGCCCACAGCCATCCCAGAAGTGACACATTAATGTACATGAGATGCGTTAATTTTGGCGCTTCACCTCAGCTCCTCCCAATGCTCTGCTAGGGTGGATGTCAGCTGTGTCCAAATAACACAGCTGGCATCAAGCCCTGGTGTTAGTAGTGGAGAGGCGACTATCCAACAATATATTACTAATCCAGTAATAGAAAAAAAAACACAGAGATGCATAAAAAAATTACTTTATCAAAATAAATATTCCCCAACACTTTTCCTTGTCTCATTCACTAATAAAAAAAAAATACTCAAGCATGTCCTCTGTAGTCCAGAAAATGCATCACAGTCCACAAATAGAAACCTGCAAAAAAACAAAAACATAGGAAAAAAGAAAAATAAAATAAGACACTTTTTCTCACTCGCCACTATTTAAAAGTAAAAATCTCCGGTAAGTCCAGACTGAATCCTGCACCTCTGAAGAGCAATGTTATCAATAAGGTTACCACTTTTCAGAGTCGATGAGTGAAATGAGTCAGTCGACAGGGTAAGGGGTACTCTGATACCGGGTCAGGTTGCTGCTTCAGTGGGGATCACGGCTGGTCAGGTTGTAGCACCCTGGTTGGGGCACCACAGAAACTCTTAGGACACGAATGGGAATGTACACAGCAAGCAGACCCCACTATCACAACAACACCTTTCACCCTAGGCCTGTAGGGGGCGCTCCACTGGTTGCCTTAAGCCAGTTCCTCCTATATATATGGGTCCTGGAGGAGAAACTGCAGAATGTGCAGTCACTTAGAACTGTAAACAGCTAGGAGAGCTGACCTGGTACTCGTGCCACACTAGGCCCATACCAGCACACCCGGAAAGTGGTAGACCCTCGCAACAGGGGTCATAGGAACAGGAGGTAAACACCGAAGAGGGGCAGAGGAGTCTCTTTGACTCACCCTAACAAGTCCGGTCACTGAGTCCGAACTGCAGTAGCCATAGTGCAGGCTGTAGACAAACCAGCACCACAACAAGGGAGTTTAGCTCCCTGGACACCTGAAGCACCGCCAGATGAGAGCCCAGAGTCGAGAAGTTGACAGCATTCCTTTATAGTGCCCTCAGTGCAGCAAACTCGGGTGTAACCTGTCACACTAAAAAGTGCAACTCCGGTTTGGTTGGACTCCATATCCACTGGACCCACTAGAAGCTACGTACACCAGGAAGCCTATACCACTGCTTGCTGTGGAACATCCAGAATTGTCTACTTCACCTCCCCGGTCAAGTGTACCTGTCAACACCAGTAAAAAGGTACTGAAAAGACTATATGTTCCGTACATTCTTTGCTAAACTAGCTGAGCTGCCGTATTCCACTCAGTGCAGCTCCGGCGGGACTACTGCTCATCCTGTGGGGAGCATCCCATCTAGCTGCCGCACATCCCCCGGAGGCCCAAGCAGCGCCGGTGCCATCACCGGACACCCACAGGTAGCGTCACGAAACAAATAGGACTTTATCCCGTATTTCCCCTACCTGTCCATTTGACCACCGGGCCCCACAGCTCAGGCACGGAACCGTGACAGTGAATCAGCGCCTGAGACCTGAGAACCCGGCAACGGTAAGTCAAGGTCACGGTCCCGTGCCCTGGACACTCAATGGCTGAGGGGAAAACTATTTGGGTTGGGGAATTTTTATATGTGACGCTAGCCTGTGGTACCTGGTAATGTAATTACCAGTGCTGCAGCCGGTCGCTGAGGTGATGGTGAAGCATCTTTGGGTAGTACAGCTCCCGACAGGGGAGCTTTGCCTCAGGGTGGCGGGGTGGATGAGGCGAGTAGTAGTCCTTGGCTCTGTGGTGCTGTAGAGTCCCTTCAGACAATAAATAACTGATGCAGAAACCAGATAAGCTCAAACAGTTCTTTACTGGTACCAGATGGATCAATAGATACAAGGTACAGTCTAGTTTGCCAGGGAATTTGTTGCCACAGGCTTTGGGGTTCACCACAGAGTCTGTCAGAGGTGCCTTTCAAATGCTTTTCTTGTCCAATTATTCATGGCTCTGTTGGCTCTCTACACTGCCAGCTAGAGTCTGGTTTCTACTGCTTAAAGTCTCTCTTACTTGCCCAGCATCTTGAACCCAGCTTTGGGACAGAGGTTGGGCTACTTTGATGGGTGCTGTGGCACCTTCTTGGTAAGGCCCACAGCCTGCTGGTCAACAGTTTGGGATACACCTTAACAAACTGCCTCAGTTCCAGAGTACCGGGATGACCTGAGCACTCCTGACGACTCCAACCAGTCCTGGAGTGCCCCTTTCTTGTTTGGGTTACTTCTTTAATTTTGAGATACCCTCCTGTCAGAGCTGCAGGTTGATCTGCGTCCGTCCGTTCTGCTCTCCTCACACCAGTCTGACTGACTGCTGTCAACTGTCACCTACGTCACGTCTCCCGCTCTGCTAAGCTCCACCCCCTGGGACCTACTGAATATACAGTCCCCGGTGCTAGGGTGGCTGTGATTGGGACTTTGTGGTTTTGGATACAGACTCTGTAGCTTCCCCCTCTACCTGTGACTATGGAGGCACTACACCTTCTGTTTGGGGTGCAGTACCAACCAGTGGCGTCCTGCCAGAGGGGCGCCATACACGCACAGCGCAGTATCACCAGGAAGATCTGAAGAGCGTTTATTGGATTTGCTCTGGACTACTTTCGTATCGCTGGAATTTTTTTTGTTCAAATAAAGTGGTGAATGAGGAAGGAGTGAATAGTAAATGAACTTTTACATACCTGGTCTATTCACTAGTCCAGTCAATTACTATTAGTGCTGAAGATAGCTGCCTGCTGGGTGTGAAGATGCTTATAGCAAGAGAACTGTGTACAAAGGGCACAGTAATGATTCTTACATATTCTGAAAGATCTGCCCGAGCCTATTCAAGGGTACTATTAGTATCATACTGAAAAATGACTGGACAGTTCCTTTAAGGAGGCCTAAAGTTTAATTTTGGGGCTGAAAATCCTGTTGATCTTACATCAAGAACTTTTTAAAGAATCCCTGAGAGATTAAAACTTTAATCAACTCACCAAGAATGCTTTAACCTAACATAGATTGCATGAGTTCACAAAAAATTCAGTACATTTAAAGAGAAATCATCAATGTGAAAAAGAAGTAAAAATGCTTGAAATACCAATTTTTTTGCCATATATGTATAAAATGCAATATTCCCTAGCAATTATCAGTGCTATGAAAACATTGTGGCACGTCCACCTTTATGCTGGGAAGTGATGAAACGACGTCCGCAGGTATCGTTCAAAGAGCAGCAATAATGAAGGAACAGGACTGATAAAATGTTCCATGATCACACAGTGATCCCAGCCGACTAATGAAGGAGAAATCAGCTTTTATCTTACACTGAGATTACTCCGTCTCTGGTGCCCCTGGCATTTATAAAAATGAATCTCAAAATGAGAATTTTCTAATCTAGAAACTGTAACATCAAAACGTACAAGACCAAATCGGCAAATTGTAATCGAGCGGATAGATGTGGCAGAGCTGCCTTAATCTGGAGTTAAGAAAAGTCATTCTGCAAAGCCACATCCAACGCAACCACATCCACACGACAAACTCCCATCTACTGCTCTACATCACTATTAGGAGAATGACGGCCAAATGGAGGATAGATATCATATAAGACATGGAAACAGCTCACCCACACGCTTTATTACAAAACATACTTCATTATTAACCATGTGTGATGTCGTCAGTCACTTTGTGTATTTACCCCCTCCCACTATATTACTGTAGGCTCGCCATTTGGAGCTTAGCACATGTACTGCATAATCTATGAATGTAATGAATATTGAGATGGTCCAACCTTCTTGAAAATCATTGGCTGGTAGCAGTAAAGAAAAGGGGCGAAGAAATGTAAGAAAAAGAGTCAAATAACTTAATAATAGTACGTATCACATAATGTTAGAAAGTGACAGATAAAATAATAACAATAAAAAATATATATATAAATAAGAATGAAGCAGAATGTGTTATAGAAAAATAGAAATGAATAATTATATATATATATATATATACACACACATGCGTATATATAAAGGCATAATAGATATTACATATATATATGATATAATATATATATATATATTATATATATGAATAATATGTTTATTTATGTGTGCAAGTGTATATAGAGGCATATATATGATATATATTTATATATATATATATATATATAATACACATTCATACACACATCAAATATATATATATTTGAGTGAAAGAGTAAACATTATGTGATAAGAAAAATGAAAATGTATAATTTTATATATTTGTATTTATAAAGGCATAATATATATTACATATATAAATATCATGTATATATATATGCACATTATATATATATATGTGTAGGTATGTATATATATGTACATAGACATATATTTTATACGTATACATAAATAGATACAAATATATTTACGGTATAGCCATACATATATGTGGATATATAATATGTGCTGTATATAAGGAAGCAGAGGTTAATAAACCATATATGTGACTGATGCAGCACAATGTAAGGTGATGTCTTTCTGACATAAACAATCTATATGATGAGTAGTAGCATCTGATAAACTCTGCTGCCTCTGACAATCTGACCTCTGATACATCAACATTCGTAAAACATTAGCAAACAAAGGTATCACAACTACAAGATTATTATTTTGTTTCTCGCACTGAGAGCAATCAACTATTAGCAAACAACATACAAACTGCAGCAAACTTTGCCAAGTGGTGAATGATGATCGGCATCACAGCAATGGAAGCAGGAAAGTTAGAGGAGACGTCTCCCTTACCTTCTATACCTGATTCAATAAGCCCAAACTGTTCCAATAATTTGACAAAAAGGACAATGACGATTAGCACAGCTATCATTTCAAGACCTTCCAAGTTCATGGCGAGCTAGGTCATGGTCTGACCACAGCCAGATAGTTGACGGCTCTGCTCACTGCCTGTCTTTGTCAAGCCATTAAACTACATTAGGAGGACTACTGCCAGTCAGCGAGAGAGAGGGAGAGAGAAAGGGAGAGGGAGAGCGAGCGTGTGTGTGAGCATACAGTGCCGCCTGTCTATACGAGCAGGGGCCAGAAGTGGCAGACGGATAAACTCAGGCCTGTCAGGATTTACCCGTGTGCTCGTTATCACTGGTACACAGAGAGACAGCCAAGCATTAAAGAAAGTGACGATCACCCGAGGACCCAGGAGGTCACACAAGCGAACGTCCTCGCTGAAAAGTGACGCGTACAGCCTGACAGCAAAACACCTGGGATTTTTTTCTCCCACTTTCTTCATTCATTTGTGTTATGTTGGCAGTTCCCTTGGTAACCACATCCCGAATCCATAGGAAATCTAGGTTTGATACTTAGGTAAAGCTCTGCTCGTGGCTCAATGGTTAAGTGCGCTGACTGACAATGACACTGAAAGACCCTTTGAGGAGGCTCCTTGTGATCTTAAAGAATCACTTTGAGGCACTGTGTGGATGTCAGGAGTGGAAACTAAATTTAGGAGTGATGGATGAAATAATAGTGTACGCAATTGCTGACGAGAGGGGTATACTTACTGTATATTTACCTACTGTCTCATTTCCAGAAATAAGGCTTGCAGAAATCCTTGTTAATGTATAAATAAGCTTATTCATTCACAGAACTTTTTACTAGAAACTTGCCATGTGTGAAGTTATTTTTAGGAGGTTTCCAAGTCTCCAGAAACCATTGTATAGGTCTTCTTTCAGACATGCGTGTTTCCAGTACGTGTGGTATCCGTTTTTTTCACTGGTACATTCACACACCCATTATAACCTAGGGTGTTCTTCACATGTCCACTGCATGGATGACAAGGGCCAATACAAATCTATGTGTAAGGAAGTGGAAGTGTGGCGCCCCACCGGCCAGGACGCCACAAGGGGTACTGAACCCAAGCCAGGTTGTGGTCCTCCAGTAGTTAAAAGGTGGGAGATGGTAAACAAACACAGACACTTAGGACTAGGGAACCCTGCACAAAAACCCCAGGGGAGGGCCCAGTGGAAAAACAAGGGTACAAAAGTGTGGGTGAGAAAAACAAGTTAGTTAGTTAGTTAGTTAGTTAGTGAGAAGAACAGGAGCTGCAGTTAAGAGAACAGAACAGCAGCAGACTGAAAGAAGAATAGTTGGAGTAATAACGAGAAAAAAGCTAGTGTGCAGAGCTGGGAGAAATCGAGTCCTAGGAACCCTAGAGGCACCAGCAAAGCTGAAGTGGCCCGTGTGCCACGAATCCGGGACAGATACAACAGACGGAGGGATTGTGGTCAGAAAGAGGGACCAGGATTCACACCCGAACTGTTGAAACTGGAGGCTATGAGGTTCATAGAAGCTGTAAGCTCACACACCTGGCATATACCCAGAGAAAGCAGCCGGACAAGGGTCCGGGGAAAAGGTACCAATCACCCACTAATACCCAAGGCTGCAGGATTAGGGCTCTGTGCAGAGGCGCTTACAAAAGTGCTGAGAAAGACAGGACCAGGGAGAGGCTAAAGGATAGGCACACCATCGAGGATCTCATACCTGCCATCCCTGTTCTCTCAAGACTGCACAGACCGGAGCTTATCCAAAAGAGTATAATATCGATGACCTGTTATACTTGGAGTTTGTTGTGAGTAAAACCAGGAACAGAATTGCAGAACAATATGAGACTGTGTTATTCTTGCGGTTTCAGCCTGTGAAGGCCACTGAACAAGGTAACGAGACCTAAGGTAATCCCTGCCTGCTAGAGACTATTAATCTTTAATCCCACTGCCCTGAGGACCCGCTCTACCCGTGGGGAGCCACTACATCCCAGCTGCCTGACCACCATCACCAGAAGTTCTGCAGCAGCGGCGGCTCCTCATAGCTGCAAACCACAGATGGCGTCACAAATACTTTTTCCTTTTTTATCACCCCTTTTTCTGCACTAGCCAAGAACTCCTTACCGGTTTTTCCACAATTGGTTGAAGGCGTTTGTCATCTACACCTCTGTGCTGGGGGAACGCTCTCCTAACTTGTGTAGCGGGTTGTTCCCGCACATCGATATAATTAAGGAAGCGTACCGCAATTTTGGTGGTGTCGCTTGGTTACAGTATGATGAATAATTTTGACAGAAGCTGGCGGTTCGTCCGTCTTTGCGCTGGGGAGTTAAAGATGTCGGGCTGTGGCTCAACCTAATGTTGCACCAGTGTGCTCTACCTTCCAAACCAACTGCAGGGCAGACTCTCCAAAAGGGGGTTTGCTTTGCGTTTAATGAATTGACGTGTAAGTGCTTTAATTCCTGTAGGTTTCGCCACGATTGCTCCTTCTGCGGGGGCAATCATGCTGCATTTAAATGCTTCAAAAAATAGCAGCAACAG
This sequence comes from Allobates femoralis, assembly GCA_033576535.1. Classification (NCBI taxonomy): domain Eukaryota; kingdom Metazoa; phylum Chordata; class Amphibia; order Anura; family Aromobatidae; genus Allobates; species Allobates femoralis. The sequence goes on along the minus strand of JARQOC010000003.1, from coordinate 111,468,600 downwards.
GGTCAGTTACCAGCACAAGGGCATGGTCAGTTTCTCAAAGCCACAACATAAGTGAACCTGGCAAATATGTTACCGTGGCTTGCCAAATTCCCAGACAGACAGAAGGCGTACCTTCTCGTTAAAGGTTTTAGTTGCAGTTTTGCTGTGCCTAGTTTTAAGGACACAGCTGTACTGTTGTTCAAAACTTGTCATCCGTTTATCCTCATATGTCGGTTGTAGCCTCGCATTTTGAGAAAGAACTGCGACTTGGTCGCATTTCTGGCCCGTTTACGGAACCCCCTTTTTCGGATTTTCAGATTTAGCCTTTGGGGGTCATTCCGAAGAAGGAACCCGGTGCATTTCACATTATTCACCATCTGTCTTTTCCCAAGGGAAGTTCTCTCAATGAAAAGGTGGATCTTTCTGTAGCATCGGTGAAGTACAGTTCGTCTGAATGCACAGTGGAGCTATTGCAGCGTTGTGGTGCCAATTGCTTATTGGCTAAGTCCGATATCAAGTCACCTTTTAGGTTATTGCCAGTAATGCCGTCAGGTATTAATTCCCTCGGTTTTTATTACAACGGGCAATTTTATTTTGATTGTTGTTTGCCCATGGGTTTTTCTTTATCATGCTTTTATTTTGAGGCTTTCTCACATTTTTTAGCTTGGTCAATGAGTTCTGTTTGCCCCGTCGGCGGGGTACTTCATTACCTTGATGACTTTTTGTTTGTGGGCCAGGATGACACTTCTGATTGCTCCTTTTTGTTGGACTGCTTTATTGACCATATGGGTCTGTTTGGAGTGCCCTTAGCTCCTGAAAAAACGTTGCGACCTTGAGTATTTGGGCATTACCATCGATACTGCTAGTGTGGAATTTAGTTTATCAGACGAGAAAATATGTAAGCTGAAAGGGCTGGTGTCCACTATGCTAGTTAAGGAGAAGGTGACTTTGAGGGAATTCCAATCTTTATTAGGAAGTCTTAATTTCGCTCTCCGCATCATGCTCATGGGTCGCCCTTTTCTTCGGCATATGTTTGATGCTGCCAAAAGGGGATCCTCCCTGAGGTCTCACATATGGGTTACTACACCTATAAAAGCCGACTTGTCAGTTTGGTCGGAATTCTTGCATGACTTTAACGGGATTTGCTGTATTCAGTCTCCATTTTTGTCAGCAGAGGCTTGCGGTTTGTTTTGGCATATTGACCCTTTGATGGGTTTCGAGATCCTTTGTGGAAAAGATTGGTGTGTTTCCTCGTGGCCTCGCCTGTTTGATGAGATTAGTTGGGGTTCCAACACCGTAGTTTTGGATCTGCAAGTAGTCATGATATGAGTTGAGCTTTGAGGTTCGTGTTTTGTGGCGCCCCTGCGTCCAGGAGGCCACAGAAGGGAACTGCAGCCAGGCAGGTAGGACATGGTAAACACTACACCCTCACAGCTCACATACCCACGCATAGAAGGGGTTACATCCAGCCCTGAGGTTAGACACTATATGAGACCAGAGGGGTGGTGGATGAGGAGTGGGTTGGGCACACCAGAGGTCAGGTGACTGACAGTATATAGAGAGGGGGAGGAGTGAAGGAAGTCAGTAGGCCCAGGGTGCCGAGCCGAAAAGACAGAGAGAGATTACACGTCCTGGAAGAGCCTAAGCCGAGGAGTGCAGACCCGTACTGAGCCAGTGTGAGCCAGATGGGGGGGAAAGCCCGTCCGACGCTGAAACCACTGGGAGTGTAAAGGAAAGAGAAGGGACGGTGCAACCCGTGCCCTAGACCGCAGCTGAAGCTACTGACGGCAGGTGGAGAAGCCCTCCTAGTATACCGAAGGAACACAGAAGAAGGAGCCTGGCAGAGCCTCGTGCTAGAGGACTGTTGGAGGCTGGGCTAGAGCAGAGTGTCGGCTCTGAAGGGGACCGACGATTCACCCGGTATCCCCAGATTCACCGACGGGGAGCTCCAGTTTCAGGCTGGAGTTCCTAACCCAAAGGACAGGCAGCTAAGTGACGCACTAGGACTCACAGAAGCCCGAGTCACCGCCATACTGTCCAGCGTTCACACACACCCGTGTAAGATGGAGAGAGTAATAGCCCGGAAAGGAACATTTACAGATGGTGTGAGGGGTCACAGGAGGAAGGAGCCTGGCTGCAGGAGAGAAGGGAACCCGGAAAGGGAGTAGAAAGCAACCGTGTGTTAAGAACTGTGTAACAACTGCCAATAACTTGTAAGCTGACTGAAACAACGAGTGAAGCTTTGGAAACCCTGCATTGCCTCTCTTGCCTGCTTCCATCTGCAGACCATTTCTCCCATACAGGCGTGCACCAGAAAGACCTCAACCTGCAGAGCCACAGCTCCAGCTTGTCAGCTCCAGCCAGGAGAAGCGATCCCTGCAGCCTGCAAAGTAAGTGTGTTGCAACCTGCACCAGAGACTTAACCCTTACTGCCCCGGGGGATACAGTTCCCCCCACTGGAACTATACCATCTCCGCTGCCACTCCATCACCCCCGGAGGTTCTGCAGCAGCGGCGGCCCCATTGCTGGCCGCACCAAGTGGGTGGCGTCACCCGTGACATCTCCCTTGTAAATAAATCCCCTTTTATTGTGAGGGCCCAGGGACACGGTCCGGACCAGGCCACCAGTGACATCCCCAGCAGCAGATCGGTCCGGTACCGAGTACCCTAGTCCCGCCTGGGGCGCCACAACCTGGCGTCACGAACAGGATCTACCCGGTCCAAAAGAATTGGACCTTGTGCGCCAAAAGAACTGTTTCTGGACTTTTCCCGCCAAATCTGACCTTAATGGCGGCCATAAGGGACTAGCGCCATGTGCAGAGGAGGCGTTCCTAAGACTCCCATCGTGGGCCGGTCCGGTCCAAGGCGCGAAAAGAAGGTCCCGCCCTGGCTCTCCTTAACTCCGGGAGAGCCAGCAGTCACTCTCAAGGAAGAGCCGCCGCCCCTAGACCCTCCTACCAAGAAGCTGTCGCGAACGAAGAAGGAAATCGTCATCAGGAGGGGGCGGAGCAGGCAACCGGAAAAGAAGGAATCGCCATTCAGAGACACGAGGACGGAAGCAGAGGACGCCGAGCCGAGAGCTGCAGACGAAAGCCCAAGTGTGATCCCGGAGGGCCCACAGATTGCTTTAGTGGAGGAACCCGGCCAGGGAAAGACCATTTGCGAACCAGCAGAGATGGCTGAAGGCGGAGAAGAGCGTCCCTATGTCCTGGACACCTGGAGGGGTGTATTGCGGCAGCTGCCTCCAAGGATGACACGGGTTCAAGAAGCAAATCGGACCCGGATTCAAATCGACATCGGCCGCCCGAACTATGAAGCTCAGTTGCAGCGACCCGGCTGGGTCGAGGAGCCGCACGGACGTGCAGAGAGTGAGGCCGAAGGCCGTACGGCCATACTGGTGGATGTGACTACCCCGCCGCCTATAGTGAATAAGACTTGGAGAGACGTTGATCCGCTCGGAGCCTTATCGGAAGGGTTTCTGAAGCTGCCGGAGCCCCTGATACCTGCGCCAAAGACACTTGAGGTGAGAGGGGAGCAGCTGCGTTGCTGGTGGGAGCGGAGTAAGGACTGCCAAGACTTGATGGGCTTCGTAGGAGAGCCTGGAGGTGAAGTAGGCCCTGCTGAAGTTGTTACCCGCGAGGAATATATCAGGAGATGTGTCCGAAAGTGGGAGAAGGAGGAGGTCGAGAGGCTAGCGCAGAAGCAGGAAATGGTGGCCCACGCTAAGGAGGCCAAAAATGTAGCCCGCCGCGACCGCGATATCCAGACGTCCCCACGGCACGAGGGCCAGATAGTAAAGATTGTGGAGGAAAGAGGTTATGCCTTCGCCCGCGAACCCGGAGGGCGGTACGATATTTTCATCAACAAGAGAGAAGTGGAGGAGCAGCTCCCGCCAGATCACCCGGACAGGCAAGTGGAAATCGGAGAGTGGGTGTCGTACCACATTGCCCAAGGAGAGCGCGGCCCATACGGCCTCCAAGTAAAGAGACTTTGTTTACAGTCTCAGCAAGCGTAGAAAGATGAAGCCTCGACCGCTGAATACTGTGAGGTGAGAGATGATTTCGAGGAATCCAGATACACTGACGTGTCTGTAAACACGGATCCTGTCCTAATACTTGAGACCCCAGCGCTGACAAAAGATGCCATCACTCAGACGCCGGAGAGCTATCTGCTGATTGACGCCCTGCAACACCTGGAGTTATTCCCCAAGAGGAGATCAGCACCGCAGACGCTGCCGTGGAAGGCCAAGATGGAAGAAAAGAAGGAGTGAACACGGGTCCTTAAAGTACAGATGAAGCAAGAAGACTTGTAAGTGTGAATGTACCTTTTTCCTTATTGCTCCCATCCCTTACCTGAATGAATGCTAGCATACCCCTGTCTGTCTTATGTGTTTTACCTGAACATTTAATATCATAGACAATGACATGATAAAAGCTCTCCCTGTAAATAGTTGAGCACCTTTGTGTGCTCCCCTTTGCTTTTAAGACCAGATGCACCTGAGATAATGCACGAACTTTGCATTTTGAATCCAGAACTTTGAAGCTGCTTTTTGAGAGTTTGCACTTTTTGAGAAGAAGAGAATTTTATACTTTTATACAAAGTAATGTTTATAATGTCTTTTACAGAGAAAAGGGGTAATGACGAGTAAATACCAATGCACTTGTTTATAGTTAATGTAACGTTCCAAGAATCGTGCCTCCCGGATGGGAAGAAACCAAGAATCCTTAATGTTTATTACTGTTATATAATATAAAAATGTTTTCAGGGTAACCAATGTCGGGTCGCGCGAGGACGCGCTGTTTAACTCCGGGAGAATGTGGTGCCCCTGCGTCCAGGAGGCCACAGAAGGGAACTGCAGCCAGGCAGGTGGGACATGGTAAACACTACACCCTCACAGCTCACATACCCACGCATAGAAGGGGTTACATCCAGCCCTGAGGTTAACACTATATGAGACCAGAGGGGTGGTGGATGAGGAGTGGGTTGGGCACACCAGAGGTCAGGTGACTGACAGTATATAGAGAGGGGAGGAGTGAAGGAAGTCAGTAGGCCCAGGGTGCCGAGCCGAAAAGACAGAGAGAGATTACACGTCCTGGAAGAGCCTAAGCCGAGGAGTGCAGACCCGTACTGAGCCAGTGTGAGCCAGATGGGGGGGAAAGCCCGTCCGACGCTGATACCACTGGGAGTGTAAAGGAAAGAGAAGGGACGGTGCAACCCGTGCCCTAGACCGCAGCTGAAGCTACTGACGGCAGGTGGAGAAGCCCTCCTAGTATACCGAAGGAACACAGAGGAAGGAGCCTGGCAGAGCCTCGTGCTAGAGGACTTTTGGAGGCTGGACTAGAGCAGAGTGTCGGCTCTGAAGGGGACCGACGATTCACCCGGTATCCCCAGATTCACCGACGGGGAGCTCCAGTTTCAGGCTGGAGTTCCTAACCCAAAGGACAGGCAGCTAAGTGACGCACTAGGACTCACAGAAGCCCGAGTCACCGCCATACTGTCCAGCGTTCACACACACCCGTGTAAGACGGAGAGACTAATAGCCCAGAAAGGAACATTTACAGATGGTGTGAGTGGTCACAGGAGGAAGGAGCCTGGCTGCAGGAGAGAAGGGAACCCGGAAAGGGAGTAGAAAGCAACCGTGTGTTAAGAACTGTGTAACAACTGCCAATAACTTGTAAGCTGACTGAAACAACGAGTAAAGCTTTGGAAACCCTTGCATTGCCTCTCTTGCCTGCTTCCATCTGCAGACCATTTCTCCCATACAGGCGTGCACCAGAAAGACCTCAACCTGCAGAGCCACAGCTCCAGCTTGTCAGCTCCAGCCAGGAGAAGCGATCCCTGCAGCCTGCAAAGTAAGTGTGTTGCAACCTGCACCAGAGACTTAACCCTTACTGCCCCGGGGGATACAGTTCCCCCCACTGGAACTATACCATCTCCGCTGCCACTCCATCACCCCCGGAGGTTCTGCAGCAGCGGCGGCCCCATTGCTGGCCGCACCAAGTGGGTGGCGTCACCCGTGACATCTCCCTTGTAAATAAATCCCCTTTTATTGTGAGGGCCCAGGGACACGGTCCGGACCAGGCCACCAGTGACATCCCCAGCAGCAGATCGGTCCGGTACCGAGTACCCTAGTCCCGCCTGGGGCTCCACAGTTTTGCCAATCAGTTAGTTTTATTGCATTTTCTTTCACCTGGAACAGTGATGGTGATTAATACACTTTCTTCTAGGCTGGATACAGCTAATAGACGTCTACGTCATCTCATCCTTAAATGTCTGCGTCTAAATTTGTGGCTTAAATCAGCTGTGGCTACTGAGTTGCATGACAATCCTGCGGTTTCCCTTTCTCAGCACCTCCAGCAAGCCTAATTGTTTAAACCTGACAAACTGCTTTAAAATCCAAGGCACCTCCAGACCACCTACAGGCATCCAAAAATGTTCCCATGCACGACTTGGCAAAGCAATGCTTCTATTTCCTCCAACGTATTACATCTGCCAAAATGGCAAACCTCTAAAAACGGGAATAAACATTTCCCCGCATTTAAACAATACCTGCATTGCCTCATCCACCTCCAAATCACAATGCTAGGTCCTGGCCCGTCTAAGTTAGACTACAGAGCAGAAGTCATAAAAATTACCCGGTTCCCTTCTTGCAAAACCCATTGCTTCCTTGAAGTCCACACAATTGGCTGCAAGAAAAAACATATTCTTTGCTCTCTTAAAAAAAATAAAGCGCATCAGTGCACCACCACAATCTGCCCACTTCCAAAGTGATATGCCCTGGTGCAACTTAATACCCTTGCCGGATCCACACAACAAGAAACCACCTGTTCAGCCACTAAAAAACTCCCTAACACACTAAATGCCACTCCCACAACTCTGTCACCCCATGCTGAAAGCCCAACTACCCAAATACTACACCCATGTTACTACAAAAAACACCATAACATTCTCAACTTTCGCAAATTTAGAAAAAATTACAATACCGCAATCGGTGTCTCCTCACAAAGCTGCCTCTGCAATACATTAGGACCAGCCACACTATCATGAAGCATTCATAGATGTTCCCAGATGTTGGCCGCCATTTTCTTCCCTTGTTCCTGGCCCTGGATGCCACTGACAGATTTTATACAGATTTTTCTGACAGTGAATATTCTAATTTTATAGTTTAGAGCGAATACAGCTGATGTCTTCATATCCGAATTATGGACTGTAGACATGGATCACTCATAATTATAATATTCTATTATGGTATTTCAACTTGTCTCTAAAAAGAAAAAAAGTCAAATTGCCAACCCTGTGGAAAGCCTTGTGGGAAAAGCACAGAAGAAATTTGGTAGCTGCTGCTCTCACTTCCTCTGGTTGTTTGGGATACATCCAAAGGAGGGAAGAGTGAAGTAGCTGCTGATTGGATGCAGTAATGGTGGGACATATCAATATTGCACGATCCATGGGAGAGGATCTCAGATTTATGGGAGTTGAGTGTTGTTGCTCTACAAGGGGGAAACATAGGGATTCAGAAAGGGTAGTCCTAGTAGTGGTCAATCTCTTTAAGAAATGCATCTCTGAGCTACTTAGATGTGTAACCACCAAACTTCCCGTACTGTTGTTCTAAAAACTGTTGTTCTTGGGCACTCAATGGCTGGGGATTGCAGAGAAAGGGGTATAAGGATGGGGGTTAAACGTGACGCCACCTGTGGTACCTGGTAATGTGGTTACCAGAGCTGAAGCCGGCCGCTGAGGTCATGGTGAAGCAGCAGTGATAGTACAGCTCCCCACAGGCGGAGCTTTACCTCAGGGCAGCAGGTTGGATGAGAGGAGTACCAGTTTTAGGTTCTGTGTAAGTGCTGCAGGCGGCGGCGGTGAATCATGCACACAAACACACAATAGTCACTGTTTCGGTACCTTTTTACTGATATCGGGTAGCAGGTACGGACCAGGAGGGTAACCAGGTGTCCGGTGCAGTTAGGGACGTCCACCTTAGAGAGTTGTGAGGCCTCCTCTGCCAGTGTGTGCGATGGTTGGGGTGCGATCTGCCTGAAGCTTGATCTGACACTCTTTGTCCTCAATAAAAAAATGGTGGGGGAACAAGAGGTGCAATAGTGCCCTATCAAAAGTGACACTAACAGTATGGGTGGTGTATATAGATTCCACTCACCTATTCCAGTTGTGTAACCCACAACTGGTTTGAAGGCAAGAAAGTAATGTCAGCAGGACCTCCACCGACCACTCGCACGTGGAAAAACCGTCACAAAATTTTGGGATGCAAGGTGTATAACAGTCCGCGCTGCTGAGTCCACAAGAAACACAAGGAATGCAAGATATATCTTGTAGCAGTATCCTTCTTTATTTCCTACGCGTTTCGGTGCAGTTCCATGCACCTTCCTCAGTGACTCCTCAGGAGTCTGCTCCAAAAGCTGCAATTAAGGACTTTTCTTGGGATCCCTGGTTCCTCTAGGGCCTTGATCCTTCTTTTTGGTCTAGCTCGAGCTTTTACTTTCTCCTGAGCTCAGGGGAACTAAATCCTCCTGTTTTGTCCTGGATGTCTCTGCTACTAGTAGAAATATAACAGGTACGGACTCCGGTGTCCGGATTGACTTTAACCCCTTCCCGACCTATGACGTAGGAGGACGTCATGCGCGGGTAAGGGGTGTTTGATGTGAACTCCGGCGCAGAGCTCACATCAAACAGCCGACATCTCAGCTGATGTGATCAGCTGAGATGTCGGGCTAACAGTGCCGATCGGATCCAGGATCCGATCGGTGTTGTTAACCCCTTGGATCCCGCTGTCAATCACTAAGGGTACCTTTACACGCCGCTACTGGCGGGTGGATACAACCAGTTACTTCACGTGCACGAGCACGCACAAACGGTTACAAACGGTAATCGCACCACCTTTACACACCGCCACAAGGTGCGCTACAGTAGGTTACATCTATCTCTAGATACACCGCCAGGTGTCTCAAGTCACCTTCTGTAGCTCACCTTACCTCATTTACACACCGCTACAACAAGCTAATATGGGCGGACCTGGTGCAGCAGGGACAACATATAGGCATGCCACAATTGTGGATTACGAGACGTCCGTATCTGATAGGACAAAGCAAGAACATCATGATTGGGCAGGCATCGCAGGAGGCTGATTAATACATGACGCACGAGCAATTGTGTAGTGTGACTGGTCAGCTCCTTAAATATGCCTCCCTATGCAGCGACTAAAAATCGTAATGCAGGAGCTTCCTCCAATGATCGCTGATGGGGCGCGGTAACCCGGAGCCTGTGTCACGCCCCAGCTACATACCAGGTACATAGCATGGTGTAGAAACAACCCTTCTGTTCCTTCTTTACACGCCGATACAGGTCGCTACAATCGGCTGTGTAGCCACCTGTTTCAGGGCAGTGCTCGGAAACAGGTGCATCTACTGCCGGGTGGCTACTACCATCTTCACACGCCGCTACTACGGGGTACATTGCCGATGCAAGATACATTTCTCGCAAGTAGCTGGTTGTATCCACCCGCCAGTAGCGGCGTGTAAAGGTACCCTAACAGCGGGATCCAAGGTGGCCGCGGCGGGGAACGCGCTGTTCCCCGCCAGCTCCGGAGATCCCACAAAAGTATTGCGGATCTCAGGCGCTCACATGACAGCCCGGGGTCCTGGCTAGACCCCGGATGCTGTCAGAGCACAGTTTCCTGTTGTGGTTGGCAGGCCCTGCTAACCACAACAGGTCCGCGATTATGAGAGATACAGATGAGCTGCAGCTCATCTGTATCTCCCAGATGTGATCGGACTATGCAGCAAGGTGCCTCTTAAAGAGGCAGTGTAAAAATAAGAATGAGTTAAAAAATAAAGTTTTTAAAAATCTGTAAAAAAAAAAAAAAAAATACCGTATATACTCGTGTATAAGCCGAGTTTTTCAGCCCAAAAATTGGACAGAAAAGTCCCCCCCCTCGGCTTATACACGGGTCAATACAGTATGTGGTGTGTGGGGTCTGTGTCCGGGTGCTGGGGAGGCTGGAGGAGGCGGGGGGAGGCTGCTGACTGAGCGGCCCGTCACGTGGGGCCGCTCATTAGATATGCACGGCTCCCCCCGCCCATCACAGCGGCAGGGGGAGCCATGCATACAGCCCCCAGAGGTATACAGTAGGCCCCCAGAGGTATACAGCAGGCCCCCAGTGGCACTCGCCCCCCACACTGTGCAGAGCCCCCCCGCTGCATTATCTTACCATCCAGCGTCTTCATCACCGCCGGTCCTCCAGTCCTTGCTTGCTGTGTTCGGGTCTCACGTGACCCGGTGCGATGACGTCATCCCACTGCGACCGCCGGGTCACATGAGACCGGGAACGCAGCGCGTGAGGATGGACTGGAGGACCCGCGGTGATGAAGACGCTGGATGGTAAGATAATGCAGCGGGGGGTCTCTGCACAGTGTGGGGGGAGAGTGACGGGGGCTGCTGTATACCTCTGGGGGCCTGCTGTATACCTCTGGGGGCCTGCTGTATACCACTGGGGGCCTGCTGTATACCTCTGGGGGCCTGCTGTATACACTGGGTCCTGCTGTATACCTCTGGGGGCCTGCTGTATACCTCTGGGGGCCTGCTGTATACCTCTGGGGGCCTGCTGTATACCACTGGGGGCCTGCTGTATACCTCTGGGGGCCTGCTGTATACCACTGGGGCCTGCTGTATACCTCTGGGGGCCTGCTGTATACCTCTGGGGGCCTGCTGTATACCACTGGGGGCCTGCTGTATACCTCTGGGGGCCTGCTGTATACCACTGGGGGCCTGCTGTATACCACTGGGGGCCTGCTGTATACCATACTGCTGGGGCCTGTATAACACTGGGGGGGCATGTATACTTCACTGCTGGGGCTGTATACACTGGGGGGACCTGTATACCTACTGCTGGGGGCTGTATACCTGTCCTGGTGGCTGTATACCATACTACTGGGGCCTGTATACCACTGGGAGGCCTGTATACCACACTGCTGGGGCTGTATACCTCACTGCTGGGGGTTGTATACCTGTGCTGGGGTCGACCCTCGGCTTATACGGAGTCAATAAATTTTCCTAGTTTTTGGGGGCAAAAGTAGGGGGTCGGCTTATACATGGATCGGCTTATACACGAGTATATATGGTATATAAAAGTTCAAATCACCCCCCTTTTCCCCCAATTACAATAAAAGTATTCAAAAAATGTAAAAAATACATGTTTGGTATCGCCGTGTTCAAAATCGCCTGATCTATCATCATATTAAATCCGTTAATGAGAGCCAAAATTTCATTTTTTTTGGTCGCTGCAACATTGCTATAAAATGCAATAACGGGCGATCAAAGCTGCAAATCCCCCAAAAGTGGTATGATTAGAAACGTTAGCTCAAGACGCAATAAATAAGCCATTACACAGCCCCAGATCCCAAAAAATGAGAACGCTACGGGTCGCAGAACATGGCGCAAAAAGTCAGTTTTTGTTTTTTTCAAACTTCTGAATATTTTTTCAGCACATAGATACCAATAAATGTACACATGTTGGGTGTCTAGAACTCGTACCGATCTGAGGTATCACCCCGTCATGTCGGTTTTACCATATAGTGAACATGGCGACTAAAATACCCAAAAAACCAACGTGTCATTGCACTTTTTTGCAATTTCACTGCATTTAGAATTTTTTTGCAATTTCCCTGTATACTAATGGTAAAATAAATGATTGCATATGAAAGTACAACTCGTCCCACAAAAAACAAGCTGTCATATGTCTATATTGACGGAAAAATAAAAAAGTTATGGCTCTTGGAAACAGGGGAGCAAAAAACGAAAATGAAAAACGAAAAATGCCCGGGTCATGAAGGGGTTAATGGTAACTCGCTATGTTCCCTTCTGTTCTTCCTAACACTTCCGCTGGCTCCCGTCCCTCTCCCTAGGGCGCTGCACAGCTCAGATCAGTCTTTCCTGGCTCTGGGCCTGGCTTGGTCCCAGCAACCAGCTCTTTTAGGCTCTTCAGTCCTAGCTCACTGACCTTCTGTCTTAACTGAACTGAACTCTCTGACTGAACTGTTCTTCCTTACTGTCTGAAATTGATTGCTTGACTCCTCCCTCAGACCTGGATCTTTATAGGGGATCTGGCTTAAGGACAGCCAGTGGGGTTCCCCCTCCAGCCTAGAGTGAAAAGGTATTGTGTGCTGTGTGTGCCCAGGTGTACATGTGGAGCCCACTGGGACGGGGTACTCGGTACCGGACCTGGGTATCACGGGGGTATCACGGCAGTCTTGGTCCGGACCGTGTCCCGAGCCCACAAGTAAACGTTGGAGGTTATTTACATGGGATAAAGTCGTGACGCCACCCGTGGTATGTGGTCAGGGTGACCACTGCTGCTGCAGAACCTCCGGGGTTGATGGATTGCAACCTGTGATGTGACGGCTCTCCACATCCATAGCCTGGTCCCCGGGAAAGTAGTGATGATGACACTTTGTGAGGGAGAACAGGGTTTGCAAGGATTACACAGACTCATGGTTTTGTAGTCTTCCAAGTCTTTACTGAAGCAGATGGTAATTCAGCTGAGTCCTGTCCACGGAGTCTGTACAGGGGTCCCGGGTTGCTCCCACCTTGGCCAGGTCCTTTGGCTCCCTGTCCCTGCGCTGTGTGTGTGGCCCTGCTGCCGCTTTAGCTAAGCTGCCGGCCCTTTCTCCCCTCACGGGTACCAACTTGCTGGACAACTTGAGTCTTATTCCGTGTTCCTGACCCCGCCGTGTGGCTTTGCTGTGGTACAGTGAAGATGTGGTACCTTCACTAATCTGGTGTTCACTGTGCTGTTTGAGTCAGTCACAGATCGGATCCGGTATACGTTCTATGCGTTTCTCTGGGTGAGTCTCAGGGGACTCGGTCTCCCAGGTGTGTTCTCTCTGCTCCTTCTCCTTTCCGCAGACCCTGGCATGGCCTGGAACTGGACAGTTGACCATGAGGTGAGCCTAATGCAGCTCTTTAGACCAAAGTCTTTCTTCCTCAGTGCTGCCCCGCACTGAACTAACTGCCACTTCCTATCCATACCAGAATATATAGGGAAGTAGCTTTAGCTCCCCTTCTGGCCTGGAGGCGCTAGTGTAGTGTTGTGGGTTTGTGGGGAGTTAACCCTTTGTGGTGTTACTGTGGCACATGAACCCTGGAGTGCCACATTCCCCCTTAATGAAGAACAGTACTCCGGGACTGTAGGAAAAACAAACAAACAACATATCAATAAAATTAATATATACAAAGTCTCAAAAGAAAAAAATACAAAAACTACTGAAATGCAAAAAGAGTCCAAAAAGTTCAAAACAAATCAGTCCTTCCGGGGATTTAGTCTATTGCCTCCGGGGCTGGTATAAATATACAATTAGTCTTTACCACAACCAGTTCCATGGTAAGTATGGTCCATGTTAAATAAGGAGAAAATGTTCAAGAATACGTAAAGAGTTCATACAGTATAGTCTCTGTAGGTACTGGGCTTTTAACGTTGCAACTAATATAACAAGTCTCTACGCATGTATCTGGTTTAAGTGCAGTAGGCTCCTAAGCCCTCGGGTCACCGCATAAGAGGCCAAGTTCTTAATCTCCGTGGCTGCCACCTAACACCAGGCTACTTTCACCCTTTTTGTAAACTTTACCGGGTTCTATTTAACTTCATAACAAACATATTTACATTTCACATTTGATTCCACACTTTATTCCTTGTACCTAGCCGGTATCTGACCCTGGGTACTACGCTGTGATCTGCGTAATGCTGGTGTACTGAGTTTACTTAGCCTAAAGCTTTGGATGAACGTGTACCTATTTGGAGTATCTGCTACTACTGAGGATGGAGATCTGACAGTAGGACTGGAAAGCCCACTGGGACCAGGAATTGGGTCTTCCTCTACAGGCTCAACTTCCAGTTCTTCATGTCTTGGGACTTCTTGTGGTATGGGTTCTGGCATTGATTCTACCATTGGAGAGAAGGCAATCATGGGGACTACAACTGCTTCATAGTAATTTGGCCATGTTTTGGGGAAATCTCCTAAAACGGTATGGAACACATCCTCTTTTTTCCTGACAGGTTGGACCTGTACAGGTAAAGTTACTTCTGGTGTCTTCAGGGTTTCAGGTCATGGTTTGAGATGGTCTCTTGACACAACTGCTGATGTTCTTCCTTCGTCCTTCCTGATTAGACTCACTTTGGCATTGTCTAAAGTTGATGGTAAGACTGTATATGGGGTGGTTTCCCACTGATTATCCAATTTGTTGGTGCATCTCTTTCTCTTGAGAACTTGCTCACCAGGTTGTAATGGGGTTGCTAGAGCATGTTGGTTAAAGGTTCTCTTTTGTCTTTCTCTAGCATGCTGGAGACTTTACTCTACGCACTCTTGTACTTGGCGATACTGCTGTTGACGTAGGGTATCCCAATTAGATCCTTCAACTTCTGCATCTAGCTTTAGAATTCCCATATCTAAATCAATTGGCAGCTTACCGGGCCTTGCTCGCATAAGGTAGACTGGGGTGCAGTTTGTAGAACTCACCGGGACATGGTTGTACAAGTCTACCAAGTCGGGTAATTCCTCTGGCCATTGATTTCTCTCTGACTCTGGAAATGTTTTCAACAGGTCAATCACAATATGGTTCATCTTTTCGCATAAGCCATTGGTTGGGGATGATAGGCTGTCGTGCGGATATTCTTACAGCCGTACATGTTGCAGAATTCTTGGAAAATCTCTGAGTCGAAAGCTGAACCTTGATCTAAAAGGACTTGTCCCAGGTAGCCATGAGGTCTACAGAAATGTGTCTGAAATGCTTTTCAGCTGTCTTCGCTGTCAGGACCTTGATGGGTACCACCACTAAGAAGTGGGAGTAATGGTCCACGATGGTTAAGCATAGACATTGCCTGACCAGCTTGGTGACAACTTGACGTGGTCTAACGCAACTAACTCAAGTGGTTGCTTGGTTACTATGGACTGGAGTGTCGCTCTCTGACTCTGTTGATCCTTTCTTCTGAGGTTGTACGAGCCACATTTTCTACACCAATCTTCAATTGATTTTCTCATGCCAACCCAGTAGAATCTCTCCCTTAACACTAGAAGTCCCAGACATGGGTCATTTGACCTTTTTACCATTGAAAACCAAGGATCCTTTTAATTCCCGGGACTTCTAGTGTTAAGAGCACATCCAACTTCTTCCATCCAAAATGACCTGCACCGTCGTGGTAGGCTTCTAAGACCATTTTGACGTCTCTCTTGGGTACGATAATCTGCCGGACAAACTCATGTGTTTTAGGGTTGGTGTGCCTTGTGCAGAGCTTTCATTGATATAGGAACAACTTGCTTCTCTCTTTCTAGAGTTGTTGGGTCTCAGCTGGAGGGTTCTGATTAGGGCTTCAAAGCTGGATCGCTATCCTCGGTGTCAGCCCATCCATGGTGCGCTAAAGGGTTGAGATTTGCCTGCTGTTGTTTTTGGTAGATGTCGGGTTGATACTCTTCTACCTTAAACCGGTGAAAGGCCGGTAGTTCAATTTTTTCCAGCTCCTCCGGTTCCTCTTCCACGTCTTTCAGGTGTGGCATCCGGGATAAGGCATCTGCATTCCCGTTCTTGCGGCCTGCCCTATATTTGATGACAAAATTATAGTTAGACAGCCGGGCTATCCATCGCTGCTCCAACGCACCTAATTTTGCTGAGTCCAGGTGGGTCAATGGGTTGTTATCAGTGTAGATGGTGAATTCTGCAGCTGCCAGATAGTGCTTGAAACACTCGGTTACAGCCCAAACTACTGCCAGTAGTTCTAACTTGAAGGAACTGTAATTCTCAGGGTTTCCTTCCGTAGGCCGGAGTTTCGTGCTTGCAAAGGCAATAACTCTCTCTTTGCCTCCTTGCTTCTGTGACAGTACTTCTCCCAGCCCCACGTTGCTGGCATCCGTGTACAGAATGAAGGGTTGATGGTAATCTGGATACGCCATGATTTCCTCTCCTATCAGCGCCCACTTTAGCTTTTTGAAGGGCTCTTCCCTCTCATCACTCCACTGGTAAGGGGGATTACGGGTTGAAGACCTTTTTGACTGTCCTACTAGGATGTCTTGTAGGGGAGCTGCTAACTTTGTGAACCCTCTGATAAATTTTCTTTAATAGCCCACCAGTCCCAGGAATTGCCTCACTTCTTTCACATTACTGGGTCTTGGCCAATCCCTTATTACTGTGACTTTATCAGGATCCGGTGCTACTCCCTCTGAACTCATGACATGTCCCAGGTACTGCACCTTTGGCTTGAGAAGGTGGCACTTGAATGGTTTGATCTTCATACCGTTTCTGGACAAGGCTTCAAACACTTCTGCCAGGTCTTGTAGATGTTGTTCATATGTCCTGGAGTAGACTATGACATCATCCAGGTACAGGAGGACAGTTTCAAAGTTCTTATGTCCTAGGCAGCTCTCCATCAGGCATTGGAAGGTACCAGGTGCGTTGCAGAGTTCAAACGGCATACAATTGGACTCACAGAGGCCCATCAGAATAGTAAACGCTGTCTTCTCCTTGTCAGCCTCTGCCACAGGAACTTGCCAATACCCACTAGTCGGATCTAGGGTGGAAAGGTAGTTAGCAGATTTTAATGTGGCTAATGACTCCTCGATCGTAGGTAACGGGTATACATCCTTGTGTGTAATGTGGTTGATCTGCCGGTAGTCTACGCACATTCTCATGGTCCTGTCCTTCTTTCTAACCAACACTAAGGGCGCTGCCCAGGGTCTACAACTGTCCCTTATTACACCTGCAGTTTTCATCTCTTTGAGCATGTCTTTGGTGGTTTGATAGTGAGCGGGTGGTAATGGTCTATACCTCTCTTTTGTAGGCTGATGGTTACCTGTGGGTATAGTGTGTTGTACCCTTTTAATTTGCCCAAAGTCTAACGGATGTTTGCTGAATATCTGCTCATATTCTTTTACTAACTGGTATGCTCCATGCTTTTGAAGGGAAGGTGTAGAATTAGTACCCATGTGTAGTTTCTGGCACCAATCCTCCAGCCATTGTCATCCGCCTGACTTGACGGGTTCAAGGGTTCGACAGCTGTGATCGCATTGTTATCAACTGTAAATTATTTAGCCGTGGTAGCACACTTCGGTACAGTGACCTCATCTTCCCCGCAATTTAGAAGGCATAATGGCACTCTTCCCCGGTGTACCTCAACTACTCCTCTTGCCGTCAGTATAGTGGGCCTACTGTCTGAGTACACTGGTTCTACCAGGGCTTGATAGTCTCGCCCTTTAATGCCTATTGCGGCTCTACACCAAACCAACATTTCAGTTTTGGGAGGTATTACAATGGGTATCGGATCACTTACCCTTACACTGCCAATTTCACCTCCTGGTATTTCTATCTGTTGTTTCAGCATCAAGACTTTTATTTCTTTTTGCAGGAGTCTCTGTTGCCCAGTTCTGGCAGTGTCGGCGATCTGCTGTAAGACAGTAATTACCTCGGAAAAACAATTTTCAATTACATTCATTCCTAGCAACATTACTGGTTCACGTTCTCGCCGGTCAACATCTACAATAATAATGCCCTGATTCTTTAATTCTACCTTCCCACTCTGGTCATTTCTCTGAACCCAACTTGTGGTATTATTTCACTATTGTTAGCCCGTAAGTTCAATGCAAAGTTAGATGGACCACTACTAATGTCTGAAGCAGCCCAGTACCTTTTGTAGAGAAGATATGGAATTGATGTTATCTGGGACCCGGTATCCAACAAGACGCTGAAGGGAATGCCATCCAACATGATAGGGATGACACGACGTCCTCTCACGAACTTGTCATACCAGGCTGCAGGACCTTGAGAGTTTATACCTGAGGAGCGGCCCGCCTTCCCAGGGGATCCTGTTTTAAAGCACATTCCCGGGCAAAGTGACCTGGTTCCTTGCAATGGTGGCAAATGGGCTGTCCATCCGGCTGATAACGGTCGCTGGGTCGTCCTCTCATCACTTGGTACTTCCTGGGCCTCATCCACGAGACATCCTCCTTACTGGTCACCAACTCGATCTTGGGTGCAGCCTTGGATCCACGCAGCTCCTTGATGTCTTTAGCCATGGAAACAACAGTGTCCATCATGGCATCTAGCTTTTGGTTGAGGGCCTCATTAAAGATAGGCTCTTTGCGGTCAGCAGCAGTCCCTAACATGGTAGATGTCACTGATGCTCCTGGCTACTGAGGTGCTGCTGGAGCTCCTCTATCTGCTGGAGGCGGATGGCTCTATCTTTTAGCTGGGCAAAAGTTATTCCAGGATTTTGGATGGTCATCATGCTCAAATGTCCTCTGAGGGAAGGGGATAGGAGGCCCTCTATGAACTGATCTATCAGCATTTTATCAGCTCCTGGGGCTAAGGCAAGTTCTGCTAATTTGAGTGCTTTGAGTGCATCCTGCAGGTTTAAGGCATAGTCTCTAGCACTCTATTTAGGCTTTTGTTGGCATCCAAAGAACCTCGTTTTAGCCCGTGTGTCAGCACTAGACTCAAATGCTGCTTTCAGTCCAGCCACAAGATGCTCTACAGTGTCTTTGTCTGTGTCCGGCCAGGACCTAACTTCTCGCTGTGCATTGCCAGTTAGCTGCCTAATAATCATACCGACACGCTGGGCCTCTGGGGCAGTAGTGATGATGACAGTTTGTGAGGGAGCATGCAAAAAATAGTAATGGCGGTCTGATTAGGAGCGCGCTAAGGATCAGACATATAAGATGTGTTAATAAATGGCAAACCTTTTATTAATTTCTTAGTTCCATCCACAGCTCTACTACGCGTTTCAACTGTATGAAACAGTCTTCATCAGGTGGTGTCACCACCACCTGATGAAGACTGTTTCATACAGTTGAAACGCGTAGTGGAGCTGTGAGGGGAACTAAGAAATTAATAAAAGGTTTGCCATTTATTAACACATCTTATATGTCTGATCCTTAGAGCGCTCCTAATCAGACCGCCATTACTATTTTTTGCATGAAAACTACTCCCTTTGTGAGGGACTGGCGGCTGGAGCAGCTCAGGAACAGCACAAACGATCTGTCTTGAGGACCTGGCGTTTCTCTGGTAACCCACAACAAAGAGCGGTGACACAAATTCGGTTTTGCGGTCACGTGACCGAATAGGTCCGGTTCCGAGGACCAGGAGAGCGGAGAGGCAGCGCACATACCACCAGCAGCGGAGGCTGGTAAACCGGATAAGGTAAGTGGCCACCTACCCACGCCACTTAGACGTTTTTAATAAGGGGATCCTACACATTTGCGCCCCTCTTTTTGTTTTGCAGTTTGTGAGGGAGAACAGGGTTTGCAAGGATTACACAGACTCACGGTTTTGTAGTTTTCCAAGTCTTTACTGAAGCAGATGGTAATTCAGCTGAGTACTGTCCACGGAGTCTGTACAGGGGCCGGGTTGCTCTCACCTAGGCCGGGTCCTTTGGCTCCCTGTTCCTGCGCTGTGTGTGTGGCCCTGCTGCCGCTTTAGTTAAGCTGCCAGCCCTTTCTCCCCTCATGGGTACCAACTTGCTAGACAACTTGAGTCTTATTCCGTGTTCCTGACCCTGCCCTGTTGCTTCGCTGTGGTACAGTGAAGATGTGGGACCTTCACTAATCCAGTGTTCACTGTGCTGTTTGTGTCAGTCACAGCATCGGATCTGGTATCCGTTCTATGCCCTTCTCTGGGGTTAGTCTCAGGGACTCGGTCTCCCAGGTGTGTTCCTCTCTGCTCCTTCTCCTTTCCTCAGACCCTGGCTTGGCCTGGAACTGGACAGTGGACCGTGGGGTGAGACTAACGCAGCTCTTTTACACCAAGGTCTTTCTTCCTCAGTGCTGCCCCGCACTGAACTAACTGCGACTTCCTCTCCACACCAGAATATATAGGGAAGCAGCTTTAGCTCCCCCTTCTGGCCTGGAGGCGCTAGTGTAGTGTTGTGGGTTGTGTGGGGAGTTAACCCTTTGTGGTGTTACTGTGGCATATGAACCCTGGGGTGCCACATACATCCCTCCCTGCAGTGGTGAGTCCTGTGGCAATCCCTGCAGGGGTGCCACATTTACATCACCACAATTGGTGCACCACTGACCATTTAGCCACAAGAGAACAGTAATTGCTGGCGTCACCTTCACATATTCATCACTAGGGATGAGCGAATCCGACCTGTAAAGTTTGGTATTCATATCAAATGTCTAGTGTCTAATGCTGAAACCTGAACCTGGACTTCTAATTATATGTCTAGTTCCTGTTCAGGTTTGTCACCTGAACAAAATTAGTTGAAAGTCAACAGCATGGTCAATCACTAAGCTTTTAGGCTATGGGCACTTCTGGAGCCATTGCAGCCATGCCAAGTATTGGCATAAAATAACAAACAGAGGGAAACTATTACTGAATTGCTGTTTATGCTTGATTGTGCCTCACAAAAAGTAGAATAGAAAGAGTAAAAAAATATTATATGGCCCAAAATGGTATAAAAATTCCATCTCATGCGACAAAAAACATGCCACAAGTCATATGACGCGTTTTTGTGCCATAGTAGCCAAATCTTAAAAAAATATATAAATCTGATATTGCTGTGATCACACTGACCTGACAAATCAACTAATCACTTATACTGCAAGGTGAATGGCGTGAAAATTGTAATAAAGCCAACTGTTCAACTGCTGCTGATTAATGAATTCTTAAATGCTGAGACCCGAGGATCTTAATGGACATGGTTAGTCAAAAAGGTGCAGCTCATCAATACATATTTATACCTTGAAATAATTTGAAAAAAATTCTTGCAGCACACAGCTACTACCAATGATGTACAAATGCTATAAGCTATATGTATTTGAGGGAAAAGTTTTTTAAAAAAAACTCAAAAATTCTAATTTTTTATTTCTGAAGTTCTTAGTACACACATTGGCCAATGTCTGCTTGCTCATCAACTGCGACAAAGTGACTTCAGGTCTGATGAGTCCTACGCTGATATCCCTATCCTCCTTGTCCACCCCCACTTCTCAGTGGGCAGACACCATCTAGACCCTCGATCACCTGTAGGTTAATGAGGGTGCATATTGCAGCAAGAAGCCTGCAACTCCATATGATAAATAACAAGAAAAAAACTGCACAGCACTCACAGACTAGTGTGAGTGCTGTGCAGTTTTTTCCTTGTTATTTATACCTTGAGATATCAAGCTCATGCGCACTTATAACCCCTGTAAGGAAAATAACAACTTCAACTAGAATAGCAAGTGGATAATATTTATGCAAGTGAAAACCAGTTGGACAATAAAGAGACAGAGCAAGTTACAAAAATTACAGACCAGGAACAATGACACTGTGAGGGACAGACAGTAGCTACGGTACATAAGATCTAAGGCTGGCTTCACACTACGTTTTTTACCATCCTGGTCTGTTCATTTTTGAAACAAGCAGAACAGGATCGTTTTTGCCTCCCATACATCTCTATGGGGCCGGACTGGTCCTATTTGGCCATCCAGTTTTGTGTATCCGGTGCAGGATTAGTTTCTGTCCTGTTTTTCACCGATCCCAAAAACGATGTTTGCATCATTTTTGGGTTCCGGTAACGAAACAGGACAGAAACAAATCCAGTCTGGTACGGCACACTTAGCATAAGGGCCTATGGAGCTGGATCTGGGAAACAACAGAATCATTTCCCAGATCCGGTTCCAGGGTACAGAGCATGTGCAGGACAGGAGCACAGCTCTGTACCCATAGTACATCTTTGCAATATCACTTTAGCAGTTTATCTACATACACTGCTAAATTGATATTAAATAAAGGGATGGGTAAAAATAAAAAATAATAAATTCTCACCTTTCCACCAACCCCGAGTGTCCAGTGCTGAATACATCTCCCGGAAGCTCGAGGACCTTATGACTCACCGTTGCAGGGTCGCAGGTCTCAAACGTTGATTCCCTCGTCACGGCTCCACGCCTGAGGCTGTGGGGCCCGGTGGTCAAATGAAAAGGGATTAAAGGATGGGGATGTTTCTTGATTGTCGTGACGCCACCTGTGTGTATCCGGTGATGGCACCGGCGCTGCGTGGGCCTTTGGGGATGTGTGTCAGCTGGATGGGATGCTCCCCACAGGATGAGCAGGAGTCCCCGGGGCCAGGAGCTGTACCGGATGGAATACGGCAGCTCAGTTGTTTTGAGTGCAAGGAGAGCAACATTTCTGGAAGAAATGCACTGACACCAGATTCCTCTGTAATGGGTCTTTACTGTACGATTGGTGTGGTACACGGCATACAGTCTGTAGGTAACGGACCAGGTAACGGACCTTTATCTAACCGTTCTACTCTGATTGCCTTGCTGCCTTAGTGCACCGGATCGGGTACTGGGCGGACTTCAGCTTAGTTAAGTTAACCAAAGAAGAGTCCTGCGGCCCAATGGTGGGTACCTCGCCGGTAAGACTGCTGATTTAGGGCTGTAGTCAGGCGCTCGAAAAAGCCACTCCGTCACTCCGGTTTGCAGAACAGCGGTAGACGTCTGTTTGCCTCGGATCCGGTGTCCGGTGAGATTGGGCATGGGTGTCTTTTACCCGTTGCTTAGTTGCTTTTGTTGTCCATGTTCCGGTCTGAGTCACCGCTTGATGGTGCTCTGCCGGTAAGGTTTCTGTACCAGGGCTGCATGGCACTGTGCAGGTCCCTGATCCTTCTTTCCTTCCCCTTCTTCCACTACTCCTACGTTTCTAACTTTCCCCACACTGCACCTTTCACTCCTCCTACCAGGACCTAATTGGCCCTCTACCTCTGAGTGATGCATGTGGTGTATGAAGCTCTGGGTTTAACTATTTCATCACTGAGATGGAAGATATTACATCTTCAGTCAGAGATGCAATACCTTCCTGTGACGCACTCGTTGCGGGGTGCCACACTTACATGAGGTCACCGGGAGGTGCAGGGAAACCCGATCACATGACTGCATCAGTGTGCGGGCTATAAATCTTTAAATCGCGCTGATGCGGTTATAAGATTGGGTTGCCCACGCCCCTCCCGGTGACATCATGCAAGGTCCTCAAACTGCTGGAAGATATATTAAGCATGGGCCACTCGGGAGTCGCCGGAAAGGTGACAATTTATGATTTTTTATTTTTAACCATCCCTTTATTTAATATCACTTTAGCAGTGTATGTAGATACACTGCTAAAGTGATATTACACAGCGCTGACAGCACTGCACAGCTGACAGCACAGCACATCTGGAGTTGCCAATCCGGTGCTGTCCATTCCTGTTTGTTGGATCCTGCAAAAAACAGGATCCAACGAACAGGAACAAAAACGTAGTGTGAAGCCAGCCTAAGCCCTTATTGACTTGGGTACGTAAAAGTGCTCAGCAAGTCCTCAATTACAAGGGGAACAATCCATGTCCATAATAAATGTCTGTTTATTATACCTTGCATCTGCTCTAGTTTGTCATGTATATATTTGAGTTTCTTTCAATATTTTGTCATACCATGTCTGATGAAGGGACCTGAGACGTCTCAAAAGCTCGCCTTGCAACATCACTTATCTTATTTTTTTTAGCAATTAAAAGGTATCACAACTACAAGATTATTATCTTATTTCTCCCACTGAGAGCAATCAACATTTTGTAAAATTCTGTGATGTACCTGTGGGTTCAAGGTGCACAACACACAGCTAAATAAATTCCTTGGGGTCTATTTTCCAGAATGGGGTCACTTGTGGTGAAATTCTATTGTGTAGGTACACCAAGGGCTAACCAACTGCAACATGACATCTACAGATCATTTTATCAAAATCTGCCCTCAAAATGTCACTCCTTCCCTTCCGAGACCTGCCGTGCCCCAAACAGTGGTTTCTGCCACATGTGCAGTATCATCAAACTCAGGACATAATTAACAAACACATTTTGAGGTCCATTTTATCCTACTGCCCCTTGTGAAAACTAAATAAATTGAGCCTAAAAGAAGATTTTTTGTGGAAAAAGATATATTTTCATTTTCACAGTTCAATATGTGAAGCACTGGCGGGGTTTAAAGTGCTGACCACACAGCTGGGTAAATTCCTTGGGCGATCTAGTTTTCAAAATGCGGTCAAATGTGGGGTAACACTACTGTTTAGACACATCAGGGGCTCTCCAAATGCGACATGGCGTCAGCTAACGATTCTAGCTAATTTTCCATTCAAAAAGTCAAATGACGCTACTTCCCTTAACAGCCCTGCTGTGCACCCGAACAGTAGTTTTTTGCCACATATGTGGTATCAGTATACTCAGGATAATTTGCCCCACACATTTTGAGGGCCATTTTATCCTGTTGCCCCTGAAAAAATTGAGCTTAAAGGAAACTTTTTTGTGGAAATAAAATATTTTACATTTTCACAGCTAGATACATTTCTTGGGGGGTTTAGTTTAAAAATGAGGTCACATGTTGGGGAGCTTCAGTGTTAGACACATCAGGGACTCTCCAGACGCGACATGGTGTCCGCTAATGACTCCAGCTAATTTTCCATTCAAAAGTTCAAATCACACTCCTTATCTTCCAACCCCTGCCATGCACCCAAACAAGGGTTTTTACGCCCATATGAGGTATCAGTGTGCTCAGTACAAATTGCACACCAAATAGTGGGTCTATTTTATCCTATTGTCCCTGTGAAAATGAAAAAAACTGAGCCTAAAAGAATACTTTTGTGGAAAATTTTTTTTTTTGTAATTTTTAGGGCTCAACGTTATAAAATTCTGTAAGACACCTAGGGGTTAAAAGTGTTCACCACCATCTAGATAAATACCTTAGATGGCCTAGTTTTTAAAATAACATATGGAGGGTTTCTACTGTTTAGGGGCTCTCCAAAGGCCACATTGTGTCCACTAAAGATTCCAGCGAATTTTTCATTCAAAAAACCAAATGACACTCCATTGCTTCCGAACCCCGTCGTGAGCCCAAACAACAGTTTTAAGCGACATGTGGGGTATCAGTGTGCTCCAGACATATTTCACAACACATTTTAGGGTCCCTTTTGTCATGTTGTCCTTGTGACAATTAAAGAAATAGCCCCAAAGACCATTTTTGTGGAAAAAAAGTACTTTTTCATTTTCATGGCTCAAAGTATGAAGCACCTGGAGGTTCAGAGTGTTCACCACATATCTAGATAAATTCATTGGGGGATCTAGTTTCCAATAGTGTCATCTAATGACTCCAGAAAATTTTCCACTCAAATGATGCTCCTTCCCTTCCAAGCTTTGCTGTGTGCCCAAAAAGCTGTTTTTGGCCACATTTGGGGTATTATCATACTCAGATGACATTGTGCAACAAATGTTATGGTCCATTTTGTCATGTTACCTTTGTAAAAATGCAGTATTTGAGGCTAAAGTAAAAATTTCATTTTTTCCATCATCATTGCTTAGTTCATGTGAAGCACCTAAAGGGTTAATAACCTTCTTGAATGTGGTTTTGAGTAGCTTGAGGTGTTCAGTTTTTAAAATGGCGTCACTTATAGGTATTTTCTGTCATATAGGCCCCTCAAAGTTACTTCAAATGTGATGTGATCCCAAAAAAAAGTGGCTTTGTAGATTTTGTTGGAAAAATGAGAAATTGCTGATGAAATTTGAACCCTTCTAACTTCCTAACAAAAAAAATGTTGTTTCCAAAGTTCTGCCGATATCAATTAGACATGAGGAAAATGTTATTTTTTAACTATTTTGTGTTACATGACTCCGATTTAATGGTGAAAATATAAAGTTTGAAAATTGCTAAATATTTAAAATTTTCGCCAAAATTTCCATTTTTTTTCACAAATAAATGCAAAAATGTTTCTCCTAAATTT
Organism: Allobates femoralis; assembly: GCA_033576535.1. Taxonomy (NCBI): domain Eukaryota; kingdom Metazoa; phylum Chordata; class Amphibia; order Anura; family Aromobatidae; genus Allobates; species Allobates femoralis. The sequence goes on along the minus strand of JARQOC010000003.1, from coordinate 111,442,858 downwards.
ACACTAAAATGAAGTCCAATATGTCACGAAAAAACAATCTCAGAATCACTAGGATCTGTTGAAATCTGCCACAGACATAACCTCATAAAGTGACGCTGGTCAGAATTGAAAAAAATGGCCTGGTCATTAGGGTCAAAACAAACTGGGGAGGATGAAGGGGTTAAAATTAACTTTGTTCATAGGAAAACCCCTTTAATATTTGCCCACATTTCTTGCAACAACTAAATAAAAAAAAATTAAAAGAATAAAGTACAGAAATGACTGACCGCTTAGATCAGACTATGTACTGGCTCCCTGCAGTGTCGGGATAGATCTGCAGCAGGACTCCTGCAGGGACTGAATAACTTATAGCTTGAGTTCTGCGGGTTAGACTAATGCTCATATTACTCAGAGAGAAAAAAAGGATCATTGAGTGAAGTTGGATTTTACTGTTACGTGATGGCAAATGAGGTGACAAAACTAGCAATTTTCTTGCGAAGTAAACATCAAAGTGGTACAAAGCAAGAATACTATCCAAAAAGCCTTAATCCCCATTGAAGAACTACTAGTCTATCCATCTATCTATACATAGTGGTAAACATAGAGGTAAGGCTACGGTCACACTAGAGTTGTGGCATCCACTTGAAGGATGCATTGAAGGATGCATTTTTTTGTCCTAGCGTTTACATGACGTGTGCATTTATGTTGCCTAAATTAATGGATGCGTTAATGCATGGTACATGTATGTACCATGTGTTAATGCATCTGTTAACGCATCCATTAACGCATGGTACATACATATACCATGCATTAACGAATGTGTTTCCCATAGACTCCCATGTTAACAAAAACGCATCTGTTTTTAATAACAGGCCCAAAAACACTGCATACAGCATTTCCTGTGCGCTGTCCAAAAGCGCATATCCGGGAGCTTTGAATAGAGCCGGTTGCTGAGGTAAACATCGGGTTGTCATAGGGCGCAATAGCCTCGCAGCGCAGAGCATTACCTACTGTTAACGCTATGCGCTGAGGCTAACATTTTCTAAGTTTCCAGCACTTCTGTCAGGCTAGGGTCATGACGCAAGTGTGACCCTAGCTTTAGCCAGTCAGCCAAGTAAAGTGGAGGAGTCAAGTTCAGTCAGAAGGAGAGGCGAGAACATCAACAACAGGACTGAAAGGACACGGACCCGGCAGCCTGTGCCACCATGAGGCTTATGCGAGTCTCGGGCTGCAGACTGTAGTGAAAGACAAAAGGAATCCTAGGTGTGCTCAAATTAGCGGGAATGCTGAGGGACTAGGGCAGAATCCAGGGTGCCAGCTCTGCTGAAGTGGCCAGAACGCTCTATACTCCAACCACAAAAACTGGCGGAGTGTTTATGTCCCATGACTGAACCTCCGGTGTACCGAAAAGAAGGCCGCCGTACTAGGGCTAGGGGACCAGGCAGGTTGCCCACCAGAAAGCCCATGGCAGCTGGATCGTAGCTTGCATTCGGACAAACCGAGAAGCCTATGAAAGGAACACGAAAGGGGGTGATTTGGAAAGCCATCTCGACTGCTATTAACCTACCGGAGCCGCCACTGCACTGTTTTGTAACCATCTGCCAAGAAGTGAAGTAAACCAGGTTGAAGCTCAGCACTGTGTGAGACTGTGATTTCCGCGCTGGGAGGGAGATAGACTGGTTAGCCGAGTTGGTAGCAGCAGCCTACCTGAGTGTGACTTTGAGCCCTGTCACCAGAAATTACAGTTGCCCTAGGGATCTGCTCTTCCCTTGGAGAGCTGAACCATCCTCGCTGCTACTCTCATCATCCCCAGAGGTCCCGACTGCAGCAGCCGCTATCCCGGCAGCATTCCAAGGGTAGCTTCACGACACAAAAACTGTTATTATTACTTTTATTTTATTTTTATCCATTTTTTCAATTCCCCTTTTTAACTGATCGCCCGACGAGGGGATCACAGACCTGCTCACACCACCGTGACATCCCGCAGACTCCGACGACATCAGGAGGACCCGGTTCCAAGTACCCCACGAGTCAAAAGAGTCAAAAACACTGCTATGGTATATTTTAATAGCAAAGGGAGCATTCCAGTGACTTGTAGGAGACCAATGGTAACGGCACTTCACGAACATCTCTTTAATAAATTCAGATTTAAAAACAATCAGATATAGGCCACCAAAAAACTACTACCCCCTACGCTAAAAACGTATGTGTTTTTGCGATGCCTTAACCATGATTTAGGCATTGTCAAAATGTGTCAGTTGTTAGGGGAGGAGGGGTTTGCAGGTTTATGTCTATGATTGTTTTTTAAACTAGATTTATTAAAGAGCTGTTATTAATACATCATTGCCACTGGCTTCTTACAAGTCACTGGATTACTTATTGTCATCGTGGATTTCCAGCACGCAACCAGAGCCCATCCAATCGGACTTCAGAAACCTCATCCATGGACTCTGGTTGAGCGGACTTCACTTTGTTTCCTTACACTGCTATTTTTTATCACGATACTTTGCAGTGCTGCCATTATTTTGGATTATAAAAAAATGCAGAGTCGGTAACCTAGTACCCTGTTCAACCTTTCACCCACCAGTATCTAATCTCAGTGATACTCTCCGTGCATCTAATCTCAGCACGTGATTCAGTTATCAGCATCAACTAATAAAATCAGTCCTGCCAGCCATCCTTAGTGATGTTGTCCACATCTCGATGACACTTTGCAATCATCGAATTAATCTCTCCACATTGTAATCCTAAACTTCATTCTCTCTTATCCTTTTGCTAATGCCCAAAATGGGAGATGAGGAGTGATGTCATAAACATGGAGTAGAGCCCGTCCACTTTTTCTGCAGTCGTAATGTGAGCCAGCAGCACACTAGGCAAATTTCAGCTGCTGCTCCCCCTAGTGTTAAAAAGTGGAAAATATAAACCCATTTAAAATTATTTTTCATATTTTATGCAAATAAAAAAAGTTTATTAATAAAAATATTAACACTTTAAATTTTTTTTTTTTTAATTTCTGGCACATTCCCTCTAAAGGGAACCTATGTCCCAAAACTGCCACTAGGTCTATACTTCATGCTGTTTCTGCATTCTGACAAACCCTTAGGGTATGTGCACACATGCCGGGTTAGGGTCGGTTTAGCTGTGTAAACCGCCGGTCGGTTTACATAAGTTTTATGTAAATTTATGTTAATCCAAACCGGCTTTTGGATTAACATTAAAACCTATGGAAACCGACACCCGCTGTGCACACACCGGCGGTTTACACATGCTCATCTGTTGCTAACCCGCTGGGTTCCCAGCGGGTTAGCAACGAATGTGCGTGTTCAATAAACCGGCCGGTTATGCAGTGGCTGCAAGCAGAATCATGTACTGCTTCCAGCCGCTGCATAACCGACGCCGCTAACCCGCTGTGCACCCGCCCGACACCCGCCGCACATACCCGCCAGGAAGCCGGTGGACGGCTGCAGAGCTTCCTGGCGGGTCCGCCCAGCCGCCGCCGACCCTAACCCGCCAACTTGTGCACATACCCTTAGGCTATGTGCACACTGGACATTTTTGATCCATTTTAAGGTGCTGTGTTGTTTTTTTAAACTGCACCAAAAACGGATCAGTCTCTGCATCTGCAGCAAAGTGAATGGGATTTTCAAATTCCGTTAGGGGTGCAGAAAGCACATCCAGAAAATAACAAGCATCAATTATTGCACTGTTTTCTGCTGTGCTTTCCACACCACAAGCGCACCAATGACTTACCTCCCCGGTGATCCCACGATGAGCCCCGGAGATATCTTCCTTCTGGGCATCAGTAGAACCTGCATCTATGATACTGACAGGACCTGCTCATGTTACTCAGCCTGAGAGTCATATGACCAGGTCCTTTTGATTTCCCAGAAGGAACACATCCCTGGTGCTCGCCGTAGGATCTCCAAGGAGGGTTAAAAACTGTGTGTGTGTCTCTGTCTGTTGGTACAGATAAGATGAAATCTTACCCTGGCACACGTGAAAAAATGAGGAGGAAGAGAGAGAACTTCTTTTTGGATTTTTATTCTTTTATACATGATAATTTTCCAGTAGTCTGACATTTCAGCCCATGTGACTCGCCTCGTGAGGGCCGTGGGACACTCGGAGCGGGGTCAGTGGACGCTGCTTGGATGTTATGGTGGTGTGACCCCCGAGCGGTCAATCAAAAGGGGAAGGGGAGTTTTCTTTGGGGATTGGTGGTGAGAAAAGGTGTCTTTAGGGAGAAGAGCACCAGACTTGGGATGCTTGTTCACGTGATGCCACCAGTGGGTTGCGGCTACTGATGGCCGCCACTGCTACACAGTTCCACTGGGTTTGGTGACAAAGCAGATTAGTTGGTAAGTGACCCACCCCAAGGCTTTAGGTACTCGGATCCTGGGCGTTGATGCTGAATATTGTCACTGGTGGCCGGTGCCCGGGCCCGTGGTCCTGGTGGTCACTGAAACACGTGGAAAAATAAAATAATAAAAATGTAATGTTCGCGACTCCACCTACGATATCTCGGTTTCTGGTGAATGCACCAGCGCCGCTCTCAGACCTCTGGGGATGATGTGGCTGCAGCTAGATGGTGTTGCTTCCCGTAGATGGAGCAGAATCCCCAGGGCAGTGCTGCCGTACAAGTTGTCGTGGTTGCAGGCACAGTGAGGTGAGTCTGCAGATGGAGTGCTGAGTGACTTCTCCCTTGTGTAAGAATAACACACCACACGTTGCTGAGTCTCTCTACGGGTTTACTGGTAACCGTCAGGCAATAAACAGGTTCACAGTCTCGGGTAGCTTGCCTGGATAGTTAACAGTGGATGAGGTGTCCTTCTGTGGCTTTCAACGGTGTTCTTTCTGGTTTATCCCGCTATTCTCTCACTTTCCTCTGTGTTACTCCTTAATTCCTCAGCGCGGCCCTGCACAGAGCCCCTTTCTTGCACCAGGCCTACGGAACTGAATAGAGTAATCCCTTAGCTGAGGGGCTCACGACCCTGCACAGAGTCCTTGGTGGAAGTGTCCTTTGGACCGGGTTGTGGCTATCTAACTGCCCACGGCCCTCCGGGTTGGCGGCTCAGGGCTGAACTCTCTTGCACTGCGCTCGGAGCCGGTTTTCTGTTAATGGATCGGGTTACCCCAGACCTGACCAGACCGGTTATCTGGCGCCGGGTTTTTGCTGACCCCAAGGATCCACCTTTTTGTCTGGGTCACCTCTCTTTCTGGGTGCCCTCCCTCTGCATCACTTGCAGGGTCCTACTTCGCTACACACTTCTCTCTCTCCTTCCCGCTCTTCACTACCCACTTATATAACCTCCCACTGGGACCGGCTATCCTGGTAATGGGTTTAACCAATTTGTCCCCTGGCTCTAAGTGTGTGAATGCGTAGGTGAAATCCACATGTGACCTCGCCTTGCAGGGAACCTGGGTCAAGGAGCTACAGCTGGTCAAAGACTTCCTCCGGTACTCTGGGGGGTCCTTGATCCCCTCCTCACACTTTCTGGCCCTCTGGTCACCACTCTCCATGGTGTCTTCCAGGTTCCGTGCTGCCATCTTGCTCCTCTGTCTGTCTCGCTCACGGTCTCCTGCTCCCTTCTTTGGGCAGTTCCCTCTCTTGGTTATGTTGACCACACAAAGGGGTGGGTCTCTCTGGCCGACTGAAAAGTCCTGCTGCACAGAAGTTCCTTTGGTGGGCGGATATGGATTTTCATGCCGCTTGGTAACCTGGCCCACGAAGGGAAGCCGCATCACTCCCTCTTTGATAGTCATGGCGCTTGTTCTTTTTGGCTAGGCAATGTTCAAAGTTCTCAAACACTGTCCTTAGGTGCACGAGACCTGCTTTACACCTCCTGGGCCGTGAGGTACTCGGATCCGGGCAACAGTTTGTGATGCCACCTGTGGTATCCGGCTATTGATGGCTGATACTGCGGTGCAGGACCTCCAGGCATGATGGGTATGCAGCTAAGGTGATATCGCTCCCCACAGGTCGAGTGGTTCCCCAGGGCAACAGGTAAAGTCTGTGGCGGTGGTAGGCCGATGGGGGTGCAGGACTGAGGGCACGGAATAACGACAGACACACAGTATGTAGTCTCCGTTACCTTTACTGGTAGTTGCAGGTAGAAACCAGGGTACTGTCCACAGGTGTTGTTGTGAATCCAGGTGGCCTGGAAGCAAGTCGGGGATGTCCTCACCCGGTGTGTTCTGAGGCCTCCCTGTTGCGCTACTTCTTGCTGGTGTGGCGCTTCGGCGATCGGGGTGGCCACATAGGGAACTGCAGCCAGGCAGAAGGTAGACAGTTTGTGCACCAGACACCCTCACAGCACACACACCCACAAGAGCACAGCACCCAACCCGGAGCCCGGGACTCTAGGAGGACAAGGGGTGGTGGGTTTAGAGGAAAGTGGGTGGGAACGCATGTAGGTGAGGTGACAGAGCACAAATAGAGGAGAAAGAGGAGGAAGGAGTTAGTAGGCCAGTGAGAGCCGAGCAGCCAAGACAAGTAGGCCAGAGTGAGTCGAGAAGTAAAGACACCAAGCAGAGAGTGACACACATCCCAGTGGGGTTGGTCTTCCTGGAGATGCAGAATCCAGAGAGTCACAGAAACCATGGAGAGAAAGCTCGTCCATAGCCGGCATCCCAGGGGATTGTGAGGAAAGAGCACTGACTAACTGATGGAGAAGTTTTCGCTATCTGTGTTGGAGTCACACGGGCTAGAAGGAGTCTGGTAACGCCTTGCAGGAAAGGGTTGCTGCAGACTAGGCACACAGCAGAATGTCGGCTGATTCACCCGGCTTCCCAGATTAACCGACGGGGAGTTTTAACTCCAAGTTGGAGTTCCTAACAAAAGGGTATGAAGCACAGCAGCAGCCACAAGGACCCACAAGGGTCCGAGCTGCCGCTATACTACCCGAGGAGACAAGAAAGAGAGACTACAGCCTGGAAGGACTTAGAAGGAGTGAGGGGTCTCAGAGTGACGGCCTGGCTGCAGTGGGTTCAGTGTTACCGGAGTGAATTGACTGTAACTTGTGTTAAGATCTGCACTGTGAACTGCTGTAAATTGTCTGAAGAGCTGACAAGTAAACCCGGTGAACCCTGCCTGAGTGTCCGTGTTTGATTCCAGGTACCCTGAACTGTATTGTATACCCTTTTTATCCTGTCAGGAGCAGCCCGACCCGCGGCGGGCTCATCCATCCGGCTGCAGCCCATCCAACCTCCTGGCAGATCAGTTCTGCAGCGGTGGTCCCATCATTGACCACAACCCGTGGGTGGCGTCATGACAAACTTTACCACTTGTATATATCCCCCTTTACTTGTGTGAACCCGGGACACGGTCCGGTACCGATTACCCCATCCAAGTGGGCTCCACACTGGTCCTGGCTGTCTGTAGCTAAGCTGCGACCATCTCTCTTTGCTGTTAAGTCTCTCACCTGTATGGCAGGTAGCTCAATCACTCCCCAGGCACCACTCCTCTAGTTACTGTCCCTGAATTCTCCGATGCTGCTTTGCCTTCTAGGCTTTGTTGTGGCTGGGAGACTTGGAATTTGCCACCCTCCGGTTTTGGCATAGAATACCCTCACAACCTCGGACTCCGGAGTCCGCTTCTGAGGCTCTACACTGGGGTGAACCTGATAACTGTCTTTACTCCCCAGGCCTGCTTCTCTCCTTCCTCAGACCCTCTCCTACAGGTCCCTCATGCTTCCTGTTCCTCTCTCTTGACTCTACCTGGGACGAGCCTAGTCCACAAGTCTTCTTCACAGTCCTCCTAGGAACTTAACTGACTAACCCCACCCCAAGGCCAGAAATTATTGGGGAGCTCCCCTGAACTCGGGTTTCAGACCTCCCCCTTCAGGTATGCAGTCAGGAAAAGTGTTGCATGCTGTGGGCTTACCTGGTGTGGATACCCCTTCTTGTTACCAAGCACGACATCACCCATCGAGGGAGGCAATGCCATTGTGGCAACCGAACTCTGGGATGCCACACATGCAAGGGCGTTCATAAGGGAATAATACTGGTAGTTATGTGTGGAAGGAATACATAAGGCCTGTGGAAGTGCCTGGAGCCCACAGGTAACTTGGATATTCTGACTTCACCGTCAGAAGGTTAGAGTAGACTCCTGTGAGCGCAGTTTTCAGATTAAATGACACCTTATGTAGTCATAGTATGGTGAGGCTGGTGCCAGCAAAAATGGTGTAGCACTTTAGTATGGCAGTAGGTTCTATAGGAAGGCCCCAATTTGTCTAATGTGGAAGTGGCTGTGATCACTGTTAAAATACTGACTTAAGTGCTGTCGGTTTGGCTTGTCATCAGATGCCTGAATACAGGAGTCACACTGTAGGAGTTGTCATCAGAAAATTAATCCAATTGTGTACTGCAAAGTCTTATTTGCGAAGTCACTTTGGTATGTGGCTCCCAACCTTGTGTAGTGAATTTGGATGGGGCTGTGTGTCTGTCTGTCTGTGTGCCCTGAAAACAGAGCGAAAAAGTAACACAAACAGATGATGCGATTGTGATGGTTTTTTTGCACAAAAAAAACTATCAACAAAAACAGAGCACAAACACTCTGTGTGAATGAGCCCTTATGCTTTCAAAAGATTTATTCTGCGTTGGCACTTTACAAATCTATCAGGACATATACGGTATGATATCACAATAAGATGTGCATGACTCCCAAAACAAATGAACATTTTTTATCTATAAATATATATATTTATTACGGTATACATGGTGAGCACCAAATAAAAGAAAAGTATCAAAAAATAAAATGGAACAATCACTGTAGTTTCAAAAAAATTGAATAAATAGATCTCAAAGCCAGATGAAATCTATAATGATAATGATAAAAAAATAGTTTGGATGGTAAAAAAACAAATAACAACAATTTAAAAAAAAAAAACATACAATTCCTTATGCAACTCTATTGAAAAAAAAATAGCGCTTGAAAAGTGAGGAGGAAGAATTCAAAATGAAGGGGCCGGCTGGGACTCTGCCACCCAAGACCCTGCGTAAAGATGGAGCCGATTGAAGCGCTATCTGACTAGAGAATAGAAGACTTAAGTTAGTTTTTATATTTGCTACATATATCTTACATTACATAATTTCTCTTCATAAGTGACCTTGTAATTGGGTTTCACTGTGAGTGATTGAATTGATTAAATTAATGAATGTACGGCTGTAGGATAATTAGCAGGATCACTCTGGTGACTTTATTGAATGAATTAACCTCTTTATTGTTATTTGTCGCCTATGTTTACATCCGCCTTATTAGACTCTGTCTACATAATAGATACCGTTATAAATGTAAACCACAATGCAAAAGCCAGCTCTGTCTCGTGACCCTGCAGACACCATTGACACATTAACACTGGTACCTTAACTGTGGCTTTGGAACAATATGTTGTTTGCGACTATTCAATGTGACATTCACTATAGCATGTTATTAAGATTGCCCCACCATTGGAATCCTCAGGTATGGATAGTTGCACTGGATTCAATGGCAGTGGCGTAACTACCGCGGTCGCAGGGGTCGCAACTGCGACCGGGCCCGCCCCCAGGGGGGGCCCACACCCCCCCGGGGGCTCGCACCCCCCCGGGGGGCCCCGTGGCCCGTGCTGACAGCCGGCCACCACGACCGCGATAGTGCCGGCCGGAGAGGAGGGAGGACGGGAAGTGAGAGCTCACTTCCTGCTGCTGTGCCCGCCCCTCCTCTCCTCCTAAGTGCTGCTTGTTCCGGGAGCCCGAGCATGGCCATGTCCGCCCCTCCTCCTGCAATGTTGAGCCCGCGGGAATCTCTGCTGCTGGGCGCATACAGCCCGGCTCCCGGGGGCAGCCAGCAGTGAATGCCGGATGGTGGAGATGCACAGGGTGCGGGTCGCGTCCTTTGTGCTGGATCTGGGCAGGAGCTCATCTGTCTGCAGATGCTGCAGGGGCTGGGGGCCATCCAGCTCGGGATCAACCACAGCAAGCTGATCCCCAGGAGAGACTTCAAGACTCTGTACCAGGACTGCACCAACGCCAGGTCAGAGACTGTATTGTGTGCCCCATATACTGTGTGCCCTCTCCATATACTGTGTGCCCCCATACTGTGCCCTCCCCATATACTTTGCGCCCACCTCATGTACTGTACGTGCCCACCCCATATACTGTACCCCCCTATATTGTGTGCCCCATATACTGTGTGCCCCCTTCCCATACTGTGCCTCCCCATCTACTAATACCCTCCCATATACTGTGCCCCCTTCTTATACTGTGTGCCCCATATACTGTGCCCACCTACCCATACTGTGTGCATGCCCACCCCTTATACTGTGCCCCCTACCCATACTGTGCATGTGTGTGCCCACCCCCTTATACTGTGTGCCCCCCATACTGTGCCCTCTCCAATACTGTGCGTGCCCCCCACCCTTATACTGATTCCTCCCCCATACTGTGCCGCCCACCTCTATACTGTGTGCCCCATAACAAGACTTCACCAACGCCAGGTCAGACTCAAATGTTCTGCGTGTGCCCCCCTCCCCACTGTGTGCCCCCATACTATGTCCTATACTGTGCCTCATACTGTCTCCATAATAGGACTTCACCAACACCAGGTTATCCTCAAAATGTTATGCATTAGTTGGCTGTATGGCTGGTGCTGTGCTGTGTGGCTGAGGCTGCGTGGCTGGCTGTGTGTGGCTGTGGCTGGCTGTGTGTGGCTGACTATGTGTCTGTGTGTGGCTGGGGCTGTGTGTCTGGCTGTGTGTGGCTGGTGCCACGTGGCTGGCTGGGGTTGGCTGTGGCTGGAGCTGCATGGCTGTGGATGGCTGTGTGTGTCTGGCTGTGTGTGGCTGATGTTGAATGGCTGTGTGGCTGGGGCTGTGTGGCTGACTGTGTCCTGTGTGTGGCTGGAGCTGTTTGGCTGTGTGTGGCTGACTGTGTCTGTGTGTGACTGGGACTGCTTGGCTGTGTGTGGCTGGTGCCACATGGCTGGCTTGGGTTGGCTGTGGCTGGAACAGCATGGCTGTGGATGGCTGTGTGTGTCTGCTGTGTGTGACTGGGGCTGCTTGGCTGTGTGTGGCTGGTGCCATGTGGCTGGCTTGGGTTGGCTGTGGCTGGAGCAGCATGGCTGTGGATGGCTGTGTGTGGCTGGCTGTGTGTGGCTGACTGTGTGTCTGTGTGTGGCTGGAGCTGTGTGTGGCTGGGCTGCTTGGCTGTGTGGCTGACTGTATGGCTGTGTGGCTGGCTGTGTGTGGCTGGTTGGATGTGTGGCTGGCTGTGGCTGTCTATGTGGCTGGCTGCACCTGTGTGTGGCTGTTTGTGTGTAGCTGGTGGCTGTCTGTGTGTGGCTGTCTGTGTGTGGCTGTCTGTGGCTGTATATGTGTGTGGCTGTGTATGTGTTTGGCTGGCTGCATCTGTGTGTGGCTGGCTGATGGCTGTCTATGTGGCTGGCTGTTTGTGTGTGGCTGTATATGTGTGGCTGGCTGTGTCTGTGTGTGGCTGTCTGTGTGGCTGGTGGCTGTTTATGTAGCTAGCTGTGTGTGGCTGTCTGGCTGTGGCTGGCTGTGTGTGTATGTGTGTGTGGCTGGCTTTGTGTGTGTGGCTGGCTGACTGTGGCTCTGTGTGTGACTGGCTGTGGCTCTGTGTGTGGCTGGCTGTGTGTCTGTGTGTCTGACCACTGGGACCCCACAATCCTGAGAAATGGAGCTTTGAAGAGCACCATGTAAATGGAGCTGTGGTTGATTATTCCCTCTGCTGAACCATTCACATGTGGCTCTTCAAATAACTTTTTTAAGAAAGGGGTGAGGGCCACAACAGGGTAAAAGCAAAATTTACGTATTGGGGCTGATGGGGCTTCTTTTCCAGGGATGCTTTTTGGTCCCAGTCCGGCCCTGGTGGGGGGGGGGGGCCCAGGTCAAAATTTCGCACCGGGGCCCACCAGACTCTAGTTACGCCACTGTTCAATGGGATGGCCTTACCGATAACTTTGCAGGCATCTCTTCAGTGATTGCCTTAAAGGGACATTGTCAGGTCATTTTTCAGTATGATACTAATTTTACCCTTGAATAGTGCCTGGGAAGATCTTTTAAAAACATGTAAAATTATTATTGTACCATTTGTAGTTTCCTTGCATTTTCACACCCTGCAGGCAGTTCCTGCATTAGTCCTCTCCATTATATTCACAGCCAAATAGTCCGGCTATATAAGTGTTATTTAAAATATCCACACCCACCCAAGCTGGTGCTCTGTCCCTCCTCTCTGTGCTCTGTGCTGGGAGGGGGAGATGTTTTCTATAATTGTAAAGGCCCAGCGCAAACACTCTTTATCAATGGCTTAATGTTTCCCCTATACAATACCTCTAGATATGAATGCAAGTCGTATTGTTTAACCGTTTGCCAGATATTTATTGGAAAATTCATATATCTATTAAAATTCTTAAAACATAATAACATCTTTAAAAATTGTGTTTAAAATGCGTTCAATTTATCTTATATAAAACGATCTGTTCCTCTAGATATTATTCTTATGTGGTCTTCTGTGTTAGCTCCAATTTCATATTTGGTTGGATATTCTTTATGTCTGTATATGGTGTCCTAAAATATATATATATATGTAATATATAAATTTCTGTATATTTGTTAAGTGGCATGTTATACTCCTGAACCACTGTAGTTTCTTACCTCTACGTGTTCTCTTCACTGGAGGCTTTCTTGGCATTCTGAATCTTTACTCCTATCTTCTACCTATTTTTAGATTTATTAACTTGAATCTTATCTTATAGTTTTATGTCTACATTCCCACATTGATATAAATAATACCTGTATTCATATGATGTATATTCCCTCTCCTTTGGGAAGTGAATGCTCCTTGTTTCCGGAGTAGTTGTTGTAACTTGTATCACCTCCTAAAGGATGGGATGGCCTTACAGATAATTTTGCAGGCATCTCTTCTGTGATTGCCTTAAAGGGAACCAACCACCCCAAATGACCCCCCCGGACTGTTAATATGTGTCCCTACACCCAGCACACACATTTGGGGCAATCGTTTTTGCTAAAAAAACTGTTTAGTCGAAGCTAAGATATATGTTTATAAAGTGTAATCAATCACGACGGATAGGTGTTACCTAGCTTTGTCCACGTGCAGTGCTCGTGCCTGTGATCCTCCTCTCCCTCCTCCCCTCTCAATTTCTAAGAGCCCGGCCGCGTCATGAAAGGGGCGGGGCTAAATCGCGTCATGAAAGGGGGCGGGGTTCGCCGCGATTTAGCCCCGCCCCTTTCATGATGCGGCCGTGCTCTTAGAAATTGAGAGGGGAGGAGGGAGAGGAGGATCACAGACACGAGCACTGCACGTGGACAAAGCTAGGTAACACCCAGCCGTCGCGATTGATTTCACTTTATAAACATATATCTTAGCTTCTACTAAACTGTTTTTTTAGCAAAAACGATTGCCCCAAATGTGTGTGCTGGGTGTAGGGACACATATTAACAGTCCGGGGGGGTCATTTGGGGTGGTTGGTTCCCTTTAAAGGGACATTGTCAGGTCATTTTTCAGTATGATACTAATTTTACCCTTGAATAGTGCCTGGGCAGATCTCTTAAAAACATGTAAAAGAATTATTGTACCATTTGTAGCTTCCTAGCATTTTCACACCCTGCAGCAGCTCCTGCATTAGTCCTCTCCATTATATTCCACAGCCAAATAGTCCGGCTATATAAGTGTTATTTAAAATATCCACACCCACCCAAGCTGGTGTTCTGTCCCTCCTCCCTTGGCTCTGTGCTGGGAGGGGGGAGATGTTTTCTCCTGCACTGTGTGCTATCTGTAAGATTTCTATTATATGAACGTTGGTTTTCTTGCATACATGTAATGTGTGTATCTGCTAAGCAAATGATAAAATGTTCTTACAATCACATAGAAATATCTCAGACTGCACATACTACACACATGCACCAGATACACACAATGAAGATCTCCAAGAGCCCAAGCACCTCCTCCCCCCCTCCTTACTGCTCTGCAATGAGACACACAGCATAAGAGATCAGAGAAAGGCAGTGCTGTGTAGTGATACATGAATATTCATTTCTTGGGGAGTGGGCAACAGAAAGCTCACTATGATTGACAGACGGAATTAATGTTTTATTTTGAAGTTTACAGAGAATAGGAGGGAAGCATAAATAATAGAAATACATGATTAGAGAGAGCTTAGAGAAAGGAGTTAGAAAATTATAGCAGTTACATATGGATTTTAGACCTGACAGATTCCCTTTAATTCTAATTTCTCCATATTAAATTAAACTGTCCTCAAGATATATTTTTAAATTAGGGTTTGCAGATCACCAAACTTCTTCCAACCTCCACCTGGTGCAGAGGGATCAAGGGATCTGCCACCCTGGTCCTGGAGGGTGCTGTGTCTTTATATGCATATGTTGAAGTGTTTATATATTTGTATGTAAACTATGTATGTGTAATTATATGTGTGTGGACACCTAGTGGTCAAGGTTTGGGCTGCTCCCCAACTTTCCTGAGGTAGGGAAGTAGTTAAAGATAGTACTACACCCCATATGGATGGGGCCTTGTTATTAAAATGGACTGGTAGTTTAGATTTAGCAGAAAAGTCCCCAAGGACAATATAGAAGCATGCTGTCGAAAGCAATGGTGAAAAGCCCAACATTTAATTTGACTGGACCTTCTGGATTACCCCAGCATTGGAGTGCAAGAATTGGGACATAGGCCCAGGACGTGTGTGAGTGTAACCCTGTCTGCGTTGCTGCTTGACCTCTGCCTTGTATGGGCCCATGGGGCGTAACTAACCCCTCCAATACCTGTTGCAGTGAACTTCAATATAGACTCAGGCAAACAGGTCATCATGGTGTCAGTGGTTAATGAACTTTGTATAAAAGTTGCCCTGGGTGTTCTCTGAACAGATCAATGTGGATAAGATAAGTCTGGAGCCATAAGCGACTGTATGATTTAACCAGGAAAAACTGTGGTGTTGGAAAGATGGAACGATGGGCTACAGTTAGCTGTGGAGGTGTTGGAACAAAGGGAGCAGTCTGCCTCAAATTATAATGAAGAAAACTACCCTGTGAAACTAACTTTGATGATGTGTGCTTGTGATGTTCCCAACAGTTCAAGTAAAATATTGTCTGCAAAGATTATAGACTCAGTGTCTGTGTTGTGTCTGGAAGAGCAAGACTGTTTAAGGAACTGTTGCACCTGGGAGCCGGCTGGGGCCAGAGTTGCTAATTGCCATTGCCCTCCACTACCAGAGCCTTGTGCCAGCCCCTCAACACAGATATCATAGGTCATAACTGACCCAGATTCAGTGGGATATTCCTAATTTGAGGGCTCCGCCCCCTTTCCTGGCAGTCAGAGCTTTGGTCTCAACTACATCTCACCTCTGTAGCCTTTCCTCCTCATTTCTCTCACCTCTCCTCGATGGCTCCATAGTTCCTCCTCCTTGGGGGTGGAGCCGGCATCTCACTGAATGAGTATAAACTAAATAAACATTCCTGCTCTCCCTGGGACCTGAGTTGTATTGCAGGCAGGGAACCCAAAAGCAGATTATACAGGTACATAGAGATACATCTGTACACCTAGTACAGTATATCTCTATATACTGTTCTTGGTTTCTTGCAGTGTATACTCCTTATGGGTAACAAAAATTATTATTTTTTGTTGCGTGTCTTTCAGAGCCCTGCTTTATTGTGTAAGTTTAATATCGCTACTTACAATATGGTCTGTATATTAGGCATGTTACGTTTTCTCCATTGATGTATACTTCATCAGGGAAAATGATCTATTTTAGAGACCTTTCACATCAGCTCTTTAGCTGATTGGCAGTTAGCTTTTTTGACTTGCCGCAAGTGTCGGATTTGCCGGGTCGAGATAAAATCTTGCCGCAAGTTCAATAGAGAATGAATGGGGGCTTGCCGCAAGTCGGCTGTTACGTGGCAGATGCAGTAAATCTACCGGATCTGCTGGGAATCAGCAAAAATGCTGATGTGAAAGGGGTCTTCCTTTGACATTTTGTGGGTAGGTTTTTATAGCCACCATTTTATTGTCAAATAGTCCACTTTACAAGTAGGGCTTTCTTTGACATATCCATAACCCCCTATTTCATTAGATAGTTTAGAGATATATCCATCATTTTTCTTTGCTTTCTTCAAATATTTAATAAAAAAAGGGGTTTTAGCATTGTTCCATTCATCATGTCATAATAGTGTATTTTCTATCCATAATTTATGTTTAGACCTATATAAGTAAAAGCATATGTTATGTACCAGGGACCCTTTGCCCTCTCTGTACTTGGGATTTTTTAAATTGCTGTACGTATTTTTTAACTATATTCTAATAAATATAATGTATATTAGAATGTAGTTTGCATTGTAGTACAGTGTGAAATAAATATGTGCTCCCCCTCACTCCCTCTCTCTGACTGGTTTCATACTGCAGTTTTTTCCCTGATCAGGTTCGAGCAGGTAAAGGCCCCGTCACACACGTCAATGTCCGAACGATCCGATCAATGATCCGACTTGACCTAGATCACTTGAACGACGTTCAATGATCGCTAGTGAAATGTCACATGTATAGATATCTTTAACGATGCAGCAACGATTCCGCGACAAGTGAACGATACTTGCGGTCATTTGACCACCTATGTCCTTCAGTGCTGAATAGGCGAAGTCGTTAACAACATCGTTATTGAGGTGTCACACACACCGATACTGTAGGTTGGACGGACGATCATCGTTTGGTTTAAGGTCCGGTTCACAAACCTCCCATAAATGATCAGCCGACTTATCATTGATCGTTTGTAATTGTCACACACAACGACATCATTACGACGTTGTTGCTCCACCCAAAAAGCCGGAACGTACTAACGATATCGTTAACGATATCATAGTGTGTGATGGGGCCTTTAGTGTATCAAAACCAGGAGTGTCTCCAAAACTCAGAACAGGGGTCAATCTTTCAATTATAGTTTTTCTCTGCAAGTTGCTCTCCTGGTTCCTCTCCTGGTTTTGACACACAAACCTGATCGAACCTGATCAGGGAAACAACTGCAGTGTGAAACCAGCCTCTGTCCGTTATTGATGTCTGACCCCCACTATGCACACCCAGTTTCATTTTGTTGTTCCTTCTAAGTTTCCCTTAACTGACTTTGGTACCTGTTCACATTTAGCTTCTTCATCCTTTCCATGGGTGCTTTTAATTGCATGCACAGTTTACTTAGCCCTGCTCCTCCTTCATTCATGTTATGATCAGGCACTGTGAGGGTTAGTTCTGAGATTGTCCAGGCATGTGTAGCAATGCTGCATACGCTGAGGGCTGATCTGCTTTTATTCGCAGTTGCCTGTCTAGCGCCATGAGAGCGGTTCTAAGATGTTCCAGGTAGACTAGTGCATCTCAATGAATTAGAATATCACCAAAAATTTATGTGATATTGCCCTGTTTCAGGGCATTTCTGGGAGCCCTGAAACACGTTGACTAATAAATCAATAATTTATTCACCTTTGATGTCTTGTGGAATACAGCAGCGTGTTTTTTCACCCTTCATCTTCCCTACTTTAAGTTTCTAAAATAATGACCTTGGATTTTCATTGGCTGTAGGCCATAATCATCAATATTAACAGAAATAAACACTTGAAATAGATCAATCTGTGTGTAATGACTTTATATAATATATGTTTCACTTTATGTATTGAATTACTGAAATAAATTAACTTTTTGATGATATTCTAATTCATTGAGATGCACTAGTATATATTGTTCTTTTATGTTTTGCTTTCAATGTATATTGGAGGCTGTATGGCACACAAATAAAATATTTAGAGTAGGACCAACCTATTGAGATTTGCCTTGACATGGCAAGGTGGCTCAGAAAATTGATCAATAATTTGCTTATCTGATTTCATGAAGACTGCACCCGTCTAAAGACACTGCTGAACTGTGCAGTTTTGATACTTTTTATTCTGTAGATGTTTCTATGTGGAGCATAAAAACACATGGAAGAAGCTACAGTTAATTTTTTAAGTGCAGAATCAAAGCTTTTCTATACTATGAAAACCACATGAAAAACGCATCAAATAAGTGGAGAAAGGCATAAAAATGCAATAATCGGACAAGATTATTATTGCGTAGTTTGGTGCTTACACCTGGAGAAAGCAAAAAAACACAATATTTATAGAATGTGTGAACACGGCCTTACAAACACAAAAAGCCAGATATCGTATAGTGAAGCTACATCAAGATGAGATGTTCTGGCTCCTACAACTATCAATGAATGAACAAAAATTAAACCACAGGTCCCAACTAGAGATGACAATGATGCACAGATGATGTCACACCAGTCCTGAATAATCAAAACGCTTGGCGGGGAAGCCAAAAGGTAAGAGATTTGCGGCCTCTCATCCGGCTGCCAGGTACCACCAACCTGGACTCTGGACCGGAGTTTAGTGAATCGATTCTCTCAAGTCTAGTCCCAACCATCCTGGATACAGCAGGACAGTCATGGATTTAGGTCTACTCCCTGCATCTGCTGAATGTCCCTCACTGGCAAATGGGTGTGGCTAGGGGCATCATCAAAATTTGCAGCAGCGCACTGCACTAGCCACATAGTTTGTCCTTCTTCCGTTCTTGGTAGGTATGCAGATATGTCTCTTGAAGACCATTTCTGAGTATTACTACATGTGGGTCCTGAGCAGTGTATATGTCGCACCCCTGCGGGTAAGTTGCCACAGGAACACCTGATGCAGGGAGGGATTTCCACATCAGGTAAACTTACATACAACACCTTCCACCCCAGGCTTGAAGGGGAAGCTCTACTTGCTGACTTCAGGCAAGGTCCCCTATAAATTCAGACCCGGGGAAGGAGTTAGGCAGTGCAGTTCCAGGGAGGACTGTGAAGACATCCTGGTGAACGGTGCCGCACAAGGCCTGTGCCAGTGAGGAAGCCTAGCCAGTGTAAGGAACCCTAGGGTGAGGGTCAGAGGCAAGGCAAGGAACATAGTGGGTGCAGAGGAACCATACCGGTTCACTCCAGCAACTGACAGAAGCAACCTGGACGTCGGAGTCTGAGTCTCCATGGGTTCAGTTAGCCCAGCGGAGAATACCGGAGGACCAGGGAGACTTCAGGCTCCTGGCAGCACTTGTGGCACAGCAACTATAAAGAGCCAGGGACTGCAGAGGAGTTATCAATGCCCAGCAGAAGGTTTATCTTACCTGCCATACAAGTGAGGAACACAGGAGAGGTCAGAGCCAGGAATCAGTCAGGTTAGAACTTAAACGCACACACAGTACAGAGGAGGCCTCACAACTCATTGGGTGTGGAAATCCTGAACTGCCACCCGGCCACCTGGACTGTACCCTGGATGATACCTTGCATCAACACAAGTAAAAGGTAAGGAAACAACTCCGGTGTGTGTGTATATATCCATCATTGCGGCCCCTGATCCTGCCTTTAACACAGACTTCTCCAGCATCTACACCTGCAGAGTCGCCTCTCTGTGTAGAAATCTTTTATTCTTCATCCATCTCTGCCCCGGGGATCCCGCTCCACCTACAGGGAGCGTCTCCATCTAGCTGCCCCATCCATCATACCCAGAGGTCTGCAGCAGCGCCGGTATCATTACTGGATAATGTAGGTGGGGTCACAAACTTTCTTTTATTTTATTTTTATTCCCTTTTTCAGCGACCACCAGGGATGTGGGCCCGGGCACAAGCCGCCCCTGACTACCCCTTTAATGAACACCCAAGACCGGGTACCCCAAGGCCCTGGGGTGGGCCATATATAGTTTAGGAGGCCACCATGAGGCATCCTTGCTCCTGTACTCAGAAATAACACGATCACCTAGTGCCAGGTAACTGCAGTGGCAAAAGACTTCGATAACCTCCTTTGTGCTTGTTAGCTACCTGTATTTCCCATCTAACTGAGGCTAATATGTCAGCAATGTTCGGCCCAGCCACATATAAGACAAAACTATATATCTACTAGATTAAAAAAACACTGTATCAGAAGTAGAGGGGGCATAGGGGAAGGAGGGAGGGGTATGGGGGGAGGAAAGAGTGGGCATGGAGAGAGAAGGAAGGGGGCATGGAGGGAGGAGGGAGGGGGCATCATTTTGAAAATAATTTTGGGAGAAGGGTTCTATGAAAAACATTTGAAAATTGAAGAAAACTATTTGATCTTTTTTCAAGAAAAATACTAATTTAAGCTCCAAGTGTCACAAAAAGATGCAAATATTATTTGTAAAAAAAACAGACATTAATCTTTCAAAGCTGCTTGTACTTACAAAAAAGATACCTCTGGTCATGAACAGATAAAAATAGCCTGATTTTGGATAAATGAAACGTGGCTGCTGACAACCAAGCTGAATGTGACAAATAAGAAACAGTAAAAAAGGCCAGTAGCCTCTGAAGTATAAGGCTATTTTCACACTCGTTTGGGAATCTAGTTTTATCTGACGTAAATGTTAAATGTCTGTCAGAGGCCTCTAAGCCAAAAAAAAAAGACTTCCTCTACCTTGAACATACTTGATACTGACCTCTCCATTTAGCAGGTCCTCGAGGACCTTCACCAATTAAACTCTACACATGGCCATGGGGTCAATATCATGGACTAGTTGTTGGCTGGAGAAGAGAGTCTGAGGCAGGGCTGATCAAACTAAATCTGGGTCATTATCAAGAGAGGTAAAACAAGTCAGGGAGACAGTAGCACCAGAGTATATGAAGAAAGCCAAGCAATAATTGTCAACTCCCAGCAGATTGCTGAGAGCTAACATAGGGTATGGTACTGTCCCATAGGCCACAGATTGGAGTTGATTATTTCAGCTTATCTGATGGACAGCACAAACATCCATATCCCCTTGCCCACAAGTCTCAGCCTTACCAGTTTTACTGATTGGACAGCACCTCTGTTGTTCATTGGTGCCTCCTACTTACAGTAGGATAAAGTTTAAGACAAAGGAACCTTAATAAGAGATGGAAGGCTGGTTCCTCTTTAACTCACTGATATCTAACCGCACAGGTCCACATGCTTCACTGTGGCTTTGATACTCAGCACTGCTATACTACTTTTTCTGGAGCTGTTCCTAGAGCCAATGCCCCTGTGTTATTGTCTTTCAGTCGGACGCCCCCTTCTCTCTAAAGGTCCCTGTTCACGCTTGTTGACACTGTATGCACACCTTTTCACACAGCTTTCCTAGTATGAGTACCCCTTTTCTTTTTGTCCTCCTCTGCAAACTAGGTCTGCACCCCGGGCCTGGTCACTTCCGCCTCCTGCACATGTCTTTCTTCTCAAATTTCCACTTCACAACTCCCCCTAAAACAGAAACTACATCTTTTTTTCTATGTAGCCTTGTCCCACCCCACTGTGGGCCAGCCCTGCAGTTAACCCTACCATAATGATCTCTGTCTTTGCTATTAAAAACCTCAACCTCCAACCTGTATTCTACAGGAATGAACAACCAATAAAGATACCTTGTGGCCATTGGCAGTAGTACTGCAGAATAACCAAGGATTACATTATTTTTATTAATAATAATAATAATAATAATCTTTATTTATATAGCTCCAACATATTCTGCATCGCTTTACAATTCAGAGAACATTATAAAAGGTATCATGCATTACTATTATGTAAAGCTCAATACTGCACATTCTACATTAGTTCCTATAATACTGTTAGGCTAGAGTCAGATTACCGTTATTAGATGTGCCCCGTGGGGTCGCACTAAAAACTTAGACTTTGTCAGCAATAACATGGTGCTAACATGGAGTTACCGCTGCCAATATTTACCTATGGAGATCCCGCCGTTAACGCAGCTCCCACGCCGACATCTTAGTGAAATCTCCTAACGTGATCAAAGACGCTCTCTGCAGCGTCTTTGAATGTGTTTGGAAATAACGCAAGATTTCCATCAGGTGCCGGCGTTGAAGCCGCAGTAAGGCCCGCCTCCCCATAGGTTAACATTAGCAGCGATATTGCAGTGCTAACATGGAGTTAGCTTTGCGTTATTGCTGACAAATCCTATGTTTTTAGCGCAACCCCCCGGGGCGCGGCTAAAAACATGAATCTGACCATAGCCTTAGAAAGATATCATCACGTTACCACATCTTATGCTACACATCACATTTCACATTAAACACTAATATTGTGAATATTTCCAGGGTGGAATATGACTGTAGGTCACCTTGTCACACGGCTTGCATAGGCAGATATTGCTGTAGCAGGTCCAGGTATGGATGTGATAAAATGGAAACAGAAGGACCCCACTGATTAATATGGCTTCTTTCTGTTTTCCGTTTGTTCTCAGTCTTTAAGACTGGAAGAAAAGTTCTGCATGATGTTTTTTTTTTCCTTTTTAAAAATTAACATATAATGGTAACCAGACAGACCTTATAATAATGGAGTCACTCTGGTACCATTGCATAAGTTAGTAAATGGGTCTATTTTGGGCATGATTCCATTTGTCAGTTGCTAAAACAGAACTGACTTCTCAAGCAGACACATAAAAAGAACCTAAGGTCTCCTAAACTGTAATGACCATCACATTATGGCCGACTTGTCATGTTAGGCTATGGGTTGAACTATATGGACTTAAAGGGAAGGTGCCACCAAAAAAAAAAAAAAATTCAACAATTGTAAAAATGTAAAGTATTAATGTTTTGATTTGTTTTTCCAATATTGTCATGTTGTTTTTATGGAGTAAAATATGAAAAATAATATAAAAAGTTTGCTATGTTCCACTTCGAAACACTAGGGGGAGCAGCTGCTGAAAATTTGGCATGAAAACCTAGTGTACAGCAGGCATGCATTACGACTGCTGAAAACCTGGGCTGGATTTGCTCAATGAGTGTGATGTCTCCTCCCCCCCCTCCCTTTCTGGGTGTTAACAAATGGATAAAAGACAATGACATTTGGGGTCAATCACAGTGAGGAGCCATTTTGTTGAAGACACAGAGTGATACCAACACACAACTACATGCAGATCCTTACGCAGCAAGGTCGGATATTAGAGTGTCAGCTCTGCAGCCCAGGCCTGCATATACAGTATAGAGTGGACCCTGAAGTCTGATATTAGAGTGTCAGCTCTGTGGCCCAGGCCTGGACTGAATATTGTCCTTGTGTTTTTACTATTTATTTTGTATATAATAAATGTAAATGTTTCAGTTTTATTTAGTCATTTGTATTTTCACTGTTGATGCAAACATAAAGGGTCGCCAGTCATGTGACATCTCATGTTATGGATTAGGTACCAGTGACATGTAACAGCAGAATAGTGACTGCAGCTCTGGAGGTGACTGGAGGATAAGACACGATGTAACAGCGGAAAAGTTGTTGCAGCTCTGGAGGTGACTGGAGGATAAGACAATGTAACAGCACAATAGTGACTGCAGCTCTGGAGGTGACTAGAGGATAAGACACGATGTAACAGCAGAAAACTTGTTGCAGCTCTAAAGGTGACAGGAGGATAAGAGAGGATGTCTTATTCTCCAGTCACCTTCAGAGCAGCAGTCACTATTCTGTTACATGAGGTCACAGAATGCTGACCGCAGCTCTGGAGGTGACTGGAGGATAAGACACGATGTAACAGCAGAAAACTTGTTGCAGCTCTGGAGGTGACTGGAGGATAAGACACAATGTGTAACAGCAGAAAAGTTGTTTCAGCTCTGGAGGTGACTGGAGGATAAGACAATGTAACAGCAGAATAGTGACTGCAGCTCTGGAGGTGACTGGAGGATAAGACACAATGTCTTATTCTCCAGTCACCTTCAGAGCAGCAGTCATTATTCTGTTACATGAGGTTACAGAATACTGACTGCAGCTCTGGAGGTGACTGGAGGATAAGACACGATGTAACAGCAGAAAACTTGTTGCAGCTCTAAAGGTGACAGGAGGATAAGAGAGGATGTCTTATTCTCCAGTCACCTTCAGAGCGGCAGTCACTATTCTGTTACATGAGGTCACAGAATGCTGACCACAGCTCTGGAGGTGACTGGAGGATAAGACACGATGTAACAGCAGAAAAGTTGTTGCAGCTCTGGAGGTGACTGGAGGATAAGACACAATGTGTAACAGCAGAAAAGTTGTTTCAGCTCTGGAGGTGACTGGAGGATAAGACAATGTAACAGCACAATAGTGACTGCAGCTCTGGAGGTGACTGGAGGATAACACACGATGTAACAGCAGAAAACTTGTTGCAGCTCTAAAAGGTGACAGAAGGATAAGAGAGGATGTCTTATTCTCCAGTCACCTTCAGAGCGGCAGTCACTTTTCTGTTACATGAGGTCACAGAATACTGACTGCAGCTCTGGAGGTGACTGGAGGAGAAGACATGTTGTAGCAGCAGAAAAGTGAGCGTAGTTCTGGAGGTGACTGTCTCTCTCCCCATTTGTGCTGTCTCCACCCCGCTGTGCCTGGTCTCTCTCCCCATGTGTGCTCATCCCCCAGACCCAGTGCCCGGTCTCTCTCCCCATGTGTGCTCATCCCCTATACCTAGTCTCTCTCCCCATGTGTGCTCATCCCTGTGCCCGGTCTCTCTCCCAATGTGTGCTCATCCCCTGTGCCCGGTCTCTCTCCCCATGTGTGCTCATCCCCTGTGCCCGGTCTCTCTCCCCATGTGTGCTCATCCCCCTGTGCCCGGTCTCTCTCCCCATGTGTGCTCATTCTCTGTGCCCGGTCTCTCTCCCCATGTGTGCTCATCCCCTGTGCCCGGTCTCTCTCCCCATGTGTGCTCATCCCCCTGTGCCCGGTCTCTCTCCCCATGTGTGCTCATCCCCCTGTGCCCGGTCTCTCTCCCCATGTGTGCTCATCCCCCTGTGCCCGGTCTCTCTCCCCATGTGTGCTCATGCCCCTGTGCCCGGTCTCTCTCCCCATGTGTGCTCATCCCCCTGTGCCCGGTCTCTCTCCCCATGTGTGCTCATCCCCCTGTGCCCAGTCTCTCTCCCCATGTGTGCTCATCCCCCTGTGCCCGGTTTCTCTCCCCATGTGTGCTCATCCCCCTGTGCCCGGTCTCTCTCCCCATGTGTGCTCATCCCCTATACCCAGTCTCTCTCCCCATGTGTGCTCATCCCCCTGTGCCCGGTCTCTCTCCCCATGTGTGCTCATTCCCCTGTGCCCGGTCTCTCTCCCACTATGACTGGTCTCTCTCCCCATGTGTGCTCTCTCCCCCTGCATGTCTGTTCCCATGTCTCTCTCTAACTGCATGTCTCTTCCCTCATGCCTGTCTCCCCCCACATGTGTGTATTCTTTCTTATGTCTGCTGTCCCCCTGCGGGTGTCTCTCTCTCTCTGCCCCAGCATGTCACTCTCTCTCTCCCCCGCGTGTCTCGCTCTCTCTGTCCCCCTTAGTGTCCCTTCTAATGTCTGCTCTCCCCCAGCGTGTCTCTCTCTCCCCCTGCGTGATCAGAGCACGGTGTGATGATCACACTCCTTGTGCTCTGATCACTGCAGGCTGGCAGGGAGCGGTGATAGAATCGCTGATCACCGCTTCCCGCCGATACTTACCTCACCCCGGACCTCCGATGACCGTGCTCCTCTCTCCCCACCGCATCCCGTCCTCTGTCTCTATACCGATCAGCTCACGCTGAGGCGATCGGTATAGGAGGAAAGTGTGGAGCTCACAGCAGACACTGTGAGCTCCACAAAGATGGCGCCGATCTCCTCCCTCTGCTGTGTTCTGGACAGCCCAGGGGCGTGCCCAGTACACAGCAGGACGGCAGCTCAATGCTAAGTATAGGGTCGGCATCCGACAATTGGTGTCTATGCCCAGGGCTGCCGTAACTGCAGGAGTGGAAGTGTCGTTTCACACTCCTGCAAAGCAAGATGGCAGCCCCCAGTGGCTGCAAAAACAGTTAATAATGAAAAAAGTATTAAAGTTACAAAAATTTATTTAGTATTAAAAATAATTGTTTTTATAAACAATTATTTTTAATACAAAAAAAAAAATGCGGCACCTTCCCTTTAAAGTCTTCCTTCAACCTTAAAAACTATGTTACTATGTTTGTCACTCCACGTGTCGGGTGTAGGCCACTAAGCAACCTCTACTGATAATTAGTTTGTAAAACCCATTGTTGTCCCAAGGCAAGCAAATATGTTACACAATGACAACCCTATTATGCCATGGTCACTGCAGAATAAGAAGATGTGAATAGCACAGCTCCCATGGGGAAACACCAATTTGCTGCCTGTATTATTTCTATTACACATTTTCATTTAACACCTCATATAAATGTAAATAGGTCACTAAATATTTCCTTTCCAACAAAGAATCCCATATGATTCTCCCACCAGTGACAGCTCCTCATAGCAGGACTCTCGAAGCTGTTAATTACATCTTAAGGAGTGTGACCGAGTATGTAGAGATGACAATCTCTTATTCTCACACATTACGTGATGCCACTGAGCAAAGTGGTATCAGACATATAAGACTGCTCACTTAAGATGTGCCAATCTCTGGAATCATCTGTTTCCAGATAATAGTATTAGATTTGTATCACTGACACCGCCCAAAACTGAAAAGATACCGTACATGGGACTATTTTACTTTTGTTTAGCCTAATTATGTATTCCTTGGGGGTGGACATTCACAGTCCCTATGCAGGATGTTTGTGCCCCCTTTCATACACACACACACATTCACAGGCATTTACACATTAGCAACACATACGGTATATAAAATACGCCCATGCTAATAAAAAATAAAGTCATTAACACATTACACACACAAACACATAAAGGACCCATGCGTACAAACATAAATAAGGTACACACAGACCCATAACACCTTACAGAACATTTTTGTGTTGAACTTGTTCATACAACCAAATATAATTTTCTTTCGTTTTATCATTCTTAGTTGTAAAATGCAGCCATTACCTTTAAATTATGCTAACATAGTTAAGTGCCATTTTTCCGATCACATATGAACACATTGGATGGGTTGTCCATGACTCGGACAACCTCGTCTGAGCTGTGACTAGCCACTCACTTCTTTATATTTCTGAAGACAGGGAGAGTGAAGTCAGTACTGTTTGGGCCAAGGGCTATTGTGATGTAATAGCATCACATGAGCTCTAGAAGAACAAGTGCTGACATCCCAGGCATTTCCCTCCCACCTTTTTTTCTACTGTTCTCCTTGTCGCGTCTTTCTGTGTGCTACAAAACAGCACGAGATTTCAAACTCCGCCACTTACATGCCGGCATTTGCATGCGCTATGGAGTCAGTCATCCATAGGACTATATTAGCAGCATTAAGGCAATGTTACATTATGGTAATGCTGCGTTAATGCTGCCAGAATCCTGCTCTTTGGCGGACCCCCCAAGACGGAGGCAACAACGCTAGTGTGGCCCTAGCCTTAGGCTCTCTCTGGGGACCACAGCAATGTGATATATGCAGTATAAATGCAAAAAATCACACCCTTCTGCCCTGCCCCGGAAAGACTTGTTTTATGGCCAGATATGTGTGGGCGGGCATATCACTAATTGACTAACATTAGACTCGCTATTTGGACGAATATCCAAGTATGAAAAACTTCTACTTACGAGTATAGCGAGTGCAAATATTTTGCTACTTCCTCATCACTAGTAACCACACCTATCTGCTATTTGATAAAGCACCACTACAGCAAGGGCTGTTTAAGCATTGGAGTAGTTCTTTAAATGTAAGCCCTCTGCCCCTGGCCTTCCGGCAGCTACATCTCTTACAGACACTGCTCCGGTGATGCAGCGCCATCTTTTGTCTGCAACTTCTGAATTACCGCAAGTCAGAATTTACATCACAAGTGCTAAATACATCTCTATGAGAACCAGAAGAAGACCAGAACAAGCCTCTCATAAAGAAGTATTATAAAATGACCTTCAGTGTGCTCAATGAAACACTGGCATGTTACTTTTCTCAGCAGACAAACCGGAGTGATGCTGGAAAAGGATGAGGCGTCAAAGGTCATTATAAAATAGGGGTCAGGTAACTTACCATTGAAGCACCACACCAGTGGTGCAATGAAAAAATTGCTGTACTGGTGCCTCTCCTAGGCTTCTGCAAAACAAGACAGCACTCTGTATGTGCAAAGATCTGTAGAAAAATCATAAAATTAAGGCACTCAGCACTAGTGATGAGCGAACTTTGCTCGAACATGTCGCAAATTTCAAATTAGGCAAAAACATGGCTGATTCAGTTCGGTGATCGTAAGCTTTCCCAAAAAGTTGGCAAATCCAGCTAAGTTTGGGAAGAAGTTTTGAAATTTAAAATGGCCCTAAAACTTTACCTGCTTATTTAGGGTCAAAACACTCACCAAAAGACCTGCTGGCTGGGAAAAACACCTAACAGTTAGGAATGTCACCAAGCCATTGGGTCTACTGGTTGGTGTTAAGCTGTAGAATTTTGGTGAATTTTTTTTATTTTTTTTAAGCTTTCTAGAATTTTTGGTGTTTGACACCATCAGGGTCTGAATTTTGGAAACAGTACCAGATGCTACAGCAGCTTGGAAATACAGGAAGCTTACAATGTCCTTAAAACTTAAGTTTAAGAGAGCTTTGTATTTTTAAACATAAATACATCCAAAGAAAAAGCCAGCTCACCTAGTCAGCCATCTTGCGAGAAAACTGTTGTCTACCAATGGCGCAGGAAGGTACACTCTCTTGCAATTAGCCACAGGAAAAACACATAGATTCCAGCAGAATGCCTCCTTAATGGCAGTTAAAACATTTTTATTTTCATTAGGGATGAGCGAGAAGTGAAATGTTCGGACTCGCTATACTCGTAACGAGTAGGTCCTAATACATATTCGTTACGATTAGCAAGTCCAATGCAAGTCAATGGGAAATGTGAGTAATGTGAGTAATTTTCTGCTGGACCTTACAAAGCGGTCTGGGGGCCTGAGGAAAAGGCTGAAATGGATGCATGATTGTTTAAAAGCTGGTGGCAAAAAGCTGCTATCTTTTTAAACAATCAGCTGATGCATGCTCCCTGTCTGGTGCTTTGCTCCCTGCCTTATCTTCCATTTCCCGCCTGGTCCTTCGCCCCCCAACCGATTCTCACTCCCTGCTCAGTACTCCGCTTTCCGCCCTGCTCTCATCTCCCATCAGCCTGCTGGAAGCGAGCCTGCTGGCTTTTTTAAAAAGGCTGCCGGCTATTTCAAATGATCACCTTATGCATCAGCTGATCGTTTGAAATAGTCGGTGGGAAAGCAGAGGACCAGGAGGAAGAGATGTCACACATGTTCCCGTGTGACATGTGTGACATGTAGTTTCCTTGCTAAAGTGAAATCAAAAGAGAAGA
Organism: Allobates femoralis; assembly: GCA_033576535.1. NCBI lineage: Eukaryota > Metazoa > Chordata > Amphibia > Anura > Aromobatidae > Allobates > Allobates femoralis. Next base: position 111,413,634 of record JARQOC010000003.1, on the reverse strand, counting down.
GTTAAAAAAAAAAGCATACTCACCTCTCCACAGACATGTCAATTCAGCTCCAGGACCTGCCGTAATCAGCTGATGCTGTCACCTGATCGTTTAAGTCGGCTGGTAAAACAATCAGCTGATGCATCACCTGATCTTTCAAAAAAGCCAGCCGCTTTTTCCTGACCAGTTTTTAAATAATTAGCTGATGCATCAGCTGATTGTTTGACTGCCTGGTTTTTAAACAATAAGCTGATGTGTCAGCTGATTCAGGTCATTGAACCTGAAATTGATCATCTTATCGATTTGCTGTCCGGCAAACCAATCAGATGATATTGGATCCGGATTGGACATTGTGAGAACCTCGATCCTGGACTATGTCAGGGGGTTCTTTTCTTTAATAAAGAATAAAGAATTTATTTAAAAAAAAGTTCTCTGTGTTGTGTTTTTCTTAATCTGACTACTAGAAATTCATGGTGGACATGTCTAATATTTGTGTGACACCATGAATTTCAGGCTTAGGGCCAGCTGATAATACACACCTGGACCTAGCCTCATTATTACCCAGTGAGCCACCTGGCATCAGGGCCCTGGAAGAGTCAGATGCAGCACCAGAAAATGGCACTTCTATGAACGCGCCATTTTCTGGGGTGGATGCAGACTGCAATTCACAGCGAGGAGGATGCAGAAAGCTTGGGCCATCCTGCGCTGCAGATTCCAGCTCCCAGCTGCCTAGTTGTACCAGGCTGGACACAAAATATATATTTATTTAATATATATATATATTTTGATTCCCTGCCAGGTACAACTAGGCAGCTGGGGGCTGGTGGGTTCCTGTACAGCCTGCCTGCTGTACCTCGCTGGCATACAAAAATATGGCAAAGCCCGCATAATTTTTTCTCATTTTTTTGTAAAAAAAAACTTAAAAAAAGGACTTCCCTGGATTTTCTATTGCCAGTGAATGTAACACAAAGCAGCAGGGGGTTAGCAGCCAGTAGTTGCTATGGTTACCCTTAGCTGGCAATAGAAAATGCAGCAGGAGCCCACACATTTTTTTAACCCCTAACCCTAGGGTTAGGGTTATGTGCTTGGGGGTTTATTTATAATTTAAAAAAAATGTTATTAATGAATTAAAAAAACAGAAAAAAACTACGTGGGCTTTGAAATATTTTTGTATGCCAGTTAGGTACAGCAGGCAGGTACAGGTTGCCCCCAACCCCCAGCTGCCTATTTGTATTCGGCTGGGAACCAAAAATATAGGGAAGGCCTTTATTTAATTATAAAGAAAGAAAAAAATTACGTGGGATTTGCCCTATTTTTGTGTCCAGCCAGGTACAACTAGGCAGCTGGGGGCTGGAGGGTCCCGCGACATCCAACCCAGATCTAGTATCATCTGATCGGTTAATGGGATGATCAATATCAGTTTCAAGGATCTGAATCAGCTGACACATCAGCTGATTGCTTGACTGGCTGGTTTTTAAACAATCAGCTCATGCATCATGTGATTGTTTAAAAGCCAGGCAGAAAAAAAGAGGCTGGCTTTTTTGAATGATCAGCTCATTCATCAGCTGATTGTTTAAAAACTGAGCGGGAAAAAGTTGGCCGTTGGCCGACTTTTTCCTGCCCGGCTTTTAAACAATCAGCAAATGCATCAGCTGATTGTTTTACTGGCTGGCTTAAACAATCAGTTGATGCTGCCAGGTGATGGTATCAGCTGATTACTGGCAGGTCCTGGAGCCGAATGGACGTGTCTGTGGAGAGGAGATTATGCTTTTTTTTTTCTTTTAACTGTTCACTTTTGATTTCACCTTAGCAGATATTGTACAGGCAGCCAGAAGTTGCCGCAAATACGCTGCTAAAGCAAAGCTCATTTGAAATAGCCAGTGGTCTTTTTGAAAAAGCCAGTGGGCTTGCTTCCAGCAGGAGGAAGAGAGGCGAGAACAAGGTGGGAAGCGGAGGACTGGGCAGGGAGTGGAGACTCGGTTGGGGGAGGAGGACCGGGTGAGGAATGGAGGATCAGGCAGGGAGCAAAGCACTGGGAAGGGAGCATGCATCATCTGATTGTTTAAAAGCCAGGTGGCTTTTTACCACCGGCTTTTAAACAATCATGCATCCATCCATTTCAGCCTTTTCCTCACGCCCCCATATCACTTTGTAGGGGCCAGCAGCATAGTTCTCACATTTCCCATTGATTTGCATTGTACTTGATACTTGTAACGAGGAAACTAGCCTAGTAACGAGTAGCCCGAATACTGTACTATTCTGCGAGTACCGAATAGTAAAAAGTATACTCACTCATCCCTTATTTTCGTATCTTTAAAAGTTGCATTTCCAACAAGTTTCCTCTTGGTTACACAGTGGGCACAATAGACTTTATAGCTGTATCTGCGTACAGACTATGCGTAACACTAGTTCATCTTGGTCGCAACTGGAATTTATGTGTTTCTTCTTATACTGTTAAGGGAATTTTTGTGAATATTTTTTGTAATTATTTTTTTTTTATTATTATTGGAAAACAAACCTTTATTATTACAGAGGGTCACCAGCATGCAAAGCCATCTGTTCTATGCTTATGTGAAAGCAATATATAAAAGGCTAGCATATGGCCATTATATGCTTCACATCCATGATCTCATACATCTGTTCACACTGATGAAACCCCATAGTATCGCTATTGCTTCTTAAAAATGTGCAATTGCTATTCAATGTCAGAATCATAATACTACTACTAATAATATATATTCATTTGTATAGCGCAATTAATTTAATTTCGCTTTACATATGTTTGAAACACTGTCCCCATTTGGGCTCGCATTTCATGTATAATTCATATTTACAGTTGTCCTGTATTCCTGCAGTGCCCAGTAGCCTTATTCAGCATTCCAGATGAAATGATGAATAGTGACATGAATAAACTTATTTATTTTCATCATTATGTTTCCTGCAAAGATGTCATGCTTCAATAATGATTGCATCTAAGTAACCACAACCCAGTTGTTATACCTTGTAGCCTGAGATACAGGGGTTAATTATCAGGTAGGCATTAGACAACAATAATGTGCAAACAGTCAACTGCAGTACTTAAGGTGGCTTCACACCAGGCAACGTTGCTAGCAACATCGCCGGAAAAGTGACGTCACAGCGATGTTGATAGCGACGTTGCGCTGTGTGACAGCGCGACGCGACCGCGTTTTATCGCTAGTCGCAGGTTGTCAGGTTTACGGGAAGAACTGTAAACCTGACAACCTGCGACCTGCGATTAGGCTGGATCGCGCCGTGTGACATCGCCAGAGCGATGTCAGCGGCGATCCAGCCTATACCGCAGCGTTGCTGCGGATCGCTCGCTGGGCTGAGCCCAGCCCAGCGAGCGATGTCACCGCCCGCATCGCTGCGGCATCGCCGGCCGCAGCCGTGCTGTGTGACAGCTGGCCAGCGATGTCGGAACCGAGCGGGCACCCGCGCATCGCTTCCGACATCGCTGGCCAGGTTGCCTAGTGTGACGGGACCAATATAGCTCGGGTCTGAATCGTGTCACTCAATGAAGGCAAACAAACACATCCAAACCCATGGAATTTGCTTAGTGCCTCCCACCATCTTACCTATTCATTCCCAGTGGCGCGCAGGTACACTGTCTACACACTTTACTGATAGATCCTCTGCAAGGCATGGCTGACCTGGACTCAAAGGATGTAATCTACCTAGCCACACTAGGAACAGAAGGTGGGTCAGCAGAACCAGACCCATAGTGGCATCCTGGAGAGGAGGTGGAGACATATGTGAGCTGGAAATCCAACGCACTTCCCAGTTGGGCCTCATCTGTAATGAGGTGAGGATCCAATCTTGTACTTGGTTACAAGCTGCAGACCTGAAGAGCGAGTCCCGGCAGTCAGATGACTTTTACCCTATGGCATCCAGGACCGGGAGTAACACATGTCACACTGCAGATGATCTGGCAGTATTTCTGGCTAGATTCCAGCTGCAGCTGGTGTTACACTTGCAGTCACAGCTATTGGATCCCATTCCCCAATACAGCAGGATGAGAACTTTTATGGGGAGCCCGAGGAAGAGGAGCACCTAGGAGGCACTGTTTCCTAGCAGTGTGGATCCCCCTCACCACCTCATGAGGAATTCAATTGGGGCAATGCCATGAAGGGACCCCTACCCCCTCCAAGCACTTATCCAAGGAGGCATCAACCACACCATTCTCCTGTGTCATTTTTTGAGGAAATTCAACATGCAGATGCCATCACCTAGGAGTCGCTGCATGGGCCTAAGTCTAATGACTTACTTAACCAATGCACCAATGGCAAGGTGGTGGTATTCAAGCAGGATAAGGGGTATGACTCCATCTTTATTACTCCCTCATACCCATCCTCCATCCTCTGCGACATCTTCTTCATCTATTAAGGGTTGCCCAGATGAGCTGGCAGCTCATTCATTCAATGTTTGGAGGCTATGATGAAAGGATGCTGTGTTCTTCACAGCAGCCTCCAATCAATAAGATGTCGCAGAGGATTGAGAATGGGTATGAAGGAGTAATAAAGATAGAGTCCAGACACGTGTTTGTGGTTTTATTTCAAATAAAATGTTTTATCTCTGTTTTGTGTCTTCTTTAATATTTGCTTGACATTTTTTAATGGCTGGGTCAAACATTGGCCAGACATTATGAATTTCGGGCTTAATGCCAGCTAGCATTAACCCCTTATTACCCAGTTTGCCACCGCTACATGGTAAATAGAAGAACCGTGTAATGCGCCAGGAATTGGTGCTTCTTATGAATGTGCCAATTTCTGTGGAGGCTACGGGCTGCTATTCTAGAGTGTAGGGGGACTAATAACAATGGGCCCTCACCCCACTGAGAATACCAGATATCAGCTGTCTAGTTTTACCTTGGTTGGCAATTAAAAATACGGTGAAGCTCTACGCATTTTTTTTCCATTACTTGTTTTTTTTATGCACAATGAAGCCAGGATAGTTGACATACATAAATATGTATGACAACCAAGCACAGACACCATTCAGATTGTATAAAGGCAGTCTGATTGCATCAGCCAATCACAGACGCTCTCACAGAACATGAGCATCTGTGATTGGCTGTTGCCAGCCAGTGAAGTGAATATGCGTGAAGCTTTATGGGAGGGATCAAAAGTAAGTGGGAGGGACAGCGAAATTGAGAGCAAGCAGCAGGAGACTGGTAAGATGATCTGTATTCTGTGTGTATATGTGTTATTTGAGCTGTTTTGGCAGCTTTTAGACATCTTTGAAGGTGTTTTCTTTGTGTTTTCTGCCATTGATTTCAATGAGGTTCAGAAGTTTCGTCGAACAATTCGGCGAACACCCCGCATTTGGTGCACCAAACTGGAGCTGATGTCAGATGTCCAGAGTCTTATGACTGCTGCCTGTTGCCTGGAGCTTGTGTCTGAAATTCAAGCCTGATGACCGCTGTTTGGTGCCTGGAGCTCGTGTCCGATGTCTGGAGCCTGATGACCGCTGCCTGGTGCCCGATATCCTGCCGTGTCCTGATGTCCTGCCCATGTACTGAGTTTCCCTGCATGAGCCATGGCTGATGTTCAGAGTCCAGATATCCTGCTTTGACTAGATGTAAGTCTGAGATCCTGGTAGTCCAACCGCTCGTGTTCCTGAACGGGCTACTCCTCCTTGTTCCTGGGGACTCCCAGCCTTGACTCCCAGTGACGGCTCTACCTGTATAGTTTGGATCTGACAGTCGATGTCCTGAGCTGCTATTCAGTGTTCCTGGACCTGTGCTGTCAGCATCCGCCTGTGTCCCGAAGTTTGACCTTTTCCCTGGGTTCCATCCTTTGATGACCTTTGTCGAAGATTGGGTCTGATTTCTCCTGCTTACCACGCTACACTGAGCAGAGAGGTTCAACTGATATGTCCATGCAGACGACCTGGACTGCATCAACGCATGATGATCTCTTGCCATCAACTGAGGTCTGCTTACCTGAGATGTCCTCCATGCCTGATGTTTGGAATCAGGAGCCTGCATTGTAATGTTTTGTATTCTGTAATGTGACTTTGTCAGTAAACTTTGTTTCTTCACACCTAAAGTTGTGCAGTGTCATCTAATCCTGCATGTTACCACCTTGCCCACATGCTCAGCTGCCACAGACCCCGGTCGCTACCCTTCCTAATAAAGTAATAAAGACTTTCATCACCTAAATGTCAAGGTGCAAGCAAAAAAATTGTATATATTAATAAAAGTGATTTGCTGCAACACTAACATAACATGTATGGGAATTAGCAAATGGCTGACACATGAAAAGCAGGCATTGTGTACATCTAAAACAATGTATAATGGAAAAGGAACACAGTGAATACTGCACTAGACACGAGAAATAAGAGACTTAGCTTCAACACTGCACCACTGCGAAGAGCCTGGTAACTACGGCAAAGTGCTCTCATCATACCGGTCCTACTCTAACTGCTTGTGGTATACTGCTCTGGATGGGTTTATATGCCTGTGAATGCAAGTAACAACCGGCAGGGATGTTGTGTCTTTGGACCTGGGCTACAGTAAAATTGAGGAATAGGCAAATTTATTGGGCGGGGGAAGGGAGCACAGTCAAAAAATATAAGTCATATAATATAGTAATAAAGACTGGCATCACCTAAATGTCAAGGTGCAAGCAAAAAAAATGTATATGTTAATAAAAGTGATTTGCTGCAACACTTAACATAACATGTATGGAATTAGCTAATTGCAGTGGCACCAGTGTTGAAGCTAAGTCTCTCTATTTCTCGTGTCTAGTGCAGTATTCACTGTGTTCATTTTCCATTATACATTGTTTTAGCTGTACACAATGCCCTGCTTTTCATTTGTCAGCCATTAGCTAATTCCCATACATGTTATGCTATGAGGTTCGCCTTGCTTAGCAGGTGGGCTCACACATTGAAATTTGTACCGAGAACCTCAAAATACAATATTATGTATTCAATGTTTGCATATAGCACAGGCTTCATTCAGACAAATGAGATGGATAGTATTTTCATTCATTTCATATAAATTGAGTGGGCTCTGTATTCTCTCAATGAGGTTAAACAGATTTTCAAACCTCATAACGATTTATTAAACGTGAAATTTGGGAAATTAATCAATGCCGTAATGTTAAATGATATCCATGGCAAATAATCGGGGAGACTTTGGGCCATTTGCCTTGCAGGGTTTAACACATTCTTGATTTCTACTTTGTAAAAAGCTAAGAGATATTGAAACGGTACTGCACTATGTAATGAAACACTGATTATAATGTATGACATGTGTGATGTGTTGCTGTAATAGATTTTGCTATTCATTAGTACATAGTAATTTCATGAAAGTTTATTCTCTGGAAATTCCAATTCAGTTCCCGCAGTTGAGCTGCTCATGAATTTTTTCAGCCATTCCTGGCGTATCTTTGACCAATGATTATGACAGGTCTGTAATTTTATAAATTGGATTTGAAATTATATTATCTATTTCTTCAGAACGTGCTGAAATTACAGGATCTACATACAATACCCGGCCCTCATAAATTACATTTATGACCAAGTATAAAAAGAGCCATTGGAATATATCATTCACATTACTTTACAAGAGATTATATTTTCTTTGCCTGACTAAAAGGACTGTATAAACCAAATTCACTTTGGTAATACCTCTACTTCTCAACAAGGCAGGATCTAGCGTAGGCTCAAACATGACATTTGAAGAATAACAATAGTGTCTACAGAGTTAATTGGGTTAAAGATCAGCTATGTGGCATTTTAGTATTAAAGCGAGGGAGCACTAGGTACCTTAGTAAGTAGCAGTCCTTGGTGGGATATGCATATTTGGCGCCCCACTGGTCGGAATGCCAAAGAGGGGTACTGCACCCACAAAAGAGTGTGTAGTATTCCTGTGGCTGAAGAATTGGGATGCTGCATAAAGGACTCTTATTACACACATCCAGACACACCCTAAGTAGGAGATCTTGGAGGGACCTGCTGTAGGGAGGACCTAGTCCCATGGGAGAAGTGAAGGGTAGAAAAGTGTGTGGGTGGGAGGAGCGTTAGACAGTTTGTGAGACAAAGAGCTCCATTGGGGAGCAAGGAGTAGGCAACGACAGAGGGCAATCAGGACTGAAGGGAACCCTAGGGGCACCAGGTGTTGCGGTGCACCTGAATCCGGACGCGGTACGTCTACCAGCTGGAGGGGTTCAGTCCCGGAACGGAGGACCGACTCCAAGAGTGGTGCAGGTGTTCACAATCGAGCCGCCAAACCAGAGGCCCGAGCTTCTTCAGGGAGTTGTGGCCGACACCAGGCGCACTCAGGAAAAAGCACCGTAAAGAATCCCGAGGGTTCGGAGAGGAGTCACTCAGTTAGAGAGGATCTGAGGAAGTTGGCATCAGGCTCTGTGCGCGGAGGCACGGAGGGAGACAAGAGAGCGCAGGAAAGGGGACTGGATAGGAACAGCAGGCATTACACCAAGGGACCCAAGTGCAGCATCCTAACTTCTACTGGGCGACTACCCAGGCCAGGCAGGCCCAAAGAGACTGTGTTTAAAAAAGCGGCCAGTAAACCCGTTGCAAGTTATAAACTGTGCGGTGTACTTTATTCACCTGCACCTGAGGAGCCGCCGACAGCAGCCTAAGAGGCACAAGCGACATGGCCTAGTGCAGCTGCGCCCCTGTGTAAATAAAAGACTGATCCACAACTCCCATCATCCACTACTGCCTCGAGGATCCTACTCCGCTTACGGGGAGCGAAACCAGCTTGCTGCTTCACCATCACCCAAGCGGTCTGTCCTGCAGCACCGGTAACCTTACCGAGCCGTAGGTGGCATCACAAGTCACTATTTCCCTCATCTTTATTGACTATTCCCCTATTTCAGTGACCACCAGGGCCACGGGACCGGGTCACAGGCCCCGTAACATCCCCAGAAAATCAACGCCTGGAACCAGGTACCCCACAGCCCTTTTGCGCATGCGTTTTTGTTAACATGGGCTCCTATGGGAAACGCATGCGTTTTTGAATGGCACTAAAATGTACTAACTGTACATGCGTTTTTGCATGCGTTTTCCATAGGAACCCATGTTATAAAAACGCATGCGTTTTTCTACAAAAACGCATGCGTTTTCTACAGAAACGCATGCGTTTTTGGATATGCTCCAAAAACCGCATGGGACAGTCACACATGCTTTTTGGCTATTAGGGCATGCGTTTTTTAACATGGGGGCCTATGGGTGCGTTTTTTACATGCGTTTTTGAAAACGCAGGTCTCCAAAAATGCATGTGAAAAATGGTACTGTGACCCCAGCCTAACTCACAAAGGCTGGGGTTCCACATGAGCCCTCAGTCCGTTTTTGGCTTCAGTTTTCTCATTTTTTTTTTCTAAGTCCAAAAACTGACAGAAAACGGATTGGATGTAATAAACACCCTGTCCGTTTTTCTCTGGAGCTCCAAACATTGCCCTGTCCGTTTTGAGTCAAAAACGTTGCTAGCAACTTTTTGGCATCAGTTAAAAAACGCATGCGTTTTCATGCGTTTTTTTTAACATGGGGCCCTATGGGAAACGCATGCGCGAACGCATGGCATATGCGCACTTGCGTTTGCGCATGCGTTCGCGCATGCGTTTTTTTAATGAAAAGTCCAAAAACGTTCAGGAGTGCAGGAGGCTCAAAAAGCACCAGAAAAAAACGGATTGGTGATGAAAATCACTTCCAAAAACGGATTTCTATGTGTGACCACAGCCAAACATCTAAACAAGGCCCCATCTTTTTCCTTAACAAAGAAGAAACCCGCCACCACAGTCTAATATGTCCCTTAACAAGATTTTCAGAGATGTGGTCTTTCATAGCATGCCTTTCAGGGCCAAAAAGATTGTATAATCTGGATTTGGGTAGTTTTGCTAGGTGAGCAAGTTAACAGGGCAATCTTACCCACGATGGTGGGACAGTTCTTGACATTCCTTTTCTGAGAATACATTTTGAAAGCTGGACAGAAAAGAGGGTATGGTTTTAGTGGAGATGGTAAAGAAAATAGTATTCAGGCAGTTATTCTTACAGAAATCACTCCACCTAACTATCTTTCTGGTCTGCCAATCAAAAACAGGATTGTGCATAACCGAACATGGAAGGCCCGTTACGATCGGTGAAGGAAGACCTTTAAGGACATAGCAATAAATGAGGTCATTGTGAGGGGCCCCTATGTGTAGGTGTTCTTTGAAAGTACATTACATTGAATATTTTTCATGGGGCATGTAACTCTCCATTAGAAAATTTATTTTTATTAAATGTTCTATTATACAGTAAATTATATTCCATAAATACTGTAGTAGATGATCTTGTATCCCTTGATATCTTCTACCAGTGGTTATTACTACATCTCTCCTTCTACTCTTGGCTCCACTATGAACACAAGTAACTCTCACATGTTATATAATCTACAAAAACCCAACACCTTTAATGGAGTTAGAGGACCTGTCTAAACTACTAAACCTACAAAAATTGAACCCCTTATTATACAGTCCTGACAAAAGTGATGTCGCTTATCCATGTTATGTAAATAAAAGCTTATAACCTGACATTAAATACATCCATTGGTTTTATAAATTACTCTTTTGAAAGCTGAAACCCTCCCAAATGGGGTTTAGGTTAAGAAAATAAATTGGCATCAATGCTGAAATATTGAGACAAAACTTTTGTCACCTGGTCATATAATGCACCTAGTCCTAGTTTACATCCTCACATGTGCTCCGTAAATGATCGGTTAATTAGTGGATGTGTATAAAACAAAACCCAGCACCCAGACCTTCACTTGAACTGCAACTTGAGCTCTGACAACATGCCAAAAATCCACCCTCCAACCAAAGCCTTGATTATCAAGAGGCTGAAGACCAGATCCACTGCAGAGGTGGCTGGCACCTTTAATGTGTCTCAGCGTCAAGTACAAAGAATTAAAAAAAGATTTGAAGAGACTGGAGATGTGTTTGACAAGCCCAGGTCCAGCAGACCCGGTAAGACAACTGCTCAGGAGGAACGTTTGTTGGTTAGAAAATCCACTGCAGCAGAGCTCCAACATGCCTGGTCACCTCAAGTCCGTGTGTCAACTGGAACAGTTTGTAGGATTCTGTCTCAAAATGGCCTCCATGGTCGAATCAGTGCCCAGAAGCCAGCACTAAACAAAAGGCAAATAAAAAAACGTGCGGCATTTGCAAAGTCCCACAGCCTGCTAAACAGATGAACGCTGGAAAAGTGGCAGAAGGTGGATTTATCTGATGAATCTTCAGTAGAATTACTCCAAAGCCACCACAAATACTGCGGGAGATCTAATGGAGCCCGTATGGATCCAAATTTGGTGGTGGAAACATCATGGTCTGGGGTTACATCCAGTATGGGGGTGTGTGAAACATTTGCAAGGTGCAAGGCAATATCAATAGCGTAAAATATCAAGAAGTATTAGCTACCTCTTACATTCCAAATCATAAAAGGGGTCAAATTCTTCAGCAGGATGGTGCTCCATCTCATCCATCCATGTCTACAACAAAGTTCCTCCATGCAAAAAAGATCAAGGTGCTCAAGGACTGGCCAGCCCAGTCACCAGACATGAACATCATTGAGCATGTTTGGGGTACGATGAAAGAAGAAGCTTGGAAGACAAAACCAAAGAATCTAGATGAACCCTGGGAGGCATGTAAGACTGCATTCTTTGCTATTCCTGAAGCCTTCATTAATAAATTGCACGAATCATTGTTGAACAGCATAGATGCAGTCCTTCAAGCTCATGGAAGTCACACAAAATATTAAATATTACTCTAATAGCACCACAACTTCATTCACCGACTCTTTGGCAGCAGTGCAGATTTAATACAATTTTGCTTATATCCAGTATAATCAACTTGCCTTGGGGCATGTGGTTTCTGCAGCAGCTGCCTCTAAGGCTTTCATTTGGTTGTGGGTCACAACCTTACAAGGTGAGCACTATATCACTTCCCTGCTAATCCTTCCTCTCCCTGGGTAAGACCCTATTGTGCTTTTCTTTTCCACAGTCTATTGCTGAAATATGTGGGAGGATTCAGAAGGAGAAAGAGGGTCACATGGCCTTGTTTTGCTAGGTAAAAAAAAAATTTTCTGGTTTGAATTCAAGTGCTACCAGAGAGATCACAGGGATGGCAAATTATTCCAAAATAATTTCTTCTTTTATTACGCATTTCGGCTTAACATATAACAAGCCTTCATCAGAACTGATGATCCCTCTGATAGCGCTTGAATTCAAACCAGAAAATTTTTTTTTTTTCCTGCACTTCAACACGAGCCTCCCTCTGGGCGACTTGCTTCTCTGGGAACAGGCAGCAGGCCAGGAGATCCAGTAAATATCCCTCTGTAGGATTATATGCGAACTGCACAAGACACCAGAAAGGTGAGCACAATACCTAAGAGCACTTAGATCTGCGCCTTCTCTTTTCTCCTCTATCCCTAGTCTCGCTGACCTCACAGTCTTTGAAGACACTATTTGACTATTTGCTAGGTAAAAGGCAGATCTCAAATACAATTGTGGGAGAAGGAATGTGGATCTCAACATTAGTAATACTATCTAAAATAAGCAAGTCACTCAAAATTGTTAAATATCTTATGAAAAAAGCTCTAAGTTTATTATGAAAGTCTTCAACTTACAAGGAGACAACTAGATTGAGATGATGCAGATATTATAAAACATGATTAATTATAATAGTCAACTCAGAACTTCCATCGATTTTAAAGTGTCCAGTGCTGGTGGTCACACATGCTCAGTAGCTCAGTCCCACTGTCTGGGTCCTCTTATACGCAGACAATTGTGGTGATTCAAGCTCTTGCGCAATCCAATGAGTAAGAATCACCACACTAGAAAATACTTCTTATCAGCTTTTCATATATTAGATTGACATTTTTAGAAGAAATCTCAAGAAAACCAGTGAACATCATAAGAATTATGTAACAGTCATATAAGTGCATTTTTTAATGAGCCCAAATGTAAAATTGCTCTGCTTTGTGTGATTCAACAAAGAAATGTAATATTAAAATTGGAGCTAACTTTAAATGGAACAACCACCAGAATTTAAAGAGGACCTGTCACCCCCCTGGTTCATGGCAAACTGAATGCAGCATGTCTGTTGCATTCAGGGAAGGGGTCCCCCATGTCTCTAGCCCCCTGTAAGCTTTAATACTTTAGAAACCTTATAGTTAAGAGGTCGCCTGGGTGGGATCTTCTTAAGAGGTCCTGGCTGCTGGCACAGTCCTCCCTGCTTCCACCTTGTGTATTCCGTTTCCTCTATGTGTCTGCCGCCATCTCCTTTTGTTCTGGGTCTGTCCTTCTCTTCTGCTCCTGCTCCTTGCGACATCACTATTTGTTTTGTTTTTTTATTCCACCCCTGTGGGCTTGGCAGTCTGCTGTAAGCCGAACGCCCTCCCTCCCTTGATGAGAGGTATGGAGTTTGGCTTACAGCAGACTGCCAAGCCCACAGGGGTGGAATAAAAAAAAACAAATAGTGATGTCATGCTGCACACGTCAATTACTTGTTGCACTGATTTACATGTGGTTAAATGGTGGTTCTTCCCTTTAAAGTTAGTTCCAACTAAGGCAAAAAAGGGGCTAGTCTGGTAAAGGCTTTATTCTCACCATTTTTTTCCTTAAGAATTGCCTAACATAAAAAAATTGTAATAATAAGCTATGTGTCTGTACAGAATGGATGAAATATTAGAATATATTTTTTTAAAGGTTATTTCCTGTGCAGAATGAAAGCTACATACTGTATTTCCCAATGGCTACAACTTGACATTCAGATGCCTTTATCATGCTCCAATCATACAATCCTCATCCACAACAAAGTAAAATATGCTAGAGGTATGAAGGACATTTATTTGCAGATAAAAACTAAAGTAGGGCAACTTTTTTTTTTTAATATGCCTAAATAATTCTTGTGGGAATTATAAATTAATAGGCCTCCACTTCCACTTGTTACCTGGCACCTGTATTAGTAGAGCAGCTTATTTAGGACAGGCATCAATCAAGGTGTCCTCATAAGTCCCATAGCACAAAACTTTTACTAATTGAGTTTGAAAACTCAAACATATGCTGGAAAGTCTAGATTGTTTCCTTACTTAGTAAAGAATTGCTTAAGATATGCTCAGTTGTAGTAAATTAATATTTATATTGAGCATCACTGTGATATAGAGTTATGGCTTGTTAGGAGATTAGTATAAGAGGTGGCACTTTGAGGCACAGATACACTTTGAGAAGAATTGTCTCAATATACACAGTGGCTACATTCCCCAATTTCTTCCATTCACCTTCACCCATGCAACACATCAAACATTTTGCCTATGTATACTAAAGGCATCCTGTCACCATCAAGATGCTATTCAATCTTCAGGCACCATCAGGGGCATAAACAAAAATCATGGGGTACCAAAGCAGAAGTTCTAATTGCACCCTCTTCTCAATTCAGTAATATTAATCTTGGTCACATAAGAACATATCTCACAACTTTGAAGCTTTTATAAAGTAATTTTGCTCTTTCTGAAGTCCCTAGATTCCCCTTTCATTGCAGCCATAAATTATGATGACAACAAAAGTGCCCCACAAGCACTGTATGACACCCCCACCATGAATTCCTCCACAGTAACCTACACAGGCACATTATGATTACGCTACTTTATTGCCCCTCAACTACCCTGACAAAATATGGTGATCCCCAACACAGTATGATCCCCAACTATGACCCCAAAACATACTGTACATGAGGGGAGAGGACCCTGTTCATGAGGGCTCACAGCCTACGAGGGGCGGGCAAGGAAACAATAGGATGGGGAGGCGCCGAGCGATGGTGGGGAGGCCGGGTCTTATCGTAGGTTGTAGGCTTGTTGGAAGAGGTGAGTCTTCAGGTTTCTTTTGAAGTTCCCAAGGGTACGCAAGTGTCTGATATGTTGGGGGAGAGAGTTCCAGAGTATGGCGGAAACACAGGAGAAGTCTGTTATGCTGTTGTGAGAGGATGAGATAAGGGGGGAGTAGAGAAGGAGCTCTTTGGAGGATCGCAGGTTGTGTGCAGGTAGGTATCGGGAGACAGGGGGTGGATGGCTTTGTATGTCAGGGTTAGGATTTTAAATCGGGATCTCTGAACGGTGAAGAGCCAGTGAAGAACTTGGCGGAAGGGGAGACCGGGGAGTATCGGGGAGACAGGTGGATTAAGTCGAGCAGCGAAGTGTAGCATAGAATGGAGAGGTAAGAGGGAGGTAGCGGGTGGCAGGTGAGTAGGAGATTGCAGTAGTCGAGGCGGGAGATGATGAGAGCAGGAAGAGATTTGGCAGTGTCATGATCCAGGAAAGAGCAGATCTGTTAAATGTTCTTGAGCTGAAGTTGGCAGGAGGTGGCGAGGGCTTGGATGTGAGGCTTGAAGGAGAGGGAAGAGTCAAGAGTAACCCCAAAGCACTTGGCGTGGGGTACTGGGCAGAGTGAGCAGTCGTTGACAAGGATGGATAGGTCTGGTAGAGGGAGAGAGCGACTTTGGAGGAAGATGATGAACTCGGTTTTGTCCATGTTCAGCTTGAGGAAGCGAGCAGAGAAGAAGGATGAGTTGGTGGACAGGCATTTTGGAATTTTGGATAGTAGGGAGGTGATGTAAGTCCCAGAGAGGTAGATCTGCATGTTGTCGGCGTAGAGATGGTACTGGAGTTCGTGGGACTCAATGAGTTGACCTAGACTGAGGGTGTAGATGGAGAAGAGTAATGGTCCCAGAACCGAGCCTTGGAGGACAACGACAGATAGGGGTAGGATGAGGAGGAGGTGTGGGAGTGGGTGAGGCTGAAAGTTTGGTCCGTTAGGTATGAGGAGATCCAGGAGAGGGCAATGTCAGTGATGCCTAGAGATTTCAGGATCTGAAGTAGGAGGGAGTGGTTGACAGTGTCGAAAATGGCAGATGGGTCAAGAAGGATGAAGGCGCAGTGGTGTTTCTTGCTCTTCATGGTCAGTAGGTCATTGATGACTTTGGTTAGGGCTGTTTTGGTGGAGTTATGAGGTCGGAAACCGAATTGTAGGTGGTCAAAGAGGGAGCAGGTGGAGAGGTGGGAGGACAGTTTGGAATGGATGTGTTGTCCGAGCAGTGTTTGATGCGAAGGGGAGAAGAGATATGGGGCGATAGTTTGAGACAGATGAAGGGTCAAGTGACGTTTTTTTGAGGATGAGTGTAATCAGGGCATATTTGAAGGATGAGGGGAAGACACCGGTGGTGAGTGAAATGTTGAAGAGATGGGTTAGGGCAGGGATGAGGACTGTGGTGAGGTTTGGGATAAGGTGGGAGGGGAGTGGATCGAGGTCACAGGTGGTGAGGTGTGAACGTGACAGACGGGAGGAGAGTCAATCTTTTGTCATGTTGGAAAAGCTTCCTTTGGACGAAAAGTGTTGGGCGGTGATGGAGGGGTGCCGGGGAGACAGTGGGTCAAAGGTTTCTCTGATTTTGTTGATTTTTTGTTTGAAGAAGATAGCAAAGTCATCGTCAGAGTTGAGGGGGGAGGGAGGAGGTGTCGGGGGATGTAGAGTAGAAAGTTTTGAATAGTTGTTTGGGGTTGCGGGACAGTGTGGTAATTAAAGAAGAGAAATAGGTTTCTTTTGCTGTGGTGAGTGCATTCTTGAAGTTGAAGAGGGATTGTTTGTATGTGGTGAAGTGCGACGTGGAGTGGGATTTCTTCCATCTCCATTCGACCACTCTGGACCCCCGACGTAGTTCTTTAGTGAGGGTGGTGAGCCAGGATTGCCTGTGTGTGCGGATTTTGGTATGTGTGAGGGAGGCGGCTTGATCGAGGGCCATAGTTAATGTGGTGTTATAGAGGTTGGCAGCAGTGGTAGCGTCAAGTGAGGAAGCTAGGTCTGCGAGAGGGAGAAGGGACACAGAGAATGAGTGGAAATCGATAGGCTTACAGTTTCTGCAGGGATGACTGAGTTTATGGAGGGGGGGCTTGGTAGGGGGGAGAGGGAGGAGAAAGCCAAAAGGTTGTGGTCAGATAGGGGGAGGGGTGAGTTTGAAAGGTCAATGAGGGAACAGAGGTGGGTGAAGATAAGGTTGAGCATATGGCCATCCTTATGAGTGGGTGAGGAGGACCATTGGGAAAGCCCAAAAGAGGTGGTCAATGACAGGAGTCTAGAGGCAGCGGGGTGGGGGGTGTCAATGGGGATATTGAAATCGCCTATGATGATAGTGGGGATAGTGTATAATGGCCCCCACACAGCCCTCCAAATAGTATAATGGCCCCCACACCGCAATCCGCACAGTATGATAAGCCATCCACAAACCTTCACACAGTATAATTGCTTTCAATTAGTATAATGGGCCTCAAATAGCCCTCCATAAAGTATAAAGGCTCCCACACAGTCCTTAACATAAAAAATGGCCTTTACATAGCCTTCCAAGTAGTATAATGAGCCTTTCAAAGTTGTACATATAGTATTATGCTTCATCAGTATTCCTTCATATAATATAATTGGCCCGACATAGTCCTCCATATAGAATAATGCACTCCCCATTTTCCTCTATATAGTATAACTAGCTGTAGAGCTTAGCATTACATAGTAACTTTTAGTTATATTGGAATAGAATGATTATTTTGCACATAAATGTCTGCTTCTAGATCCTCCTCCATTGAATGTTGTCTTGTTCTGCCACTAGATCCTTCTCCTCCATAGAATGTTGTCTGGTTCTTCCTCTAGCTCTTCCCCCTCCATAGAATGTTGTCTGGTTCTTCCTCTAGCTTCTCCACCTCCATAGAATGTTGTCTGGCTCTGCCTCTAGCTCCTCCCCTCCATAGAATATTGTCTGGTTCTGCCTCTAGCTCCTCCCTCTTCAGATGGTTGAAAGGGGCGGGGCTAACTATGCATCATACCGATAGCTCCTCCCCTTTCATGACGCGGTCTCCCTCTCAACACAGAAGCAAGGCTAGAGGGGGCGGGCATAATTAATTAGCGGGTGGAGGCAGCAGCACACAGCCCCGCCTATGGCTTCAAACAAACTGCCTGGCACAGCACATAACTATGAGCTCAATTCTCTACTTTAATACTTAGTTTTTGTCACAAAAAGGGACAGCTAGAAAAGAGGGGTGCAGGGACCCCTCTATATAGATACGGGGGGGAAGGTGAGTTTGGGGGTCAAGCACGGAGCTATGAGGAGCCTGTCGCATTTGGACATTGCAGGATAAGCCCACCTGAGTAGGCGTACGGTCTCTAGGGGGACTAAGACCCTCTAGAGACATCAAGCAATCATTTATTTATTACATTTATCGATTTACAATACATAGAACAGTTTGCTCATCCGTGCAGCAGCAAGGATGAGCAAACTATCCAGTAGCCGGATTGCTCAGTATTACACATCCTGAGCAATCAGGTTACTGGAGTGCGGTATTCTGCACACATTTTTCCAAAAAAATGTGTGTAAAGGCAATTGCGTTCACCGCATCCTGATCTGGATGCAGTGAACGCAATTGCCTGCCCAAATGTGACCCTAGCCATAATTAGAAATGAATAGAGCAGAAGTGCACATGATTGACCATTGCACCATTCATACTGGTTTCTTTAGAGTCCCAGTGCTTGAAATCAGTAGGGTGAGTGATGCTGGGTATGGGATAGCTTCCAAACTTTAGAATACCTCTTTAAGATCCTGGATTACACCAAGTGGGAACCTAGGAGGAAGCATACTATGCCAAAATTGACTAAAAGTTGCTTCAGCTGAAAAAAAATATTAAGAATTAATGAGATTACATGAATGGCCAATTATTATAAGTTATATCTTTAACACCATGTCTTCATAGCCTTCAAGAAGTTGATTCTCGCAGGCTCTACAAACCATCCTTTCGGACACCACCATAATAATTTTGACAAGAGTATATTTTGTATTTTTATCCAGTTTTTTGTATATTATCGACCATCAGATCCAAGAAATTACAAATTATCAGATCACATGCAAGAAGACTTTCCTCAAAGACTTATTTGTCCCTTAGTACGAAGAAACTCTAGACCCTATTTTGACTTTTCTGTATTTTTGAAAAACTCTTTATACTTCTCTGTGTTCATCAATAGGAAATGCATGTAAATTTAGCTGACATATATGTAATTATAATTTCATCTATGACCCAAAAACCACCTTGTGAGAAACCTCGTTAGTGGAGACTTAATCCATCCTACTCATACAGATATGATTACAGCCAGTGTTTTGATCTACATAATTCACAATTAAATCCATTATTTCCAACTTTTTTTTAAACAAAGAACGAGAGGGTGAAAAATATCTAAAAATAAATAAGCCATCTTCTTTGATGTAGAAGATAAAAGCTCTATCACAGAGTAAAATGAGACTTGTGCATGAGACTTGTCATTTTAATTAATGTATTGGAAGGAGAATCTCTAACAATTACAGCGTGAGGTCATCAAGTTCTAGGAGTAATTACAACATGTTATTAAAGATATTGGAATTTTTGAAGATTACATTGCATTGTGAACAAACTAAGAAGCGCAAATAGAAGGAGCAATTACATGCTCAAGAACATGAACAATGGAGGCGAAAGGAAGGAATGAGTCTCAAGGTAGTGTCACACTAGGCGATCTGGCCTGCGATGTCGGAAGCGATGTGCAGGTGCACGCTCGCTTCCGACATCGCAGGCCAGCTGTCACACGGCACGACGTTGCCGGTGACGCGGCAGCGATGTGGGCGGAGCCATCGCTCGCTGGGCTGAGCCCAGCCCAGCAAGTGATGGCTCAGGAACGCTGCGATATAGGCTGGATCGCGCCGCCAACAGTGTCAGACGACGCGATCCAGCCTAATCGCTGGTCACAGGTTGACAGGTTTATGAACATGTTCATAAACCTGTCAACCTGCGACCAGCGATAATTTGCAGTTGCGTCGCGTTGTCACACAGGGCGACGCACTTGCAATATCGCCCGTGACATCGCTGTTACGTCACTTTTCGGCGATGTCGCGGGCAACATCGCCTGGTGTGACACTACCTTCAGATTTTGTCACACTAAGGTATTATCTTCACTTTGGCTGACTATGACAATTCCAGTTGTCATATGACAATGCCGGCTGACTATTCGTTACAGCTTTACCATTATCTAGAAGTGATTACCATCATTACACCTTATATGATGGAACATTTCAGACTCAGAATGTAAGGAAATAAATCTGTGTGAGTTAAGCAATACATAGAAGTTGACTATCGGTAATTGGTGCTGTTTTATGAATCCATGACAGATTCATTCAGTGCTGCACCATAATGCTATTAGCAGGAGATGATAAACGGGAGCGGTTTGTCAATAGGGGCTGAGTATGTATGGTCTATGTCATGTCAGTGAGCCAAAGGCTGAAATAGTTTGTTTATCCTAGAGACTGGAGGTTGTTTCTTATAAATGAGAGATGGTCAGCTGGAGAAAGGGACAAAGTGCCGGTGGTGATGGGTACACGTTGTGGTCATCACTCCCTAGTAATAGATTGTTAGCGAAACACCGCTATAGAGTTATGTACAGGATTAGACTAGCAATGTAATTTAGGGTACATTCATATCTGCGGTACTTTCAAATCAGGTTTTTACTGCTCATTAGGAGTGCTGTATGCCGGATAAAAACCGCTGCTAAATGTGGTGTAAAAAATAGCCTGAAGTGCCAGATTTGTCTGGATCCGCCCGAAAAAAGATGAAACCGGAAGACAATGCACATTACCGGAAGTCCATAGGAAATGCATTGGTCACTAACGCAATGTTGTCGGATCCGGTATTTAAAAAAAAAAAGGCGGAATTCTGCCTGATTTCAAAAACGCAGATGTGAAAGAAGCCTAAATGGGCAGCTCAGGGCCTCTCTATGCTTTGTCATTGAAGCAGTGTGGGATAAGTGTGCTCTCAGAACTGAGAACAGTCAGTCATTTGGTTTATGTAAGGCCAAGGGTTGACAACTTTATATTTTTTAATTTTTCTCGACAACTTCTCAAAAAATCATGGACAGCAAATTTTTTTTTGCTGACACATTAGAACACCATGATAAACCATTAAGATCTTAAGTGGTACATGCCTACAGTCCATACTTCTGATATGAAAACATAATCTGCACTCACTGTGAACTGAAAAGGATGATCATTTACAGTCATGATAACCTGTGTAATTTTCTCTAGCTTCAAGAAAATCATGAACAAAACACGTTTTTTTCTGGATAGAGAAAAAGTGCCCTATTTTTACAGACTATCCTGGAATCTGTGGACAGTTGGCAACCCTGGTGAGGCATAAAGGACAAAATGAGGATCCGTAAGAGTAGTCAGGTAACCAGGTCAAAACCGAGAGAACAGCAAAGTACAAAATCGTCAGACAGAAGTGTCAAAAAGCTAGCCAAGATCAAAACAGGAAAACACCAATACTAACCAGGAAAAATAAACACAGGGAAGCACAAGCTATATCTGGCAGCATCCAGCAGTAATCTGGAAGCTTTAGTAGAGTGTGGTGCTTTCTTATAGGCTGAAACAGGGAGGTGACAAATTCAGCTGAACAGCACACACACCCATTCTGTTAGACTGGAAAGTACTGCAGGTCCCAGACATTCTAAGCTTAGTGGATGTGTGGCACCCCTGCGGGGGATTGCCACAGGATCCATTAGTGCAAGGAGGGAATTACACCTTGGTTCACACAGCACACAACACCTTTCCACCCCAGACCTGAAGGGGGAGCTCTACTGGCTGCCTTAAGTCAGTTCCCCTTTAAGCATCCAGGCCTGAGGGGAGGAGTTAGTTAGTCTTAACAGTCAGTTCCAGTGAGGAGAGAGAGGAGACGGAGGAGATGATCGCTGGGAGAGATCCAGGCCCAGGACCAGGGACCACTAACCGCTGTGTCGCACCCTAGGGAAAGGGTCGGAGGCAAGTGAAGAAAGCAGGGAACTAAGAAAGGGAAGCGGTTACTACAGCCCTACACCTGGACACCGGAGTTCGAAGCTGCCAGCATTTACTGTTACAGTAAACGACCGGAAGACTCAGAAGGAGTTCATCCCTGAAGGAGACAAAGTAAGCGACGCTAAACTGACCAAGCATAGGACCAGAGGCCATAGGAGAAACAGGGACCCCGCAGAAGGACCTCATTGCCAGTTTAGGACAAAGCCCAGAGAGGGAGAAGAAGCAGCGGGTTCAGGCTCAGGCAGGACTCATCCCAAACCACAGAGCACAAAGACAGAGAAGGCCTCATAACTCTCTAAGGTGAAAGTCCCAAGTTGCACCGGGGACCTGGTTATTACTCTGGACTGTGCCTGTTACATTGTCACCAGTAAAAGGTACCGAAACAACAATCACTGTGAGTCTGTGTGCCTGTCTAACCGCCGCAATTCACCGCCTTGTCAACAAAGACTTAACTACTACTCCCCTCATCTATCCCCACTGCCCTTATGTAAAGCTCCACCTGTGGAGAGCTGTTCCACACTCTGCTGCACCCACCATCACCTCAGCGGCCGGCTGCAGCGCTGTTATACCCGTTACCAGGTACCATAGGTGGCATCACGTTAATAATCCCCTTATCCCCCACCGTTCCCCGCCATTGAGGGTCCAGGGTACGGGACTGGGGATCGACCAGCCGTGATCCTACCATCGAGGCCGCAATCAACCTCATATCCTGTCGACCGCCTCAGATGGACAGAGCTTGCGCTGTCCAGAGCTTCTAATTCTGATGTGGCACCCTGTTGGGCACCACAGAACTCCTTAGGGCATGAATGGAGCTAGCAGCAAGCAACACTCACAAAACACTGAACAACACCTTAGAACACCTGGTTTCACCCCGAGCCTCTAGGGGAAGCTCCACTGGTAACTTTGAGCCAGTTCCCCCTATAAATAGGGTCTTGGAGGGAGAAACACCAGAGTGTGCAGATGCTAGGAGAGCTGCAGGTTGTGTGTGATCTCTGTGCATTCTGAGACCCACACTAGGCCCAACCAGCTATCCAGCCAGTGAGGAAACCCTTGCAATTGGGGTTAAAGGAAAAGGAGAAGCACCTCTCAGGGACACCAGAGTGATCATAACTCTCTCCCTTAATAACCGGTTACTGGAACCGAAGCTGTGGGAACTACATAGCCACCACAAGGAACCAGCATACTTCATAGGGAGTCTAGCCCCCTGTTCACCTGCCGCACCTACCAGCGAGAGCACAGGGAAGAAGATGGAATTATCATCACCCTTTTACAGTGCCCTCAGTGCAGCTACCCAGGTGAAATCTGTTCCACTGAACATACTGCCCGGTCCGGCTGGATTCCACATCCACCCGACCTTAGCACCAGAAGAACAGAGAGAAGGAAGCCTACACTAACTGCTTGCTGTGAACCTCCAGGAGTGTTAACTTCACTAACCCGGTCTGGCATACCTGATTACCACCAGTAAAGGTACCTAAAAGACTTTGGCGTGTCTGTCTCTGATTCCTGGGCCTAACAGTAGTATTACCGCAGCTGCCTCATAACATCTTGTGCAGCTCCCGACTCCGGGGACTCCCGCTCATCCTGTGGGGAGCGTTCCATCTTGCTGCCTAACATCCCCCGGAGGCCTAGCAGCACCGGTGAAGTCACCGGAACACCCGCAGGTGGTGTCACGAAGACATTTAACCCCTACTGTTCAGCCAACCCCCCTTTTGATCTAGACCATCGGGCCTCACAGCCACGGGCGCAGTTCCGTGACAAGGAGAGTCAACGCCTGCGACGTGAACATCCCGGCTACGGTGAGTCACTGATACTTCCTCTATCACCAGCACAGCCCAGAGAGTGAATATGCTGATGGTTGATGACAGAAACATTTAGTCTGGACATCCCTTCAAGCCTTCTGTCCTTTAGACATAGAGGCTGCCTTTTTGTCATTGTTTCATTAGAAAGACCTATGTGCTTTCCATGCATATATTCATACAATGTAAAAAGAAAGCTGTCACTTTTCAAAAATGACCAACCCCAAGTTTGAATATCTCGGTTGCCCTTCTCTATCTCTAGTTCTGCTATGTGCTTTATACACTGAAGACAAGTAAGATGCAAGGTTTAGTATAATTAGAATAATATAATAAGTAATATAGGTTCCCTACATGGTGGAGGTTAGATTGTTGTGAGGTTGTAAAGTGGCTTGGTTCAGCCTTATTGTATAGTGGAATGAATGTGACTTGATAGAAGGTCCCAGCAGAGCTAACAGCAACCTGTAAGAGGTATAATTCTGTGGAAAAACCTTGTTCAAAGAATTTTTAATTGTATCATTTCACAAGCAGTAAAAACCAAGGTGTCAGTACCCTGGATATTCTGATTACGCTTTTGGCATTCTCACCCTCTTCCAATATGGTGTCGTCTGCCTCATTCCTCTCCATATGTTTTTTACCTTTCTGCCTTTATAAACCCTAGTCCAGCCTCCAGTCCTCTTGTAGAGTATGCTGCCAAAAATCCAGCTTTTAGTTGGATCTCAAGTTCTCTCCTCCCCTTTCAGCAAATCTTGTTTGGTTCCCCAGTGTCTATTTATCAGAGTTTCAGCTATCTCCACTTGCTGCCAGTTCCAGTCCAGTTTGCAAATCTACTTGTATGTTTCCTTTACTTTGGTATCTGCCTGCCTGCCAAGGGTCACGTAATCTTGTTTGGTGTACAAGCTCTCTGTAGTTTCTGCTTGTTTATTATTCATGCAATTGCAGTGTCTGGGACGTTGTCGGACTTTAGGTTTAAACTGCAAAATGTAGGTTTTGCACTGCATTTAGTACTGGACTCTTATTTCAGAGATTTTCATACCCAAGTCTTTTGGGTATTAATTGTGTCCATTAACTGTTGTTACAGCATTCCTAGGTGTGAACCTTGCTTATAGACGTTACTACTTAAAGCATCTCTTGTGTTTCAGATCTAAAGGCCCTGTTACATGGTACAAGATCATGAACGATATCGCTCAAGGGTCACGGGTTTGGAGTCGTTCATATGACATTGTTAGGACGTCGTTGCGTGTTATACCGAGATACGACTACGATAAATCGTTGGATCGTTGATCGCAGATTTGGGAACATGTTCTCAAATAAAACAATCCTTGATCAGCCAACCTGCTGCATCGTTGTGTGTAACACCTCGATAATGATGTCGTTAATGACTTCTCCTATTCAAAACAGTGAACAAGTATCGTTCGCTGGTTGTGCGAACGATAGCTGCTCGCTACATCGTTGGTGCGTCGTCCACAATATCTACACGTGTGACATCTCTACAGCGATGTCAAAAAGATGTCCTAATGACTGCGCTCCCGTGAGATCGTTGGTGATATCGTTACAACATTGAAGCGTGTAATGGTCCCTTAAGAGATTATTCCAGAGACTTTTCTGGTAAGGCTTCTCCTTAACCTCCTTGTGTGTTTATGTACTTGATTTCTTGCTGCATGTTTGTTTGCTTTTACCACGTGTTAATACAAGATTTTTCAAACGCTAAACTTGTTCAGATGTGTCATTGGCTCATGCCAAAAGATTCCTGAGTTTCCCATTATAGTTATTACACAAGCGTATAGTGCCACCTAAAATGTATAGTATCTGTCAAGTCTTTGTGCCCATGAACTAAAACATCAATACATCATACAATACATCAATACATCCATATGGTCTGTGACAATGTCTTTAAAGGTGATCCCTTGACCACCACTGAAAAATCTCATACCTTAATAGACATAACTGTGGTTGGCAATCATTTAGATAAAGTCCTCAGAGAACACAGTCTGTAAGTGTTTGTTTAGTGTGGTGCAGTTATTTGCTCCTGCATCATAGAGGATTGAAATGCATCAGTAGAAAGAGGATCTGTAGCAGTCATTTTGTTGCTTCACTCTCCAGTCTCGAATTGTTTATTGCGGCCCCCTATTCTAGTCATCAAGCACACCCGGACTTTTGGCAACACCCTGTATATATCATGAGCATGATATGCTGTATATTGTATCTTGTTTATTGTACTACATCTGTCATTTAGATTGTTATCTTGCTCCATTTACTATGGGGTGTGATGGTTCTGTGTTCAATAGTATCTATTGGCTAATTTTAGTGTTTTTGAAATCAAACTTATACTTTTTTCCTATTTTTGCTGTTTTTATTTGAAAAATGAGATCTTACTTTATATCAGTAACCAGTTATCAAATGATATTTTTATAACAATTTCTAGGATTTTCCCAACCCGCCCTACATTTTGCTTTTCCAGTTAAATATAAGAGGTGTCAAGTGAAATTGTGAGTTTTATTGTATGGGAGTCACAAAAGAATAGATGCAATAATATAATGTGGTTGATTAGTAAGTTAATCACAATTCATTACATAGATAATATTGAGTAAAATGTTCTAATCTTTGTCATGTTAACAAATAATTCTATTAGATGGAGAGACCCCAGAGCATAATTAGGGACATTCTTATGGCAATCTCTGAATGCTAAGGCATATATGTTGTTATACACAAATATTAAATTGTCATATATTGGCATTTACTGCCTGATTAAACTTTCCAATTTTCAACTTTTTGTATTTTAGCTTTAAGATATATGCAAGAGGAAATCTTAAGATATCAGACGAAAACTGGGAGTTTTGGGAAGAAGCGGCATGTTGAGGAACTACAGATTAAATCTTTGAAGAACTTCTATTTATAAATAATATATCTTCCCCATATTCAGCTTCTGATCTTAGACAGGATTAAAGTTGTCAGCATGAAACAGTTTTTATTTGGTTGTTCTTTGCGTTAATATCTTTTAGAGAGAACGGTTATTAGAGCTAGTGGGCAAACTTACTAAAATAAGGGAGAATATGTGATATATCTAGCTAAAGAACATCCTTAAAACTGATCAACCATAGCATTAAACCATGGACAAATAAGCATGAGTAATGGCTAGATAACAGTGTGTGAGCCTACCCAAAACAGGAGGCCAAGTAGGGTTATTCTGACATGCAATGGTTGTATCTGGTACAAGTAGCAAAATTCTAATAGAACATGAGTCTTCATATTCATATGGATGTTACTCTCAGCAGCACCACCTACCAAACTTTTCTGTATACCAAGGACACCCTAATATTGTAATCCCCTATGATAGTGAGGGGGAAGGGGTCAGCAGCATAGTGTCCCCGCCATACTGCAAATAATATTCAAGAACAGCTTAGAAAATATGACAAATAGTTCAAGTGTTGAAGCAAATCTGTCAGGAAAGTTTTTGCTATGTAATCTGAAGATAACAGGTGATATGGGCTGAAACACAGATTTCTGTGATGTGTCATTTATTAAGCTATGTTTTGTGGTTTACTTACAATTGTTGCATTATCACCAAGAGATTATGACTGCCAGACAGACACATAAAGACAGACATACACACACACATATATACAGATAGACACACACTTTCTCACCCTCCCCAGCAAGCCCACAGTGATCCCCGATGATTCTTCCTCTGTACACTGGCAGGAAATGTGTTATCATCCTTGCAGGGCATGCGCACCATGTGACAGGCTGAGTCACATGACCAGTCACATGGCACAGGTCCTGGAAGCTCGAAGCACACATCTTCTACCAATGCACAGAGGAAGACATCACAGGGGATCTCCGTGGGCTCGCAATGAAGTTAAGTGTTGCAGCGTTTTTGCTGTGGAAATCATAGGAAAAAAACTCACAAATGAAATGTGGGAATACCCATCCATTTGTGATGCTTTTTGGGGTGGTTAGAATTGAGTCTATGGGGAAAACACAGCCCAAAAACTGGTATGTTAAATGACTAGGAGTTTTATAAACGCAGGCGATTTGTGTAACAAAAACGCACATGTGGGCACAGCTTTTTGTAAATCACATTGACTTTAATGTTAAAGCTGCGGGTGCTGTAAATACACAGCAAAAAATTGCAGCACAAATGTTCGGCGGGCACAAAGCCTTAAAGAAAATTGCTGCTACCATCTTTGTGTTAAAACCTATCATGATATCCTGTGGTATCTAAGACATTTATTCCTCACAGCTGATAAGCAAGAGGGAGACCTATAGAATATGTGGTAGGCGGTCCGCCATATCATTAATATTTTAAGCCTTATTTTATGAAGATAATTATCAAAAATATAAAATAAACTGAGAACTGTAAATGAGAGATCCTGTATTCTGATGAAAAATGTGTAACAGCCCACTTCCTGCCACCCACCATTTACAATTTATAATTCTGGTGTGGAAAAATAGCAATTACGCCTGATCAGACATAAAGGCACAACAACTTTTAACACTCCGCTCCAGGGCCTTAGTATACTCAGAACCGGGCTTTAAGGCTTCATGGGAGTCACAGGGGTCGAGACCCGACTCCATGACCCTGGCGGTGTCATTAAAAGTTCGGTATGGGAGGTTCTCTCCTTTAGGAAAGGTCATGAGGCTACGAGGGTTCATTAGGGTAGGAATGATCAGACCTGGGGGTAACTGTTTAATGTGACGCTTGAAAAAAAACATAATTTTGCTATTATTTCCAAGGGCTTGTTTTAATGGCATTTGCTGTGCATAATAATAATAATAATAATACTAATAATAATAATAACAATAATATTATTTATTCAATTGTATAGTGTCATCAATTCCATATCGCTTTACAAACATCAGCATTAATGACAAGTGAAAGAGTAACTAACTCTTTATTAGATTTGTACATATTTCAGTGTCCGGGCTGTGCGCTCCTCTTTGCTGAACTCTTGGGGTGAAGGGACGTTTCGAGCAATCGATAAGGGTCTGTGGACATGGACTACCTCTGATCCACTGAAATAAGAACTTTAATCTTTGAATAGTCACAGCAGGAACTGTTGATCGTTTAAAAAATGCATAGATGTTTTCTTAAAAGAAAATACCTTACATACAGTGCCTACAAGTAGTATTCAACCCCCTGCAGATTTAGGTAGTTTGATAAGATGCAAATAAGTTAGAGCCTTCAAACTGCAAACGAGAGTAGGATTTATTAACAGAAGCATAAATCTTACAAACCAAAAAGTTATGTTGCTCAGTTGAATTTTAATAAATTTTAAACATAAAAGTGTGGGTCAATTACACAGGTCAACAAAAAAAATTTTTTTTTCTGGTGCCCAAAATATTTTAATGAATTTGGGGTATTTTTGGGGTGCTGATTCTGAATATGCTATCAGTTTTGCCAGATTGGCTCAAGTTTTTGAGATTTTTGGTATCTTATTTATAGCACTTGTTGGTAAATGCGACGCATCATCTCATTAATTTCTTTGGATTAGTACTTGAACTGAGCAGTTCTCAATATAGTTTTGTGTTAATTAGTGTTCTAAAAGTTTGTTCATAGCTTGATTTTTGCACTAACTTTATGTTTGTTGTCTGTTGTCCAGTGAAAAGCATGAACTCATCAAGAAGAAGTTGTCTTAACGATCCAGACTCATTCTGTTACATTTGTGGTGAATATACACTGACAAAACATAGAAGAAACATAACAGACTTCGTTAAAAAAGTAGCAAAAAACGTCTTTTTTTTAACACATTTTACGAAAAATCTCAAAAACTTGAGCCAATCTGGCAAAACTGATGACATATTCAGAATCAGCACCCCAAAGTTACCCTAAATTCAATGAAATATCTTTGGCACCAAAAATGCTGTTGACCAGTGTTATTATTCAACCCCTAGGTTTAATATTTTGTGGAATAACCCTTGTTTGCAATTACAGCTAATAATCGTCTTTTATAAGACCTGATCAGGCCGGCACATGTCTCTGGAGTTATCTTGGCCCACTCCTCCATGCAGATCTTCTCCAAGTTATCTAGGTTCTTTGGGTGTCACATGTGGACTTTAATCTTGAGCTCCTTCCACAAGTTTTCAATTGGGTTAAGGTCAGGAGACTGACTAGGCCACTCCATCACCTTGATTTTTTCCCTCTTGAACCAGGCCTTGGTTTTCTTGGCTGTGTGCTTTGGGTCGTTGTCTTGTTGGAAGATGAAATTACGACCCATCTTAAGATCCTTGATGGAGGAGCAGAAGTTCTTGGCCAAAATCTCCAGGTAGGCCGTGCTATCCATCTTCCCATGGATGCGGACCAGATGGCCAGGCCCCTTGGCTGAGAAATAGCCCCACAGCATGATGCTGCCACCACCATGCTTGACTGTAGGGATGGTATTCTTGGGGTCGTATGCAGTGCCATCCAGTCTCCAAACGTCACGTGTGTGGTTGGCACCAAAGATCTGGATCTTGGTCTCATCAGACCATAGAACCTTGAACCAGTCTGTCTCAGAGTCCTCCAAGTGATCATGAGCAAACCTGTAGACGAACCTTGACATGACGCTTTGAAAGTAAAGGTACCTTACGGGCTCGTCTGGAACGGAGACCATTGCGGTGGAGTACGTTACTTATGGTATTGACTGAAACCAATATCCCCACTGCCATGAGATCTTCCCGGAGCGCCTTCCTTGTTGTCCTTGGGTTAGCCTTGACTCTTCGGACAAGCCTGGCCTCAGCACGGGAGGAAACTTTCAAAGGCTGTCCAGGCCGTGGAAGGCTAACAGTAGTTCCATAAGCCTTCCACTTCCGGATGATGCTCCCAACAGTGGAGACAGGTAGCCCAACTCCTTGGAAAGGGTTTTGTACCCCTTGCCAGCCTTGTGACCCTCCACGATCTTGTCTCTGATGGCCTTGGAATGCTCCTTTGTCTTTCCCATGTTGACCATGTATGAGTGCTGTTCACAAGTTTGGGGAGGGTCTTAAATAGTCAGAAAAGGCTGGCAAAAGAGATAATTAATCCACACATGTGAAGCTCATTGTTCTTTGTGCCTGAACTACTTCTTAATACTTTAGGGGGACCAAACAGAATGCTGGTGGTTTGAGGGGTTGAATAATAAATGACCCTCTGAATTAACTTTTAACGCTTTAAAAAAAAAATTAAAAAATCTTTTTGGCTGCAGTGCATTTCCCACTTCCAGGCTGATCTACAGTCCAAATGTCACAATGCCAAGTTAATTCCGCATGTGTCAACCAGCTAAATCTGCAGGGGGTTGAATACTACTTGTAGGCACTGTACCTATGTGTAAGTTCTTGATCTAGTCAATTGTCACTCAGGAGCAGGAAGGAAAATCTTTTGGGCAGACATAAATTATAAACAGTGGTGTAACTTGTAGCTCATGGCCCTGATGCAAAAGCTCCAACGCGGCCACCCCAATTATTGCAAATCTTTACTAGGATTAGTCTTTTTCTATAGGTCAAAGGAACTCCTCGTGCACCTGTTGTAGTTACGCACCTGATTATGAATGTACCTTTACTATTTCCTTTATCCTTTCCCACGCCTCGGTTAAATTTTGACGGCATGTCTATTTTCAACCATTCTAATTGTATATCTATGCATACTAAAAGGCCCGTTACACGGGACAATATCGTTAACGATATCGTTGGTACGTTACAGCTTTTGGGGCGGTGCAGCGACGTCGTTACGACATCGCAATGACGTCATTGTGTGTGACACCTTGATACGACCAACGATAAGTCGTTGAGCGTAGATTTATGAACATGTTCAAAAACTTCTCGTCCGTTCAACCTGCTGCATTGCCGTGTGGGATACCTTGATAAAGATGTCGTTTACGTGTTTGCATATTCAGAACTGAAGGATGTTGGCAACCAAATGACCGCAAGTATCATTTGCTCTTCGCGGAATCGTTGCTACGTCGTTCTCGATATTAGTACATGTGACACTTCGCTAATGATCATTGAACGTCGTTCCAGCGATGTAGGTCAAGTTGGACCAGTGGTCGGTTCGCCAACACATTGAAGCGTGTGATGGGCCCTTTAGAGACACCTTGAAAACTCTCAAACCAGGTAGCAGACAGAAATCCTAGGGGTATGTGCACACAATGTCTTTTAGATTCTAGCGGACCTGCTGAGGTTTACTTGCAAAAGAGATGCTTCAAGAAAACACAGTTTCTTCTAAAGTATTGTTTCTGATGTCTTTGCTAAAACTTTGTCACCGGCTTATATTTTAATATTTAATACTTCCTTTAATAGTGAGGGGCTTCCAAGCAGAAGCCACCAGAATAGGCTGGTCACTTCTTTTAACCCCTTCATGATATTGGAAGCCTGAAGCTGTTAAAAGATGCTCAAAAACACTGAACATATGCAAAGTTATTCATTTTTACATTGCTATGCATACAGAATGTTCTTTCTTTTTTGCATTTTGTTGTACTGAAATCCACCTGAAGAAGCCATTCTGTGCACATACTCGGTAAGGTGAATATATAAATTTAGAAACCTGAAGCAATTCCTCTGCAAGATGCTACAAGTCCCGTTTTATCAGTCCATAGCATGATACACAGTTGCTTACTCTGAAATGGGCAAAAATTAATAGAAAAAGTTTCAATTCAGATAATTTTTCAATATAAATACCATGTGAATGGCTCAAGTGCTGGCATTTTTAAATATATATTGAGAATGTTATTAGTGATGTTGATATAAGGCGTCTTGCATTTCACGCCTAGTGGCCCTTTCATTTCACATTCCACATTAATAGAAGCATAATTGGAGCCCCATTAATTTTCCACATTTTTATTGAATTCAAGAAATGTTATCCATCAGTAACTCTGGTGGTTTCTGCGGTTGAGTGATTGCTTCTAAATCACCTCCCTGGTTGAGCTCAGGTATTGTACATTCCAGATCAGCATGACTCAGTAAGATAAAGCGGCAATTACTTTGTGTATATTAATCTTTTACATAATAAATCTATTATTTAACATTTAGGAATGGTTTAATTAAACATTGGCAAGTTACAAAGCGATTGAGACACTTTGAAAATGCTCTATAAAATATTAATAATCCCCGAAATAAAGGCGAATAAGTTAGAGAGTAAAATACACTGGCATTATTTTATTTTCTCCAATTGTATCTTAGCCAATGCCCTTCTGATAAGATGACATTCACACAAAGAAGGGTAACTAATTAGATCTCCAGAGTCTTATAGCATTGACCTATTATTTCTGACAATTTTCCAGTTCTATTCTTTATAACTTTCAAAATTTACTCTCCAATCTTCACTTTTTACAATTTGCATTCAAAATAGGTTATGGGATACTATGGCCCCAATTCATCAAAGCTTTTATTCTAAAAAAAAATGTCAGAAAAACTTTGAAAAGTTGTAACTTGTTGGCAACATTTTGTCACAATTCAGATTTGTACCCAAACTTTTCAACTGTTTGGCATTTTAACTCCAGTTTCCAAAAGCACCACTAAAATGGGAGATGGGGTGAGAGGTGGAATGTGAATCCACTAATTTATTATTAATTGGCCTACAGCTCGATCTCGAGCCCTGGTGACTTAATGGATAAACACTCTGTAGGAAGAGCGATCTTGCCTGAGCCTAGCTAGATCCACCAGGGTCTTCTCCGCCGTTATCTTGACTGTATCAAGCCATTTGTTTGCTGGTCTTCCTCTTTGTCTTGTACCTTCTATTCTTCCTACCATAATGTCCTTCTCTAGTGATTTTTTCTTTGTATAATGTGTCCAAAGTAGGCAAGTTGCAGCTTGGTGATCCTTGCTTCAAGTGACATATCTGGGTTGATTTGTTTCAAAATGGATTTTTTACTACTTCTTGCCATCCATGGAGTTGATAACATCCTTCTCCAGCACCACATTTCTTCTTCTGTCTTGTTTCTTTACTGTCTATATTTCACTTCCGTATGTTACTACAGAAAAGATGTACGAGCAGGGCAGTATTTAGAGTTTGTGCTGGTCTAGGCACTTTTAGTGCTGCCTCCCTTATTGGCGAGTATGACTAATGCAGATACTGTTGGCAGTGACTTAGGCTACTTTCACATTAGCGATTTTAGCCATTCGCGGCAGATCAGGCAGTTTTTTCCGCATCTGCAGCGTAACAGATCACTTATGGCAATACTGCATTTGACCTCATTTATTCCCTATGGGACTTGCGGACATTTGCAGCACGTACCTAATGTACTTATAGTATGTGCCGCTGTCCAGGGTCCTGTAGGCTTTTACATTAGGTGTATGGCGCTGCGCAGCCCATAGATCTACTGTAAATGCCTGCAGGACCTAGGACAGCGCACATACTATACGTACATTAGGTATAGTATGAGCGCTGCTCACAGGGATCTGCGGCTTCATTCATAAAAATGTACAGAGCCGACAGGAGTCAGCTTACTGTACATAAGATATTAACCTATTACATGCCAACCTAAGTAGATAGCATGTCTCTGGGGGGCTGGGCACCACCTAGAGACATGAAGGGCATAATTATTATTATTAATAAAGCTTTATGTTACAGTTAAACACTTTGCTTATCCCGGCGGCAGATCACATCCTGAGCAATGCGGTTACCGCATTGAGGTTGATAGAACCGCTCAGAAAACTGCAGCCTGTATGATTTTTCACATAGGCTGCAGATCCAGATGCGGTAACCGGATTGCTTGTAAAGCAATCCGGTATTTATAATGGGCTCCTACGAGGAGCGTTTCCTGCTCCGGTTTTGAGTTTTTGAAAGCTCAAAACCGGATCAGGATTTTAAAAAATAAATGCAGATGTGACCCCAGCCTAAGTGTTTTCCAAGGATGGATACATAAATAAGGCTAGGTCCACATTCACTTTGTGGCATCTGTCTGGATGGATCGGCCATAGAGCAGCATTAATGCAGGGTAACGCAGTTAACGCTGCCATAGAGTTATGTGGGTGAGCGGATCCACAGTGCATGCAAACGACAGCACAAAAGAGCCTGCACTTCAAATCTCGAGCTTTTAGTAGTAGACAGTTGAATGCTTGTCGCGGGGGGCCATAGAGGAACATTGCTGTCCGTATGTCCATGCCTCCGGCATGTGTCAGCACAGACCGCACGAATGTGTGAAAGAGGCCTTAGTGTGTTAAAATGTGAAAAAGTGATTCTGCACATGTACATATTATATTGCACCTATTGAGAGGCTGCAGGAGTGGTTTAAAACCACTAATGTATTACTATCACCGTGTAAAGTCATGTCGGGTTTTGTGGAACTTCTGTTCCACTTCTATGCACAGAACAGTTAGAATGGGCATAGGAGCACTATCCACACCGCATTCGGCAGGTCTGTGCATAGAGAAGAGCAAAACCCAACAGGAACATGGCATGCTGCAGGTCAGTGTGCCCTTCCCCCCCCCCCGCATATAGTATGCAGAATACTGCAGGCAGGGCAATGGAGTCAGTAAGTTAAACCATCGACTCCGACTCCTGAATTTCTCTGACTATAACTAATTTATGATGATTTGTGCTATATCGAGCCAGAAATGTCAGTGAAGTAGGGCTTCTAGCATAGTGCATGGAGGATAATACCACTTAACAGACAGTCCATACTCATGAATAGGCGTGAACCGCTTCATGAATCAGGAGTGTCTGATTTCGCCACGCCACCCCATCAACACCGGCGAGACAATATAATATTCTGGTAAAAGATTGTTGACAGTCTCCCAATTCTTGCTTCAATTGATGTTAGAAGAGGTGGATATGGTTTTTTGGACTTCCAACAGCCAATCCTTTTGCCCTCAGGGATGTAACCTGCTGACTGAGGAGTTTGGTGCCCACTTTCTCATAGAGATCAAACCAACGATTCTCTCATATAGGAGTGTTATAAGAGATAGCTGTCAGCTCTACAATCATTTTAACAACAAAGTCCATAGGGGCCTTAACACCTAGCCAATCTTACCTTTGTTCAGTGGCTTATCTTCTCTAGTCGTTCTGATGTCACTTGTGTAAATCAATCCTTCATTAAAGGCAATCTGTCAGTGTTTTTTTGCTACTTAGGCTGCTTTCACATAACGATTTTCGGTCATCCGATTGTATCCGTTTCAAAACTGATACAATCGGATCCGAAATCGGACCCCATGTAACCCTATGGGAATCGGATGGGATCGGATGTGCCACTATTAGCATCCGATTTTGGCACCATCCGATCCCATCCGATGTAATCACGGGCACAAAATCGTAGCCTGCTACGATTTTGTGTCCGTGACACACATCGGACAGCCTCGGATCACTGCTGATCCGAGGCTGTCCGATGTGCCCACAGCATAGGAGCCTATGGACATCGGATCTGAGTTCACCTCAGATCCGATGTCGGCTCCGTATCTCCCTGTCTTTCCCTGCTCTGCTCCTCCATCTTCTTCCCTCTCCTACTCTATATGATGTGCCCCCGCTATTCTATCTGTGTCCCCCGCTCTTCTATCCTCATCTATCCCTATCCTGTCCCCTGTCCTCTCCCTGGGTGTAAAAAAATTAAAAAAAACTCCTCCGGGAGTATACATTACCTGTCACCGCTCCCACGCTGCAGCGCAATCAGGGCTAAAGGACCTGTGATGATGTAAGAGCCCGGTCACATGACCCGGTCAGCTGACCGGGTCATGTGACTCTGACATCATCACAGGTCCTTTAGCCCTGATCGCGCTGCAGCGTGGGAGCGGTGACAGGTAATGTATACTCCCGGAGGAGTTTTTTTTTATTTTTTTACACCCAGGGAGAGGACAGGGGACAGGATAGGGATAGATGAGGATAGAAGAGCGGGGGACACAGATAGAATAGCGGGGGCACATCATATAGAGTAGGAGAGGGAAGAAGATGGAGGAGCAGAGCAGGGAAAGACAGGGGACCGCAGGATCCACACGGATCCTGCAGATCGGATGGCTATTTGCCATCCGATTGCAGGGATCCGTATGGATCCGTGCCTGTCCGTGGGATCCCCCTTCAAAGTCGGATCCCACGGACAGGCACAAAAACGTTATGTGAAACCAGCCTTAAGCTCAGGACAGCATGGTATAAGTGTTAGAAAACAAAAAGAATGAGTGCTTCTGTTATCAGGGTCTGTGTAATGGTTTACTTAAACTAATGGCTTTATTACCCTGTGATTAACATTGCAAGAATAGAAAGTCACGTGTTAGCCAGTCCAACACATTTCTTATTGTGATTGACAACTACTGTCAATGCACAAGCTCTGTTGAGAGCCTGCTGTGGGCGAGGGCAGCTATCTCAGCCTGCTGCGTTCCTGAAAATAAATTCTTTGATTGTGTGAGAATGACTTCAACCAGTAATCTGAGTAATAGCTTATTGAATTCATAGTCTCCCTGCCGACAAAACGTTGCTGTCAGATGAGGTAGCAAAAACTTGTTGATAGATTCCCTTTAAATGTCCAGCCAATTTAAAAGGTTGCCCACTCCCCTAAAAAAAAAATACACATACAGTATAAGATTTAAAGACAATTTGTTATCAAAATTTATACCAAAACTAATAGCATGAATGTAAAGGCGTATTAGTGCTGATTACAGTCCAATCCTGGTTGAAGAAATCTGTTTAGCTATTTTCTATAAATCAATTATTGGCATAGTATGCCAATTAGTTGCAGATGCAGCATGATTGGATATGGCACTTACACGTCCCTTGCCGCCATTATGTGTTCACTGCCCGCCACTTGTATCTTACTAGCAAGTCACTGAAACAGGACTGACCATATTTAAAAGACCTTTGGGGAATTTTTACATTAGCACATACATTTCATAGCTGATTTTCCCTGTAGGGGAGGTTGCTACATCA
This sequence comes from Allobates femoralis, assembly GCA_033576535.1. Lineage (NCBI taxonomy): Eukaryota > Metazoa > Chordata > Amphibia > Anura > Aromobatidae > Allobates > Allobates femoralis. Next base: position 111,376,141 of record JARQOC010000003.1, on the reverse strand, counting down.
TCCCCAGTTGCTGGAAACATTAAATATTCTGGCTGCAGAGCATAGCTATCATTTGTTGACTACTCTGCAGTCTGTGTATTTAAAATGTTGATAACTTCTTTGGGACATTAAGGGCTAATGTCAGTTTTTACCTTGGCTTCTGCTGCTGTCTTAAATCAAGTGATGCGGTTGATGACCACTCCTTCATATTTAATTAGTCAAATGACCCATCTCTTGATGTCATTCTCGGCCTGACCACAGTGCTGTCAGTAAGCAGTGCTTTGCTGCTGAAATTATTCCTCGATATCCCTTTCTCTGCATTGGAGTTTTGCAGCTGATAGAAAGTATCCTTATTGTTGTTTCCCCTGTCTGTACCTTCACAGTGATTTATTATCTGCAGTGGCGAGGCTAGTGCCTTCGCCAGCCAAATCACTAGAAAGGGTTACCTTAGGTGACCAAAGGACTAGGCATGTGATGGTGGCAGGCTTGCTTATGACTTTAGGGCAGTAAGGGTCAGACACAAGCCAATGTCAGGAGGTGTCCCTATCCCCTACTCCCTACAGCTAAGTCCTTCCTTCCCCTTTTACCATTGCGATGTCCTTTGGTGTCGCACCATGCGGCAGCCATTTTTCCTGACCGTACGTGACAATTGCTGACTGGGTATCTGAGGACTGAGCAGCTCTTGTTCCCTCCTTATACCCAGCATTCACATGACCACCGGATCAGAAGGAGAAATCAAGATTAGTGCTTCCCAATCCATATGAATAAACACTGGTTCATCGTGGTGTATACAGAAACGGAGATGGTAAGTAAGGTAATAAATAATGTTTTTTTTCTCTGTGGGAAGTCAGGCTGTGTCTGACAGCCATCATCCTGCCCTACAGCTCCTGGTCTACTGCAATCTGCTTACACTGCATTGATTTATAGTAAACTATGGACTGCCCAGATGTTTATAGCCTATGAGCGGTCCAAAAGTAGCTAAAGGCTTTTTCAGGATTCTCCAACTTCTAGAAAAAAAAATTAAATATCATGATATAAAGGTCCTGATGCATCAGAGCTAACTTCTTTTTGGGCAATATGATGTTACAGCTACTTTTTCAATTAAGTTTTTTTGAGTTTAGCACTGATTATTTTTATGATTTGACTGTATAAAGAGTTGAAGGTTAGTTTGTCTGATATTGAATTTCATATTCTCTGCATAAACATAGGCAAATAATACAATTCTAGCCAGATATATGCACAACAGACACTAAGATCCTGGTGGTTCCCTATTAAGATTCTGACTGCCTGAACAGATAGATCTTAGACCACTACTGTTCAGTGATTAAAGAAAACATGTCACCTGGATCTACCCCCCCCGACTTATCACTAGCTGTCCCTACACCTTCCTAGCTGCTCCCTAACCATCCTTCTTTGCTGTAAATCTGCCCTATAAAGATTAAGAAAAATGACTTATAACTTACTGGAGCTCGCTCTGCCATGAGACTGGAAAAGCGGCTCCAGGCTCCATTCTCCCCTCCTCGCTGCTTCACTGCATGCCCCGCTGGGCACCATTATTCTTTCCTGATCTCTGCCTGCATTTGGAATCTCCCGCCCTCCTCTCCTCCTATGATGCACCAGCCGATCCGTCACATCCGGACCGGTACATTATGGGCCTGATCACGTGATTGGCCCGGCTCCGCGCATGCGCAATGTGCATATTGAAGTCGGGCTGATCACGTGATCAGGCCCATAATGCACCGGGCCGATCACTTGATCAGGTCCGCACCGGGCCGGATGTGACGTACCGGCTGGTGCACCATAGGAGGAGAAGAGGGCGGGAGATTCCAAATGCAGGTGGAGATCAAGAAAAAATACTGACGCCCAGCGCGATGTGCAGTGAAGCAGCGAGGAGGGGAGAATGGAGCCTGGAGCCGCTTTTCCAGTCTCCTGACTGGCGACCTCCAGTAGGTTACAAGTCATTTTTCTTCATCTTAATAGGGCGGATTTACAGCAGAGAGGGATGGTTAGGGAGCAGCTAGGAAGGTGCAGGCACAGCTAATGATAAATCAGGGGATAGATCCAGGTGACAGGTTCCCTTTAATATATTAGTAGGGTCATAACAGAGGCTGAGGTGTCTGGGATGATTGAGTGAATTCTGCTTTGAGCAGGTGGTTGGACCAGATGACCCATGAGGTCCCTTCCAACTCCACCATTCTATGATTCTATGATACACTCTTACTAGTGATGATTGAAGGTGATAAGAATTACAGTTGAAACCAGAAGTCTACATACACTATATAAAAAGACACATATGCAGTTTTCCTCACTATCTGACATCAATCAGACTTGTGCAAGTCCACAATTCTCTTCCTGATATCTTGGCTGATTCAATTTAAACTTTTTCATGATGCTGCAAAAAGGAGCAGTATGTTTCAAGTGTGCATTAATATACATCCACTGGTGTGTCTCTAATTAACTCAGATGTTACCAATAAAACAATCAGAAGCTTCCAAACACATGACATCATCATATAGGCTGTCCCAAATTGTTTAAAAGCATAGTAGTAATCTTAATGTGTGTAAACTTGTGACTTTGCAGAAAGTAATAAAAATGCCTTAAAACATTCTCTCTATCATTATTCTAACATTTGGCCAATATTAATAATTCTAGTAATCCTAACTGACCTAAAATAGGAAAGGTTTATTATGATTTCATGTCAGATAGTGGGAAAAACCTGCATTTGTGTCTTTTTATAGTGTATGTAAACTTCTGGTTTCAACTGTATATCATTTATCTGGCTATATAGGAAATTTGAAGCTTGGTATTTGAAAAGCAATAATTAGCATTTACAATGCATTAGACAGTTGTTCTAAATTAAATAAAAGGGGCTGGATGCTTTTCTTACAACATATGGCAATGTGCGTTATCATTAATCCAGGGATAGATCGTGTATAACTGGTAATGAAAGGACTGACTTCATGGACCTATGTCTTTTTCAATTTCTCAATCAATTTAGTGTCCTTGAGTAGCAGGCTCAGAGCCACTATACTAATCATGAGGACAGAGTAGACTCCTGATCCACATAGCACAGGATGGACAAGAGCTGAGAAGCTCAAGTGGTCCAACAGCCCAATAGCATGGATTACAGGTGTGCACTGTAATGTTGTTATATCTTCTGCAGTTTGCTTGTTGCTTTTTCTGCCTAGTAACAGTGATGTAAGATAGAGGAGGAGCTGTGGCAGGAAAAGGGGGAGCTGGGAAAGGGAAGAGATTTCATTAAAGTATGGCCGCTCGCATGACCAGTTCAGCATATCTGTGTGTGCTTCTGGATTCATCGTCATCTGCACTACAACACTACATGCACCACTGCACCCAGCTGGTGGCTCTGAGCCAGCTGCTTATGGACACTAAATTGAATGATAAGTGATCCTGGTAAAAAAAAAAAATGCCTAAAATAAAGTCAGAGCTTTTTCAATTTGAGTTACGGACACAAAATCGTAGCAGGCTGCGATTTTGTGCCCGTGATGAAATCGGACAGCATCAGATGGTGCCAAAATCGTATGTCAATAGTGGCACATCCGATCCGATTCCCATAGGGGGACATGGGATCCAGTTTTGTATCCGATTGTATCCGTTTTGAAACGGATACAATTGGATGACCGAAAATCGTAATGTGAAAGCAGCCTTAGAGATGTTTTCCTTGGTTTGATGTGGAACCAGGACTCCAGCGCTGCAAGTCTGCAGTGCTAACCACTGAGCCACCGTACAGTGCTAACCATTGAGCCACCGTACAGTGATAACCACTGAGCCACCGTACAGTGATAACCACTGAGCCACCGTATAGTGCTAACCACTGAACCACCGTACAGTGCTAACCACTGAGCTACTGTACAGTGCTAACCACTGAGCCACCATACAGTGCTAACCACTGAGCCACCGTACAGTGCTAACCACTGAGCCACCATACAGTGCTAACCACTGAGTCACCATACGGTGCTAACCACTGAGCTACCATACAGTGCTAACCACTGAGCCACCGTACAGTGCTAACCACTGAGCCACCATACACTGCTAACCACTGAGTCACCATACGGTGCTAACCACTGAGTCACCATACAGTGCTAACCACTGAGCTACCGTACAGTGCTAACCACTGAGCTACCATACAGTGCTAACCACTGAGCCACCGTACAGTGCTAACCACTGAGTCACCATACAGTGCTAACCACTGAGCCACCGTACAGTGCTAACCACTGAGCCACCATACAGTGCTAACCACTGAGCCACCGTACAGTGCTAACCACTGAGCCACCATACACTGCTAACCACTGAGTCACCATACGGTGCTAACCACTGAGTCACCATACAGTGCTAACCACTGAGCTACCGTACAGTGCTAACCACTGAGCTACCATACAGTGCTAACCACTGAGCCACCGTACAGTGCTAACCACTGAGTCACCATACAGTGCTAACCACTGAGCCACCGTACAGTGCTAACCACTGAGCCACCATACAGTGCTAACCACTGAGCCACCGTACAGTGCTAACCACTGAGTCACCATACGGTGCTAACCACTGAGCCAGCATACAGTGCTAACCACTGAGCCTCCGTACAGTGCTAACCACTGAGCCACCATATACAGTGCTAACCACTGACCCACCATATACAGTGCTAACCACTGAGTCACCATACGGTGCTAACCACTCAGCTACCGTACAGTGCTAACCACTGAGCTACCGTATAGTGCTAACCACTGAGCCTCCGTACAGTGCTAACCACTGAGCCACCGTACAGTGCTAACCACTGAGCCACCATACAGTGCTAACCACTGAGCCACCGTACAGTGCTAACCACTGAGTCACCATACGGTGCTAACCACTGAGCCAGCATACAGTGCTAACCACTGAGCCACTGTACAGTGCTAACCACTGAGCCACAATACAGTGCTAACCACTGAGCCACTGTACAGTGCTAACCACTGAGTCACCATACGGTGCTAACCACTGAGCCACTGTGCCAAAAATCTTGTTAGTCAGACTGACCTGTAGAATTATGCTGCCAGGCCATTTTTACCAAGCAATAAATGCTCTTAAAAAGAAAACTCAAAAAATAATGATGGAAATGCATTTCTTTTGATAATGTCTTCTCACTTGGAATTTTTTTTTCTATTATTCAGGAATTTATATGAACAGGTTGATGGGGTCTTACAAAGCTACAACTTCTTTTTCTGTCATTTCTTAGCAGTTATTTCATTCAACTTGTTCACATTCTGTTAGTTACCACTGAGCTCAGCTGTAAAGTGGTTGGAGATCAGCTGCCGTAATGTCTTCATACATTGCATGCACAGAGAAGAGTTCATAATAACTATCTATAGAACACCATGAATGGCAGCAGCGGCATAGAGAACTTTAAATGGAACATCTGAGCATTGCAGCTGTGAATCCATCTCTGCAATAGTGTTTAACACTCACTGGAGGCTGAGGCATCCTTTCTGACTCCAGTTACTTCTCTTCAACACCCCACTTCTCTCTCCATATACTTCTATGGGCTGCAGCATGCACCTTGATCGCTATATATATGGATTTTGTTAATGGGAATTCATCCTGTAATTCTGATTATGCATGATGCAGGAAGGTGGGAAGGGAGAAACTGTTTGATATATGGAGAAAGATTAAATTCAGCTTGGAATTTCGGCTGGCGACCTTTCATAATGTCTGCATAATGATTTAGAATAACATGACAACAGGTGCATCCAGTTGCCTATTCCCCTTCAGAAAAGTGACATTAGATAAAATGCAACATGTACAGTATCTTTATACAACACCTACATTTTATCATAATCTGGCCAGGTGTTTTACTGACGAGGAGACAGTGATTGATGTTTTCCTTCCTTCTGCTTCACGAGAGCGAGACCCAAGCTCATTTTGCAGGCAGAACGTCCATGTACTGTAATCATATAGAGAACAGTTGGAGCATTTCTTTATTTTTTTTTCTACCACTCACTTAACATTAAGCTTATGGGGAAAAAATATAAATAAAATAGCAGATTGTATGGAAGACTAAAAAGATGTTTAAACTCGGTAGGCTATATTTACTAAGCACCTCTGTTGAGGTGAACTTTATACTAACGCACTGCAAATCAAGGAAAGGTTAGGCTGGATTAGAATTAGGTTTCTCTACTGTTAGCAGACAATTTTATTTCTAATAAAAACGTATCTGCCTTTTTGATTTACAAAGGCTCCTTTTTTCAGTATCCACAGCCTATTCCATCTTACTCGATGCGCATCTGGATAGCGTTGGAGGAAAATCATAGAGGCAGGAGTTTTATTCTTGGTGACTTGCCAACTCTTGCTGAAGGTCTTTACTTTTTTTCTGGAACTTCTGGAACAGTTGGAATGTATGTGTGATGTATATTTTTTAAAAATGTTTTCCTATTTGTTTAAAGCTAGTTAGTCAGGTATTCTCAACATTTTGGAGAGTGCGTATAGTCCCTGTTTAGTGTCTATTAGAACCACTATCCTCCTGGGGAATGGATAGACCTGTCAGCCAAGTAGTTTACTTTGTCTAAATATACAGTGGTGTGAAAAAGTGTATGACCCCTTTCTGATTTCTTATTTTTTGCATGTTTGTCACACTTGCATATATCAGATCACCAAACACGTTTCGATATCAGACAAAGTTAACTCAAGTAAACACAAGATGCAGTTCTTAAATGAAGGTCTTTATTATTAAGTGAAGAAAGAAATCCAAACCTACAGGGAACTTTGTAAAAACAGTGATTGCCCCCCCCCCCTCCCTTCCCCCGAAATCATACATACATAGGCCTGATTACTGCACCTGTTCTCAATCAAGAAATCTCTTGAATAGGACCTGCCTGGCAAAGTGAAGTAGACCAAAAGATCCTCAAAAGCTAGACAACATGCTGCAATCCAAAGAAATTCAGGAACTAATGATAAATAAAGTATTTGAAATCTATCAGTCTAAAAAAGGTAATAAAGCCATTTCTAAAGCTTTGGTAGTCCAGCGAACCACAGTGAGAGCCATTATCAACAAATTGTGATAACATGGAATAGTGGTGAACCTCCAGGATGGTCGGCCAACCAAAATTACCCCAAAGATGCATAGACATTAATCCAAGAGGACACAAAAGACCCCACGACAACATCCAGGGATCTGCAGGCCTCACTTGCCAAATTTAAGGTCAGTATTCATGACTCCATCATATGAAAGAGACTGGCAAAAATGGCCTTATGGCAGTGTTTCAAGACAAAAACCAATGCTGGGCAAAAAAAAAATAAAAGCTTGTCACAGTTTTGCCAGAAAACATCTTGATGACCCTCAAGACACTTGGAGAATACTCTGTGGACTATTGAGACAAAAGTTGAAGCTTTTGAAACTTGTATGTCATATTACATCTGGTGTATAAGTAAAACAGCATTTCAGAAAAGGAACAACATACCAACAGTAAAATATGGTGGTCGTAGTGTGATGGTCCCAAGCTGTTTTGCTGTTTTAGGACTTGGAAGACTTGCCATTGTAAATGGAACCATGAATTCTGGGTGTCTACCAAAAAATCCTGAATGAGAATGTCTGTCCATCTGTTGGTGACCTCAAGCTGAAGCTCACTTGGGTTATGCAGCAGAACAATGATCCAGAACACACCAGGCTTAAGAAAAACAAAATTAAGACTTTGGAGTAGCTTACTCAAAGCCCTGACCTTAATCCAACTGAGATGCTGTGACATGACCTTAAAAAGGCGATTCATGCTCAGAAACCCTCCAATGTGGCTAAATTACAAAAATTCTGCTTAAGATTGAGTGGCCAAAATTCTTCCAGAGCGTTGTAAAAGACTTATTGCCAGTTATCGCCCAAATGTTTTGATTGCAGTTGTTGCTGCTAAGGGTGGTCCAACTAGCTATTATGTTTAGAGGACAATCACTTTTTCACACTGGACCCTGAAGTTTTTTTTCCTTAAAAGACCTTTATTTTTTAGCTAAATTTTGTATATACTTGTGTTATCTTCATCTAATATTTAAATTTGTTTTGTGATCTGTAATATTTTAAGTGTGACAAACATGCAAAGGATTAAAAATCAGAAGGGGGCAACACTTTTTCAGAGCACTGTATATTGTTGATGTTATGCTGTGTACATCATCCTACTCGGTGTGTTGCACCAGGTAACATTCCTATAGATACTGGGCGTAATTACAATAGGTGCAGGGTTGCGATCGCAACCCGGACCTGCAGCTAGGTGCCCAAAAGTCCCTTCGGCCTATAGAAAAGACTAATACTATTAAAGATTTGCAATTATTGGGGGGCCCCATTGGAGCTTTCCGCATCGGGGCCCCTGGGCCTGAAGTTACGCCACTGTATAGATAGCTAACAGGTAAGAGGTTTGAGTGACTGCCAGATGATTGTCAGCTTCAGGTGGGAGGTACAGATGTCAACATAGACCCGGTAAAGGTCTTATGATGCTCGTCTATTGTAACTGGCAATACAAGTATTCTTCAGCAGCACACTCTTTGGAGGAAAGGAGCCATAATAAAATGCAGTTCATCCAAGTTTGGTGCCTACTGAAGCTTGTGGAAATGTTACGATGGACGACCCCCTGAAAGTTTGTGTAAGTGTGGTCATATGAGCAGAGAAGAACTTGAAGTCAAAAGCAATTTGTTCATTTGAGACTTTGTCATTGAGCTGAAGGTTTGGAGGTGACATGCAGGGTCTTAGCAGAAGCTTTGAGGATCTTCAACTAAATGAGCTTGGTAAGTATCTAGGGGGGGGGGCAGTTTTATTCAGTAAAAACATCCAAGAGGTGTTAACAAAGTGTGTTGGGACTTTGCAGAGAATGTCAAAGGAGAGACACGTGTGTAAGAAGCGGAGGTGAGCATTCATAGAGCTAGATACAGTTGAGGCTGTGATAGAGTCACTCTGAGATACGTTGGTCTGTATGGAACTTTGGTATAGAAAGCCAGAGGTGTAATTGACTGTTCAGCTTGAGGTGTAGACACAAGTACAGAGTCAAGAAAAGCATGGCATATACTATAATAGGGGACACACAGAATGTAAAAGTGTAACAAAGCTTTATTAAACACATATGTGGACTAATGGAATAGTGTAACTCTATTACACTATTTGTCTGCATATGTGTTTAATAAAGATTTTTTTACACTTTACTAATAATGGCATGTCTTTCCTTTGCACTGCTCACTTCTTGGTATGGTAAGAACCCGTTACTTATTGTAAAAATTGTGGTGTAGTCTGATTCAGCCTGAGGTGTGACTGATTGGATCATAGTGCAAGGTGGTGTGTAAAGGACTCTTCAGAGCAGGCTAAGGTCAGAAGGACCTGACAAGCAGGACTTTGACGTGAGGGCTGTGTGAAGTAACACATTCTTGAGATGTGGGCTGTGCCAGATTTATCAGGCAAGGAACCTGTCATATTCTCATGAAAACTAAAACATAGAAAAGACATAAGAAGGGGCCGCAGGGACGTATCTAGAGATTCCGGTTCTGGAACAACACAATACTGGGTTCTAATGACTTTTAATGGCTATCAAAAAAAAAAAGTGATGTACAAGGCAAGCTTTTGAGACGTCTCAGGTCCTTCATCGGCATGGTATGACAAAATTGAAGACTCAAATATATACATGACCACTAGCAACGCAAGGTGGCCATCAACCTTTGGCCTACTTCCACTACATTTGATCTTAATAATCTGGACCGACACTGACATGGACTTCAAAATCCATGACAATCAACAAATTTCATTCCAACCATAAATGTGACACTGAACGACTAAAACAGAATCAACTTCTGGATACACCCATAAATTCTAATGGTTAATTCAGACATGTGTATCAGAAACCGATTGACGCCACGTACTAGATGGGACAATTTCACCAGAACCATAAAAGTCTGTCAGCAGGCCCTCAGATATAACTATATTCGCCCACCCAGTGGACAGTGATGATCTTAAACCATCTAAAACAGACATTTAAACCAAGGCTACCACCCCACCTCCATTAGACAAATCACTAGGCCACAAGGATCCTAGAATTCAAGCACTCCAATACAGAGAAAAGAAGAAAACATTGTGTTTTCTGTGGTGACTACAAACCACAGCTTGAGGTACTGAGGAAAACTGCCAGGAACCTCATCTTGCTACCAACGATCACCGACAAAATAATATTCAAGACCCTCCATTGCTATCTACAGCAGCCTCCAATTTAAAAAACGTCATGATCTAAAGTTTGATGCCCTCGATACACCAAGAGGAACTTATCCATCAAGTAATGCTCTGCAAAACCTGGGGCGCACATAGAGACCAAAGCAGGATACAGATCCCCAACACACAGCAGATTATAAGATCCCAGGGGAATTTACATGTCCTCTTCCAAGTGGTATTTAATTATGTGCACTATAGTCGTGTGGGACTTTATGTGGAGACAAGACAACGACTAAGAATAAGAAAGGCTCATCGTCCCAATACAGCCAAAAAATTCCATTTACCATGAGCCAAACATTTTTCTGTCAAGGAACATAACATTTAAAAATATGAAAGTTGCAATATTGAGAGGAATTTGAAATTGTAGAAACATGAAGGGTCGTGAACCCAAATTCATTAGAACTTCGACTTGCATCTAAAAGGGTTAAACCTACTGAGATTTATGTTCTATAATATGTTAAAGCTTTATTTTATATGTTGTTATTATTTATTATTTAACATAGCGCTAACATATTTCGCAGTACCTCATTATAACATCTGAAGAAGTTTTTCAAAGACATTGAATTTTAGGACACAAGGTTTACATATAAATTTTTGTCATAAACTTTGAATCACTTCACCTGATCTTCTCCAGCATGTTTGTTTTTTTAGTTAAATGTCCATTCATTATACTTGCGTCTGCTCTATTGGCATTAATATTTGAGTTTCTTCAATATTGTTTTACCATGCCTGATAAAGACCTAGACGTCTCAAGCTTGCTTGAATATCATTTATTTTTTTTTGTTAGCCATTAAAAGGTATCACAACTATGAGATTATTATCTTCTTTCTCCCACTGAGAGGAATCAACATTTTCTCAACTGGCTAACACAGTACCAAAACCTTTTTTTCTTGGGAGAACAAATATCTTGATGTGGCTGTCAGGGGTGCTAACGAGGCAATTGGCTTTGGCAATGGTATCTTAATGAGGACCAGTCACCCCCTGGTGAATGGCAAACTAAATGCAGCACTGAATGCATGTCTGCTGCATTCAGGGAAAGAGTTCCCCATTTCTCTAGCCCTTCTGTAAGCTTTAAAAAAGGCTTTAGAAACCTTACAGTTAAGAGGTCGCCTGGGTGGGATCTTATTAAGAGGTCCTGGCTGCTGGCACAGTCATCCCTGCCTCCTCCTTGTGTGTTCTGCCCCCTCTATGTGTCTTCTACCGCCTCCTCTTCTGTTGGGTCTGCCCTCCTCTTCTGCTCCTGATGACACACAGAGCAGGAGCAGAAGAGGAGGGTGGCCAGCAGACACATAAAGGGGGAGGAACACACAAGGAGAGGGCAGGGAGGACTGTGCCGGCAGCCAGGACCTTTTGATAAGATGCCACCAAGGCGACCTCGTAAATGTAAGGTTTCTACAGTCTTTTTTAAAGCTTACAGGGGGCTAGAGCCATAGGGGACCCCTTCCCTGAATGCAGCAGACATGCTGCATTCAGTGCTGCATTCCGTTTGCCATGCACCAGGGGGGGGGGGGGTGACAGGTCCACATTAAGGTCAAGATGGTGAAATTAATTTTTGCATCTGCAAAAAAATAAAATTGTGAATATGCTCAAAACAAATTATTTTACCTATCTGGAGACATTTAGAAGTTGTCAGCACTTGATTTTACTTAAAATATTATTGTATTTCATTGAATTTTAAATAGAAAATAGTTTAACCTAAGGCTTAATTCTGTCTATTTCAGTGTTTTAATTAAAATGCTAATGTTGTATTCCCAGGTACGTGGGGAAATGTGCGATGTCCTATTAATGAAATAAATATTAGCCACCAATTTCACAGTTGAGATTTCAGCTAATGACTTTCATAGATTAAACATTGAGCGAGTAAGAATGGAACAAGGGAAACACAAAGAATATGGAATTATATTAGTATTCCTATTATTTTTAAGCATTGCTGCCAGCCAGTGTGCTCTGGGTCCAACAGAGTCAAATTATTGAACAGTTTCTATTTACATGATGTGTATATTATTTAGGCAGTTATTTTCCATGAGCAACCAGAAGTATAATCTGCAGTACAGAGAGGAGTAAATCTTCATCAAAGTCTGTAAATCCTGTGTAGATTAATAAACCACTGTCTAGTAAATACAAGCACCTAATACACTTCTCTCCCCACATCCGGTCTCTCGCTTGCTCGTGTCACCTACACCTCAAAAATATCTCTAGAATTCAACCTTTTCTTACTGTTGACTCTGCAAAAACTCTAATTGTCGCCCTTATTCATTCTCGTCTGGGTTACTGCAATTCTTTACTCATTGGTCTCCCTCTTATTAAACTCTCTCCTCTCCAATCCATCCTGAATGCAGCAGCCAGGAACATATTCCTCTCCAAGCGCTTATCCGATGCCTCTATCCTGTGCCAGTCATTGCACTGACTGCCCATGCACTACAGAATACAATATAAAATTATCACTCTCACCCACAAAGTCCTCCACAGTACTGCATTGCTCTACATCTCCTCCCTCATCTCTGTCTATTGCCCTACACGTGCCATCCATTCCGCAAGTGACCTAAGATTGACATCATCTACAATCCGAACCTCACACTCCCGTATCCAGAACTTCTCACGAGCTGCACCAATTCTCTGGAACGGATTACCAAGAACAATTTAATTAATTTAAAATATCCATAGCTTTAAGCGAGCGTTAAAAAACACATCTCTAGACTAGCCTACCACCCCACCTCATCTATGTAATTATTCCCATTCTGTCCTTCTCCAAATCTGGCCTGTTGCATCATTTTTCTACACGCCCATACATTTTATAGCACTTTATCTGTACCTGTACAGATCTTGGCTGGTGAGCGGTTCATGCAGCATTATGTAAATGATGGCTTGACCATTTATGATGGCATTTGTTACTATTACCTTTTGTAACTTCCCTATTTCCTCATAGATTGTAAGCTTGCGAGCAGGAACCTCACTCCTAATGGGCTCAGTGATGTATTTTCTTTTTGTCTCATATGGTCTGTACTGTATTATATTTGTATTGTCTGTACTGTATTTTATCTTATTATTGTATTGTATCATTATTGCATTATTGTATTTTATTATATATTATAGCATTGTCAGTGGCGTAACTAGAGTCTGGTGGGCCCCGGTGCGAAATTTAGACCTGGGCCCCCCCCCCCACCAGGGCCGGACTGGTACCAAGAAGCAGCCCTGGAAAACAAGCTCCACCAGCCCATATACTATAACACCCATCAGCCCCAATACGTAAATTTTGCTTTTACCCTGTTATGGCCCTCACCACTTTCTTAAAGACGTTATTTGAAGAGCCACATGTGAATGGTGCAGCAGAGGGAAGAATCAACCACAGCTCCATTTACATGGTGCTCTTCAAATCTCTGTTTCTCAGGATTGTGGGGTCCAAGTGCTCAGACACACAGAGCCACAGCCAGCCACACACAGAGCCACAGCCAGCCACACACACAAAGCCAGCCACACACACAAAGCCAGCCACACAAACAAAGCCAGCCACACAAACAAAGCCAGCCACACAAACAAAGCCAGCCACACACACATACACACACAGCCAGTCACAGCTAGACAGCCGCACACATTTAGCCACATAGACAGCCACCAGCCACACAGACAACCACACGCAGACACAGCCAGACACACATACAGCCACACACAAACAGCCAGCCACATAGACAGCCACCAGCCAGGCACACACTGATGCAGCCAGCCAAACACATACACAGCCACACACACACAGCCACAGACAGCCAGTCACACAGACAGCCACACACAGACAGCCACACACAGACAGCCACACACACAGCCACCAGCCACACACAAACAGCCACACACAGATGCAGCCAGCCAAACACATACACAGCCACACACATACACAGCCACAGCCAGCCACACAGCCAGTCACACAGCCACACACAGCCACATAGACAGCCACCAGCCACACACAAACAGCCACACACAGGTGCAGCCAGCCACATAGACAGCCACAGCTAGCCACACATCCAACCAGCCACACACACACAGCCATACAGTCAGCCACACACAGCCAAGCAGCCCCAGCCACACAAAGACACAGTCAGCCACACACAGCCAGCCACACAGCCATGCAACATCAGCCACACACAGCCATGCAGCTCCAGCCACAGCCAACCCAAGCCAGCCACGTGGCACCAGCCACACACAGCCAAGCAGCCCCAGTCACACCCAGACACAGTCAGCCACACACAGCCAAACAGCTCCAGCCACACACAGGACACAGTCAGCCACACAGTCACAGCCACACACAGCAAGCCACACAGCCATTGAACATCAGCCACACACAGCTAGACACACACAGCCATCCACAGTCATGCAGCTCCAGCCACAGCCAACCCCAGCCAGCCATGTGGCACCAGCCACAGACACACAGCCCCAGCCACACACATACACAGTCAGACACACACAGCCAGCCACATAGCCATGCAGCCCCAGCCATATACAGACACAGCCACACAGACAGCCACACACAGCCAGCCACAGCCACACACAGTCAGCCACACAGACAGCTTGCCACACACAGCCAGCCACGCAGCCTCAGCCACACAGACATATAGTCAGCCACTCAACACAGCCACGCAGTACAGTATAAGGGGTGGGCGTGCACACACAGTATGGGTAGGTGGGCACAGTATATGGGGCACACAGTATAACAAGGGGGCACAGTATATGGGGTGGCACATTATATGGGAGGGCATTAGTAGATGGGGAGGCACAGTATGGGAAGGGGGCACACAGTATATGAGGCACACAATATAGGGGGCTACAGTATATGGGGAGGGCACGCACAGTACATGTGGTGGGCACGCAAAGTATGGGGAGGGCACAGTATGGGGGAACACAGTATAGTGGGAGGGGCACACAGTATATAGGGCAGTAGGGCACACAATATAAGGGGTACAGTATATGGGGTGGGCACACACAGTATATGGAGAGGGCACACAGTATATGGGGCACACAATACAGTGTCTGACCTGGCACAGTCCTCAATGTCTCTCCTGGTTGATCAGCTTGCTGTGGTTGATCCCCGGCTGGATGGCCCCCGGGCCCCGGCCCCCAGCCCCCACAGCACCCGCAGACAGATGAGCTCTAACCTCCTGCACATCCGGCACTCACTGCTGCCCCCGGGAACCGGGAGCCGGGCTGTATGCAACCAGCAGCAGAGATTCCGGCGGGCTCAGCATTAGAGGAGGAGGGGCGGATATGGCCATTCTCGGGCTCCCGGCCTGACAGAACAAGTAGTCACTCACCGCTGCCTCAGAGTGAGTCAGATTGCCGGAGCCCGGGACGCGGAGTGGCCACACACACTGCCGACACCAGCCTGCTTGAACGCAGGCCGGCACCGCTGCCTCCTTTCCCCTTCCTGACATACTGGCCATGAAGTCACATGGATGTGCGTCCTTGGAGACGCACATCCATGTGAAGCGGGGGCCCGGCGCTGGGATCGGCGGTCGCAGGGGGGTGCGGGCTGCGGGCGGCCTGGGCCCCTTATGGTCCCGGGCCCCTTATGGTCCCGGGCCCGGTCGCACCCGCGACCCCTGCGACCGCGATTGTTACGCCACTGAGCATTGTATTGTATCATATACCCTCTGAATCGTAAAGTGCTGCAGACTATATTGGCACAATATAAATAAAAAATTATTATTATTATCACTGATCTTTTCTTTCACTAACCCTCCGATTCTCCTTAGCTTGTCTTCTAGCACAGTCTACAGTTGCCACCTGTCAGAATTTTCCTCGAAGGTCAGAAATAGGATATACAAAGTTGGTTTTTTACATCCTGCTCTGGTGATAGTGAAATATAACTGCTAATGTCAATCATTGTGTGCAACTGTGACACATGGGTCACCTCTGTGACCGGCAGGGACCCAGGCATAGCTTGGAGAGGAGTGGAAGAGAAATTGGGTAGGCGAGTAGGCTTTCAATTGTTGATCAGTATGCTTTTTATTACTTTACTAGACCTTGCTGTAAAATATTGTGTGTGTGAAATGCCTTTAAACTAAATCTATTAATTTAAAATTACTGCTTTATGCAAGTGACTCACCGTTGCCGGATGCTCACGTCTCAGGCGATGCAGCACTTGTCACGGTTACGCGCCTGAGGCTGTGGGGCCCAGTGGTCAGATCACAAGGGGATTAAACGATGGAGATGTTGTTGATTGTCGTGACGCCACCTGTGGGAGTCCGGTGATTGCACCGGCGCTGCTTGGGCCTCCGGGGAATGTGCGACAGCTTGATGGGATGCTCCCCACAGGATGAGCAGGAGTCCCCGGGGCCAGGAGCTGTACCGGATAGAATACGGCAGCTCGGGTAGTTCTAAGTGTTAACCCAGGAATAATGCACGGACACGTAAAGTCTTTTCTGTACCTTTTACTGGTGACAACAGGTACACTCGACCGGGTGATGAAGTAGACACTCCTGGAGATTCCACTGCAAGCAGTGTGTAGGCTTCCATGTGAACACAGTTTTACAGGGTCTGGTGGAATTAAAATCCTACCGGACCGGGGTTGCACGTACTGGTGGGATGTGTTTCACCTGAGTTTGGCTGCACTGAGGGCGCTATAAAGGGTTGCAAGCTTCGAAGTTCTTTTTCCCCAGGCTCTCATCTGGTGGTGCTTCAGGTGTTCAGGTGTACAGGGAGCTAGACTCCCTTGTTTGAGGTGCTGGTTTCTCTGCAGCCTGCGCTGTGGCTCCTGCAGCTCGGACCCAGTGACCGGATTGTTAGGGCGAGTTGTGATAACTCCTCTGTCCCTGTGAAGTATTTGCCTCCTGTTCCTATAACTCTTATTGCGAGAGTCTCTCACTTTCCCGGGTGTGCTGGTATGGGCTTAGTGTGGCTCCAGTACCAGGTCAGCTCTCCTAGCTGTTCACAGTTCTAAAGTGACTGCACACTCCACTGTTTCTCCCTCCAGGACCCGTATTTATAGGGGGAACTGGCTAAAGGCAACCAGTGGAGCTCCCCCTAGAGGCCTGGGGTGAAAAGAGGTGTTTTAGTAGTGAGGTCTGCTTGCTGTGTACACTCCATTTGCGTCCTAAGAGTTCTGTGGTGCCCCAACCAGGGTGCCACACAAGTGCAATATTTTACAGCTCTGGGTCTGTATTCCTTAAAGGGAACCTGTCTGCTACTTTATTCCCCCCCCAAAAAAATTTCACTAACTGTCCCTGCAGCTTCTTAGTACATTCCTGGGTCTGCGGATCTAGCTAGTTACCTTATGGAGAGACATTTCCTTGCAGCCATAAGGAGACAGATAAGTTGATAAGGAAACTTAAAGCCGCAATGTTCCTCTGGGAAATATGCAAATATTCAATTCAATGAAGAAGTGGATGAATGTCTGTAGTTTGGGGCTCTGATATTGCACAAATGCTTGGTCATATTAAAAGGCTTGTTAGGCCCCTTTCAGACTGGCGATTTTGCCCGGATCCAGCAGATCAGGACAAAAAAAACACATCTGCCGAGGGTTCCACCTAACGGCCTCTCTTGCGGCACACTTGCGGCAAGCTCCATGCATTGTCTATGGGGCTTGTGGTAATGTGCGGCATGTGCGGCAAGTGCGGTTACGGCAGATGCGGCAGATGCCGTCAGCATCATTTTTTATCACAGCCGCACCTGCTGCAACTGCCAGAACCGCACTTGCCGCACCTGCCGCACCTGCCGCACTCTTACCGCAAGCCACATAGACAATGCATGGGGCTTGTTGCAAGTGAGCCTCAAGTGTGGCCGTTAGGCAGCAGATGCGGTAAATCTGCCACATTTTGGCGAAAACGCCAATGTGAAAGGGCCCTTAAAGAGTCGACTATAACTTTGAGGATTGGTACCTAAAGATGGTGCTAGAGTTCATCCACTTCTTCATTGAAGTGACAATTTGCATAGTACATTCCTAAGCATCTCTGTCTGAGCTAAAAGTTTGGCTGGGGTCACAGTAGCATTTTTCACATGCGTTTTTGGAGACCTGCGTTTTCAAAAACGCATGTAAAAAACGCACCCATAGGGCCCCCATGTTAAAAAACGCATGCCCTAATAGCCAAAAAGCATGTGTGACAGTCCCATGCATTTTTGGAGCTTTTCCAAAAACGCATGCGTTTTTTAATATGGGGCCTTATGGGAAACGCATGCAAAAACGCATGGTACATTAGTAACTATTAGTGCCATTCAAAAACGCATGCGTTTCCCATAGGAGCCCATGTTAAAAAAACGCATGCGGTTCAGAAAGCGCATGCGTTTTTTTAACATGGGCTCCTATGGGAAACGCATGCGTTTTTGAATGGCACTAAAAGTTACTAATGTACCATGCATTTTTGCATGCGTTTTTCCATAGAGGCCCATGCACAAAAAATTACTACAAGCACTATTTTTAGGTGCAGATTCAAAAACGCAGCCAAAAACGCAGGGAGCCATCAGAGACCTTAAAAAACTCATGCTGACATGAAAAAACGAATGAGTTTTGTTAAATCAATAAAAAAAACGCATGGCAACTGTGACCCACAGCCTTTAATAGATAAAACAAAGCATTTAACTTACATTTTCCCATGTTAGGCTAGGGTCACACTTGCAGATTTTTCATGCTTTTTTTGGAGACCTGCATTTTTAAAAAAGCATGTAAAAACGCACCCATAGGCCCCCATGTAAAAAATGCATGCCCTAATAGCAAAAACGCATGCCCCAATAGCAAACATGCATGCCTAAAGTGTCATGCGTTTTTGGAATGCGTTATGACACTTAAGTGATTAGCTGACATCAAAAATGCATGCAAAAACATTAGTACCATTTAGTACCATCCAAAAACGCATGCATTTTCCATAGGGGCCCATGTTAAAAAATGCATGCGTTTTTAAAACAGTACCAAAAAACGGTGCATAAACCTTTTATGGGTGCTGATTTAAAAAATGCATACAAAAACGCAGGGTGCCATCAGACACCTTAAAAAACGCATGCTGAAATGAAAAAAAGTATGCAGAAACGCCAGCTTTTTTTTAAGGCACTAAAAAAACTCATGCCAAGTGTGACCCTAGCCTTAATTATGCATGAGCTAGACAGTTTGGGCATACTTTCTGTGTCCATCTCTGCCCTGCATTCGTGGCTATCATGCCCCAGTGGGCGTAATAACCTAATGTACAATTGCTGCCCCCTTCTTTGTAGATTCTAAAATGGATGGGCTGCTTCCAGGTATGATGAGCTAGCTGCATCTATTTCGCGTCCTCTGCATAGTGGAGGAGTATTGGGTGTAGTTGCTGGGTTCAGAATGCGCACTGTGCATACTCTGGAGCAGACAAGTACACTCAATACTCATCCACAACCTAACCTACGTCCCATTCACATTGCCAAGTGGAATTTATAGCACATCTATGATCGTGTGGAATGACATGTTGATACTCGGTTATAATCTGTATCTACTAGTGCACTAGTGTTTATTTTGAAATTGAAGTACTTTATATCCTACGGATTGTTATTACCTTACAGGTTTCGATTTATTATGATATATTTGTGTCCATATTACTGATATGGCGGGCCCTTTACCCTGTATCATTTATGGTTTTAACTGTTTTTAATTGTCTGTCAGCATATGTGTAAATAAATTGATTTTTTTGTACAATTGAATTTTGGATTCCTTGGTGTGCTCCTGCTGTATGCCATGTCTTTTTCTACTTCTCACATTGCTACATCATGGCATGGTGAACACCCGTACTACTAATTTTGTTTTGTTATGACCTTGTGGTGCTCCTCAAACCCCCCCTACTGCTACTCATCCACAATGCACAGGGCTGGAAATAGATGTGTCTGGCGTGTCATATCTGGAAGCAGCACATCTATTTTAATATCTACAAAAAGGGGGCCTTGATGCAAGGCAGGGATGGATACGTAAGAACGTCCCTACAGTCTAGACCAGGTGTGGGCAACTCCAATCCTCGAGGGCCGCACACAGTCCAGGTTTTCAAGATTTCCTTAGAATTTGACAGTTGGGAATTGAAATAATTGTAAATTACCAACTGTCAAATTCTAAGGAAACCTTGAAAACTTGGACTGTGTGCAACCCTTGAAGCTTGGCGTTGCCCACACCTGGTCTAGATTATGCATAATTAATATGAGAAAATGTAAGTTATCAAATGCTTTGTTTCAATTATTAAACTACACTTTTAACTCAGATAGGGATGATTAGGAATGTACTAGGAAGCTGCAGAAACAGATAGGGACAGCTTGGGGGGGGGGGGCGTAAAGTAGCTGACATGTTTCCTTTGTGTCAAAAATGCACAAAAACAGGTTTGCATTGTATGACTAATAGGAAGAGTGAAATAATACATTGGATGTATTGTTGAAAAAATGAAATTGAAAAATAAATAAGATATTAAATGTATCAGTAGGGAAGGGCTGCTGGTGAAATTCTGAACGGCAAAATGTTGTGTACTTTGCAGTGTAAACACTATGGACCACTCATGTATTTTGTTCCCTGGAGGGAAGCGGACAAAATAAATACAGAAAAAAGAAAACACAATGTTGGAGTTTCCGTTACAAGGCTACATAGCTATTGATATTGCTTTATTTATCAGTGATTTGGCAGACCACTATATACAATTGATAGGTGAAAGTTACAGACTTCTAGTCTTATGTCATACTTGGAAGAACTGAAATCATTAGTTTTGCAGCCCGATAAAGGTCACTGCTTTTTCTATTTATTTTGCTAACTGAAAACTCTATCACCTTTCTGACGGCGGCAGAAATAAAAAGTATTTACCACTTGTGAGTTCCGTCAATTATTGTCTGGAAACTTTAGGAAACAAAATTGAAAAATAAAAAGTTTGATTTGACTTTTTTCAATATATGAACCAAAAGTTTTATGAAGTTATTTTTCAGCTTCTTGGCTGGTTAAATGGTAAAAGGGGTGGTGTGAGATGACTTTTCCTTTAAATAGTCTACTAAGATTAGATTGATGGGGGTCGAATTCTCGGCAACTCATCATTCATCTGATTGAAGGAGCCATGGTTTTACTTGTGATTGGGACAAAGCTACAATATCCATAACTGTATGTTCATGGTTCTAGACTACAGAACACTGTAAATGATGAAGAGGCAGCATTGATCAAAGGGCAAGTAATCAATATTTATATGCCAGAACATCCCTTCAAAGGAGAAGAACAATGTTCGTCGATGACCCGCACTCCACTAGAGTCAATGTTGATGGTGCAGTTGGGAAGGATCAATTGACCCACAATATCAGAGAAGATAAACCCAAGCACACATTCAGGTTTTTTTTGCTGAAGGTGATTTATTTCATAAGTCGGTGAAAAAAAGGTGACCGGCAGGACAGATAACGTTTCGGCCTAAGCATAGGCCTTGATCACATAGTCACTGCTGAAGTTTATTAGGAGATCACAGAACCGGGGAGTTTGTGTAGGTAAGGATTAGTGATATCTGTGCTTTTGTGGCCCAAATTGGATGACCTGTTCATCATAATCGGAACCCGGTGCTGCTTCAGCATTCCCATTTTGGATATTGATTATATCCCATTCAACCACGGATGCCATACAGGTTCACATCCATATACCTAAGCACAGGTTCCATTTTGGGCCACA
This sequence comes from Allobates femoralis, assembly GCA_033576535.1. Taxonomy (NCBI): domain Eukaryota; kingdom Metazoa; phylum Chordata; class Amphibia; order Anura; family Aromobatidae; genus Allobates; species Allobates femoralis. Next base: position 111,354,341 of record JARQOC010000003.1, on the reverse strand, counting down.
AAAGCACAGATATCACTAATCCTTACCTACACAAACTCCCCGGTTCTGTGATCTCCTAATAAACTTCAGCAGTGACTATGTGATCAAGGCCTATGCTTAGGCCGAAACGTTATCTGTCCTGCCGGTCACCTTTTTTTCACCGACTTATGAAATAAATCACCTTCAGCAAAAAAAACTTCAAAGGAGAAGAGGCAGAAAGGAGAGCTGCTCTCTAAAGCTGCTTTCACATAGCGATTTTTTGCAATCCGTGGCTGTCCATTGTAAGACGGACAGCCACGGATCAGATTTGGCCCCATGTATGCCTATGGGTAATGGATCTGCATGGATTTGTCCTTAAAGATGACCTGTCACCACCTCAAAGATTTCAATCTAAAGGTAGCAGTGAATGCAGCATGTATGCTGCATTCGGGCAAGAGGTCCCCCATGTGTTTCTGATGTATAAATCATTAAATACAGCCTTTTAAAATGTAGCACAAGGAGACGCAGGCGCAAAGTGAGGAAAGCTGACAGGCATCAAGGAGGCGGCGAGGAGAAGGAGGAGGGAGGAACAGAGAAGCAGGGGGAGGGAATAGCCCCCAGGAAGGAGCTGACTCATGGATCTGGTAATGCCCTCCTGACTTTGTTGTACACATTTTAAAAGGCTTTATTTAATGATTAAAACATCAGAAACGCATGGGGGACCACTTTCCTGAATGCAGCATACATGCTGCATTCAGTGCTTCCTTTAGATTGAAATCTTAGGAGGGGGTAATAGGTCCTCCTTTAATGCCATCTGATTTGGGACAGATCCGATTCTGTCCAATATTTTGCTGTACCCAAAATCGGAGACTGCTCCGATTGTAGGCACAGCGGATAAAATCAGACACAATCGAATCTGACACGATCCGCGGCAATTAACATGGGGGGCCTATGAAGCACGGGTCAGAGAAAACACAGGATCATTTCTCAGACCCGAATTTAGTGTACTGAGCATGCTCAGTACATTATAACTGCTCTCTTCCTGTGTTATTTAACTTCTGCAATGTATAATATACATTGCGGAAGTGAAGCAAGGGTTGAAAATAAAAAAAAGATCCTTACCTCTCCGGCGTGTGTCCCGCGATGTGCGGCTTCTACCATAACTCAAGGACCTGGGAATCAGCTGACCGGGAAGGGGCGGAGCAACCCGGTCAGCAGATTCATCACATGACCGCATCAGTGCAGTTTAAATCTCCCGCCCACCGCTCGGTCTTGGCGGGCGCGCGATATAAACTGATCAGCTGATTCGGTCATGTGACCAATCAGCTGATTGGGTTGCCCCGCCCCACCTGGTCAGCTGATTCCCAGGTCCTTGAGCTACGATAGATGCAGCACATCGCGGGAGACATGCCGGAGCACTGAAGATCTTTTTTTTATTTTTTGAATTATTAACCCTTGCTTCACTTCCGCAATGTATCCTATACATTGCGAAAGTGAAAGTAGCCTTCTGTGTCCGGATCCGTGAAAGTCACGGATCCGGACACAGAATTGGCATCCATGGGCACACATCCGATGCTGCTCTTTCCTGTCCTTGGGGTCCTGCAAAAAACAGGATCCCCACGGACAGGGAAAAATCACTATGTGAAACCAGCCTAAGAACAGCTTCTAACAAAGACCTGGGCCATCTATGTATGAAACAGCCATTCATCCGAACTACTCCTTTGTATTATGTCCCTTAGGAATAAGCAAATTTTCCCTTCAGCTAATTGGGCATTTACTACAGAACTCTTTGTGGTCATATCTATGTTTTGATAGGCCATAGTAGAGAAAGCAAAAACCCACAAATAAATTCTGGTAGTTGACCTGCCCAGGCCGGGGTACTCAGAGCTCGAGAACGATGTCAGGGGGGCGCTATCACGGGTGGCTGCACCCGAGCCCGTGGCCTTAGGGTCGGTGACTTCTTAAATATACAGTTTCTATTAGAATAATTCGTGACGCAACCTGTAGTACCCTGGTGAGGGATCATCAGCGCCGCTACAGTCCTCTGGAGGGCGATGGTATTGGCCAAGGGTGGTATAGCTTCCTATAGGTGAAGCTGGGCCTCCGGGGCAGCAATGTAGTGGGCAATTCAGAGTAGGGGTTTGGACCAAGGTAAAGGATTGTGAAGCAGTCTCTACGGAGCACAGGAGCAGGAAGGAATAACGCACACACACAGATGAGTGTCTCTTTACCTTTTTACTCGTAGAAACTGCAGCTAATTTTCCGGAGCACTGTTGGGTGACCAGAAGCACAGTTGAACTTCCACAGGGAGGGGGTATAAGGCCTCCTCAAGTTCTCTCTCCCGTTTGTTGAAGCCCTGCCCGTGTATAACCTGGCTGGCATCCTCACTTCTCTCCTCCTGCGCGGTCTGCGGATTACCCTCGATGATCACCGTCGCCCTCTCCTCACTACGATGTCTGGCTCCCTTAAAATTGAGTATGGAGGGGTACCGGGTGACTGAAGTCTCCACGGTGTATCAGGATTTTCTGCTGGCTTGAAGCACTGCTGCAGGTGCGGACCACCGAAGTCTGATACTTAATTGGGCGAACCTCCACTGGCTCCTCTACTCCCACTGTCCTCTGTTCTCCTTGCCTTCCAATCCCACTCCTGGGCCTGGCTGGACGGCAGATGGGCTACTCCGGGTCGCTGGTTCTGGCCTGGCACGGCACTGAGCACCAGGACATGTTTGCAGCTCTCCTAGCATCTGCACACTCTACCTAACTCCTCCCCCAGCACCAGTATTTATAGGGGATCTCGCCTAAGGTCAGCGAATGGAGCTCCCCCTACTGTGCTGGGGTGGAAGGTGTTGTTTGTAAGTGGTTCCCCTCTGTGGAAATTCAGCTGTGCACTAGGGAAGATTGTGGTTACCTGTGGGAGCAGGGCGCCACATAGTCACTCAGGTAATTGAATGAAGGGAAACTTACCATCTGTATTACTAGTGGGTCATAACTTTAGAGCAGAGAGGTACAGAAAAAGGAAAACTATTTCAGAATCAGAAAAAAACCCGTATAATTTGAGAAAGTACTGTTTAAAGTAAAACAAAATATCCTGTGAAAGGCCCTCTATGGGAGCCTTCTAAATTCTCCTTAAAACCTGGCTTGAAAGGCTGACAATTATGAAAATTATGAAGTATAACCGTTTTGGATACAGTAATGATAGCTATAGACATAGTACATTACGTCTGTTGTTTTTATAACAGAATGCAACTTTATTTTTTCACAATTGTCCGTTACAATCCCAGGTTACTATCTCAAGTCCTTTGTGCTGTCTACAGAGAGTTTTCCATTTTCTCTGCATTTGAGTGAGATTCCTCAAGGCTCTTTCCTAAAACTGAACGTTCAAATTGACTTCCAAATATCCGTAATGACAGTGACAATATATGACCTCATTCTCTGTGAAATGATGTGGATGATCCCATCAGGAATATATATTTTTAGTGAAATTTCAATCATCTCTCTATAGATCATACGTGTTCAGATTCTCAGGTTTACTTTCCATAACAATGAGCCTTGGACTGTATGTGCTGTATGTCTACCTGCCACTGCCTCACTCCCAATGATAAGATAACACACTGTGTGCAAAATTATTAGGCAACTTGTATTGTAGAGGACTATTTTTATTATTGATCAACAACTGTGTTCTCAATCAACCCAAAAGACTCATAAATATCAAAGGCTAATATTTTTGGAAGTTGGAGTGGTTTTTTTTTAGATTTGGCTATTTTAGGAGGATTAGGGATGAGCGAGTCTACTCGCTACTATTCGGTACTCACCGAGTAGTATGGTAATCGCTTTACTTGTTACTCTGCGAGTATCCTAGCGATTACTCGCACAGTAACGAGTACAATGTAAATTAATGGGGAATGCAATTCCTCTGCTGCTGGACTCTATAAAGAGGTCTTGCAGCAGAGGAAAAAGCTGCAATTCCCCATTTCATTGTTTAAAAGCCAGCAGTAAAAAGCCGCTGGCTTTTAAACAACACTGACAGCTCCCCGGGGCAATCCGGTTTTCAATCCAATTTTCTATTTTTGACCTTCCCACCTGGATTTTCAAATGAACAGCTGACTCAGGTCAGCTGTTCATTTGAAGTAGCAGTGCTGGCAGGGTTCATGTGAGTTCATGCTTGCCTGCATGAACTCACATGAACTTTCCCAGGGTGCACAGCTCTGCTACATCTCTGGTGGAGGTTCTCTACCAGAGATGTAGCAGAGCTAAAGAAGAACCGTGGATTGGACTACGTCGGATGGAAGAGGATTTTTTAAAATAAAGATACCTAAGTGTCTTTTTGTTTTTTTTTCAAATAAAAATATTTTTTTTCTGTGTTGTGTTTTTTTTAAATTCACTAAAAATTCATGGCGGTAATGTCTACTATTGGCGTGACCACCATGAATTTCGGGCTTAGGGCCAGCTGATAATACAAAGCTGGCCCTAACCCCTTTATTACCCAGTGAGCCACTGCACCAGGGACCTGGAAGAGTTGGGTTCAGCGCCAGAAAATGGCGCTTCAATGAACGCGCCATTTTCTGGGGTGGCTGTGAGCTGCGATTCGCAGCGGGGGGTGCCCAGAAGGCTTGGGCCTCCCTGCGCTGCGGATTCCAGCTCCCAGATGCCTAGCTGGACCTGGCTGGACATAGAAATCGCGCAGAGCCCCACACATTTATTTTTATTATTTCATGAAATTCATGAAATAATAAAAAATAAGGGCTTCCCAATATTTCTGTATCCAGGCAGGTCCAAATAGTCAGCTGGGGGTTGAGGGCAGCCCGTTGCCGCCTGCTGTATCCGGCTGGCATACAAAAATACGGCGAAGCCCACGTTAAAATCTTTCTGAAAAGTCCATTAAACAATCCTCTAAAAAGGGACTGCATCCTTATTAACCCATCGACCATGGTCGAGGGGTTAATAAAGATGCAGTCCCTTTCATTCTTATCGTTTTTTGGATTTTTCAGAAAAAAAATTGACGAGGGCGTCACCGTATTTTTGTATCCAGCTGGATACAGCAGGCAGCGACGGGCTGACACCAACCCCCAGGTGCCTATCTGTACCTGGCCTGACAACAATATAGGGGAGCCCCTTTTTTTTTTATTATTTCATGAATTTCATGAAATAATTAAAAAAAAAATGCGTGGGGCTCCACGCTATTTCTATGTCCAGCCAGGTACAGCTAGGCAGCTGGGGGCTGGAATCCACAGTGCAGGGAGGCCCAAGCCTTCTGGGCACCCCCCGCTGTGAATGGCAGCCCACAGCCACCCCAGAAAATGGTGCGTTTAATGAAGCGCCATTTTCTGGCGCTGAAACCAACTCTTCCAGGGCCCTGGTGCGGTGGCTCACTGGGTAATAAAGGGGTTAGGGCCAGCTTTGTATTATCAGCTGGCCCTAAGCCCGAAATTCATGGCGGTCACGCCAATAGTAGACATTACCGCCATGAATTTCTAGTGGATTTTTTAAACAAACACAACACATAGAAAAAATATTTTATTAGAAATAAAACAAAAAACACACTTAGAGACTCCATCTCTAATTATTAAAAAATCCTCTTCCGTCCGCCGTAGCCCCAAAGCGCAATTTCAGCACTGCTACATCACTCTGCATAGACACACATGTCTATGCAGAGTGATTGCAGGCTGAGAAATGACAATCTCAGCACTGCTACATCACTCTGCATAGACACACATGTCTATGCAGAGTGATTGCAGGCTGAGACATGACAACAGTCAGGGTTCACCTCAGGTCATAGCTCTGGCTATGACCTGAGGTGAACCCTGCTGTCAGAGCCATACTGCTGCTGTCGGCCGCCGGAGATTGCCGACCGCCGGCAGAGCGGTGAATAAACCGGAAGTCATTAACTTCCGGTTTATTCACTGCTCTGCCGGCGGTCGGTAATCTCCGGCGGCCGGCGACAGAGTTCGGCTTTGACAGCAGGTTTCACCTCAGGTCATAGCCTGAGATATGACCTGAGGTGAACCCTGACTGTTTTCATTTCTCAGCCTGCAATCACTCTGCATAGACATAGGGCTCAAGGATTCCACTTGCTCCCTGGCTACTTCCACAGAGACTTCTAGGGTAAGAGTGGCCAACTACAGTCTTCAAGGTCTGAAAATAGTGCAGGTTTTCAGGATTTCCATAGCATTGCACAGGTTCAAATTTCATCACCTGCAGAGGTTGATGATTTCAACACCTCCAGCATTGCTAAGGAAATACTGAAAACATGCACTGTTTGCAGCCCTTGAGATTTGCACTTGGCCAGCCCTGTTCTACCAGAGTGTGTGTAGCACCTTGCATTTCTATACCTCAGATTGTCAGGCCTTGCTTATAAGTCTCTGTACGGCAGTATCAAAACACCTGTTTGCAGAAACAGTCCAGCACACAAGGAGTAAGCTCAAAAACATTTACTATAACACAACTATACAGTCTCAAACACAAAAATAAGAATATACATAGCAATAATAATAATAAAAGCAATAATAATATTTTGGGAGTCCAGTGAGAAGCCAGGCAACACACCTATATGAGCCCTATATATGTTTTGTCACCTTTAAAAAAAAAAGACTTTTCATTGCAAAGTGCTATTGTCACGGGGTGCTACTGAAGGCAGACAAATGTGATAAATAAACGTAAAAAAGAAAGGTGCACTCACCCATATGGATTTTGCACTATATACTCTTTAATGCGGTAGAATATTTACACTGTGCAGGGAGGGAGGGGAAGAGGCGGACGACGAGCCGTTTCGTGCCGGATTGGTGCTTCCACTGAAAACCCGGAATGAAACGACTCATCGTCTGCCTCTTTCCCTCCCTCCCTGCACCATGTAAATATTCCACCGCAATAGAGTATATAGTGCAACATCTAAACGGGTGAGTGCACCTTTCTTTTTTATGTTAATAATAATATTTATTCATTTATATAGGTCTATTAATTCCATAGCGCTTTACATACATTCGCAACACTGTTCCCATTCAGCTCACAATCTAAACTTCCTATCAATATGTCTTTGGAGTGTGGGAGGAAACCAGAATACCTGACGGAAACTCATATAAAATTTAATGAAAGTCCCATAAGGATCGCAGCTCAGCAGCACCAAGACTGTTAAAGTTGTGGAAAGTCCATGAAGGGCAGAGTCCATTAAGGTCTTTGAGTTGGACCCCAAAGGCTGAATGCATGCCCACTTATCCAGTAGGGGGAAGCACAAATAGCACCAAACATGGGAAGGGGAATTATACTTTATCAAAAAACACAGGCCTCAGTCAAGGAAGAACTGAAAAACAAAAAACTCAAAAAAGTCCTTCTCTAGCCAAAATGCCAACTAAAGGTGGATCATTGACCAAACAAGATGCCTTTTTTTTTAGGAAAGTCCACTTTAAAACTGTCTTGCAGCATTCTCAGCGTTACCCGAACTGAAGATCGATGTTGGTGATGGTACTCCACTGTCAGACGGTCTCAGAGGGGGGGGAGGGGAGGGGAGGAGGGGAGAGTCGCAAGGGCTACTCCTGCTGAGGCATTCTTCTCTACCACCTTCCCCCCAGCACACTCCTTTATGACCACCATTGCGGAAGACAATGGAGGAACTAGTGGACAGCCACGCCCTATAAGCCAGACAGCAGCAACTTGTGCCATACCGACATGCTCTGTGGGTTTGGGTGCAACTGGCTGGCTAACCAAGAAAGGCCTGTCCTCCACCCAATGCAACATTTTCTCCTAGTTGACCTCCTCTTGCCACTTCTAAAATTGGTTAACCATTGCAACCCGACATACGCCAACCACAACCTCCCCCCTTGCTGCCCCGCACATAAAGGTGACCTTCTTCCCGACAAGGATGGTGCGCAGTCTTTTGGGAAGGTGGTCATGCAGCAGGGTGAACCAGTTGACGTAGCAGTGATGCCCAGTGACTTCTTCCACTATGAAGCAAACCCTCTTATCCTGCAATAATGTTAACACCTTGCCTCGGATACACTGGCTGTAGACGTTATTGGCCTTACCCCCATGCAGCCAGTCCTGGGCCACATAATCTGCAAAATGAATCACCTCAATAAAATAGACATGACTTGAAGACGGACAGGGTGGTTCATGCTGTGTCGAACAGTTGCTTGGAGGGGGTAGGGTCCCCACATAGCATTGTCCCAGTTGAAGGCCTCTGGCCTGGCAGGGTGAAACACACAGCTGGGAAATTGGGTTTTCTGCCTCATCTACTTTTGCCTCCTCCTTGGGCTTCACATCTTATTCCTGGTCCTGGTGGTATTGATGATCCATTAGCTGTGCCACTGTCTGCATGTTGAATACAGCCAGGCATGCTGCAAGGTCCTCTGCAGTCTGACATGTGGTGCTCCCAGATGGCATGTGGAATTGGTCACGTCCTGGCAATGAGCTCAGGTCCTCCTATGGTATCGGAGTCCAGAATTGTATCCAGACCTCGCTGCACAAAAGTTCTAATCTAGGTAGTGCAGTGGTGCTCCAGGTCACATATGTGTCCATGCTGTTTTCCACTAGTAGATGTCATTCTGGGTCTGGTTTTCATGCACCCTCTGTCCCTGAAGTGGTGAGGTAGACTACCTCCTCCAGATCAGGCACCTCTTGTGGGGATGCATCCCCAAACTGCATAATGCTGTTACACGGTAGCAGATGAATTATGGTGTAGCACACAGAGTAGCACATAGGTTTGGCCTGCAGTAATATGGCACTGACACGCTGAACTCGGCAGTGAGTGACATTTGTTTGATTTCCTAGGGGTCTGCCTCTTTCATTGCCAGAACAAAGTCAGACACAATTAATGACTCCAAGATATTACTGTTTGCACAACTTTGTTGCCTAGCTCCCCATCATTAACCCTTCAATACTGCGGGCTGCAGAGATAACGTTACTCACACAACCAATTTCTCATCCCCCAAGTTAAAAACTTGCTTGCGCGGGTACTCGGTGCAGTGATTATTGAAGACTGACATACTTGTAGGAGACATATTGGTGAAAACAAATAACTTTATTCAGGTCACCAATTCACCAATTCATCTGGGATGATGATGAATAAAGCTAGTTAGCAGTGCACTGCAACAATGCAAGAACAAGTTCAATATGAATTATGCATATAATAACACAGCTGTACACTTGCCAAAAATCTGTATAGTAAATGTATGGAATGACATTAAATAGTGATTGCACATTTTCAAGAAGCAATATCCATAGTATTGGGTTTTGAGGAATATAAATATGAACAGACCTATAAGAACATGTGAGTGAAGCATATAGTGGCCATATGCAATTGTAATATATATTGCTATCACATAAGTGTAAAAGAGATGGCCTCACATGCTGCTGACCCTCTGCAATAATAACGGTTTGCTCTCCAAAAAAAACAAAGTAAATACAGAAATAAATAAATATTTGAAAAAAATTCCCCCAAAAATATTAAGCTCTCTTAAATGAATGTTTTAAGGACATTGTAAGCTCCTGGACTTTCCAACTGCTGCCACATCTGGCACTGTTTCCAAAATTCAAAACACCTGCAAACTCCAGAAGGCTTAAAAATTTCATTCAAAGCTACAAAAAATTCTACAGCTTGATACAAGCCGGTAGACTCCATGCCTGTGGACACGCCTATCTGTAAGGTTAGGTGTTGTCCCCAACCAGCAGATCTTTTGGACCCAACAAACGGAAAGTTTTAGGGCCATTTTAAATTTCAAACTTATTTTCCGAATTCGCTAAAGTTTGGGGAAATTGTTCGGATTTCCGAACCCGAACCAAATCTGCCATGTTTGAGTTGAATATGAATTGGCGCACTTGTTTTGGTATGGTTCGCTCATCTCTAACCAGAACCCTTGGCTGCAGCAGACAGGAGACACAACAATGTCACGTGCCCTTTCAGGAAAAGCAGCGATGACATTGCTGGAAAAGTATGACATGAGGACTTGAGTATCAGCTGTTTATATTTTAAATTGATCACTAAAGTGATTAAACTGACGTTGTCCCATAGTGGAAAACTCCTTTAACTGGCACCTTAATGCTTTAACAAGAAAAAGAAAGCTCCAACCACTATAAAGATATATCATGAAATAAATCAACAGATAAGGTTAGCCCTAGCAATGATATGTTATTAACATACGGATGTCCACTTTGTAAAGAAGCACATGATGCACTCTCATCAATGCATTGTTAATGTAATGGTAAAGTTTACTCATTTTCTATTTTCCTACTTGTCTTTTGTAAAATTTACAGGTAGAAATGTTGATTGGCAGACACTATTCTTTACTTATTACAGTTATTCATGCACCAGTTCAATTTGATGACAACAGTTAGAAAAAAAAATGTTTATATTGAGACGTGTTGTCATACAGCACAGTGGTAAAGATCAGATCTCCGAGATTCGACTGACAGGTCATTATTCCTCTCACTTACTATGCAAACGTCACTCAGAGCAAGGTATGGAACACAAGTATAAAATGCTAATACAAGTAATTCATCCGTGCCTTCATTATAGGCACATCAGTGTTTTCTTAATACCTTTTTATTACAAACATACCAAGAGAACATTTGTCAATGGCTCCTGCTGATTTCAGTGAGATGTAGACTGATGAGAAAATTCCACATTATTTGCATCGTAATAAATACATTGCAAGGAATATTAGGGGCTTTCAGACAAAGCATAGACCCGCATAACCAAACTGAACCCTAATGTGCACTCAAATCTCCACCATTTTCATTAATATTCATCTTCACTGTCAACATTGCTGGTGGTCCAAAATTGTGTGCTTATTCAAATAATTTTTCTGAGTGGAGCAGCCATTAGTGGAGCTAGCAGCAAGTATTGATATACATTGCATTGAACTGAATAGGAGGGATTTAAATCAATAGAGATACAGGCAGCCGCTGTGTGAACCAGCAGGGTAAATGGTTTAGGCACTGGCGGACACAGACAAAAGAAGGCCCCCGTGCAAGAACAATATATGGGCCCTTTGGAGTCCAAGAGCTCATTAAAATGCACAATTCTACTTGCGTTGGACCCATGTGCGGTCTCACAGGTTGCACCAATGGTGCTTCTTCCCCTGGGTTTAGTGCCTCTTCCAACCATTGATATCAGTCACTTGCCCTGTCTCTTTGGTAGCTAGATCACTGAGGGTACATTTGTGATGGCTTGGATTGGGGACTCAATCTGCTGAGCCGTGGTTGGTCGTTTTCTCTCTCTGCTGGGCTATTTCCTTTTCTTCCCTGTCCAAATGCTGATGTTTCCTATGGTCTTTGTTTTCCTTTCTGGTTTTCTCCTCTCCAGGTGTTTCTCACTTTCCCATTATTATTTACCTATCACATCCTTGTTGAGTTTACTCTAAATAACAGTACCTCTATGGCTATCAATACCTCACTTTTGGTTGTTTTTTGCTGTGGGTGTTTTCATCTAGTTTCTGGGAACCTTTCAGGCTTACAGTCCTCTGTGCCAAATAAGGAGAGATTTTCTTCCCCATTAATTAAGGTCTAGAAGGAGATTTAAAAGGGTCTTTTGGCAGCGTGTGAAAGGGTTAAAAGAAATGCTAATCACAGATGTAGGAAAGTTAAGTTTCTGTCTTTCTGATGTTTTACATGGGGGATTTTGTGTAGTTGTCGTCTAACAATCTACGCTTAAAGCCATCTCTAGTAACTTTGCACCAAAGTTTGTAGGTCCCTATAAAATTAATAAAATATTTAAAGACAACCTGTCACCCCCCCTGGTGCTTGGCAAACTGAATGCAGAACTGAATGCAGCATGTCTGCTGCATTCAGGGAAGGGGTCCCCCATGTGTCTAGCCCCCCTGTAAGCTTTAAAAAAGACTTTAGAATCCTTACAGTTAAGAGGTCTTCTGGGTTGGATCTTAAGGGTATGTGCCCACATAGTGGTTTAGTGACATTCAAACCGTCAGTAAACCGGTGGAAATTTGCAGGAGCCTAGAGTTCTGAGCTCTGAAGTCTCCAGCTGTTTCCCAGCGGTTTCCCAGCGTTTTTTTCAGCGTGTGCACAGCGTTTTTCAGTCGGTTTTTCCGGCGGTTTTTCCGGCGGTTTTCTATGGAGGATTTTGTTCATGAAAACGATCAAAAACCACTGAGAAGAATTGACATGTTGTATGCTCCTAAACCGCTAGGAAACCGCTCAACCTCTGGCAGATCCGCTCACATAAACCCACTATGTGTGCACAGCGGTTTCTAAATTACATAGGGTTACTTGTAAGTCCTAACGCTGCTTAGGATTTACATAAATTTAAATAAAACCTATGCTAAACCGCCGGCGGTTTTCGCTGCTAAACCGACGTTAAACCACTATGTGGGCACATACCCTTTGAGGTCTTGGCTGCTGGCACAATCCTCCCTGCCTCCTCCTTGTGTGTTCCGCCCCCTCTATGTGTCTGCTGCGATCTCTTCTGCTGGGTAGGCCCTCCTCTGCTCCTGCTCTGTGTAAATCACGCTGGCACACAGAGCTTGGTGTGAGCGTCTCTAAAGCTCATTGCATGACATCAGTGGCAGAGCCTGCCCTGCTGTATAAATAAAGCATAAGCAGTTAAGTGACTGATTCCAGTCTGGGATAGAAATCACACCAACTCACAGCAGACACTCATCTCTTGTGTAATGTATTGAATTTTGCAATCTCCTTTTGTGTATAAATATGTGACTTCACATTTTGTGTTCTTTGAGCCTGGTGAAGAGATCCGAGTAGTCTTGAAAGCTGCTATTTATTACCATCTATTCAGTTAGATATTACACTATATCAACCGCTGAGGACTCTAAGATTTTAATAACATAATTTTAATCACTTAAGTATACCAGTAGTAGAATATGGTGCATACACCGCGCTGTCAGGGATCAGTCTCCAATAATAGTAGAAATGCAAAAGTGATTACGTTATTATGCGTTTCAGAGCATTAACCGGCTCCTTCTTTAGATAAAACCACAATCACTGACTTTGTGGCTTTAGCTGAAGAAGGAGCCGGTTAATGCTCTGAAACGCGTAATAACGTAATCACTTTTGCATTTCTACTATTATTGGAGACTGATCCCTGACAGCGCGGCGTATCCACCATGTTTCACTACAGTTTCAATACATCTCCTCGTGGTGGCTGCAGCTGTCGTTTGTACACGTAGGGGCGTAACTAAAATAGGTGCAGGGGTTGTAATCGCACCTGGGCCCTGCAGCCTAGGGGGGCCCCAAAAGTCCCTTTGGCCTATAGAAAAAGTCTAATACTATTAAAGATTTGCAATAATTGGGGGTCTCGTTGGAGCTTTCGCATCGGGGCCCTTGAGCCTGAACTTACTCCACTGGGTACACGCTATCAAAGTTGGTTGTCTTTTGGTAAATTGTTCAGGTTTCTGATTGCCAATAGAATCTGCAATGTTCGTGCCAAATTTGAAATTGGTGAATATGTTCGAGAAATGTTTGTGCATTTCTAGTTGCGAGCTCAGACGTCTCTGCTTTTCCATTGATAAAAGAAAATGCTCCTGCCATAAGGCTTCCAGAATTGTGTCAAGCATTTTGTATGGATATGTCAGAGCCACAATTTTCCATCAGCTTGTAGACAAACTTTAAACCCCATATGAGTAATTGGACTTCAGAATGTCCCTCTAACTGCATACCACTATTCTACATTTACATTTTTTCCCATTAAAGGGGTTATAAAGAACAATTATATTTTTTTTCTATGAGCCTAAGAAATAAGAGCCAGTTAGTTGCTAACTACATGTCCGTTCTGTTTGTATCCAGTCTTTACCGGCTCAGAGCGATAACAGACCGCTGGTGGCGGTGATCCAGCTGCTTCCGGTGATGTTACATCAGCAGAGTAGCAGCTTCTCTTTCACTCCGCTCAGTTTGCAGGCTGTTAATGCCGATGTCATGCTGATTGATAGCCGACTCCACACAGAAATATTGGGTGGAACACGCTGTTACCCTACAATCTTGCCAGATTGCTTCTGGATGATCAGAAGAGCCACTTCAGAAACAGAATGCAAGATGCAAACAAAAAAACATTGTATTTGAAGCAAGGAACTGCATTTTCTTATCTCATTAAACAGTGTTCCTTCTTTCTTCCCTCTGTAACTTCCAAGACAAGAACCAATCTTACATTTTCAATGTCATTTTCACGCTCCATATACAAGAATTATGGAAGATTAGCTAATCATGTCTCCGATACAAAACCTGTGTTGAACAGTGTAATTGATTGACACAACTTGCACCACAGGGAAATCATAAATGTAGTTCATGTTCTTTACGTTGTAAAGTGTGTACAGGGGCTAATTCGAAAATCGGCCCCATTGATTATATAAGAAGACAACTAATTACACGTAGATTTAATTATTTAGTGTATGTAATGTTCTGAACATGGATGTTTTATTATATTGGTAAAACTATACGTTCATCATTCATATGTTTTTATGGACTTCTTTGTTTTTAACAGGTAAGGGCTGCTTATGCCTTATTAATCAATGTCAGGGAAAACGAGGTGGAGACTACTCAGATTTGCAGCAAACGTTTATGTTTATGGAGGTAGACAAGCAGTGAGGCCAATTACATTTTTAGAACAGAAGCCATTAAAAAGAATCAGTCAGTAGGGTTTTGCCATATAATCTGGGAGCAGCATCATGTAGAGACAGAGATCCTGATTCCAGAGATATGTCACTTACTGGGATGCATGTGTGGCACCCTGGCACCTTGTTGGGCACCACAGAACTCCTTGGGGCATGAATGGAGCTAACAGCATGCCAGACTCACAGAACACTTAAAACACCTTAGAACACCTGGTTTCACCCCGAGCCTCTAGGGGGAGCTTCACTGGTCACTTTGAGCCAGTTCCCCCCATAAATATGGTCTTGGAGGGAGAAACTCCAGAGTGTGCAGACGCTAGGAGAGCTGCAGGTTGTGTGTGATCTCCACCCTATGAGACACACACACTAGGCCCAACCAGCCATCCAGCCAGTGAGAAAACCCTTGCAATTGGGGTTAGAGGAAAAGGAGAAGCACCTCTCAGGGACACCAGAGTGATCATAACTCTCTCCCTTAATAACCGGTTACTGGAACCAAAGCTGTGGGAACTACATAGCCACCACAGGGAACCAGCATACTTCACAGGGAGTCTAGCCCCCTGTTCACCTGCCGCACCTACCAGCGAGAGCCCAGGGAAGAAGATAGAATTATCATCACCCTTTTACAGTGCCCTCAGTGCTGACAACCAGGTGAAATCCGTTCCACTGAACATACTGCCCGGTCCGGCTGGATTCCACATCCACCCGACCTTAGCACCAGAAGTACAGAGAGAAGGAAACCTACACTAACTGCTTGCTGTGAACCTCCAGGAGTGTCAACTTCACTATCCCGGTCTGACGTACCTGATTAACACCAGTAAAGGTACTTAAAAGACTTTGGCGTGTCTGTGTCTGACTCCTGGGTCTAACAGCAGTATTACTGCAGCTGCCTCACAACATCTTGTGCAGCTCCTGACCCCGGGGACTCCCGCTCATCCTGTGGGGAGCGTCCCATCTTGCTGCATTCCATCCCCCGGAGGCCTAGCAGCGCCGGTACAGTTACCGGAACACCCGCAGGTGGCGTCACGAAGACATTTAACCCCAACTGTTCAGCCATCCCCCTATTGATCTAGACCACCGGGCCTCACAGCCGCAGGCGCGGTTCCGTGACAGAGGAGAGTCAACGCCTGCGACGTGCAGAACCCGGCTACGGTGAGTCACATGCTGTAGTTTTTATAAAACTACTGATTTATCCATAATGGTACCTTTACACGCCGCCACGGCAGGCTGGATACATCCCGCTACAGGCTACAAATGTAGCTTGTAGCGCCAATGTAGCCCGTCGTAGCGGCGTCTGAAGACGCGACGCTACAGCCGGCGACAGATACATCTGTTTATGGGCTCTGCTCGAAAACAGATGGCTATATCGCCGATGGTAGCGAGCTGTATCGGCGTGTAAAGAAGCAACGGAAGGGAACTCTGGACACCCGGGGCTGTAGCTGCAATGTAGCTAAGGCGTGACCTCGGCTCCATGTTACCGCGCCCCATGTGCGATCATTGGTGGAAGCTGCTGCATGACGATTGGTAGTCGCTGCATAGGGAGGCATATTTAAGGAGCTGACGAGTCACACTACACAATCGCTCGAGCGTGCTGTATTACTCAGCCTCCTGCGATGCCTGCCCAATCAGGATGTTATTGCTTCGTCCTATCAGCGTACGGAAGTCTTGTAATCCACAATTGGAGGACGCCTATGTGCTGTCCCTGCTGCACCAGGTCCGCCCATAGTAGCTGGTTGTAGCGGTGTGTAAATGAGCAACAGCTGGCTACTTGAGACACCCGGCGATGTAGCTAGCTATAGATGTAGCGTGGCGTAGCGAACCTTGTGGCGGCGTGTAAAGAGGGTGCGTTGACCGTTTGTAGCCGTTTGAGCGTGCTCGTGCACGTGAAGTAGCGGGATGTATCCAGCCTGCCGTGGCGGCGTGTAAAGGTACCATAAGAGATTATCATTAGAGGACTAGTAAACATTCTGCCATATAGTCCTCCATATTCATCAGCTCTGTGTAATCCTGTCCCCAGCAATGATTGGCATCTTTCTGCCTATGCACAGTGTATACAGAAAGCTGCCAATCAGTGGAGTGGGCAGGGTCATACAGAGCTCAGCATATAGAGAGCTGCTAGATCTGCAGTATATAAAACATGGAATTTATCAAAACTGCAACAAACAGCCAGTAAATTATATATCACAGAAAACAGGGTCTCTGTCTATACATAATGCTACTGTAATACCCTGAGGAAAGCCGAAAATGCAGGAACCAGAGGAGATCAGTAGATATTGGATCTGTGCCTTGCTAAATAATACAGATCCAGAGGTATTACTAGTAGAATGGTGATTTATTCTATGCATTTTTAAGAGTATCCCCTCTGAATCAGCGAATTTCCTGAGGAAGAAGCGGCAATACAAGTGGATACTGCAGCAGCTGCTTATATTGGCTGTGTGTCACAACCACATAAGGTGAGTAACTAGCTCCTTTTCTTTAACTTTATGTATATTGGTTAAGTCCCTGTTGCGCTATTTTACCAACAGCCTCCTGAATACTCTGAGAAAGCCATTTGAAACGTGCGTTTTTTAATTCCCTGTGGGCTTGTCTTTCTTCTGTAAGCCGAGCCACCTCCTTCTCATCCAGACTCATCGGGGGAGAAGGAGGAGGTTTGGCTTACAGCAGAAAGACAAGCCCACAGGGGAGAAATAAAGAAATACAAATAGTGATGTCATGCTGCACATGTCAATCACCTGCTGCACGGATTTACGGGTGATTAAACCCTGCTGGTTGGTTCCCTTTAAGACAGCTGGATGTATGAGCACTGTCATTTTTAAGCTTTTTTGTGAGCTATGAATAGTAATATTGTGTTTTTAAATATGTCATTGTATGAAGTTAAATGTGTTTTGTTTTTATTGAATGTGAGTAATAAAAGGGTTAATGCCTTGAGAGAGCGCAGCGTGCACGAAACAGCCGTAGGCAACCTGCAGGACCCTTGCTGTTATTTTATATTCCGACCATCATGTACATGGATTAAATATATATACAAACATCTTCAGAGATTTTAACGTACCCTCGTGAGTGCGGCATGTTTACTTTCTGTGGAACGTGTTGTTGGTTACTTATGATGCTGAGCACCGCCAGCGAGATAAGCCACCAATTGAATTTGTGTGGTAGTGCCGACCGTGTGTTTCGCTATATGGACTCAGTGACAGTAATGATTATAGAACACCCCAATCACGGTATAATTGTGGTCATTCTGGGGGTTTTCCACAGACACTCGTACTGCCTTGTAATTAGTATCTGAATGTTCAGATTAATAAGTATCCAGTATTTATGTATTATTAATCTGGCCGTCATAGATTATCACCCATGCCATCAGTACCTGCTTATTGATGCTTTCTACTCACCATAGATAATTCCCCAAACTTACAATCTTGAATATACCGTAAATGAAAATAAAATAAAGTACCACAATGATGCTGAATCTTACATTTGCTCTGGAAGTGTTAGTCTGGGGCGAAGCCTAAGTTTTCATAATTATCCAAGTGTGCATGTCTTGTGAGTCATGAAATCCCTTCAAGCTACTGGACATTTTGGAAAACATGAAGATATTGGACCTGCTCTGCCATCTGGTGGATATAACACTGTAAGAGACGTAGAATGTTGGTAGGACTCATAGTAAATTATTGTGTGCTCCATATTCAATCTCAGACAGGCTTAACATGAGCATAAACATCGCAACTGTGACCGAGCCCTTGATGCAGAGGGCCTGCCGACCCCAGCATGTACTTCAGTTGGATATGAGTCCTAATATATACTAGCAGTGGCGTAACTACCGGCATAGCAGCCGTAGCGGTCGCTTTGGGGCCCGGCGCTTGTGGGGGGCCCGGACCCAGCGCCGCTACGCAGCCGCTGCTATACCGGCAGCTGCGCCTGCGATAAAGATACAGGGGCGGACTGGCCCAGCGGGCCCCGACACTTTGGGGCCACGCCCACTAAGTCCCGCCCCCATACCCCCCTGGGTGCTGTAGTGGGGGCCCGGACGGAAAGGGGGGCCCATTGGTCCCCTGAGCGCCACATGTCATACAAAGGGGGCTTAGGGGGCCCCTGACCGCTGCCCCCACACGCTATCCTCGGGGCCCCCTGACCGCTGCCTCCATTACTGCTGCCGCGCTGCGTCCCCCCGGCCGCTCTCCATTACCAGCGGGCAGTCTCGCTGATCTGCCTGTCATGTGGGCTGTAGCCGGCGCCGATCTATTTCCTGTATCGCCGGCTACAGCGTCACACTACATGACAGGCTGTGGCTGCGATCAGCGGCGCGACTGCCTGCTGCAGGTAATGGAGAGCGGGGGGGCCTGTATATACCACACCACCAGGGGCTCTGTATACTACCACCAGGGGCCTGTATATACCACACCACCAGGGGCTCTGTATACTACCACCAGGGGCCTGTATATACCTCCACCAGGGGCTCTGTATACTACCACCAGGGGCCTGTATATACCACACCACCAGGGGCTCTGTATACTACCACCAGGGGCCTGTATATACCTCCACCAGGGGCTCTGTATACTACCACCAGGGGCCTGTATATACCACACCACCAGGGGCTCTGTATACTACCACCAGGGGCCTGTATATACCTCCACCAGAGGCTCTGTATACTACCACCAGGGGCCTGCATATACCACACCACCAGGGGCTCTGTATACTACCACCAGGGGCCTGTACATACCTCCACCAGGGGCTCTGTATACTACCACCAGGGGCCTGTATATACCACACCACCAGGGGCTCTGTATACTACCACCAGGGGCCTGTATATACCTCCACCAGAGGCTCTGTATACTACCACCAGGGGCCTGTATATACCACACCACCAGGGGCTCTGTATACTACCACCAGAGGCCTGTATATACCACCACCAGGGGCTCTGTATACTACCACCAGGGGCCTGTATATACCTCCACCAGGGGCTCTGTATACTACCACCAGGGGCCTGTATATACCACACCACCAGGGGCTCTGTATACTACCACCAGGGGCCTGTATATACCTCCACCAGGGGCTCTGTATACTACCACCAGGGGCCTGTATATACCACACCACCAGGGGCTCTGTATACTACCACCAGGGGCCTGTATATACCACCACCAGGGGCTCTGTATACTACCACCAGGGGCCTGTATATACCTCCACCAGGGGCTCTGTATACTACCACCAGGGGCCTGTATATACCACACCACCAGGGGCTCTGTATACTACCACCAGGGGCCTGTATATACCTCCACCAGGGGCTCTGTATACTACCACCAGGGGCCTGTATATACCACCACCAGGTGCTCTGTATACTACCACCAGGGGCCTGTATATACCTCCACCAGGGGCTCTGTATACTACCACCAGGGGCCTGTATATACCACACCACCAGGGGCTCTGTATACTACCACCAGGGGCCTGTATATACCTCCACCAGGGGCTCTGTATACTACCACCAGGGGCCTGTATATACCACACCACCAGGGGCTCTGTATACTACCACCAGGGGCCTGTATATACCACCACCAGGGGCTCTGTATACTACCACCAGGGGCCTGTATATACCACACCACCAGGGGCTCTGTATACTACCACCAGGGGCCTGTATATACCTCCACCAGGGGCTCTGTATACTACCACCAGGGGCCTGTATATACCACACCACCAGGGGCTCTGTATACTACCACCAGGGGCCTGTATATACCTCCACCAGGGGCTCTGTATACTACCACCAGGGGCCTGTATATACCACACCACCAGTGGCTCTGTATACTACCACCAGGGGCCTGTATATACCTCCACCAGGGGCTCTGTATACTACCACCAGGGGCCTGTATATACCTCCACCAGGGGCTCTGTATACTACCACCAGGGGCCTGTATATACCACACCACCAGGGGCTCTGTATACTACCACCAGGGGCCTGTATATACCACCACCAGGGGCTCTGTATACTACCACCAGGGGCCTGTATATACCTCCACCAGGGGCTCTGTATACTACCACCAGGGGCCTGTATATACCACACCACCAGGGGCTCTGTATACTACCACCAGGGGCCTGTATATACCTCCATCAGGGGCTCTGTATACTACCACCAGGGGCCTGTATATACCACCACCAGGGGCTCTGTATACTACCACCAGGGGCCTGTATATACCTCCACCAGGGGCTCTGTATACTACCACCAGGGGCCTGTATATACCACACCACCAGGGGCTCTGTATACTACCACCAGGGGCCTGTATATACCTCCACCAGGGGCTCTGTATACCACCACCAGGGGCCTGTATATACCACACCACCAGGGGCTCTGTATACTACCACCAGGGGCCTGTATATACCACCACCAGGGGCTCTGTATACTACCACCAGGGGCCTGTATATACCACCACCAGGGGCTCTGTATACTACCACCAGGGGCTCTGTATACTACCACCAGGGGCCTGTATATACCACCACCAGTGGCCTGTATATACCACCACCAGGGGCCCTGTATACCACCACCAGGGGCCTGTAAATACCACCACCAGGGGCCCTGTATACCACCACTGGGGCCTGTATATACCACCACTGCAGAGGCTGCTGTAATACTGCTGGGGCCTGTATATACCACTGAGGAGGCTGCTGTATACCACTGGGGCTGCTGTAATACTGCTGGGACCTGTATATACCACTGGAGAGGCTGCGGTATACCACTGGGGCTGCTGTATATACTGCTGGGGCCTGTAAGGGGTTGCGTCTTGAAGGGGCGTGTCATTTGGGGGGCGTGTCTTGGAGGGGGCATGTTATTGGGGGCGTGTCTTGGAGGGGGCCCTGTTCAAAAGTTTGCTATGGGGCCCTGCCAGTTCTAGTTACACCCCTGTATACTAGGATGGCAGACATATACAGTATAAGGATGGACAACATATATACCAGGATGGGAGACACATATAGCATGAAAAGGAACAGGATGATGGACATATGTATCAGGATGGTGTATATATATATATAGATATATAACAAGTTCAAATTATATATAGATATATATATATATATTTTATATACTAGCTGTGAGCCCGATTCTAAAGAATCGGGTAGTCTAGAATCTATATATAGTTTATTTAGTAATAGTTAGGGGAGTGCGGTGAAATTAATTGTGTGTATACAGGCGGCTCAGTGGGTAGCAGAGTATATGGTGGCTCAGTGGTTAGCAGTGAGTGTGGTGGGTGAGTGGTTAGCAGTGAGTGGGGTGGCTCAGTGGTCAGCAGTGAGTGGGGCGGCTCAGTGGTCAGCAGTGAGTGCGGCGGCTCAGTGGTCAGCAGTGAGTGCGGCGGCTCTGTGGTCAGCAGTGAGTGCGGCGGCTCTGTGGTCAGCAGTGAGTGCGGCGGCTCTGTGGTCAGCAGTGAGTGCGGCGGCTCTGTGGTCAGCAGTGAGTGCGGCGGCTCTGTGGTCAGCAGAGGACGGCGGCTCTGTGGTCAGCAGAGGACGGCGGCTCTGTGGTCAGCAGAGGACGGCGGCTCTGTGGTCAGCAGAGGACGGCAGCTCTGTGGTCAGCAGAGGACGGCGGCTCTGTGGTCACAGAGGACGGCGGCTCTGTGGTCAGCAGAGGATGGCGGCTCTGTGGTCAGCAGAGGACGGCGGCTCTGTGGTCAGCAGAGGACGGCGGCTCTGTGGTCAGCAGTGAGGCGGCGGCTCTGTGGTCAGCAGTGAGTGCGGCGGCTCTGTGGTCAGCAGTGAGTGCGGCGGCTCTGTGGTCAGCAGTGAGTGCGGCAGGCTCTGTGGTCAGCAGAGGACGGCGGCTCTGTGGTCAGCAGAGGACGGCGGCTCTGTGGTCAGCAGAGGACGGCGGCTCTGTGGTCAGCAGAGGACGGCGGCTCTGTGGTCAGCAGAGGACGGCGGCTCTGTGGTCAGCAGAGGACGGCGGCTCTGTGGTCAGCAGAGGACGGCGGCTCTGTGGTCAGCAGAGGACGGCGGCTCTGTGGTCAGCAGAGGACGGCGGCTCTGTGGTCAGCAGAGGACGGCGGCTCTGTGGTCAGCCAGAGGACGGGGGCTCTGTGGTCAGCGCAGGACGGGGGCTCTGTGGTCAGCGACAGGACGGGGCTCTGTGGTCAGCGCAGCGGCGGGGGCTCTGTGGTCAGCGAGCGGCGTCAGTGGTCAGCGCAGCGGCGGGGCACTGTGGTCAGCGCAGCGGCGTGGGCAGAGTGGTCAGCGCAGCGGCGTGGGCAGAGTGGTCAGCGCAGCGCCGTGGGCAGAGTGGTCGGGGTGGGGGGCAGAGAGTGGGTCAGGGCAGCGCAGCGGTCGGGGGCAGAGTGGTCAGAGAGGGGGCAGAGTGAGGGGGTCAGAGCAGTGAGTGGAGGGGGGGTCAGGGCAGAGTGGGGGGTCAGTGGTCAGGTGTGAGTGCAAGAGGGGGGGCAGAGTGGGGGTCAGTGGCAGAGTGGGGGGTCAGTGGGCAGAGTGGGGGGTCAGTGGGCAGGTGGGGGGTCAGTGGGCAGAGTGGGGGTCAGTGGGCAGAGTGGGGGGTCAGTGGGCAGATGTGGGGGTGAGTGGTCAGAGCAGGGTGAGGGGCAGAGTGGGGGTCAGTGGGCAGAGTGGGGGTCAGTGGGCAGAGTGGGGGGTCAGTGGGCAGAGTGGGGGTGAGGGGGCAGAGAGGGGGTGAGGGGGAAGAGTTGTGGGGGGTCAGTGGGCAGAGTAGGGGGGTGAGTGGTCAGAGTGGGGGTGAGTGGTCAGAGCAGGGTGA
Source organism: Allobates femoralis (assembly GCA_033576535.1). Classification (NCBI taxonomy): domain Eukaryota; kingdom Metazoa; phylum Chordata; class Amphibia; order Anura; family Aromobatidae; genus Allobates; species Allobates femoralis. The sequence continues at coordinate 111,331,086 of JARQOC010000003.1, read as the reverse complement.
GGGGCTAAATGGGGGTCATTGGGCAGAGTGGGGGTCAGCGGCGCCCTCCTACCTTCACCTGCTTGTATCGCGCTGTCACCAGTGTGGAACGGGCCGGTGTTGATGAGCAGCGGCGGCTCAGAGTACGGGGTCCAAAGCTGAGCCCCAGCAGACACAGTGCCAGGGAGAAGGCCGACATCACTGCCGGAAATAGAGCCGAGGAGGATGGGGCAGACACTGGCACAGCAGTGATGAATGAGGAGTGGGGCGGTCTCCTCCGACGTGTCCCACTCACTCTGCTTAGCCGCCTGTGGATTGGATGTGGGTGTTGCTGGGGGAGTGGTGCGGACACGCCCCTGGATACCCGACCGCGGCCTTAGTGACAGGGACAGGGGCTGCCTGCCGGCCTGCCTCAGAAGATAGAAGAATGCAGAGAATGCAGGGAAGCATTGACAATGTGTGTGGGCAGCGGTGGGCAGCGGTGGGCCCCTGTAGTGGCGCCGGCCCTGGCTTGACTATATATTCTATTGTATTGTTGTATTGTTGTTATATATAGTTGCCGTAGCGCTACTTCCATTTGGCAGCCACGTCTTCGACGACGGAAGTAGCGCCGAATATGACGGAAGTGAGCTACGGCAATTATATATAAGATATATATCGATATATAAAGCGCAGTCCGGCCGCGAATTGGTGCAGGATTTGAACCACGCTTTGCTGATTGGTCGTGGCCGGCTGCAACAAATCAGCAATATTGGCACGGGATTTAGGGTACCGTCACACTTGGCGACACTCTAGAGATCCCGACAACGATACGACTTGGTAGGGATCGCTGGTGCGTTGCTACGTGGTCGCTGGTGAGATGTCAAACAGTCAGATCTCACCAGCGATGCAGCAGCGATACGGAACGATACGGCGGTTGTTGGGACCATGTCTCTCAGACCTGTAGTATTGAGGTCGTTGGTCGTTCTGCCTGTCAAACACACCAATGCATGCTGGCCAGCGGGAGACCAATGATCAAAGAATGGTCCAGGACGATCCATCATGATCATCGATCTCACAGCAGGGGCCTGGTCACTGCTGCGTGTCAAACATAGCGAGATCGCTAGTGAGGTCGCTGTTGCATCACAAAACCTGTGACGCAACAGCGATCTTGCTAATGATCTCGCTCATTGTGACAGGGGCTTTTAACACCGCTTCGCTGATTGGTCGCAGCCGCAATCAATCAGCAATATTGGCGCTGGATTTAAACACCGCCTTGCTGATTATGTGTATTCATTACATTATTCTTAAATCTTCATAAATGAACTACATACATCTTCTAGAATACCTGTTGCGATAAGATCGGGCCACCATCTAGTATATATATATATATATATATATATATATATATATATATATATATGTATAGTGCTGTGCAAATTAATTGGGACAAAAGCATTTTTGTAAGTAAAATCGTAAGTTGGTTACCAGTCAGTGATTCCAACCAGTTTTAACTGCTTTGTACATGTGTGAGTGTACAACCTCGAGTAACAAAATGTGCTAGCTGCCCCCTCAACTTCAGTTGAGAGCTTGTTTCTGTGAGGAGTGCTTTAGTGTACTTTTTCTCTCAGTGTGATTCGTGCCTGTAAAAATGGATGTTACTCCACGGAAGAGGTCTAGAATTATTACTCTTAATGAACATACAAGTCTGACTGTAAAGGTACCGTTACACAGCACAACATCGTTAACGATGTCGCTGATACTTCACGGGTTTGGAGGCGTACCAGCGACATCGTTATGACCTCGTTGCGTGTGATGGTGCCAAGTTGAAATGATAAATCGTTGGGTCGCTGATCGCAGGTTTCAGAACATGTTCTAAAACCTGACGATCAATGATCCACCAACCTGGTATATCGTGGTATCTGACACCGCAATGACGATGTCGTGGACGACTTCGCCCATTCACATCAATGAGCAGGTATTGTTCGCTGGGTTGTGCGAACGATACCTGCTCACAACATCGCTGGTGCATCGTCCACACAATGAAACTGGATCGTTTTCTCCAAATCGAAAAGGGAAATGTGGAAGAAAAAGGAAAACGACACCAAAAACTGAGAAAACACTTATCAGCAATAGTAAAACTAATGCAAGAAAAACACGTAAAGACTTGCTGTGTCCCAATTAATTTGCACAGCACTGTGTATATATATATATATATACACACACAGGGTGGGTCATTTATATGGATGCACCTAAATAAAATGGGAATGGTTGGTGAAATAAATTTTCTTTCATGAGTTATTTACAAGTTTATGAGCACTTATAAAATGTGTTCAAAGTGCTGCCCATTGTGTTGGATTGTCAATGCAACCCTCTTCTCCTACTCTTGACACACTGATAGCAACACTGCAGAAGAAATGCTGCACAGGCTTCCAGTATCCGTTCTTTCAGATGCTGCACATCTCGTATCTTCACAGCATAGACAATTGCCTTCAGATGAGTGATATGTGAATGTTGAATATAACAGACAAAACCACGGCTATTGGTCTGACACTAACTCACAGTGGATAGATCCCTCCAAGACTGTTGGAACACAAAAATTGATGGTATGGTGTGGTATATGGGGTACAAAGATAGTGGGGCCATTCTTCATCAATGGAAACCTCAATGCCACTGGATATCTGAAATTGCTACATGATTCAGATGTCCAGTGTCATTGAGGTTTCCACTGTAGTAGTGGCAGACTGGGTAATAAAGGGGTTGATGTCAGCTTTTTTTTGGCAGTTGATATCTAGCCATATTGCTAATGTCTGCCGTCCATATGATAGCTGGTCATTAGCAATACTTTCAGTAAAAAACACACAGAGAAATGTTTTACTAAATACAAAATAGACAGAGTCACCTAGTTATCCACTATATTAGCTCCCACCAAGTTCCCCTCCTATGTAATCTTTTAATCTTACAGTGGGGCAGTGTGATGTGTCACGTGGCGACCATCTTTGTATACGTGAGTAACCAAAGATGGCATCCGTGTGTGTATGCATGCAAGCGTGTGTATGCGTATGTGTGCATGTATGCTTGTTTGCATGCAAGCGTGTGTATGCATATGTGTGCATGTATGCTTGTATGTATGCACGTGTGTATGCATTTTTGTGTGTATGCATGTTTGTGTGTGCATGTGTATGCATGTGTGGGTGTGTATTTGCATGTGTGTTTTCACATGCGTGTATGCGTGTGTTTATGTGTATGTGCATGTTTGTGTATGTGCATTTTTCCGTGTGTGGGGACATTATACTGTGTGTATGCATCTTTGTGTGTATGTGTATGTGCATGTGTATATGTGTGTATGTATGTGCATGTGTGTATGAGTGTGCATGTGGGTATCTCCGTGTGTCTTTTTGTGTATGTGCGTATTTGTATGTTCATGTATTTGCGTGATTGTGTGTGTATGTGTGTTTTTGCCTGTGTATATGCATGTTTGTGTATGTATGTGTGTGCGTGTGGGGACATTATACTGTGTGTATGTATGTGTCTGTATGTACGTATGTATGCATGCTTGTATGTATATGGTTGTTTGCATGTGTATGTGCATTTGTGTATCTCCGTGTGTGGTGACTTTATACTCTGTGTATGTGTATGCGCATGCATGTTTGTATGTTTGTGCTTGCATGTGTGTATATGCGTGCATGTGTATGTGCATGTGGAGACATACTGTGTGTATGTTTGTGTGTGCATATGTGTGTATCTGTGTGCATGTATGTACAGGCATGTGTGTTTTTGTGCATGTGTGTGCTTGCATGTGTGTATGTGAGTGTGTCAGAATATTATACTGTGGTTGTATGTGCGTGTGTTTGCATGTGTATGCATGTATGTGTGTATCTGCATGTGTGTATGCACATGCGTGTGTGTATGTGCATATGTGTGTGCTTGCGTGTGTATGTGCGTAAGTGTGTGCCTGTGTGTATATGCATGCTTATGGGTGTATGTGCATGCTTGCATGTATGTACGTCTGTGTATGTGTTTGGGGATATTATACTATGTGTATGTGCATGCTTGCATGTGTGTATGTGCATGCATGTGTAAGTGCATGTGGGGATATTATACTGTGTGTGCATGCATGTTTGTGTGTATGTGCGTGTGTGTAACTGCAGGGGTATATCTGCGTGTGTGTATGCATGGGCATATGTGCGTGCTTGGTTGCGTGTGTGTATGTGTGTACTTTTGTGTATGCGTGTGTATGTGCATTTGTGAGTGGGGACATTATACTGTGTGTATGCATGTGCCTATGTGTGTGTATGTGCATGCTTCATGTATGTATGTGCATGCATGTGTATATGTGTGGTGGGGACAATATACTGTGTGTATTTGTGTTTGTGTGTATGTGCATGTGTGTATGTGTTTATCTGCATGTGTATATCTGTGTGTGTGTATGCACGTGTGTGTATGTGCGTACTTGTGTGTGGGGACATCATACTGTGTGTATGTATCTTTGTATGCATGTGCGTATACGTGTTTGTGTGTAAGTGCATGCATGTGTAAGTGCGTGTGTGACATTATACTACCATGTGTATGTGTATGCATGGCTGTGTGTAAATGTGTGTGTATATATTTGAGTACATGTATGTATGTGTATGTACATATATGTGTGTGTGTGTACATGCATGTCTGTGGTGTGTGAGTATATGTGGCGTGTGTGTGTCCTGCCATTGCCTGCACACCCTCCTCTGTGCACACAGCCACCAAGAAAGACCGTGGCTTGCAGCCTGTATGGATAAGATGGGATGCAGCGCCCTCTGTAGCCACAATAGGGCACCTGCACCCTATCTCCAGCACAAGCCACAACATCTTTCCTGACAGCTGTGACTGCATGGAGGTGGGTGTGCAGGCACCAGTAGGATATGGTACGCAATGTCCGGCAGCAACGGCGGCAGGGGGGGTCCTGGTGAATGGTCCGGTAGGGAGGTCCTGGTGGAGCGTCCATCAGGGTGTCCGGTGAGGGTGTCCCGACAGTGTCCCACTGGTGGTACTACGTAAGTAGCTGGTACCACCAGCGGGTGCCATATTGGAACATCCACCACTTGGATGTTCCAATATGGTGGTCGGTGTATTTCCGGTGCGGTGTGGTGGATTGTGGGATTTAGGGACATCCAGACGGAAGTGGATGACGAACAATTTAAGGTAAGTATATATTAGATGTATATTTTACTCTGAAATGCTTAGTATAAGAGAAAAACATACGGTTGTAGTAAAAAAATGCAAAATATGGGACGAGTAGACACAGAAGTATGTCTCCTTTTTCCTCTGCATTCAGAGCAGCAGCCCCAATAGTCACATTTTGCCGTTCTCAGTGGCTGATTTGTACACCAGGGGCCATTCCCTTCCCCCACTGCGCCTATGTATGAGGGTCCTGCCACACCGTTGTCATCATTCACTTTCTCTTGTCCACTTTGTTCCAAAATACTTTTATTATGATTTCCTCCTCAGAGTCAAAGTGTTATCATTTACCCACTGCACTTGATTCCAAGGCAGCAGCAATTAGAGCTCAGCTCTGGCTGCTGCTGTTATGGGGACGTCACACACGTCAATATCGCTTGCAATATCGCTGCTGCACATGGCGTTGCAGCGATATTGACGTGTGTGACAGGGCGCATCAACGATAAATGGCTGGTTGATGGTCGCCAGGTTTTAGAACCTGCTCTAAAACCTGGAGATCGTCGTCCGGTGGACACGCATCATCACTGTGTGTGACACCAAGAGACGAGCAAGAATCCAGCTCCCAGCGCCTCTCAGCAAGAGCTGGGAGCTGGTATCTATGGTAAACAGTGGGAAACTAAGCGCTGCACAACGCTTATTTACCCGCTTGTTTACATGGTTACCAGCGTTCTCGCTGGTACTGATCACTGATGAGTCTGCCTGTGTGACAGCTCACCAGTAATAAGCCTTCAATGTCGCCAGCGATGAGATCACTGGTGACATTGATGTGTGTGACAGCCTCTTTAGAGACAGATGCTGGCTGTATGAGAGAGCCGGCATCTGCTGCATTTAGAGACAGCTCTGATACTAAATTTCCTTCACACTTGTGGACCCCAATGTTGCAAAAAAATAGTTTTTTCCCTTATTTGCACCACAAAAAAATTATATAAATTACACTGTAGTTTATATATACTACAAAACTGTGCAGAAAAAGAATAGAACCACTCACATAAAACAAGGCTTTGATACAGCCATATCAGTGAAAAAATAAAAAAAATAATATGGCTGCAAAAAGGCAGATAGGGAAAAATGAAAAAAGATGACTGGTCATTTAAGAGGTTTTCCCCTTTCAACCTTCTATACACCATCAGTATTCCCATATAAAAAATAAAACACTCAGTATCAAGTTACGCTGGTCCAGTGATTACTCTGTGTATATACTGTTGGATTAACACGTGCTATGGTTCATGTATACAGTAAGGCTGCTTTCACATTACGACTTTGTTAAATCCGATGCTGTCCGATAAAAATCGGACAGCATCGGATCCAATTTAGCCCCCATGTTCTCCAATGGGGATTGGATTGGATGTGCACTTAATGGCATCCGATTTGCATCCGATCCGATTCTGTCCGATTTTTTTCAGGAGCCAAAATCGGACACTGCTCCATTTTGGTATCCGATTCAAAAATTGGATTGCATCGGATCCGATGCGATCCGATTTGATCCGATTAAAATAATATGGGAGTCTATGGAGGAACAGATCGAATAGGAAATCGGATCCGATATCGGATACGATTTTCTGTATTGAGCATGCTCAATACCCTAGACCACTCCCAAAACCTCCCACAGCCCTCCCCCAGCCATTTAAATCGGATCCAATAAAAAATCGGATCGGATGGCATATGATGACATCCGATTTTGAGCATCCGATGCTGTCCAATTTTCATCGGACAGCATCGGATTTAACAAAATCGTAATGTGAAAGCAGCCTAAGCAGTTGTCCATGATTTTAAAAAGTATTAAAGGAGGGATTGTTGTGAAATAACAGCTTTATACCCTTATTGGGTGGTATTAGGGTTTTTCACTTCCTCACTGAAGTGACAATTTGCATATTTCCCAGAGGAGCATTGTGGCTATAAGTCTCCTTATCAGCTTATCTGTCTCCTTATGCCGGTAGGCAGATTCCTCTCCATGAGGAGAATAGCTAGTCCCCCAGACCAGATTTATACTCAGTAATTTTCCCTGTTACCCCACTACTTTCTCTGTACATGTGCAGGTCACCGCTACAGCTTGTAGGCACAAGACCATGGAGGCCAGTCAATGGCAATACTCATAAAGTCAACAAGACAGCCATGACCTACCGGGCTTGTGCAGATGTTGAGGGAGCAGTGCAGGCCTGTTGTACTTGCGGGAGAGGGATAGCTGCTGGGTAGACCTGGATGTTCAGTCCACACCCCGAACCCTCCCCAGTGCAAACAAGTTTTACTTGGGTGCTTGGGATCCTGAGGGTAGGCACGGATACCATTATTTTCTTTAACGCTTCTTTATTGTGTAACACATGCAGCTGTGGCTGTACACACACATTGCGGGCCCTTGCTTGTAACATTTTAGGGACCACTCACTTTACACTTATTATTACTATTGTTGCAGACTGCTTCCCTGGCTCCTTTGACGTTTCTTTACTCATGCCTTACAATCCTAGGTGGCTATGGACCCGTCCCACCCACAGGGATCAGCAGAGCTAGTGGAGCAGAAGTAGGAAAACACTCGCTTACATCTGGCTCTCTCACAAGAGCCTAGGAGCTCTCATTTAAAAGAGATACTAAAGAATGGCAGTCAGGGGGTGACAGTCACTATCCCTGATACTCTCTCCTCAGAGATCTGACCTGGTAACCGTGGACCACAGGCTATGCAGGCCTTACATCCACACATCCAGGGTTCTCCCAACAGATCTGTCCGGAAAAAGTTCAGGTTCACTTTCCTCATCACACTTTCTATAGATGCGACTATTTTTTCTCCTCTGTAGATCTCCTGTCTTTTTGGCTGCACAATATATACAGCTCCTAACTCCCACCCCTAATGGGTGTGTTGATTAGAGTTTAATTCCTTGCTAGCCCTTCCTAGGCAACCCAGGGAAGCAGTCATATACAAAATTCCACTAGATGGCAATGTTACACAACATTTGTGGCACCCCATTGGTTGGGATGCTACGTAGAGGTACTGCACCCATATAAGTGTGTGTAGTATCCCTGTGACTAGGGAATTGGGATGTCGCATAAGGGACCCTCACAACACTCATTCACACACACCCTAGAGTTGTAGACCCTGGGTGGACCTACTGTAGGGAGGACCCAGTCCCATGGGAGGAGCTTAGGAGGGTAGAAAAATGTGTGGGTGGAAGGAGAGTTAGGTCAGAGTGAGTGGAGAGCTTCGTTAGGGAGTGAGATGTGCAGGACGGCGGAGAAGCCGTCGGGACAGAGGGAGATCCTAGGGGCATCAGGTAGTGTGGTGAGCCCAAATCCACACCCGATATCTCTATTGACCGGAGGGATTTGGTCCCAGAACAGAGGACTGGCTCTGAACACGGTGCAGGCGTTTATCCCCGAGCCGTTAAACCAGAGGCCTGAGCTTCTAGAGGAAGTTGCAGCCGAACACCCAGCACATCCCTAAAAAGGCATACCGAATAGGGTCAGGGGGACCCAGGGAAAGAGTCCTCCACAGAGGGCCTGTGGGAGCCGGCTCAACGCTCTGCGCATGGGAGCACTTCAAGGGGAACAGGAGAGAGCGCAGTGAGGGACCGGCAAGGAACGGCAGGCACACCACCGAGGGTCTTAAGTGAGTCATCCCGGTTCCCTGGTGACTACCCAGGCCAGAAAGACCCGAAAGACTGTACCATCTGTGACCTGTCTGAAGTACTGCCAGGAAACCCGTGCAGAGTTAAAGACCGTGTGTCGTACTTTATTTGCCTGTGCCTGGAGAGCCACACACTTGCTGCATTGAGAAGACTAGTAACAAGGCTGTGTGATAAGCTGTCTCCAAGTGTAAAAACTATTCACAACTGCCCCGGGGATCCCGCTCCACCTACAGGGAGCGTAAGCATCTTGCTGCTCCACCATCATCCTGGAGAACTGTCCCGTAGCACCGGTAACATTACCGGAACCGTGGGTGGCGTCACGAAACACTTTTACTTTATTTCTATTGACTATTTTCCCCCTTTTTAAGCGACCACCAGGGCCATGGGACCGGGCAAGAGGCTCCAGTGACATCTCCCGTGAACTAAATGCCCGGGAACGGGCACCCCACAGCCATGGGGAGGGTCGCATTACTCATACAATCTATACAGTAATACATTTTGTTCCTAAACAGTGGATTGCATGGTGGAGGTGGCTGCACCTATACTCCCTTAGGCTAGGCTCACACTAGTGTCAGCCTTTTTGCTGACGGTACCGTCTAAAACTTAGAAATCTGCAGCCTAAGCGCAAGCGTTACAGCATGTTAACGCTTGCGCTCAGCCTGCAAAATTCTAAATTTTAGACGGAACCATCAGCCAAAAGGCTGACACTAGTGTGAGCCTAGCCTTACAGAGGCATAAAAATAGTCAGATTGCACTTGGACCAATGTTATATAATGAGGCAGTGCACATAGAGTTTTCCATATATCGGGTGGTCTGAGGTAAAATGCATGACGGCATGGACAATTTGCCTTTAGACTCAGATGGCACTCGGACATTCAGGTCTATAGATTTTTACGGATTAACAGAATGTAAAAACTTTTTTTAATTCTTCTCAACATCTGAAAAAAAAAAACACATCCCACTCTAATCAAACTCTGATCAGCATAATCAGACCATTTTTGTCAGGTGGCGAAAATACGGTCGTGTGAACACAGTCACAGAGTGGTGACTCCAGAGCAGAGAAATTACAATGTGAGTGCAATTTATTTATTTTTTTTACAAGAATTCCTGTCTTTAGTAGATTTTCAAAACCATGGACAATCCCTTTATCCTATGGTCTATGGGTCATTCGTTTTGCAGAAGGAAAAATTATGCATTTATTTTAGGGCAAAATTAGTTATTTTTAGGAATGAGCGAGTAGTCAAATAATCGGACTCACTATACTCATGCTGAGTAGATCGTAATACTCGGGTATTCGGTGCGAATAGTGAGTCCAATGTTAGTTAATGGGAAATGCGCGTAATTGTCTGCTGGACCCAAAAAAGTGGTCTGGGGCTGAGGAAAAGGCTGAAATATGTGCATGATTGCAGTAAGAGCGAGTTATGATGGAGGAGACCTTCTGACAGCTCAGTGTGTAAGTGGTGTAAAGAGAGCCCTAGGGGCTGTGTAATGGATAACTCAGGAAGAAGCCACCCATCATCATCATCATCATCACAAGGGCTTCACAATTATAAAGCTTGGACTACTGGCATTGTTGTCCCACCGCCACTGCACAATGTGCAGGCATAGTGTCTCCAAAAATTAGCCCATGGGGCACTATCATGTTTGATGAAGGAAGCAGTCCTCAAGGGCCAAGCAATTATGAAGCTATGACTACTAGGACTACTAGCAAAGTTCATGTAGTGCCCAATGTCCAGGCATAGCCATAGTGTCTCCAAAAAATGATGAAGGAGGCAGGCCTCAAAGGGCCAAACAATTATGAAGCTAGCCTAGGACTCATAGCACAGTAGTTGCAGTGCCCAATGTACAGGCGTAGCCATAGTGTCTCCAAAAAGTAGTGTCGAGCCCCAGGCTTTGGGGTACTCGGGTATCAGGCTCCAAGGGGTTAACGCTCCTGTTGTCATGGGGAGTGGTGGTCGCGCCTGATCCCATATCCTGGGGGACTTCTTTGAAAAAGGGTATATTTACAGAGGATTATACAAGTTGTCGTGACGCCACCTGTAGTTTCTTGTGATGGGTCACCAGCGCCGCCACAGTCCGCCAGAGGTAGATGGTAACGCGGCTAGTTTGGCAAAGTCCTCTACAGGTAGAGTCGGACCTCCGGGGCAGCGTTCCTGTACAGGGAACAAGTTCATGCAGAATAGAAACACAGGCAGAGGCAAAGTCACTTTTCTCCTGGGTACTTTACTCTTGGTTGTAGCAGTTACAGTTCACAGTTCAGCACTTTATATGTTACAAGAACAGGTAGCTTAACGGGTGGCTGCAAGTGGATCCCAGGTGGTATGGTGGAACCCTTGGTATACCTTCGTTAACTAACCCTGTCCGTTCTTCCCCACTTTGGATCGATCTATACCCAGTAGCTCCGTGTAGGTAGTACCGGGAGTCCCCTCCCTCGTTGGTTAGGAAGCAGGCAGACCTCTCCGATGGCAGGGTGCTGCAGCTGATGAACAAGCCACAGCAGCCGGTTGCCGACTGTAAGCTGGACTTGGCCAGTTCCTAGGGCCCGGCGTTCCCCTGGCTGGACTGGAGTATCCCCTGGAGTATGGACGCTCCACGCTGAGGATCTCCCTTTCTTGCTAGGGCCCTGACTTCCCTGTCGGGCGCCCCCTTTCAGGACCTCATCAACGTCCCTTCTTCTTTCCTCTGGTACAGCTTGTAACCGACCCGGTGTGGCCTTCTGCCTCGTTCCACTTAGCTATCTTCCTAAAACCTTTCCTCCTCCTCCATCTTTCCCTGGTCCCTCAGCCGAGCGACCAAAAAGCAAAGACCTCCTTTTTTCCCCCTAGAGGTGAATTTATTCCCTCCTGGGTAACCTCCCACCCTGAACTAATGTGGGAGTGTTGGGAATGGGTCCCACCCACCGTCCTAGGGTTCACCTGCAGCTGGAGCATTTACACCTCTTTTACGGGTGTAATACTCCTCTGTGACGCCTGCATTTGTGGGGCGCCACAGTAGCTCAAGGGGCTGTATCATGGTTGATAAAGGAAGCAGGCCTCAAAGGCCAAAGAATTATGAAGCTAGGACTACTAGCACAGTAGTTGCAGTGCCCAATGTGCAGACATAGCCATAGTGTCTGCAACAATTAGCCCGAGGGGCTGTATCTTGGTTGATGAAGGAAGCAGGCTTTAAGGGTCAAACAATTATGAAGCTATGAATACTAGAACTGCTAGCATAGTTTTTGCAGTGCCCAATGTGCAGGCATAGCCATAGTGTCTCCGAAAATTAGCCCAAGGGGCTGTATCATGGTTGATGTGGGAAGGAGGGTCTCATCACAAGTGATGGGAAATATTAATTAACGGAACATTGGTTTTAGCTTATTGACCATGAGGTACACGTGGCAGAAGCAGGAGTTGAAAACATGTGTAATAAGAAGAAAAGGGGTTTGTATGGGAAGAGATAGTCGTGATCACCAGTTGCATAAAATAACATTTTGTGTGACTTTATGCAAAATCCAGGCCTTGTTAAATTTTATCAGAGTCAGTCTATCTGCATTATCTGTAGTCAACCGTGTACGTGTATCTGTGATGATTGCCCCAGCGGCACTGAAAACACCTCTGACATCACACTAGCAGCAGGGCAGGCCAGCACCTCCGAAGCATATAAGAAGAGGTCTGGCCAATTATGCAGCTTGGATATGTGGCACCCTAGCACCTGTTGGGCACCACAGAAATCCTTAGGTACAAATGGAGTAAGTAACAGCACAGCAAAAACCACAACACAAACAACACTTAGAACACCTGGTTTCACCCCGAGCCTCTAGGGGGAGCTACCACTGGTTACTTGAGCCAGTTCCCCCTATAAAAAGAGTCTTGGAGGGAGAAACTTCAGAGTGTGGTAGACGCTACAAGAGCTGCCAGCCTGTGTGAAACCTCCACCCTATGAGGAACACACTAGGCCCATCCAGCCTGTTAGCCAGTGGGAGTCCCTGCAATTGGGACAAGAGGAAGAAGGAGATCACCTCTCAGGAACACAGAGTTAATCAGACTCTTTCCTTAACAACCGGTTACTGGAACCGAAGCTGTGGAAGCTACAAAGCCATCACAGAAGAACCAGCATACTACACAGGGAGTCTAGCCCCCTGTTCACCTGTCGCACCTACCAGCGAGAGCCCAGGGAAGAAGGTAGAATTATCATCACCCTTTTACAGTGCCCTCAGTGCTGACAACCAGGTGACATCTGTTCCATTGAACAAACAGCCCGGTCCGGCTGGATTCCACATCCACCCGACCTTAGCACCAGAAGTAGAGAAAGGAAGCCTAACACTGCTTGCTGTGAAACTCCATAAGTGCCAACTTCACTATCCCGGTTCGAGTGTACCTGACTACCATCCAGTAAAGGTACCGAAAAGAGACTTTGTGTGGTTGTGCATTATTCCTGGATTCAGCCCGCAGCATCCCGCAGCTGCCTCACAACATCTTGCGCAGCTCCCGGCTCCGGGGATTCCCGCTCATCCTGTGGGGAGCGTTCCATCTCGCTGTATAACATCCCCCGGAGACCCGAACAGCGCTGGTAAAGTTACCAGAACACCCACAGGTGGCGTCACGAAGACAAATCACCCCCCACTGTTCCGCCATTCCCCTATTGATCTGGACCACCGGGCCTACACTACCGCAGGCGCGGTTCCGTGACTGGAGGAGAAACAAAGCCCGCTACGTGTACCCCGGCTACGGTGAGTCAGATACCCAGTAATTAAATGGAACAGAAGCATCAGGAAGGGCGCTGGTATGGTCACTTAGATAGTTGTTGACCATCTTGTGCAACTTCTCTCTCCTTGACATTGTTACCTCTCCAGCTAGCCCTTGCTGATGAGTTGCAGTGGGGAGAGCCATTGATCGGTCTGTTGTTTTATTCTTTGCCACAGCTCTGCTGCAGTGTGTGGTGTTTCACCTAAGCAGATGAGCTTCAGCAGAGCATGTTGCCACTTTGCTGATGTGCTGCTCCACAGCTCCCAACTTGGGAGTGATGGGCAGGGTAATTTAGCAAAGGATGACGAGGCGGTGGAGGAGGAAGAGGAGGAGGAAGAGAGGAGGCAGGAGGTATATGATGAGGCGGAAACCCTGATTGAGGTTGGCCAGCTATGCGTGGCATGGGTAGGATAGGTGATGGTCCAGTTTGAGACTTTGTCTCACCCTCCACCAGGTTCAGCCAGTGTGCCGTGACAGAGATGTATCGTCCCTGCTTGGGAGGCCGGTACTAACCTTCTATACCTTACCAGGCGCTTTCTGTCCCCAACTTAGTATACTTGGGACATAGCCCAGTTCCTCCACCCTTCTGTACACTACTTTTTACAGGTTTTGAAAAACAGTATTATATACAAACACTTACAGGTTACGTTTTCCACTACATTTTAAACCCATTCTCCAAGTTTTTGTGGGGGTTGACCTAATGTACTACGTGTGGATCTGCGTAGTGTGGGTGTTTCCAAAGCTGTTTGTGTAGTGTACGAAGTGGTTGGTACTTCTCTATGTCTGCTTTGTGTAAGACCATAGTAAGTGCGGAGTCTATCAACTGGACTGACCTCTGTAGGTAGTTGATTAGGAATGGCTTCTCTTACTGTGGGACTAGCAGGCTGACCGATTACAGGAATCTCTGGTTCCATGATAACAGGCTGCAATTCTTGCACTTGAACTTCTTCTTGTTGGACTTGTGGAATTGGATTTGGCTTTGGCTGACCTTCTGTAGGCTGGTAGAAGTGCATAACTGGTATGAGGAATGCATCACCTATTTGTGGCCAATCAGCTGGTAAGTATCCAATTTCTGTAAGGACTAGATTTTCTTTGGTTTCTTCATCTTGAGTTACAGTAGGGTAACTGGTTGCTTGTGGGAGTAACTGTGGTGGACATTTCTTCAAATGATCCCTTGAGACAGTCGCAATAGTATTCCCATTGTCTTTGCTAATAACACAAGTTTTTGAGTTATCAAAGTGTGACGGCATAACGGTGTAGGGTACGGATTCCCAACTGTTATCCAATTTGTTGGTTTTTCGCTTTCTTTTCAGCACTACATCACCTATAGCTAGTGGTTCAGCTGAGGCGTGCTTGTTGAAGTCTTTTTCTTGTTTGGTCCTACTGATTTCAAGGTTCCTTTCAACACTCTCTTGTACCTTCCTGTACTTTTCTTGGCGTTGGCTGACCCAGTCTTCATCAGAAGAGTCTTCCGTGGGTTCAACGGTTCCCATCTGCAAATCAATAGGCAGTTTACCTGGTCTTGCTCTCATCAAGTAAGCAGGTGTGTAGTTTGTCGAACTGACAGGTATGTGGTTGTAGATGTCCACGAGATCTGGAAGTTTCTCTGGCCATTGATTTCTCTCTTCAACTGGTAAGGTCTTGAGCATGTCAATGACTATGTGGTTCATCTTCTCACATAAACCGTTCGTCTGAGGATGATAAGGTGTTGTGCGGATTTTCTTACACCCATACAGCCCTAAGAATTCTTGGAAAAGAGCTGATTCGAAGGCTGGCCCTTGGTCAGTTAAGACCTGGTCTGGATACCCATGGGGGCGACAGAAGTAACTCTGGAACGCTTTTGCTGCTACCTCAGCAGTTAAATCCTTAACTGGAACGACCACCAGGAATCTTGAGTAGTGATCGACGATGGTGAGAGCGTAGGTGTACCCGTTTCGACTTGGGGTAAGCTTCACGTGGTCGAGAGCAACTATTTCAAGAGGTTTGGTGGTAACAATTGGTTGCAACGGAGCTTTCTGAGTTAAGTGGTCTTTTCTTCGAAGGTGACATGGTCCACAGTTTTTACACCATTTGTCAATGGAACCTCTCATACCGACCCAGTAGAACCGATCCTTCAGGAGTCTCTCCAGCTTCTTCCATCCAAAGTGTCCTGCATCATCATGGTATGCTTCAAGGATCATTTGGACTTCGGTTTTGGGAACTACAATCTGCCAGATGAGTTCATGGGTTCTTGGATTGAGGTATCTTCTGCATAGTTTACCTTGGTAGACGAACAACCTCCCTTTCTCCTTCCACAGGCGTTTAGCAGTTGGTGAGGCATCAGAGTCCATGTTGGCGTGTTCTTGAGTGATGAGATCCCTTACCAGGCTGACATCTGGGTCGTTGGCTTGAGCCTCCTTCCAGTCATGGTGAGGTAACGGGTTCACGGTCCTCTCTACACGTGTCTGGTTTCTCTGATGATATGTTGCTGTACCGAAACGGTGGAAAGCAGGTAGTTCAATCTCTTCTAGGTCATCTATGTCTTTCCCCTCTTCAGGAAGATGAGGCATTCGGGACAGGGCATCAGCGTTGCCGTTCTTGTGACCTGCCCGGTACTTTACAGTGAAGTCGTAGTTAGCGAGTCTTGCTACCCAACGCTGTTCTAGGGCTCCCAGCATTGCAGTCTCTAAGTGTGTTAGAGGATTGTTGTCTGTGAAAGCTGTGAACGGGACGGAGGCCAGGTAATGCTTGAAACGCTCTGTGATCGCCCAGACCAGGGCCAGGAACTCCAGCTTGAAGGAGCTGTAGTTTTCCGGGTTCCTTTCGGTGGGACGGAGCTTTCTGCTTGCGTAGGCTATCACCTTCTCCTTGCCCTGCTGACGTTGAGATAGGACTGCTCCTAAACCTTCATTGCTTGCGTCAGTGTACAACAGAAACGGTAGATTGTAGTCAGGGTAAGCCAGGATTTCTTCTCCAGTTAAAGCATCTTTTAACGTTTGGAAGGATTTGTCCTGTTCTGGGCCCCAGTGGAACGGGGGTCCCCTGATCTTGCCGTTTTTGGATTGACCTACTAGGAGATCTTGCATGGGGGCGGCTATCTTGGTATAGCCTTTGATGAAGCGTCGGTAGTACCCGACCAGTCCTAGGAATTGACGTACCTCCTTGTGGTTGATTGGTGCTGGCCAGTCCTTGATGACGGTGACCTTATCCGGATCCGGTGCTACGCCTTCAGCGCTTACCACATGTCCTAGGTATTGGACCTTGGGTTTCAGCAGGTGGCACTTGGACGGTTTCAGTTTCATCCCGTACTTGGACAGTGACTCGAACACTTCACTCAGGTGTTGAAGGTGATCTTCATAGGTCTGAGAGTAGACAATGACATCATCAAGGTATAACAAGACAGTCTCAAAGTTCTTGTGGCCCAAACAACACTCCATAAGTCTCTGAAATGTTCCTGGGGCATTGCACAAACCGAATGGCATACTGTTGAACTCGCATGAGCCCATGGGAGTCGTGAAGGCTGTCTTCTCACGATCCTCCTCTGCAACGGCAACCTGCCAGTACCCACTAGTAAGATCTAATGTGGAGAAGTAATTGGCAGATTTGAGTGCAGCTAGTGACTCTTCTATGCGTGGTAACGGGTATGCATCTTTGTGTGTGACTTTGTTGATTTGCCTATAGTCTACGCACATCCTCATACTACCATCTTTCTTTTTAACCAGGACTAGAGGTGCGGCCCAGGGACTACAGCTATCCCTAATGACTCCTGCATTTTTCATGTCCTGAAGCATCTCTTTTGCCTTCTGGTAATGAGTAGGCGGTATAGGCCTGTACCTTTCTTTGATAGGTGCATGGTTGTTTGTGGGGATATGGTGTTGTACCCCTTTAATCCTCCCAAAGTCAAGTGGGTGCTTGCTGAACACTTGCTCATACTCCCGAACCACCCGGTATACTCCATTTTTCTGGTGAGAGGGTGTATTGTCAGTTCCTACACTGAGGTCTTGACACCATTTCTCTAGCTGATCTTTGGAGTGAGGGGGTTCATCAGTGACTATTTGGTTTGAGGATTTTACATCAATCACAGCATCATCTTTTACTTGGTACAATTTAGCAACAGTTGCATATCTAGGCAGTCTGACTTCGTCATCACCATAATTCAATATGCGTACGGGGACTCTCCCCTTTCTTACATCGACTAACCCTCTGGCTGTCAAGAGCGTAGGACTACTGTCGGACATTACAGGTTCTACTACAGCTTGGTAGTCCTGCCCTCTGAGGCCTATGGCTGCTCGACACCAGATCATCATTTCACTTCTGGGTGGTACCACAATTGGAATGGGATCTGTGACTCTTACTCTGCCAATCTCACCATTTGACAAGGTTACCTGTTGTTGATACACCAGAGCTCTGATCTGCTTTTGGATAGCCTTCTTTTCTCTGGGTTTACCGGCTTCAGCACTCTGTTGGAGTAAAAACAACACTTCATCGAGACATTTGATCATGACATTAGTACCCAATATGACATATGGGTCCTTGTGGTTAGGTTTATCCTGGACCACTAAGATACCCTGGTTATTCAACTGCACCCTCCCCACCTTTACTGTAGCTTCCCACTGTCCCTCTATGGTAACCGGAATACCATTAGTGGCTTCAAGGTTCATCTCGGGATTAGGGGGTTCTAGCTTAACATTGGGCCAGAACTGCTTGTAAAGGGTACTGGGGATGGATGTCACCTGGGATCCAGTGTCTATCAGGGCGGAGATAGCGATGCCATCGATGACGATTGGTAAGTATGGACAGTCTCCCACATACTTGTGTTCCCAGCTGGACGTAGGGCCTGGATAGTCTACTCCTGGGGTTGGCCCTTCTCGCCCAGGGGTCGCTCGTTTAAAGGACGGGATTGTAGATTGCGTCCTCCTAGGTCGTTCTGCTGACTGTTGCGGCGTCTGTCAGGACTGCGGCGGTCTGCAGGTTTTCCTCGCGACGGCTGTGTCTTTCTCCTCATCCAGGGGACATCATCCGGGCTGTCGGCGAGTTGAATCTTGTCCGATGGCCTTGCATCTGTCTTGGGTCTTCTTGCAGTTTGTAGCTTGGCCACGTCTTTCATCAGCTGCTCGACATTAGCACACAGTTGTTCAAACCGGTCAGGTGTTACAGTCTGTGCGCTGGACTGAATCGCAGGGATTGGAGATGCTGCTGCCGGCACGGAAGGGGTGTCAGTGTACTGCTGCTGCTGCGGTAAAGCGGGATCAGGTACTTCAGCGAGTCGTTGTCCCCAAACTGTTAAATCTCTCAAGGTATCAAACTGCGCCTGGATTCTGTATGGACCACCAGCTTGCTTGCTTCCTATCCTCAGATAGTTTAAGGCCCACAATAAATTGTCCAATTAACGCTTTGTTCTCATCTCGAGCACTATCGGGATCGACTTGTTTTAACAGTCTGTATGCTTCTTGCAAGCGCAGTGAATAATCAAGGACAGTTTCTTGTGCCCTTGATTACAACGATAGAATGACAGTCTTAATCCAGCTTCGGTATGGCACTCAAAGACCCGGGTTAATCTAGCGAATATCTGCTCCACAGATTCCTGAACTTCTACAGGCCAGCTGCGGCTCTGCAGTTCGGCTGCACCGGTTAATTGTCCCATAATAACTGAAGCTCTTTGCTTACCGGTCATCGGGTACATGTCCAGGGCTTGGCATATCTTCCTCTGGAAGTTCTCCAAGGTGCTGGGTACACCGCTGTACTTGGGTAACCAGGTCGCACTAGGAACGTAGGGTAGAGACATCGGCATAATCGGAGCGGGTTGCGGTAGCATACCGCCGACTTGTTGCTGTCCGTCAAGAGGTATGTTTTGAGGTACCGCTTGGTCTTGCGGGGGCACCGCGTGAGCGGGAGCCGGGTTACTCATGGTCGCTCCCCCTTAGTTAAGCGTAGCCTTTCCCTCGGTTGCAAACGGAAGTGTAGGCCTCGCGGTGAGGAGTGAGGCACCACGGGAGTTTCCGGTTCCTGCTGCGTACAGGGGAAGTCGTCAGAGCGTGGGGGCGGGGTCAATCTTCGCGCCCTCTGTACAGTCACGCCCCTTCTTTTCCCGCCTTTTCGCGCAGCAATGGCGGACCAAATGTACAGTTCGATATTTACAGTCAATAAATAGCACACAATACCCGTGATAACGGGCCTGCTCGTATCCTGTTCGTGACGCCAAATTCTGACTCACCGTGGCCGGCGCGACTCCGGTTTATACAGGCGATTCATCTCCTTCCTTGTCACGGGTGGACCGCGCCTGCCGGTAGTGGGGCCCGGTGTAGTGCAGATCAATAAGGGAATGGCGGAACAGTGGGGGTGATTTGTCTTCGTGACGCCACCTGCGGGTGTTCTGGTAACTTTACCAGCGCTGTTCGGGTCTCCGGGGGATGGTACACAGCGAGATGGAACGCTCCCCACAGGATGAGCGGGAATCCCCGGAGCCGGGAGCTGCGCAAGATGTTGTGAGGCAGCTGCGGGATGCTGCGCTGAATCCAGGAATAATGCACAACCACACACAGTCTCTTTTAGGTACCTTTACTGGATGATAGTCAGGTACACTCGGACCGGGATAGTGAGGTTGGCACTTATGGAGTTTCACAGCAAGCAGTGTTAGGCTTCCTTTCTCTACTTCTGGTGCTAAGGTCGGGTGGATGTGGAATCCTTCCGGACCGGGCAGTTTGTTCAATGGAACGGATTTCACCTGGTTGTCAGCACTGAGGGCACTGTAAAAGGGTGATGATAATTCTATCTTCTTCCCTGGGCTCTCGCTGGTAGGTGCGACAGGTGAACAGGGGGCTAGACTCCCTGTGAAGTATGCTGGTTCTCTGTGAGGGCTTTGTAGCTTCCACAGCTTCGGTTCCAGTAACCGGGTGATTTGGAAAGAGTTGGATTACTCTGTATTCCTGAGAGGTGATCTCCTTCTTCCTCTTGTCCCAATTGCAGGGACTCCCACTGGCTAACAGGCTGGATGGGCCTAGTGTGTTCCTCATAGGGTGGAGGTTTCACACAGGCAGGCAGCTCTTGTAGCGTCTACCACACTCTGCAGTTTCTCCCTCCAAGACCCTATTTATAGGGGGAACTGGCTCAAGTGACCAGTGGTAGCTCCCCCTAGAGGCTCGGGGTGAAACCAGGTGTTCTAAGTGTTGTTTGTGTTGTGGTTTTTGCTGTGCTGTTACTTACTCCATTTGTACCTAAGGATTTCTGTGGTGCCCAACAGGTGCTAGGGTGCCACAGTGACATGGCAGAAGTTTAACCCACAGACACCGATTTGAGACCCTGTTGTTCCGCCCACCGACTAGGGTGCTTGGCTGTCATGTGTTTCTGCATACTGATGGTGCTTTGGTTGCCTTTGCCCTGGCCTCTGCTCAGCTTCTTATGGTAGATGCTACAGATGACAACATTTGGTTCAGATGGACTATCTGAAAAAATTTCCAGACAGCGGCTGAATGCACCCTTGCCTTGACTTGGGGCACTGTTGGATTGCTCGTGGCAACAGTTGACACACTTCGCGCTCTGCTCAAACCAGTAGCCCTTGGTGCCTTTGTTGGTGCTACGTATCCACCTTCTTCCTTGGTGCTGCTGTGCTAGCTATACATGTCAGCAGTCCAGGTCAGATCAGTGGTCTCATAATTGACCACCTCATTGTCCACGTCATCCTCCTTCCGTGTTGATATTGTCGACTGGCCAGATGACAACTGTGTGTGTCATCACCATCAGCCTCCACCTTTTCAGCCAGTATATCACGTGGATGAAAGTGGCTTTCTTCTGGCTGTTGGTTTTCAAATATTTGGCCATGAACAGACGATACCTCCTCACATTCCTCTTGTTTTGCTTTTTGCTTCATTCTCTTTTGTCTTTTTTCATTGAAGACAAATTAAATGAAGATAATAATACCAAAGAATTTGTGATTGCAATCATTTTCAGGAAGAAACTGAGTATTATCTGACAGAATTGCAGGGGTGTCAATACTTTTGAATTTCATGAATTTCATGAAATAATTAAAAAAAATGCGTGGGGTTCCGCGCAAAGTCTATGTCCAGCCAGGTACAGCTAAGCAGCTGGGGGCTGGAATCTGCAGCGCAGGGAGGCCCAAGCTTTCTGGGCACCCCCCGCTGCAAATTGCAGCCCGCAGCCGCCCCAGAAGATGGCGCATTCATTGAAGCGCCATCCTCTGGCGCTGAACCCCGCTCTTCCAGTGGCCCTGGTGTCGGGTGGCTCACTGGGTAATAAAGGGGTTAGGGCCAGCTTATCAGCTGGCCCTAAGCCCGAAATTTATGTCGGTCATGCCAATATTAGACATGACCGCCATGAATTTCCAGTAATCAATAGAAAAAAAAACACAACACAGAGGAAAATAATTTTATTAGAAATAAAACAGAACACAATTAGGGACTCCATCTTTATTTAAAAAATCCTCTTCCGTCTGACGTAATCCAAAACGTAATCTCAGCTCTGCTACATCCCTGTCTGTGCTTAGACACACAGGGATGTAGCAGAGCTGAGAACTGACTAAACAGTCAGGGTTCAGCTCAGGTCATTATGATCTGAACTGAACCCTGCTGTCAGCCCGACTCGCTCTGCCTCCGGAGATTCTCGAGCGGTGACGGAAGTTAATTTATTCACTGCTTCTCACACCGCTCGGGAATCTCCGGAGGCAGCAGCAGAGAGACTCGGGGAGCGAGTCTGCGGCCGGCGCCGGCGGAGGCAGGGGTAAGTAGCCGGCCGGTCCGGTGCACTCACCCCCCCCCCAAGCCCACCCCTGGTCAGGACTCAGTGGGGGAAGCAGCAATGAGCAAATTTCACCGCCGGCTTCCCCGCCTGAGTCCTGCGTCCCTGCTCCTGCTCCCCTGCCCGGTCCTAACTTAGGATTGGGTGGGGAGGCTGCGCCGGGGACGGAGGGATGATGGACTCGTTACTGTGCGAGTAATAGCTTGGAAACTCGCAGAGTACCGAGTCCTGCGATTCCACTATTACTCGCAGAGTAATGAGTCCTAGCAAGTAGATTCGCCCATCCCTATACAGGACCTTTCAGGATGTATAGTATGCGCATAGTTGTCAGTGGAGCCGGGGCTTCATTCAGAAAAATGTACAGAGTCGGCAATAGCCGGCTTTCTGTACAGGCAATATTAACCCATAACATGCTGTCCTGAGTGGCCAGCATGTCTCTAGGGGGGTGTGGGCACCCTCTATAGACATGATGGGCACATTTATTATTAATATTTAAGCTTTTGTTAACGCATTAAACAATCTGCCAGGATAAGCAAAGTATACGGTAACTGCATTGCAGATGATAGAACCGCTCCGAAAACTGCAGCCTGCTTGATTTTTCACGCAGGCTGCAGAGGCGGATGCGGTAACCGGATTGCATTACATGCAATCCGGTTTTTATAATGGGCTCCTATGAGGAGCGTTTCCTGATGCAGTTTTGAGCTTTTTAAAAGCTCAAAACCGGATCAGGATTTGAAAAATCAAACGCAGATGTGACCCCAGCCTGATAAAATTTGTTTATGGATTAAATAGAGAAAAATATACTGCTATGTATAGATGTATCTCTATGTACCTGTATAATTCGCTTCTGGGTTCACTGGCTGCAATACAGCTCAAGCAGGGGTGTAACTACAACAGGTGCAAGGGTTGCGATCGCACCCGGGCCCCAGAACTACCAGGAACTACAGGTGACGTCACGATCCCCTGTAAATACCCCCTTCCCCCATCATCAACATCTCCTCAAATGATCACCAGGGCACGGCACCGGGATCCCGTCCACCCATGACTCCCTATTCAGCAGCCCCGGTGTCCGAGTACCCCCTAGCCCTTGCAGCATCAATATCACACTAGACACACATTGAACTTGTAGAATACTACTGGGCACACACTAAAAGTGTATAATAAAACACTGGAGACACGGCACTTGTATAATAACACACTGTGACACACTGAACTTGTACAATAACACATTGAACTTGTAGAATAATACTGGACACACACTGAAAGATATAACAGTAATAACACATTGGAGACACTGAACTTGTATTATAACAAACTGGAGACCCATAACACTTTTATGATAACACACTTGAGACACACTGAACTTGTATAATAATGCACTGGAGACACCCTAAACTTGTACAATCAAATGCTGGATATAAAAACCATATCCTCATTTTCCCACTTTTCCCTTACACACCTGCCTCCATCTTGAAACCTGGCTTTGTATTTTGCACTGCTTTTTTTTCCTCACACCACTGGTATAGAATGGAGGTGGTGGGGCCTTCCAGTAAGATAAAGTGGTGATCTGCAGAACAAGCAATGTGCGCAAGGATAGAGATCTCTGACAACAGCAGCTCTAGAAGTTATCAACACATAATGGGTTAAGTGCTGATTGATTGTGCAGCTGATGCTTGCTGGACAGTTTTCAGAGCAGCACCCCAGGGCACCTGCATGTTCATTTTGTTCTTCCCTGACTGCACTGCTTCTAAAATAGTAGCTGTCCCACTGCTGCTTAAAGGTTTCCCTCTATGATTTTCCTCTGCTGCAGGATGTTCAAACAATCAGACAGCAGAACTGAGATGAGAAAAGAAAATTAAATAATTCGCTTTCTTTGTGAAGTACTACCCCTCCTTTCTGCCGCCCGAGGCACGGGCCCTTATGAGCCTTTGCATATATATAGATTTTGAAGAGCATATATAGAAAACATGTGGTCTAATAGAAAAAGTCCTAACTGGGCTCACCATTCATAAAAAAATAAAATAAATAAAAATATACGGCAGATATGGTGTATTATGCAGTCACAGAAAGGCATATTTCCCACCTTCAATTAACAGGAAGCCTGAAAAGTTTTGTGGCACATATACAGTAATTGCGCCCCTAATCATGCTATTTAGTATTTTCACTCTTTACAAAACCTCTTTCAATGCCAAAGAGTTGTGATACCACCCAAACAGTATACCTCCACTGTAAATGCCTCCACACAATTTGCCCCCACAGTATCTGGAAAGGCACAGTTTGATAATCGTAGAGTAACCCGAGCAAACATAGTGCACCAAAACAATACAATGTCCCTATAGTTCCCCCACACAGTATCATGCCTCGAGGTGAGCTCCACACCTCATTAAGATGTTTTGAATAACTTCCATGATGTCCAATACAGTCCCCCAAAGACAGTATGCGGTTCTTTCTGATGTCCTCCACACAGTATGATGGCCCGACAACCCCTCCATACAGTATGGTTCCCTCGCAGATTGCCCCCCCTTTCTGCTTGAGTCGATCGACAGGTAGAGGGTACTCAGATACCGGGACAGGGAGATCACTTCAGTGGAGGGGATCACGGTTGGTCGGTTTCCGTTCCGTGCCCTGGACCCTCAATGGTGGGGTAGGGGGGATGATGAGGGGAGGAATGGTAACGTGACGCCACCTGTGGTACCTGGTAATAGGGTTACCAGCGCTGCGGCCGGCCGCTGAGGTGATGTAAATGCAGCTTTCGTAGTACAGCTCCCCACAGGTGGAGCTTTACCTCAGGGCAGCGGGGTGGATGAGGGGAGTAGTATTAGCAGTTCTGCATGAATGCTGCAGGCTGCGGCGGTGCAGCAGGCACACACGCACACAATAGTCTTTGTTTCGGTACCTTTTTACTGATGTCCGGTAACAGGCACGGTCCAGGAGGGTAACCAGGTTTCGGTGCAGCTTGGGACGTTCACCTTGGAGAGTTGTGAGGCCTCCTCTGTTAGTGTGCTGTGATTGGGGTAAGTTCTGCCTGTAATTGAACTTGCCGCTCTTTCTCCCTCTCAGGGTACTACTCCAGAACCAACAATGAGGATCTTGCTGTGGGGATCCCTATTTCCTCTCGGTCCCCTGGTCCTAATCTTGGTCAGGTGTGGTGTCTCACTTGGTGTAACTTCAGGGGGACTAAATCCTCCTGGTTGGTCCGGGCTTTCTCTGCTACACTTTAGATGAATAGCAACTTCAGACCCCGGTGTCCGGGTGGGCTAAAGGGATACCAGGTATGTTCCCTTCTTCCTTCTACCTACGTCTTCCACTGGCCTCCGTCCTCTCCCTAGGGCGTTGCACAGCTAAGTCAGCTTTCTTGGTTCTAGCCTGGTTTGGCCCCAGCAACCAGCTCTTTCCTTCTGTACTGTCTGGAACTAACTAACTCTTCTCTGCAGACTGCAGACTGACTAACTGACTCCTCCCCTCAGGCCTGGATATTTATAGGGTATCGGGCTTAAGGACAGCCAGTGAGGCTTCCCCTCCAGTCTGGGGTGGAAGGTGTTTGGGTGCTGTGTGTGCCAAGGTGTACATCCTCCCTGCACCGGTGGGTCCTGTGGCAAACCCTGCAGGGGTGCGACATGCTCAGCACTAATGCTGGCTTAGTCAAGAAGCTTAGTTAAAAAGCTTTCGCATTAGTCAAGAAGAGCCCTTGAGTTTAGTGATTGGCTGCTGCAGTCACATGTACTACAGACGTGAAGACACCTCTGCAGCCTGTAAATCATGGGAGAGGGACCTCCAGCCCGCAGGTCACGGGCCGTGACCTTTTATGCAGCCTCTGGGCAGAATCCCGGGGACTGCATTGCTTGGCTGAGCAGCCACATTTAACCGGCAGCCAGCCCTGTAAATTCCTCTTTTGTGGCACCCCTGGGTCAAAGTGCCAAAGTGACATCACTGCCCCTAGGTGGTGGTGTCACAGGAGAGCAACAAAGGGTCTTCAGGTAACACACACACAACACTCACACCTCCAGGCTAGAAGGGGGAAAACCAAGCCTGGGATTAGGGTAAGCTTCTCTATAAATTCTGGTCTGGGGAGGAGCCAGTTAGTGCAGTTTCTGGTAGGACTGTGAAGAGGACCTGAGTGTAAAAGAGCTGTGCTAAGCTCTTCCCAAGGTTGCTAATACTTACATTACAGGCCTGAGGTTAGGGTCTGAGGAGAGAGCAAGAACACACCTGGGAAGCTAAGCAACCCCGTGCTCACCCCAGAGGAAAAGGGACAAAGAACGGACACAGAGTCCCGACAGTCAGTACTGGAAGGTGGGGATTCCAGATTCCTCAGCACACCGTACCCACAAACACAGCTACATAGAGAATTCAGGATCAGAAACCTGGGAACAGGGTAGAAAGAAAGGACTGAGTTGCCTGTCATACCAGTACCTCGCAGGAAGAGACAGGACAGGCAGCTCAGCTTATGCAGCTGCAGAAGCCAACACACTGAGCGCAGTAAAGGAGCCAAAAACCCAACTGGATGGGAAGAAATCCCGAGTTGCTCTCAAAGACTCCATGGACAGCTATCAATAACATCAGCTACAGTAAAAGGACTGAGAAAACTACAAAACCGTGAGTCTGCCTATTACTTATGCCCGTCGTCCTGCACCCAAACCCCAACTACCTTAACTGCCCCGGGAAAGCTGCTCTGCCCGTGGAGAGCCACTCCATCCTACCTGCCCGTCCATCACCTGAAGGTTCTGCAGAAGCGGTGGCAATCCCTAGCCACACACCACGGGTGGGGTCACGAAATCTCCCTTGTATATAACTCCTCTCTCAACAATGCCAGAAAAGCCCCTACACATTTCAGCTGAACCTAGGCCACGAGATGAGGTCACGACCCCCGTGACTTCCCTAGAGACAGCAGCGGCCTGGTCTCGAGTACCCCACGGCCCTGGGGGTGCCTCACTTGCACTGCACAAACATTGAAGGGTTAAGTCCTCATACTGGCCAGTGCAAGTATTAGCATGCACTTCATGGGAGGAGTTAGCGCACAATGCCCTTCCATTCCACAGATGAATACAGCAATGGCAGCCTCAGCCTCCACAGTGAGGTACATGTCCTAGTCTCAGCCTCCTCAGTGATGTGAATGCCCCAGTCTTCCCAGTGATGTATGTGACTCAGCCTCTATAGTGATGTATATAACCCCGCCTCCTCTGTGAGGTTTATGCCTCAACCTCCCCAGTGTTGTATATATCCCTGCCTCTCCTGTGAGGCTTATGCCTCAGCCTCCTTGGTGATGTATATGCCTCAGCCTCTCCAGTAATGTAAATTAACACAGCCTCCCCAGTGATGAATATGCCACCAGGTCTCCTATGATGTAGATATGCCCCCAGCATCTCCTATGATGTACAGTGGGTGAAATAGGCATTAAACATGTCACCAATTTTCTAAGTAAGTATATTTTTAAAAGTGCTATTGACATGAATTTCTCACCAGATGCCAGTGACAACCCATCCAATTTACACAGGCAAACATATTAAACCATGGATGTCCGTAAATTAAATTGTGTAATGATGAGAAATGACACATAGCAGAAATAGGAGGTACAAAAATCCATGGACAGTAATAACACCAGCTGAAATCAACCAGTAATTAAAAAGCATTCCTGTCACTTAGTGAAAAATAGCATCAGCTGGTTCAACTGATAACCTTTATAAAGCTTTCTCATTACCAAGGTGCCACACAAGAAACATCTCATGATGGGTAAAACCAGTGAGGTGTCTCAAGACCTTTGCAAAACATACAATTGGCATTGGTTACAGAAGAATTTCTAAAGTGCTAATGTGGTGCCCCTGAGTACAGAAGTACTGCACCTCAGCCAGAGGTGTGGTACCTCACTCTTGGGTAAGGAGGGGGCACTAGCCAGTACCCATACACCTGCACCCAACACCACACTACTCCAGGCCAGGGGATTTGGGTGGACCCTACTGAGGGAGACCCCATCTAAAGCTGGAGGGGGGAACTAGGTAGAGGGGTTGGGTAGAGGAAGTAGATAAGGGTAGGACGTCCAGAAGTAGAGGAAGTTAAAATGTGAGAAAACGTGTGGAAGAGTTGAGAAGTGAGTTCAGTTGGTGAGAATTGGTGACAGGAGTCTGTCACAAGTGGAGTGGATGAGAGAAGTCCTGGGGGACTGGAGCGGAGAGGAGCTCGTCCCAGGACAAGAGAAGTGAGAACAAAGACGTAGAAACTGGTGACGGACTACAGAGACAAAGAAAGAGACCTAGGGGCATGGGAAGTGAGGGATACACCCATGGTGCCTGAATCCTCACAGTGGGTACCGGCCCCAGACTAGCGGAATGACTGTAAGATTCAACTAGCAAACCAGAGGCTGTGGTATCTTCATGTGCAGCAGCCACATCCACACACATTCGCTAAAAGGTAGCCGCATAGGGTCAAGGGGACAAGAAAGACGTCGCCCGACAGGGCCCGAGGCTGCTGGCTTGGGACACTGTGTGTGAGGCCCAGGGTTGGAGGGTGAGGCGCCCCCAGGCTGTGGGGTACTCAGGTAATGGATTGCTGCTACTGTCGCTGGGGAGTCACAGGGGTCGTGACCCGATCCTGTGGCCTGGGTGTCAGTTGAAAAAGGGGATATGTATAGGGGAGGTTGTCGTGACGCCACCCTAGTATGTAGTCAGGGTGACCACCACTGCCGTATTCCTGCTGGGGACGGTGATGAGGGGCAGCATAGATGGTAAGCCCTCCACAGGTAGGGCTGGGTGTCCCTGGGGCAGGTGTAATGGGGGCTTCGCACTCTGGATGCTGCATCGGCTCTTCTCCTACAACTTCTCCAGCCAGTATGCAGGGTCAGTATGGTATGCAGGGACAGTACGCAGGTGGCGGTCCCTGCTGCAGTTCAATAATAAACAGTCTCAGGCACTTTTGAGCTTACCTGGTATATTACTTTCAATTGTTCTTAGCAGAAAAGTTACAGCTCACAGTTCTTAGTTTTAATTCTTACACCTATCCGGGGACCTGGGTTCTACTGCAGCTAGACGGTTCCTCTGCGTCGCTTCTGTCAAGTACCTTTCAGGCCCTGCTTGTCTCTCTCTTACTGTCCTCACTCACGGGTTCGATCTGGCCGTTAGGGGCTCTTTAGTGATGCTTCCCTCTGCTTTAGGGTTACTAGCCCTAGTACGATGGCTGTGTTTCTACTCCGTGGCGATAGGCAGGTTGCGGGCAATAGAGTCCCCGCAATACGCCGGTGTGTCCTCTGATTAGGGTCTTAGAGTCTCTGCAGTCACCTCTACAGAACTGGCTCACTGGCTGTCATAGCCTAGCCCTCCAGTGAGCAAGGTGTGATTTGGGCTCACCAGGCTCCTTCTGTCTCTCTGGTTCTCAACTCTGGGTTCTCTGGCCAGCTATATTAGTGATGGCTGCCGGGCCCATTGTTCTCCCACTATTCTGTAGTGTTCAGCTGTAGGGTGTGTCTGCTGGCGGTGCTTTTTCCCTCTCCTCCGACTCTAGAGTGAACTTTCTCCCTTGGGTACCTGCTTCGAAGGTTCTCCTCCAGGAAACCTCTCCTCCTGGGAATGCACTCCTCCAACTTAGTGTTCCAGTGTTTTTAGCACTGTTCCGCCACCCCTTTGTCCGGTTTCTACCTCTCTCTCCACCCACACTTCTCTAAACTTCCCCCACCCCTTGCTCTACATAGAGTCAGTGGCTTAACGTCGGAGTGTGTCAGTGTGTGGGTGTTTTAGTCAACCGTCTTCCTCGTCTGGCTGCAGTTCACCCTGTGTCTGCCCTGGTCGCAGTGGCGCCACAAGGGCGAGTGCCAGCCCAGTGAAATGACCCAGAAAGGAACACCAGAAGGGGGTCTCAGTAAAAGTGTACCTAAGGTACCCAAGAGCTGGCTGGATACCTGACCCATAAGACACAGCACCAGGCTGGCTGTTGTAACCTGAAGACTGTAAGTAAAATGTGAAGACTGCACCATGCTGTATCGTTAAATTATTTACTGCGTCACCTTCCCTGTACTACAATAGTTACCATCATCAAATAGACTTTAGAACTGCCATGGGGCTTCGCTCTACCCGTGGAGAGCTGTAACATCTCTGCTGCATCACCAACTGCCACAGTGGATCTGAACTGTAGCATCAGCCATCCAATTGCCGATTACCATGGGTAGCATCACAAATTAATTTCTCTTAGAAACTTCCCCAATTTTTATGACACAATCAGGGTCACGGAGCCAGGTCATGGAGCCATGACATTCCCCAAAAAGAACTGACTGGACCAGTTCCGAGTACCCCACGGCCCTGGTGACTGAGCGTGTAAATTTGCTGTCACAAACAGGATGTACTGACCTAGTAAACCGGGTCCTGTGCACCCAGAGACTATGCAATAAGACTGTGTAATGGCGCCCGCCAAAAATAAAAAGTGCCATGTGCATCCAAAAGGGAGTGGTGCGGGCTCTCGTAGTGGGCCGGGTTGCTGAATGACCTGAAAAGCTGTACCCGCCCACAGAAAACATTTCAATGCAAAAGGACTTGTCCATCACCTGGAGGGATCCGCCTCCTGGTATAGCCGTCAGCAAAAGAGAGAGAAACCACCCACAAAAGGGGGAGGGTGGAAGGAGCACCAAGAGGAGTGCGGCAACACGTGCTGCAGGAAAGGCATCAATGAACCCAGTAATTGCCATGGAGAAAGGCGACCGTAGAGCTCTGGCACATGGGGTGGGAGCGGAGGACTCCCCCAGCAGTCCAGAGGGAGACTTGGACTCGGTACCCCTGATCGACTTGGAGTTCATACAGAGGGATGCAGAGACTGGATGAGCAGATTCCTTATATTCAATGGTAACGTAGTATAGCGTTTCAGTGTTCAATTTTATTTACTTTAATTGTATGTACCAGTTTCTTCAGCATGCACCTGTTCACACCTGCCTATTTCTTGGATGTGCTAGTCAGTTTTTTGGTATTGGTAACATACTGCATTCTGACAAAGCACTCTGCCCACCACTCAAAGGTGTTGTAATTATTATTATAGCTGGATCCTACCTTTAAATTGTAGGTTAATGGCCCAGGTAACCTGTAATCTGCTCTGGCCACTGCCTTGGCCGCTACGGTCCTGGCGATCAGTTCTCGCTTTTGGGCCCGTCTTTCGACCTCCTCCATCTCTCACTGGGCAAGACAGCACCTCCAAAATTCTTCTCGATTCAGGATCTCGACTCCACCGCCAGCCCTCACTGTTCCTGGGAAGCCCATCAGGTCCGCTCCGGGATTCTCCCACCAGCAGCGGAGCACTTCTCCCTTCACCTCCTGTGTCGCCGGTGCCAGGACACCTGGACAGGATAGGATTCAAGGATAGGGTCCCAACAATGGGGTACGCTTTATCGCTGACTGTTGGGCTTATCACTAATTGGCCAAATTGTGCACGAAGTATCTAATTTTTATCCTAGTTTCTATGGCAGTATTGTAGTTCCAATTTCCTTATATTCAATTGTTGCTAAGTATAGCATTTCAGTGTACAGCTGTATGCACTTTAACTGTATGTACCCCACACCTCTGTTTTTTTAATATTTATTTAATTTAAAAATCAGTTTGGGGCCCCTTATTTGATACTCAGCTAAGATAAAGTGCATAGCTGGGAGTTGCAGCCTGCGGCTGTCCGCTTTATCTGTGCTGAGAATGAGAAATACAGTAGACCCCTACACATTTTTCACACATTATTTATTTACCACATATATGATGACATGTTGGTTGCCATACACTAATGTACAGATTGTGGGGGCAGAGTCTGATTACAACAGCCAATCACAGACCCTGTCACAGAGAGTGAGCGTCTGTGAATGGCCGTTGCCTGTCAGTGCAGTGAATATGCATGAAGCTTCATGGGCGGCAACGAAAGCAAGAAGCGGGAGACTGGTAAGATACATTTAGCTATCTATCTATCTATCTATCTATCTATCTATCTATCTATCTATCTATCATGAAGAAAATGAAAAAACAGCACCAAAAAAAATATGAAAAAAGTGGACCTTTATTGCCTGTCCATGGCGACATTTCGGATATCTTATCCCTTCTCAAGCATCTATCATCTATCTGTCTGTCTGTCTGTCTGTCTATTGTAACTTTTTAAAGCGTGAGGAAGGCCATGTTAAAAATGCCGTCTGCATGCTGTGCGATTTTTTTTCACACTCATTCATTTATATTGGGGAATCTCAACGAGGTACGCTGCCATACCCAGCATGTTGCAAATGTTTCTTCAGCTAGTTTCTCGCTGAGGAATAGCTCACAGATGGGCATTGTACTATAATTTAAGCTTGTTGCTCCAATGTTTTAGCAGATTGCACTCGCTGAGTTTAAACGTAGATGTGAGCGCACCCTTAGGGAAGACGATAGCTAATAATATTTTGCCGTTATGTCTATGACCACAAGGTGGCAGCAGTGCTCTTATTATAACAGCTACACACTGAAACATATATATATATTATATATATATATATTACATAATTTGAGAGTCATTGATTTGTAGAAATGTCATTTTTGTACAGTCTGTTGCTGAATCTCCTTCAGTATTCCTCAGTAAAATGAATAAAATTTTTAAAAAGCACAACTTTGTTAGAATTCTATGAAATGTACATGAAAGTACAACATGGCATCTGTATGAAATTCAGATTCTGCAATTTTCTGAGACCATCACAAGCTGACACTCCAGTGTCTTCTTATGAGTTATAGGAGGCTTTAGCGCTGATGTCACAGCTCCCTCTGCAGCTTTATGGCACAGGGTAGGTGGTTGGCACTGGTGGTTGGTGCTGGTGGTTGGCACTGGTGGTTGGTGCTGGTGGTTGGTGCTGGTGGTTGGCACTGGTGGTTGGTGCTGGTGGTTGGCACTGTTGGTTGGTGCTGGTGGTTGGCGCAGGTGGTTGGCGCTGACGCTGACTTTGTATTCAGAACCAGGAGCTTCAGCTTTTGCTTCTCATTTGAATTTATTATTTATGCAATGCGTTTCATTAATTATTCTCAAATTAATTCCATAATTGGAGCCCCCAAAAAGAGGTTGTGACCTTCATTGTTTTAAATTCCAAGGATTTAAAAGGAAGGAAGTGTCTGTAGGGATAAAGGGAAGGCAGGGGGGTCATAGTGCTGTATAAGGAAACACAAGTGCAGTGTGCCGCATATCCTTCATCTCCCACCCTTCCTTATCTGACAGATAGGTTTTCTTTATACAGATATAATTTCACACTTTTATGCAGAGGTCAGGTGATCTTTTAAGGGCCACAACCTAAAAATAAAAGGAAGTTCAAAAATACAAGAAAATGTGAAAAGCCTATTAGACTACTAGGACACACGGCTGCCTTATATCACTTATAATTCATATTATATAAGCAGGGATGATTCATCGATATTTTAGAATGACTCACTCCTTAACGGAACTGGTCACAACTTTGATTTTGATAGTGTGGCACCCCACGTAGTCAGGCGTCACAGAGGGGTATTGCACCCGTAAAAGGGGTGTAATTGCCCCAGCTGCAAGTGGACCCTAGGTTGGTGGGTGGGCCCATTCCTGCACTCCCACATTAGCATAGTGGTGGGAGGTTACCCGGGAGGGATGGATATATTCACCTCCAGGGGGGATCAAGAGCAGTTAGTTAGTGAGTTGGAGGAGGAGGAGAGAAGTCGGGACATCTGAAAAGAGTGTGGAGTGAGGCGGAAGGTTTACCTGGACAGCTCTACGCTGGGCCGGAGGGAAGTAGAAAGAGGGTCTTGAGGAGACCCTGAAAGACGGCGCCCACTGTGCAAAGTCCGGGCCCTAGAGAGAACGGGGGAACCCCAGCGTGGAGCGACCATACTCCAGGGGATTCTCCAGTCCACCACGGGAACGCCGGGCCCAAGGATCCGGTCAAAGTCTATCTTTGCAGTCGGCAATCGGCTGCTGTGGTTTGTCTATCAGCTGCAGCACCTGCCAGATGGAGCGGTCTGCCTGCTTCCTCACCACCAGGGAGGGGACCCCCAATACTACCTACACGGAGCCATTGGGTATAGACTCATCCTAGGCGGGGAAGAAAGGACAGGGGTTCGTCAACTAAGGTACACCACGGGTCCCACCATACCACCTGGGATCCACTTGCAGCCACCCGTAAAGCTACCTGTTACTTTAACATCTGATGCTGAACTGTGGACTCTGTATTTACTACTGAACGTTTACAGTAAAGTACCCGGGAGAAAGTGACTTTGCCTCAGTGTGGCTATCTCCATCAACCTGTTTCCTTACAGGAACGCTGCTCCGGAGGACGAGTTCCACCTGTAGGGAGTTTTGCCAACTTAGCCACATTACCATCGGCCTCCGGAGGACTGTAGCGGCGCTGGTGACCCATCACCAGGTGCTACAGGTGGCGTCACATGACAAA
This sequence comes from Allobates femoralis, assembly GCA_033576535.1. Taxonomy (NCBI): domain Eukaryota; kingdom Metazoa; phylum Chordata; class Amphibia; order Anura; family Aromobatidae; genus Allobates; species Allobates femoralis. Next base: position 111,296,473 of record JARQOC010000003.1, on the reverse strand, counting down.
CTCTAATCCCCTGTACATACACCCCTTATTGAAGTTTCACCCAGGCCACGGGCTCAGGCGCTGCCACCCGTGACATCCCCGTGAGAACACCCACCGAGCCTGATACCCGAGTACCCCAGGGCCTGGGGCTCGACAATAGGCTACCCCAGACTATCCAAGGTCATCATTGCTAGATTGTGGAGGAACTGACACCTAATAAGCAGTGTGTTGCAGTATCATCAGTACATCAGTATCTTCACTTTAGTAGGAGCTGAGCTACAGTACCGAAGAAGGGTTCATATGCAGTGTATATGGTGCTGTGACAGCCTGCCCCTGTGACATCTGCTTCTGTCACTAGGCACTGCTGCATTTACATTGAAGGTGGTGCGGGTGTTAGAGAAGTCAGAACCAGAAGTCAGAACCAGAATTTCTGGAGAAAACAGGCTCCACTCATCTACTAAGGTAAGAGTGGCGGGGATCTGCAGTGCTTCACAGTCTGACAGAATGGATGGGTTTGTGTGTGCTGTCCAGCTGAAGTCATTAACTCCTAAGTTTCAGTCTATTAGAAAGCACTACACCCTACTAATACCTTCAGCCTTGTACTTGAAGCTGCCAGAAATACATTTTGGTTCTCCTGGATAATCTCCTATATTTAATAAAGATTTCAAATTGGTTTTGATCCTGACTACACTATTTTGTGTCTTTTCTGACCTCCTGACTTTTTACCCTGCTTAACTGTTATTCCTGTCTCTGGACTGGAGTCCTTCTATAGGCAGCAATCTCCTGGATCCTTTTGTAAATCCAGATCCCTGTATAGGGTTTAAAGGGTGTCAGGGTTTCCCGGGGTACTGCCTAATGGAGTGGCTTTTTCCTAGTGTGTCCGAGATAACCTTTTGGTGCTTGTAGCCTCGGACAGATGTGGCGCCCCAGGGTCCGGTTGCCACAATACTGTGCTTGGAAGCAAGGGAAGGTACCCACGTCAGGTGAAACACACACACACCACACCTTCCCAACTCCAGGCCAGAAGGGGGAGCTCTAAAACCCGAGTTCAAGGAAGGTCCCCTATAAATTCTGGTCAGGGGCGGGGTTAGGCAGTTCAGTTCCTAGGAGGACCGTAGAAGACATCCTGTGGACGGGAGCTATGTCAGGCCCGTCCTAGGATACTGACTATCCAGTGTGAGGGACCAGAAGATGAGGGTCTGAGGAAGTGGAGAAGTAGGTTACACACCCACTCCAGGGTCGGGGGTACTCAGTGACCGGGCAGCTGTTGTTCTTCACTTCTGGGTTCTTTTCACCGGGACAGACGGGGGGCCGAGACCCGGTCCCATGATCCTGGCGGTGTCATTTTAATAAATGGGGGTAGATTACGGGGATGGCTAGAGAAAGCGGTATTTGTGACACCACCTGTGGTATGCAGCCAGGCGGCCGCGCTGCTTCAGAACCTCTGGGGACGGTGACAGGCAGCTTGGATGGTTCTGCTCCCCGCAGGTGGAGTGCGGTCCCCAGAGTAGTAGGATGGAGGAGTCAGTTCATACCTTGGCAGATGTTCATTAGGCCATCAGCACCCCAGTGTCTCATGCAGCCTCTGCGGTCTGTGGTCGCCGCTAAAGAAAGTCTGACACACCACAGCAGGAGTTCTGTTATGTTTACTTAGTTGTTTCAGCATAGCCGCCGGGTACTTCCCTTGCCAAACTCCGGTTCAGCGTTGTCTCCAGAACAGGGTCAGTGCAGTTAAGCCTTGGTTGGTGTCCCTTCCTCTCTTACTATCAGGAAGCTGGAAAAAGGTGTATGACAGTCCGCGCCACCGGGTACCAAAGAAATCACCTGGGATGCAGGAAGTTATTTCAAGCTTTATCTTTATTCTCCAACATGTTTCAGTGCTCCACCCGGCGCCTTCCTCAGGGATATATATATGTATATCCCTGAGGAAGGCGCCGGGTGGAGCACTGAAACATGTTGGAGAATAAAGATAAAGCTTGAAATAACTTCCTGCATCCCAGGTGATTTCTTTGGTACCCGGTGGCGCGGACTGTCATACACCTTTTCCCAGCTTCCTAAGAGTCTTCCCACGTGCGAGTGGTTGGTGGAGGTCCTGCAGCAGCCGGTATTGATTGTATGCCTTCAAGCCAGTTGTGGGTCATCACAACTGGAATAGGTGAGTGGTTTTGACAATATACCTCTCATCTTTTAGTGTCTGAGTGATACGTCACTATTGCGCCTCTTGTTCCCCCTTCCTATTTTATATTCCTCTCTTACTAGGTGTTTCTGTATCCAGTGGTCCTTTTGCGCTATAAGCTCATCTGGCCACTCCTCACTTTGTAGCGGTGGCTGAGAGGTCCACCGCAGTGCAGAATAATGTACGGTACACAAGATGGGAGTGCAAACCACAAGGGTGAATTTATTAACAGGCGGGTAAGGATGTGAAGAAGGCAGGTTCAAGCAGGGGTAAACAGTGGCAAAACGAGATTTAACAAAGTCTTCGTTTTCTCTAGCTGGTCCGCTCAATAGCACGGTTCTCCAGCTATCACAAGTTAAAATCACATAGGTAAATGCACAACAGCAAGGTAAAATGCTACTCTACGTATAACCTTTCTGGCCTCACTACACAGGCCACACGGCTGCCGTGTTCTACCTACTGAAGCCTATTCTAAACCCTGAAAGGTGCACAATATTCAACTCACAGTGATGCTGGGATTTGGATGCAGTCCTGGGGCTGCAAATCTTCTCCTTGCATCAGGCCCTCACTGGATCCCAGGCTTGTCTGTGTCTCACTGGATCCCAGGCTTGTCTGTGTCTCACTGGATCCCAGGCTTGTCTCACTTTTAGTCCACAAGAAAAACTCCTGTCCTTTCTCAGACACACAGACGGTGTGTTTCTCTTAACAAGTCCATAGGCTGCTCTAAAAACACACTCTCTGAAGGGGAAAAACAGGACATACCATCATCCCACACCTGGGGGGGTTTCTGTCTCTTAAAGTGGCAGCGTGTTTCTTACTGTCCATAGCAGTGGCACCCCCAATATGCCTCCCTACTTAATGATGGTCGTCCTCGGCCATCACAACATCAGGCCCACAGTGTAATGACGGGATGTCAATGTGAACACAGCACATGTGGAGGAGACAAAAATGGCAATACAGCAGACTGAGTACATTGTTCAACATATCGGATTGGTGTAGGAAAAGCTTCGGACCGGCATGGCCGCAACATATTTCTGTGTAGTACTCTAGGGCCGGACGCCCCATTCTCAACTTGCACCTTGTAGACTGGGCCATCAGCATATACCCGTCCAATTACTCTGTAGGGTTGTACTTCCCATCTTTCACTCAGTTTGCCCTTGGGGCGCTTCTCTCTGACTAACACTCGATCTCCAGGTTGCAGCGGTATTTCCTGAATCGGTTTTGGGCTCGTATGTTCTTTCTTCTGTAGCTGTTGACCGGCCAACCGACGGATCGTTTGTAATCGTTGTCGATGTTCTTTCACCCACGAAGTGACAGTTCGTTCCATGAAATCCTCTGGCTGCTCCAGATTCAGCTCGATGATCTCTCGCCCAGCTCTTCCAAAGAGCAACAGATAAGGGGTGTAACCCGTAGTGGAGTGAACTCGGTTATTGTAGGCCCAGACCAATTCTGCCAGGTACTCCGGCCAACATGCTTTCTTATCTTCCTCCAATGTCCGCAGCATCTGAAGTAGGGTTCGGTTGAAGCGTTCACATGCTCCATTGCCTTGGGGGTGGTAAGGTGTAGTCCGAGATCGCTCGATGCCATACATACGATATAGTTCCTCCATCACTTTACCTTGAAAACATGCCCCTTGATCGGAGTGTATTCGCTTCGGGCACCCATACACTCGGATAAAGTCTTGGCAGATAGCCCGTGCCGCCGACTCTGCAGTCTGATCTCTAGTCGGGGTGACTACAGCGAACTTGGAGAAATGGTCAGTCATAACCAAGCAGTATTGTAGTCCCCGAGCTGAGTGTCCCACGAGGAGATAATCAATCATCAAGATTTCTAGCGGTTCTTTGGTTTGTATGGTCTGAACGGGTGCTCTCTGTTCGGTGCTTTTAATGAGGTCGCATACTCGACATCGCCAGCAAACCTCTTCTACCACAGACTCCAACCGGGGGCAGTACACATACCGCTGTAACCATTGGTAGGTCTTTGCAGGTCCGAAGTGAGCGCCAAACTCGTGTGCTTCCTTAGCTACCTCTTGAGCCAATTTTCCGGGGATGACCACCTGCCATCTTGCTTCTATTTCTTTTGGCTGTTGTCTTTTACGATATAACACTGATTCTCGAACTTCTAGTCTATCCCACTGGTGTAAGACGCTCTTCATCTCGGCGTCCAGGTTAGCCCTTTCTTGTTTGTCGGGCTTCCGCTTCTCAGCTACCCAGTGTTTCATCTGTTGTAGCCCTTCATCTGCAGCTTGAGCACGTCCCCATTCTTCATTGGTTCTTCCCAGGGACCGGGGCAGTGTGCAAGCCTCCCTACTTAATTGTGACGCCACCACCGGGGGCTCAAACTTGCTAAAGTCTGGCGTTTCTTCCTCCTCTAGTTGTTCATCGAGATCCCCCACTGGGGTCTCCACCGTCACTCTTGACAGTCCATCCGCATTTGCGTTTTCGGTAGCGGGACGATAACAGATGGTAAAGTCGAACTTTGCAAGGCGAGCCACCCACCGTTGTTCCAAGGCTCCCAATTTAGTATTCTCAAGGTGGGCCAGAGGATTATTGTCTGTTCGGACCTGAATCTTGGTCCCTGTCAGGAATCCAGCAAATTTCTCTGTCATGGCCCACACTAGGGCCAGGAGCTCTAGTCGAAAGGAGCTATAATTGTGGGGGTTTCTTTCGTTGTCCCGCAGGGACCTACTGGCGTAGCCGATGACTCTCTCATGTCCATTCTGTATCTGAGACAATACTGCACCGAGTCCATGAAGGCTACCATCCGTGTACAGCAGGAATGGTCGGTCGAAGTCCGCATAGGCTAGGATCGGGGCTGAAGTAAGGGCATTCTTCATAGCCTGAAAAGCCTCATCTTGTCTCTGAGCCCAATGGATGCCCTGGTTCTTTGACACTCCGGCGGTCCCCCTCAGCAGCTCATTCAAAGGACCCGCCACCTTTGCAAAGTTTTTGACGAATCGGCGGTAATACCCAGCGAGTCCCAGAAATGCCTTGAGTTCTCTCACTGTTTGAGGGACTGGCCACTTCTGGATGGCCGCCACCTTTTCTGCAGAGGGCAGGACTCCATCTTGTGAAACTGTATGGCCCAGATACTCGATCTCTCTCTTGAAGAGGTGGCACTTTTTCGGCTTCACCTTCAGGTTATGAGACTGCAGTCTTCCGAGTACCTGTCCAAGCCGGTCAAGGTGTTCTTTGAACGAGGCCGAAAACACGATGATGTCATCCAGATAGATCAGAGTAGCTTCGAAATTTAAGTCCCCCAAGCACTTTTCCATCAGCCGTTGGAACGTGCCCGGAGCATTGGGGAGTCCGAAAGGCATCCGGTTAAATTCAAACAATCCCATCGGGAGAATAAACGCGGTCTTTGCTTTGTCTTTTTCCGCCACAGGTACTTGCCAGTACCCGCTTGCTAAATCCAAGGTGGAGAAGTACTTGGCCTTCCCCAATGCCGTCAAGGATTCTTCGATTCGTGGTAATGGGTACGAGTCACGAACGGTACAGGCGTTGAGTTTTCTGTAGTCTACACAGAACCGAATGGTTCCATCCTTTTTCTTGACGAGTACCACCGGAGCCACCCAAGGGCTCTGACTGCCCTGCACTATCCCCGAATCCAGCATTTGCTTCAGTAAAGTCTTCACCTCTTGGTACATCTTGGGAGGGATCTGTCGGTACCGTTCTCGAATCGGACGAGCTACCCCGGTCGATATCTCATGCATGATAGCTTCAGTGCAGCCATAATCTTCAGCGTGGCGAGCGAATGCAGCCTGGTTCTTCCACAACATAGCTTCTACTGCTTGCACACGCTCGGGGCCCAGCGATTTCACATCCACTTCCATCTGATCGAGGATGACCTTTCCACTCCACTCTGGGGAGGGCATCTCTTCAGCCCTCGCAGAGACCGCTAGGGTCCACTCCGTACCTTCTATCGGCGCTAGGGATATATCTTTTTGGCTCACCACTTCACCTTTATGTAAGTATACCAGGGCCAGATCTGTCCCTCGAGGCAAGGTGACCTCACTGGGGCCCACATTCAAGGCTCTGATAGGGACGCGTCCTTGTTGGACCACAGCTACCGTACGAGCTATCATAACTTCTTGGTCCACTCTTCCGGTTGCTACAGGCTGCACAATCACTTCTACCCCATCGAGATTGCGATAGGTTCCCACTGGGAGGTGTAATATACTTTCTCGTCCGGGAGGCAGGATTATAGGCACCTTCCCAGGAGCCCTGATGACCCCTACCGTCTGATGAGATGGCACACTCTTCTGCGTCCCACAGACACGGATCAGTCGCTGAAGTGCTTCTTGCGTAGGCTTATGTGTAGTAGCCTGCTTCCAGTATCCGGGTCCCCGTTTGGTGAACATAATCTGATCTAATTCACGTAGGACATTCATCCCCAGTATTACAGGTACATCTTCTTTGCCGGGCTCGGGGACTAGTAGGATCCCTTTTCTCCCCACTTCTTGCCCACAGATACGAACATTCATCCACACAACCCCTGTGACCGGGATCGGTTGCTGATTAGCGGCAATCACCCGGATCAATGTCTCTTTCTCTGGCCTGGCCAGTGTCTGGAAATGTTGATTGAAGTATGCTTCTGGCATCGTCGTCACTTGTGACCCAGTATCTATCAAGCAATCCACTGGGACACTCTCGAATTCAGCACGTAAGATGGGACACCCAGCGATCAGGTGTTCGTCATGATACGGAGCGGCCTCCCTTCTCGCCTCCCCCGCAGAGTGCCGCACTACTGCGGGGGTTGGTAGTTTAACGGAGGCTTCTGTTGGCCTTGAGTGCTATTCCGGCACCCTCTGGCAATATGCCCCCGACCTCCACATCCCCAGCATCGGATGTCTTCTCTTCGCTGAGGAATACCTCGTGCCTCTGGTGGCTGCCGAGAGGAAGCCTGCATCCTCCAGTTTTCTATTGGTAGCGCCGGGGAATTATTGCGTGCGTACGATGGGCCAGGTTGAAAGGAGGACGGTGCAGCTGGGTAGGGAGGTGCAATAGACAGATCCCCCATTCTTTGCTCCATCTGGGTCAGCTTCTCCTGTACATTGAGAACGGATTTCTGTAAATCCTGCACCACCTGGACCAGCACCTCTTGGTGGGTTGGGTCCACGCTGGACTTGGCGGCTTGGATGCGCACCACCCCAGAAGCGTAGCTTTCTTCTTTACTTCGGGCTACTGTTTCTGTCAGGATCTGACGAAATGTAAGAGCCGGGTTCGCTCGGACCCGTTCGGACAGGGCTCGCCTCAAGGATATGCTGTGTAATCCTAGAATAAACTGCTCTCGGAGTATCCGGTCCGTGGAGCCTATGCCGCCGAGTCCATCTGCCTCCTTTCTCTGCACCTCTGCTAACACTTCTTGTAGTGCTGTGGCATACTGAGATATCCCTTCTTCTTCCCGCTGCAGCCTCGAAAAAAATTTGGCGCGAAGATGTCCCGCACTAGCAGTCTCGCCATAGATTTCTTCCAGGAATCCAACTAACTCTTTCAGGGTACTACGGGTGGGTTCTGGTTGTAGACAGACGTTTCTACGGGCTTCTCCCTCTAGTGCAGTCAAAGTGATGTCTACTTCAAGCTCTGGGCCGATGTTATAAACCTTCAGGGTGCTCTGCAGTCGGGACACCCAGTCACACAGTGCCATGTTATTGCCGTCAAACTTTGGTAGTACACTAAATATAGTGCCCATTGGGAGTGTCCTTGCAGGGGTTCCACCATTGCCCACATTACCCCCGTTAATATTAGCATTCCCGCCGTTGCTGTCTGCTGCCTCCATCTTGGTGACCGTACCCTGCTCGCAGCGCCACTTGTAGCGGTGGCTGAGAGGTCCACCGCAGTGCAGAATAATGTACGGTACACAAGATGGGAGTGCAAACCACAAGGGTGAATTTATTAACAGGCGGGTAAGGATGTAAAGAAGGCAGGTTCAAGCAGGGGTAAACAGTGGCAAAACGAGATTTAACAAAGTCTTCGTTTTCTCTAGCTGGTCCGCTCAATAGCACGGTTCTCCAGCTATCACAAGTTAAAATCACATAGGTAAATGCACAACAGCAAGGTAAAATGCTACTCTACGTATAACCTTTCTGGCCTCACTACACAGGCCACACGGCTGCCGTGTTCTACCTACTGAAGCCTATTCTAAACCCTGAAAGGTGCACAATATTCAACTCACAGTGATGCTGGGATTTGGATGCAGTCCTGGGGCTGCAAATCTTCTCCTTGCATCAGGCCCTCACTGGATCCCAGGCTTGTCTGTGTCTCACTGGATCCCAGGCTTGTCTGTGTCTCACTGGATCCCAGGCTTGTCTGTGTCTCACTGGATCCTAGGCTTGTCTGTGTCTCACTGGATCCCAGGCTTGTCTGTGTCTCACTGGATCCCAGGCTTGTCTCACTTTTAGTCCACAAGAAAAACTCCTGTCCTTTCTCAGACACACAGACGGTGTGTTTCTCTTAACAAGTCGATAGACTGCTCTAAAAACACACTCTCTGAAGGGGAAAAACAGGACATACCATCATCCCACACCTGGGGGGGTTTCTGTCTCTTAAAGTGGCAGCGTGTTTCTTACTGTCCATAGCAGTGGCACCCCCAATATCTTAGCGCCTCCACAGCTCATAGCTCAGGTACCGACAGCCACAGGTGCTCTGTTGTACCCCTTGTGGGCACTGCTTCCTAGTTCAGCCACCTTCTCTGAGTTGTGTCTGGTGTTCAGCCACACTTCCCATTAGGAACTTCAGTTCAACAGTTCAGGCATAAAGCATACACGCCGTGTTCAGGGCTGGGTCCCCGTGTCGTCCAGCAGCCCCTCTGTCTCGCCAGATACGGGCATACGAAGATCTACATCTCGTTCCGTACCCCAAGGGCTCCTTTCTTCCTCTACACCTGTCGGTCTTTTCCTCCCGGGGTGAGCGTGGTCATGCTCCAGCCTACGGGAGTCGGCACCACACCGCCCCTATACTCCTGACTTCCACTCCACTCCTCTCTCTTCTCTTTCTTTTCTTTCACTTTTTCCCTCTCGGCTACGCCTGGGTTCTCCCTCTTGGTCCACCCACCATCCTGGGGTCCTAAGTGTTGTGTGTGTGTGTTTGAAGCTCAACTGCGTCATCCCAGTACCCGGAGACCAGAGGCACAACTCTTCCTCTAATGGAGGAGTGCAGTACCTCTGGTGGCGGCCTACACAGTGGGGCGACACAGCTGCAATACCAATGCAACTCACCGGCCTATTAGAGGCCAACAGCTTCCCTTTGTAGGTGGTGCTCAAACATCAAAGCATTGAACTGACTGAAGCGGGGTATGGAGGAAAAAAAAGCTGCCGCTTTTCTTGGGAGCAGGGACAAGAGGAAATGTTTATTTTTCATTTTTATGTGAAGAGCACAAGAAGAGGGGGCATTAAAACTATGTAGGGGTCTAGAATGGGATTATTATTACTAAATTATACACAGAATGGAGGATATTATTACTATATTGAGACCAGAATAAAGGACTTATTTATTAGTGCCAAACAAGGGGCTAGGGCCAAAATAGGGGATATTAAAACTATTTGTGGACTAGAATGGGAGTCATTATTACTAAATTATAGACAGAATGGGGATATTGCCACTGTATTGGGACCAGAATGGGCAACAAAATTACTTTATTGGGCCCAGGATAAGGGACATTATATTGTATGGGTCAGCAAAGGGAACATTATTACATTATAGACACAATGAGAAATATTGTAACTATATGAGGGCCAGAATGAGGGGGCATCATTAATATAATGAGATATTATTACTATACTGGGGCCAAAATGGGGTAGAATATTACTAAATAGGGGATAGCATGAGGGCCATCTGTAGACAGAATGACATTATTACTATCTTGGGGCCAGAATGGAGGACATTATTACTATATTTGCACCAGAGTGTGGGACATTATTAATGTATGGGGCCAGGATAAGGGATATATTTACTGTTTGGGGGAAGGGGGGGGGCAGAAAGGGGAAAATTAATACTTTACGGGCCAGAATTGGGTACAGCATTACTGTATGTGGGCTAGAATGGGGGACATTATTAATATTTAGGGGACGGACAGACTGAGCAACATTATTACTACATTTGGACCAGAATGCTGGACTTTATTACTTTATTGGGACCAGAATGGGGGACCATATCAGTACATGAGATTAAAAGACGTATGAGATTAAGATATGCAGTAACGATATATGTGGCCTCATACCTTATTATTAAAGCACTACTTCAGCGTTTGTTTCTTTGCTGCTGTGGTGCTTTAAGTGTACGTCCCATGGCCCTAGCCTTACATTCACCCTCTGACATCTTCATCTGTATTGAGTGTCGCTCCCATTGGTCTCCTTGATTTGTGACCTGCTGGTAGCTCCAGTGTTTCATAGAGTGCTGGAGGCAACAACATCATATAGCCTCCTTCTGTCATTGCTCTGGTTCTCATAGAGCTGTATTGAGCGCTTGTGATGTAACTTCTAACTTCTGGAAGTCAGACGTTATGGGCACAAGATGGCTCTGTGGGACAGCAAAAAAAGCATGATGTCACCAGAAGGTGAATATTAAAACAGGGGCAGGGGACTTAAATTGAAAGCACTGAGAAAAGAAAAGCTAATATCGTACTTTAATTTATGGGACCATAAATTAGAATAGTCCAACTGTATAAAGGCATAACTGTGAAATATACATGGTGAGGTGGATCCTCTAAGTCCAAGGTCCTGGTGGGCACATGGGCCATGGACATCAATGCAGCAGCCAGATGGAGCACACGGAAAGCAAACACGTAGGATGCAAACTAAAAGTTTAATAAAGTCCTGGAAATTATAGACAGATTGCAAAGTTACTGAAGACCTCGGGCAAGTAGCAGAGTTACTGAACACCATGGCCAGACTGAAGACTGCAGACTGATTTCAGGGTTACTCGAGGCCGCTGGCAGACAGCTAGCAGAGTTACTGAAGACCTCGGTCATATTGAAGCATTACTGAAGACCTCGGAAAGAAGGTGGCATCATGCAGATGCAATCAGGTAGCAGGCAAAACGCTGGAGTAATTAGGAAATCTAAAAGCATGGAAGCCTCAAACAGCCAGGAAGACATCCTGAAAACCACAAGTGGACATGTAGAATGGGGCCTAGGAAACTAAGACAGGTAACAGACAGAACTCTGGGGAAACAAGAAAGTCTGAATACCATGGAAGCCACAGACAAGTTAGGAAAATGTCCTGGAAACCGCAAGCAAGTAGGCGAGCAAGGTTGCTGGAAACCTCAGACAAGTAGGTAAAGTCATCAACTGACAGGTAGCAAGGTTACTTGAAACCACAGACAAGGAACTCATGGAAGAACTATATGGAGCCAGGAGACATCTTGGTGACTGTGGAATGTGTAAGGTAAGGTGGCAGTTGGACAGGTGGACTGTATGTGTTAGTGAGGTGCCTAGCCTTGGTGATGTGAAACTCAGAAAGCAGGCTGCATCACATATTAGGGTGCTTTCACATCTGCGTTTTTTGCAAATCCGGCAAAATTCCGTCATTTTTACAAAAACCACATTCTGCAAAATTGCAGCAAGACTGTGTTCTGTCTAATGCATTTCCTATAGGACTTGCGGACATATGCAGCACTTGCATTTTTGCTGCGATCTGGCAAATGCGGCACTTGCGGCAAGTTTAAAACCTGAACGCTAGCAGTGGTTTTTGTCCGTTGCCACAAGTGCCGGATTGGCCAAGGGCTGCATATTTCCGCAAGTCCTATAGGAAATGCATTAGACAGAACACAGACTTGCAGCAATCCTACCGAAAGTGTGCTGGCTTGATTTTTTTTTTTGTAAAAAAATGGCAGATTAGGCAAACCTGAAGGTCAAAAGTTCAAGTTTGCCATGATCTGCCGGAGTTGCTTAAAAACGCTAATGTGAAAGTAGCCTAAGTGCTAAGAGGTGGTTTTATTGGGCCCGTATTTTGGGTCTGGGTTTTAGAAGTGGCCAGAAGTGCAGGGTTTAACTGACAGATCCAATATTTCCAGCTCAGGCTGCCTAGGTCTCATTCAAAGCAGCTGAGCTGTCTCAGAAGTGTGCCATGTGTGAGAGGTGATCGATCTCTTGGAGTTGGAACCCTTTGACAGGAGTTGAGGGTAGTGATGAGCGAGTGTAATCGTTACTATTCGCTACTCGCATGGATAGTACAGTATTCGTGATACTCGTTACTCGGTGACATAAATTGACAGCTCCCTTCAGTACACAATGTGAGCTGGCATCTCACGCAGAGCAGATTGGATGTAATGATCCCTTTACACGGGGCCACAGGAGGGTAGGAACAGGCAGGCATCGGACACAATTGTGCCTGTTGCCTTGAAAAGACCACGATGTGGCTGCGTGTAATTCAGGACTTTCCTTCCTGTGTCTTCCCTGAAGGAAGGAAAGTCCTGAATTACACGCCGCCACATCGAGGACTTTTCAAGGCAACAGGCACAATTGTGTCTGATGCCTGCCTGTTTCTACCTTCCTGTGGCCGCGTGTAAAGGGACCATTAGGGTCTCTCTGGGGAGCACAGTAAGGTGCTTTATGCAGTAGAAACCCAAAAAAGACCACCCTCCCGCCCTGTCCCAGAAATACTCGTGTTATAGTGTGTGGGCGGAGCCAATCACTAATTTATTAACATTGGACTTGCTATTTGAACGAATATGTGAGTATTAAAAAGTACTCTTTATGAGTATATAACGATTACGAATATTAAGCCATTCGCTCATCACTAGTTGAGAGATATCTGGACATTTAAACTGTTTTGTTTTTCTTTATCCTGATTTGTGCACTGGAGAAAGGATGCCTGTTTTCCTTTTGTTGGAGATTTATGGATGATAATAAATCTACCTGTTTTGCTTCACGCAACTTTGTGCCTGTGTAATGACCGGAGGTCCTATTAAGATCCAGTGAGTCACAGACTGAGACAGAGGCAGAAATAAACAACAGTATTTTTACTGATATGGGGATCAAGGTATGGTTCAGTAAGGAATGTAAAAGTCTCAAAATCCCCTTAAAATATTACCAATAACAGTTTCACACACTCAGCGTTAGCCGACATCAATGCACCGATCTCAGAGTTCCCAGGGTATGTAAATCACACTCAGGAACAAATTTACCTACACGTTAGACTTATCAAGGATTTAACTTAACTAAAGGCTATGTACATCAACTGTGGGCGGTCTGATGGGACCTCTGAGATGGCACACTGAGTATAACTTATCACAACTAATAACAATACATTACACTATATCAATGCTGGCTATACACTTAGCACAGGGATACCCGGGTATCTCAAAACTATGGTACCATCAACCTCAAATGTAGCTTTACACCGATGTATATTCCACATGGGCTGCAGCAAGTCCAGAAAAGGAAAAGAAAAACCTTTGGCGCCAAAAAAACGTATTGTAAAAAAACAGCAAAATTTGGCAGCTTACCAGCCAATGCCAGATTCACATGTCCAGTACTTTAGTTCTGTAAGCTTGGGGTGTAATCTGTGGAGCACTCTTTTCCAGGGCTTGTCAGGACCTTGTCAGGATCCTCCCAATGTGGATGACACCGGACGCCGCCTCTCCTTTTGCAGTCACTCACGGCCTTCCTGGACACCAATCACTCTCTCCATCAGGGGAACATCTCCTCAACCTCCTTGTCAGGATCCTCCCAATGTGGATGGCACCCGACGCCGGCTCTCCTTTCGCAGTCACTCACGGCCTTCTTGGATGCCAATCACTCGCTCCATCAGGGGGAACATCTCCTCAGCCTCCTTGTCAGGATCCTCCCAATGTGGATGGCACCCGACGCCGGCTCTCCTTTCGCAGTCACTCACGGCCTTCCTGGACGCCAATCACTCGCTCCATCAGGGGGAACATCTCCTCAGCCTCTCCTCGGATGCTGGACACTTGCTCAGTTCAAGATAAAGTCTTTAGTCCACACAACAGGGCTTGCAAACAACTTTAAAGGCCCATATAGCTTGCACTGGCTCTGCTGTAATCCTTACACTAGTAATGGCCACAGCAGAGAGCGATCAACAACAACAGGAGCAACTGACAGAGCCGTCACCAAGGCAACCAGAGGTTGTGCTTTCACTTTCCTAGACACAGAGCAGTCACCATATCAACCAGAGACTGTGTTTTTCACTTTCCTGGGCCACTACAAAATGGCAGTCTGCTTGGTTTTAGCAGCTTATTAGTTTACTCTCTTACACCTGTACAGACCTCAAGCCAGTGCCAGACTGAGTTGTCCCTTACAATTGGTGCTTGGAGTGCAGGCAGAGATCCCAAGGAGTACAGATGATTTTGGATAAGACACTGTATGTCTTGGTCAAAAGTAGGTACATCACTACAAGCACAGGTGGACAAAATGGAGGAGCTTGTTAAAACAGCTGGAGTAATGATAGCAGCAGTAATGATGGTAGCACCAACTGCAAGCCCATCAGGAGACCAATAAAATGTTGATGCAACAGTTACAGAAGCATCAGCGGCAGCAGAGGTCGAAGGATCTAACACCATATCTGACTGTAAAACCACAGAACGTGTATTATTATTTCTTTACCCTTCAGCAGACCAAGGAGTATAATACACTCAAGGTGTGAGATTTTGGCCAGCTGAGTGCAATGCTGGCAGTGAGGACACGACGGGTGCACCACTGAGATTATCACAGGGACAAATCGCCCAGGTCCCAGGTTTTTTTACCTGCTTCCCCTAGTGCAGTAATGGCTGCAGCCAGAGTCTCGTTTACCAGCCCAAGCAGCGGAAAGAGTGTTGATGGATCAATTCATTCACTCACTGCTGAGGCCATTACAGTGCTGGGTTTTCTAGAGACACTTCCAGAACACAGATGACCCAGTGGTGGAGAAGTGGTGGAGAAGTACCTGGTGATCTAAAATTCCTTGAGTAGTCAAGGGGATTTAAGGTCACCCCACTAAGGTTCCCAAACTGGGGCTGACACCCAAAAGAAGTAAACAAAATCCTCACCAAAATCCCAGGAGGGGTTAGAGCCAGGTTCAAGGGAACCTGAATACCTCTGGATATCATCTGTTGTCACCCAATTGTCCCATAACCTTGAAGCTGAGGGACTTCAGCCTGGACGTTAGGAGTATAGTGACTCTGGTAAGGGCCACACTTCAAGTGCCAGTCCCAAGGAAAATGGTGCCTGTCGACATTGGCACAGACTGTGCAAAAATATGTGCATGGAGCGCTTGGCGTGCTGCTGTCTCCATTGATTTGCCTCTACCGACATGGACCAAAGCACTTGTGTATTAATCATGTAACCTGTTAAACGGGGCATGGGTGTACCCAGGATCAAAACTAGGGGGGGGCAAGCCATGGTCATTCAGAACATCATATCCAGACCGTTGCATTGTGGGGGCTGATCATGTGTTCCAGCGCTCCAGCGCATGCGCAGTGCGCATATTGAAGCCAGGACACACACATGATCAATCCCCACAATGATGACAACACAGCTGATAGCGGGAGCATAGAAAAGCCGGCTCACACTGCGGGGTGGGGGGAAGGAAGATGTGGCTGGCAGGGAGAGACCTCGGGCGCTGCAGCAGGAGGCTGCAGCAGGAGGCCAGGGGGTTCCCCCCCTGTTGTGCTCGGGGAAAATGCACCACCAGGTTCCCGTAGACATTCCACTGGCCAAAGGGGGTGACTGGTTCCCTTCTGGGGGGGGCAGCTGCCCCCCCCGCCCCACGCTGGGTGCGCCCATGAAACGGGGTCATGTGACATGTAATGCAATACATCGGGATCGTGGGGCCCTAACTAGTCTTAATCCACCATTAGAACCCTAACTATTCCTAATCTGCCCCTGTACATGCAGAACCCAAATCACAAAGGTTCGGTGACTGCTAAAATATTTCTGGACCTCTGTGTGTGTACTTACATGTTGCCTGAAGTCACCACGATGTGGGTGAAATACTGCTGTGAGCTTACCCAAACACTTAAAGGGTTTTTTTTATTTACTCATCTTTCAATTATCAAAATCTATTATGTGATTTCAGTGTTTCCTTGTTTTTTGAGTGTGCCCAGATGTTGTCATAATACATATAGGCACGTAGACACAGTACTCAGTCAAATCACGAGTTACCAATATGAAAATCAAGCAAATTGGATTGCGTGATCTATGATTTCATTTCTTTACATTGTTTTTGCTGTGATTTGGGATCCAGACATTAATTGGTAGATGATTTGTGTTTCCATTCACCAATGGTACATCATTTTCTTCTTAAATTGCTTAATTTATATCAGAAAAGATCAATTTGTCTCTTTCGTTCATCGATATCTGGAGTGTTTTCGAGCATTCCCTTATTATTGTGAGTAGTGTGCGTGTACACTGTATACAATGTACAAGTGGCAATGAAAGGAAGTGTTGTACAGTAGAATCATTGGGAAACAGCAATATTTTTTAAATAACCAATTATTAATGTGAACTACTCCTAAAGCATGAAAGACAATAACATAGTCATTAGGTGGTGTAAAATGTTTAATGTAGCATAAAATAAGATGATTCATTTCCTGCAGAGTTCCCATTTAAATTCCATTTGCAGCTCATAAAAGCTCTATGTAATATCCACAGCTTGAAAGTGTCTGTTGACTTTTCGCAGAACGCAGGATATATCCTTCATTATCTCATTTATAACCAGAAATAATGTACAGACGTTAGTG
This sequence comes from Allobates femoralis, assembly GCA_033576535.1. Lineage (NCBI taxonomy): Eukaryota > Metazoa > Chordata > Amphibia > Anura > Aromobatidae > Allobates > Allobates femoralis. Next base: position 111,279,643 of record JARQOC010000003.1, on the reverse strand, counting down.
ATGAGTGAGCTCGGCATGATCGGGTGATCTGGGTGCTCGGCGTGCTCGGTACTTGATTAAGAATCCTGGGTGCACGAGTCCTCACCCGGCATATTTTGCATTTCATTCTTGTCTGTGGTTTCCTATATAAAGACCCATGATCGGCACATTCTACCTCAAAAAACAGCGTAGGGAGAGCTGCTGTACAAGGGATAGTATGTTAGAGTGATTATTGTTTTATAGTCCTTGCAGCTGCAATGTAAAAATCTGTATATTATACAGTCTGGAAGCAATATGTGCATTTGCACAATTTTTATTGCAAGCTGTCTTCTGGTGGTGCTGGCTTTTCTCCTTTTTATCCTTGTGATTGGTCTGTGGCTCATCACCACTTTGCCCTGCACCCTGGTTGTGCTTGTTTTCATATGTATTGTTAGTGGAATTCTTGGTAACTGTTCAAACATGATTATGGTACGCTGCCCTCAGGCTTAGTTTGTTTCAAGCTCCGTTTGCTTAGGCCTGCCCTGCTCTCATCCATGAGTACTGGCCTGGTGTGGTGAGGGTTAACGCTGAAAAGCTCAAACATAGGTAACATCAGCTGCAGATGTGGGAGCCTGAGTTGCCATTATTCACTTGCACTGCCTGGCGCCATGAGATGCACCAAGCAAACGTTAGCCCTATATGATCCGCTGTATGTTTATGTTTGAGGTCTTATGACACAACTAAAATAAAAAATTAGAGAGCATGACCACCCGATTTGAGATTGCCTTGACGCTGGCGGGGTGGCTCAAAAGATTGATCAATTTTTTGCCAAAAGTCTCAATTTGTATTATATTATACAGTCTGGAAGCGCTATGTGCATTTTCACAATTTTTATTGCAAGCTGACTTCCGGTGGTGCTGGATTTTCTCCTATTTATCCTTGAGAAAGACAATGAGGCAAAGAATCCTTATACGCAAACACCTTTACGTTCAATGAGAATGAAAGCAGACGAGCATTAATTGACTTCTTATGTTGATGATCAACATTCATTTCTAGTAAAAAACTGTGGCGCTCCACTGGTCGGGACGCCATGTAAGGTACTACACCCAGACCGGAGTGTGTAGTATCCCTGTGACCGGGGGTTGGGATGTTAATCTGGGGCCCTCATCACACGCATTCACCTAGAGCAAGGGGATCAGTTGGTTAACCAGTTGCTAGGGAACCGATAACAGTGGGCGGAGTTTAGGTGGGTAGTGAAGAGTTGGTGATAAGCCCAGGGCAAGGGGTACTCGGACACCGGGACTGATGGCGGCTTTGATGGGGGAATCACGGGTGGTCGGGTTCCCGATTCTGTGCCCTGGCTGGTATTTATTGGTTGGTGGGGAGGGAATATTTACAAGGGAACGTGACGCCACCTGTGGATCGCGGTAATATAGGTACCGACGCTGCAAGCCGGCCGCTGAGGTGATGGTGGGTGCAGCAGGATGGATGAGGGGAGTAGTTGTTGCAAAAGTTCTTACCCCTCTGGCGTGATGCTGTTGTTGGTGCTGCAGCCCTCCGGGCACCGGCGAGAAGAACAACAGAGGCCAAGTCAAGTTTAACTCCAATTTACTGGGTACCAGCTGATGTTAAAACGGAACACAGTAAAGTTTTGTTTACCTGGTGGATGTTGCTAGCTCAGGGTCCCCTTTATGGAGTCTCTAGATGTTTTCTCTCTTGGTCTTTCGGGGTCTATTTTATTCTCCTCTATCTCTCCCACCTTCACAGAGCTTTCCCGCCAGTCCTACGGTCTGTCACTAGCCCATCAGGTTGGTCCCTTACCGGTACGGACAGGAGCCGCAGGAGTGCACGATTTCTCCCGCCACCGCAATACAGTCCACAACCACTAGTGCCCTCAACCGGTTTCAGTCCTGAGGGGTGAGATGTCCTCGTGGTACTAAAGGCAACCCGGCTTCTATGGGCCCTCAGCTCGTCGGTCTGCGGTCAGAGGTGAACTTCTGACCGCCTCGGCTTTCCGTGTTGCCGGTGTCTTCCCCCGTGACCAGCCGGCTCCAACCAGTCCTGGTCTGTTGCCTGCTGTCCTGGGCCCCCACTTAAAGATGGGATCCCTCCTGTCAGCGGCACTGTGAGGCCTGTCCTTCCTGACTGCCTTCCCAGCGCTGTCTGCACTAAAACTATCACTCCCTCTCACTACTCCACCCTAGGCTCCACCCACTTTTGGGACCTACTAAATTACCGGTTCCCCCTATTCTAAGTGGCCTAATCCTAGGTGTGTGTGTGTGCAAAAACAGACTCCATAGGTTAAACCCTGAACTGACAACTTACAGAGATATCACATTGTTGTTAAAGTGCAATACCTCCCTGTGGCGCCTAGCCAGAGGGGCGCCACACGGGAAGAGGAGTTGTCAAGATCGTGAGGAAAGCTGAAGAAGAGAGGATCCTGCAAGTGGCACAGAGGAGGACACCTAAAGAGACGTGGCCCAGACAGAAAGGGGATCCCCGAGTGTCTGTTAACACCCTAATCTGGACCGGCATGACACCCGGCCCGGAGGGACCCAGTCCAACAATGGAGAACCAGCTCCGAGAGCAGTGCAGGAGTTCAGCCCTGATCCACCAAACCGGAGGAAAGCGAGCTGCCCTAGGGAGTCACGACCAATCCCTGCATACTTCTCCAAAAGCCCCCATGTAGGGTCAAGGAGCTCAGCAACTAGGAAGACTCCGCAAGGATCTGTGGGGACCAGCGAAGGGCTCTGTGCAGGGAAGCGCTAGGAAGGAAAGGAGTGGAGAGCACAGAATTAGGACAGAGGGAGAAACCAGTAGGAACACCACTGAGGGCCTCAAAGAGACATCCTATTCCCTGGTAACTACCCAGGCCAGCTACGCATGACTGTGTAAAACTGAAAGCTGCCTGAAGTTGCCAGTAATCCTGTACAGAGTCTAAGCAGTGTGTGGTGTCTTATTTCCATCATGACGGGAACGTACATCCCAGGCTCTACAGCAGAGACTGCCTCAAGCCTTCACCTGCGGAGATGCTATCCTGTGTGAGTTCTCTATATTCATCTCTGCCCATGAGATCCTGCTCCACCTATCGGGAACATTACCACCCAGCTGCTTACCATCATCCCTGGAGGCCTGAAAGCAGCACTGGTATCATTACCGGGTACTGTAGGTGGCGTCACGAACAATTTACTTTATTCTTTTATTTTTACACATTTTTCAGCGACCACCAGGGCCACGTCACTGGGCACCGGCCACCAGTGACAGTCCTGTTAATCAACACCTGGGATCAAAGTGCCCCCACGGCCCTGGGGTGGGTCAAAACTGCATATGTTAAAACTAAAAAACTAAACCTGGGCTTAAAGCAGAAGACAAAAGTAGGAGGATGCATCAAACATGTTCAAAGATATCATTCAAGTAGGTAAATAGGCATAAGACCAAATTTCGCAATGGAATAAAGTTGCACCAAAGCAGTTTCTTATTAATCATGTAGTACTTTATCTATCCTGGAAATTGCATAGAATTAATAAAACCCTGCAATTGTCTTCCAGAAATAGCACCACACCTGCCCATAGGTTGTTTATGGTACTGCAGCTCAGCTCTACTATTGTATCACTCAAAATCTGTGGACAGGGATGGTGATATTATTGAATGCAGATAGCTGACATTTGTTTAATCCCATAAAACCCTTTTATTGTTGACAAAGGAAAACAAAATAAAATTTATTTTTGCTTTAATGGACATACCCACAATAAACCATATGTATGCCCATATATAATTAACTGAAAATACGCCCTATTCCCTGTACAGGAAATTGCAGCTTTATTTAGACAACGCTTAAAAAAACCCACAGCACTGGCATTACTATTTTATCTGTGACCACAAGTCCATTAGGCAGAGGTGGCAGCGTGTCCTGATAGAGTATCCCATTACATGGAGCATCATTACACGGCACGCAGCCCAGCTCGGGCAGAGGATTGTTATGTCTGTGCGCGAAGGAGTAAGAACCTGCTGAGAATAGAACATCGTGGGACTACAATGAACCAGAAGACTTAATGATTGCAGAAATGTAACACATTTCTTCTCTATTAATTTACTGGTAAATGTAGAAACACAGAAAAGGAAAAAAAGAAAAAAACATATTAGAGATTTAAATTAATATGTAATTTATAGCATGAAAATGCACACATATATGTAAAATATGACATATTATTATTATTATAGATTGCTATAACTATAGATTAATTGAACTTTTTTTATTATATAAAAGTTATTAATTAATTATTATTATTATTATAATAATAATAAGTAATAAAAAGTTTATAGTTAGTACTATACATATTGATGATAATTAGGAATTTATTATTACGTTACTTATATTCCTACTACTATTATCATTATTTTTACTATTACTTTTTTTATATTATTAATAATTAATAATAATAATTATTACTACTTGTGATTTTGTATCAGTCAATTATGACCAGCCAATCACAGCATTTTATAATAAAGTAAAAATAAAATAAATAAAAATAAATGTAACTGCTGTGATTTGTGCTGTTTGAGACAGTCAAAATGGAAGGGGTGATCATGGTGTCCCCCGTTTGTTAATCCTTTTGGTGCCGATTGACTGATCAATGGTTATAGACCAATAGGAGCCAAAAGAGTTCATTTGAAATGCTGATCACCGCTCTGCACGCCATCTTGACCTTAGAGCTGGCATGCAGAATAGCTGTAGACCCCCGTGAGCTGCTGAAAAGAAAGGAAATCATTGATGACTAGTGATGGGCGAACATAAACTGTAAGGTTCGATGTCTGTACCGGACACTTAGTGTCTGTGTATGGACCCCGATCAGATGCCCAGATAAAGCTTCTTAAAAATGTAGCCAATCAGCAAGCTCTCCTACTGTGGGCACTAACGGTCCCATCACAGCTATGCCAAGTACTGGCTGTGAATGACCGGCGCAGAATGAAAGAATAAAATAAGTGAATAAAAAAGGGGTTTCCCCATATTTTGATAGCCAGCGCAGATAAAACAGACAGCCGGAGGCTCTGGCTAAGCCCTGGATAATCAAAAGCTGCTCCCGGAATGCCAGAAAGTAAGAGATTTGCAGCCTCTCATCTAGCTCCAGATACCACTGACTTGGACTCTAGACCAGAGACCTGTGAATCAATCTACTCATCTCTAGTCCCAACCACCCAGGACACAACAGACAGTCCTGGATTTGGGTTTAGCCCTGCAATCTCTGGAGTCTGCTGAATGTCCCTCACTATCACTGCCCCCCTGACATCTCCTGCAGGTTGTGGCTAGAGGTATGGTCAAAAGTATCCACAGTGCACTGTGCAAAGCGCATAGTTTGCCCCTCTTTCTGTATACACAAGTATTGGTTCTGATCAAGAAGGTGGACATGGTAATTAACCATATTTGTCTTTCTTTGGGTAGTCTGGCTGTGTCTGACAGCCGACTCCGTTCCCCCAAAGATTCACAGTCTAGTGAAAGCTGCTTAGACTGCATTGACGTTTGGTAAATTCGGTACAGTCTAAAGAGTGGACGGCCCAGATGTTTATAGTCTGTAGGCAGTCTTGAAGAATTTAAATGAAAGAATAGCAGTGAAATTGTTGTGTTTTCTTACCATGAGACATTATATCCACTTTATTTTGTTATATCAACTTAAAGTAAAAATATTTCTCTGCTAGCGTCCCCTTCGCAGCTGTCAGGAATGATCCATGGAAAGACTTGTGGAGATGGGGAATAGTAAGAAATGTGCATGACAAGCAACCGTAGCATCCACTCATCACATACAAAACAGCAGCTCCTCTTGGTAAGAGCATTTTTAACCAGACGCTTGATGCATTAGACACACATAAAGTATCTATGATGGGTTATTAGAAGCTGATCATCCAGCAGAAGAAACCTCATATCTTCAGAACCACTGGAGACTGCACCGGATTTTCCAACGGTAATAACATTGTTATATTTTACATATTAAATTCCTGTTTGGCTTTAAAGTGAAATTGAACGTTTACTGAATAGACCTAACTAAGAATAAGAACAAATCAATTCACCTAACAGAATGCGTACCACTAAGGGCCATGTCACACACACAGATATCTGTGCAGATATTGTTTGCAGATCTCTGGTTGCAGTGAAATCATGGACACATTGCTCATTTTGTGGCTGTGTACAAATGAACAATGTGTCCATGATTTCCAGAGATCTGCGAACAATATCTGCACAGATATCTGTGTGTGTGACATGGCCCCTTTAGGCGCCGTCACACGGTTCATATTGCTAACGATATCGTTTAAGTGATCTGCTTTTTGATCGCTTAAGCGATATCGTTTCATCGCTGCGTGCGATCAACGATTTACAATGTAAAATCGCTTGATCGTGACATCGCAATGAGAGCCGGAGCTCATATCAAGCGATAATCGCTTTCAATCTGCTTCATCGTGGTGGTGACACCACGATGAACGATCTCCAGCGCAGAGCCTATGTGGATATGGTATCTATGGTACACGTCGGTTACTAAGTGCCGCGGCGCTAGTAACCGCTGTGTACCAAGAACCAGCGATCTCGCTGCTCCACATCATGGTGAGTCTGTCTGAGTGACAGCTCCCAGCGATGTGAGCGATATCGTTAGCGATCGCGCGTGCACGTCATCGCTAAGCAATATCGCTCACGATATTGATGAGTGTGACGGCCGCCTAGAAACATTCACATCTAATAATTTAATAGGAAATGATCCAATTCTATGGTGGCCGCGCTCCCCGTGGAGCGTGAGGAGGCTTTGGAAAAACCATATGCTTGAAGTTTTATGGCAAGAGGTGAGTGCATAAAACTTCATTAAAAGGGCACCAGAGAGTTACATTGGTAACGCGCTGAGATTGGCGCCGCATGTTTGTTTTTTATATATACCCTACAGGGAATCACCTTACTTCATCTAATAATTTAGTGATGGGGCAAAGTTTAACCCCTTCACCTCCCAGCCTGTTTTGACCCTAATGACCGGCCATTTCTTGCAATTTAGACCAGTGTCATTTTATGTGGTCATAAGGGCCGCTTTACACACACCAACTTCTGTGTCCAACTTCTGAACAGATCTCTGGTTGCAGTGAAATCATGGACACATTGTTACATTTTGTGGCTGTGTACAAATGGAATAATGTGTCCATGATTTCACTGCAACCAGAGATCTGTTCAGAAGTTGGACACAGACGTTGGTGTGTGTAAAGCGGCCCTTATGGCCACTTTACACACACCAACTTATCTGTCCAACTTCTGAACAACTTACTGGTTGCAGTGAAATCATGGACACATTGTTCCATTTGTACACAGCCACAAAATGGAACAATGTGTCCATGATTTCACTGCAACCAGAGATCTGTTCAGAAGTTGGACAGATAAGTTGGTGTGTGTAAAGTGGCCTTAACTCTGGAACGCTTCAACAGATCGCAATGATTCTGATATAGTTTTTTCGTTACATATTGGACTTCATGCTTGTGATATATTTAGGTCGATAATTTTTGTGTTTATTTGTGAAAAAATGGAAATGAGGTGAAAAATTTGAATATTTTGCACTTTTCAAACTTTGAATTGTTATTCTGTTAAATTAGAGAGTTACGGTATGTCATACAAAATAGTTAATGCATAACATTTCCCACATGTCTACTTTACATAAGCACATTTTGTAAAAAAAAAATTTTGTTAGAAAGTTAGAAGGGTTCAAAGTTTATCAGCAATTTCTCATTTTTCCAAATTTACAAAGGCACTTTTTTTTAGAGACCAATAACATTTGAAGTGACTTTGAGGGCCTATATGACAGAAAACATGCAAAAGTGTCACTATTCCCAAAACTGCACTCCTCAAGCTACTCATAACCACATTCAAAAAGTGTATTAACCCATCAGGTGCTTCACATGATCTATAGAAATGTGGAAGATAAAAAGAAAATGTTACTTTTTCAACAAAATATTATTTTAGCCTCAAATATTGAATTTTCACAAGACAGGAGAAATGAACACTAGAAATTAACCTTAAAATTTGTTGCGCAATTTTTTCCGAGTACACATATATCATATACACTACCGTTCAAAAGTTTGGAGTCACCCAGACAATTATGTGTTTTCCATGAACACTCATACTTTTATTTATCAAATGAGTTGCAAAATGAATAGAAAATATAGTCCAGACATTGACAAGGTTAGAAATAATGATTTTTAAAGGGAACCTGTCACCTCGATTTAAGCCCCTACACTATCACTAGCTGTCCCTATGCCTTCCTAGCTGCTCCCTATCTATCCCTCTGTGAGCTAAAGGGGCCCTATAAAACTGGAGAAAAATAACTTATAACTTACAGAAGTCCCTGAGGCTGGGGACTGGAAAGGTGGCCCCAGGCTCCATTCTCCCCTCCTCGATCTGGCAGCGCACGCCCCGCTTGGCGGCTTTATTCTTTATTCTCCTGCCCTCTGTACAGTTAATATGCACTGGCCGCTACGTCACATTCGGTGTGGTGCATTATGGGGCCGATCACGTGATCGGCCCTAGTGCATTATGGGCTTGATCACGTGATCAGCACGGCTCCGCACATGCGCAATGCGCTTATTGAAGCCGGGCTGATCACGTGATCGGCCCCATAATGCACCGTGCCGAATGTGACGCAGCGGCCGGTGCATACCAGCTGTACAGAGGGCGGGAGAATAAAGAATAAAGCCGCCAAGCGGGGCGTGCGCTGCCAGATCGAGGAGGGGAGAATGGAGCCTGGGGCCACCTTTCCAGTCCCCAGCCTCAGGGACTTCTGTAAGTTATAAGTTATTTTTCTCCAGTTTTATAGGGCCCCTTTAGCTCACAGAGGGATAGATAGGGAGCAGCTAGGAAGGTGTAAGGACAGCTAGTGATAGTGTAAAGGCTTAAATCGAGGTGACAGGTTCCCTTTAAATGAAATAATAATTTTCTCCTTCAAACTTTACTTTTGTCAAAGAATGCTCCTTTTGCAGCAATTACAGCATTGCTAACCTTTGGTAGGTACTATTTAATGAAGCTGCTAGAGGAGGAGCTGTGAGGCGTCAATTTCTCAAACAAGAGACTCTTATGTACTTGTCTTGTTGCTCAGTTGTGCAGCTGGGCCTCCCACTTTTCTTTCTACTCTGTTTAGAGCCTGTTTGTGCTCTCCTCTGAAGGGAGTAGTACACACCGTTGTAGGAAACCTTCAGTTTCTTGGCAACTTCTCGCATGAAAAAGCTTTCATTAGTTAGAACAAGAATATACTCGAGTTTCACGTGAAAGTTCTCTTTTTCTGACCATTTTGAGAGTTTCATAGAACAAATGTAATGCACCAGATTCTTAACTACTGTAGCTCAAAGGAAGGTCAATTTTATAGCTTCTCTAATCAGCCAAACCGTTTCCAGCTGTGCTAACATACAGTACTTGTGCAAGGGTCTTCTAGGGTTTTCTAAATATCCATTACCCTTCTTACACAGTTAGAAAACACAATGTACCATTAAATCACTGGACTGGTGGTTCTTGGAAATGGGCCTCAATACACCCATGTACTGTAGATATTGCATGAAATACCAGACATTTGCAGCTAGAATAGTCATTTACCACATTAACAATGTATACAGGGTGGGCCATTTATATGGATGCACCTAAATAAAATGGGAATGGTTGATAATATCAACTGCCTGTTTGTAGCACATTTATACATGGGAAGGGGAAAACTTTTCCAGATGGGTGGTGACCATGGAAGCCATTTTGAAGTCGGCCATTTTGGATCCTATTTTTTCAATGAGAAGAGGGTCATTTGACACATCAAACCTATTGAGAATTTCATAAGAAAAACAATGGTGTGCTTGCTTTTAACATAACTTGATTCTTTCATGAGTCATTTACAAGTTTATGACCACTTATAAAATGTGTTCAAAGTGCTGCCCATTGTGTTGGATTCTCAATGCAACCGTCTTGTCCCACTCTTGACACACTGATAGCAACACCACAAAAGAAATGCTAGCACAGGCTTCCAGTATCCGTTGTTTCAGATGCTGCATATCTTGTATCTACACAGCATAGACAATTCCCTTTAGATGAGTGATGAGGCAAACATTTTTGTGAATATTGAAGTTAACAAACAAAACCAGCGCTATTGGTCTGACACTAACCCACAGTGGATAGATCCCTCCAAGACTGTTGGAACACAAAAATTGATGGTATGGTGTAGTTTTTGGGGTACAAAGATAGTGGGGCCATTCTTCATCAATAGAAACCTCAATGTCACTGGATATCTTAATCATGTAGCAATTTCAGATATCCAGTGGCATTGAGGTTTTCATTGATGAAGAATGGCCCCAGTATCTTTGTACCCCATACACCACACCATACCATCAATTTTTTGTGTTCCAACAGTCTTGGAGGGATCTATCCTCTGTGGGTTAGTGTCAGACCAATAGCGCTGGTTTTGTTTGTTAACTTCAACATTCACAAAAATGTTTGCCTCATCACTCATCTGAAGGCAATTGTCTATGCTGTGAAGATACGAGATGTGCAGCATCTGAAACAACGGATACTGGAAGCCTGTGCTAGCATTTCTTCTGTGGTGTTGATATCAGTGTGTCAAGAGTGGGAGAAGACGGTTTCATTCACAATCCAACACAATGGGCAGCACTTTGAACACATTTTATAATTGATCATAAACTTGCAAATAACTCATGAAAAAATAGTTACGTTAAAACCAAACACACCATTGTTTTTCTTATGAAATTCTCAGAGTTTAATGTGTCACATGACCCTCTTCCCATTGAAAAAATAAAGTTGGATACAAAATTGCCGACTTCAAAATTGCCGCTATGGACACTTCCCATATATTAATGTGCCTCAAACAGGAAGTTGATATCACCAATAGTTCCCATTTTATTTAGGTGCATCCATAGAAATGGTCCATTCTGTAGAGTGTATTTCTGATTCATTTAATGTTAGCTTCATTGAAAAAAAATGTGCTTTTCTTTCAAAAATAAGGAAATTTATAAATGATCCTAAACTTTTGAACGGTAGTGTATGTGGTCATAAACCACTGTTTGGGCACATGGCAGGGCTCAGAAGGGAAGTAGCATTATTTGACTTTTTGAACAGAAAATTATTTGGAATTATTAGCTGACACCATGTCGCGTTTAGAGAGCCCCTGATGTGTTAAATAGGGGAAACACCTCACAAGTGACCCCATTTTGGAAATTAGACCCCCCCAACGAATTTATCTAGATGGGTTGTGAGCATTTTAAGTCACAGGTGCGTCATACATTGAGCCGTGAAAATAGAAAATTACTTTGTTTTCAACAAAAATTTTCTTTTAGGCTCAATTTTTTCATTTTAACCCCTTCCCGACCTATGACGTAGGAGGACGTCATGGGCCGGTAAGGGGTGTTTGATGTGAGCTCCGGCGCAGAGCTCACATTAAAGCCCCGACATCTCAGCAAATTTCATCAGCTGAGATATCAGGGTAACAGCACCGATCGGATCCGGGATCCGATCGGTGCTGTTAGCCCCTTGGATCCCGCTGTCAATCACTGACAGTGGGATGCAAGACGGCCCCAGCGGGGAACGCTCCGTTCCCCGCATACATTGGAGATCCCGTGATAATATTGCGGGATCTCCGGCGGTCATGTGACAGCCCGGGGTCTTGGCTAGACCCCGGATGCTGTCAGAAAGCACTTCCGGGTTGTGGTTGGCAGGCGCTGCCAACCACAACACGTCCGCGATTCTGGGAGATACTGATGAGCTGCAGCTTATCGGTATCTCCCAGAAGCGATCGGACTGTGCACCATGGTGCCTCTTAAAGGGGCAGTGTAAAAATAAGAATTAATCAAAAAATAAAAGTTTTAAAAACCTATAAATAAAAAAAAAAAAACATAAAAGTTCAAATCACCCCCCCCTTTTCCTCAATTCACAATAAAAGTATTAACAAAATTTAAAAAAATACACGTTTGGTATCGCCGCGTTCAGAATCACCCGATCTATCAACATATAAAATCAATTAATGAGAGCCCTAAACTGCGTAATGGAAAAAATGGTCCAAACGCCAAAATTACGTTTTTTTTAGTCACTGCATCATTGCAATAAAATGCGATAACGGGCGATCAAAGCAGCGTGTCCACCTAAACATGGTATCATTAGAAAGTTGAGCTCAAGACGCAAAAAATAAGCCATCCCACGACCCTAGATCCCGAAAAATGAGAACGTTGCAAAATATGGTGCAAAAAGTGCGTTTTGTTTTTTTCCAAACTGCAGAATTTTTTTTCACCACTTAGATACCAGTAAAGGCATACATGTTTGGTATCTATGAACTCGAACCGACCTGAGGCATCATACTGTAAAGTCAGTTTTACCATATAGTGAACATGACGACTAAAAAACACAAAAAACAAATGCATGATTGCACTTTTTTTGTAATTTCACCGCACTTGGAATTTTTTGAAATTTCCTTGTACACTACATGGTAAAATAAATAATTGCATCTGAAAGTACAACTCGTCCCGCAAAAAACGAGCCGTCATATGTCTATATTGACAGAAAAATAAAAAAGTTATGGCTCTTGGAAGCAGGGGAGCAAAAAGCAAAAATGAAAAAGGAAAAATTCCCGGGTCATGAAGGGGTTAACAGGGGCAATAGTATAAAATTGACGCCCAAAATTTGTTTGGCAATTTGTCCTGAGTAAGGCAGGGCTCAGAAGGGCAGTAGCGATGTTTTGGAGAAGAGATTTTGATGGAATGGTCTGTGGGTGTCATGTTGTGTTTGGCTAGCTCTTGATGTACAATAGAATTCACCCACAATGGACACCATTCTGGAAATTAGACCCCCAAGCAATTTATTTAGATGTATAGTGAGCACCTTGAACCCACAGGTGCATCACAGAATTTTACAATGTAGAAACATGAAAATGAAAAAAATGGATTTTCCCACAAAAATGTTTTAGCACCAAATATTTTCATTTTCATCAGAATAGCAGGAAAACGTGGAACCAAAAATTTGTTGTACAGTTTTCTCCTACGGTGTACGAGAATACTGCATATATGGTGGAAAACCATTGTTTGGGTACACGGCAAGGTTTGGGAGAGGAGGAGAGCCATATAGCAGAAATTTTAATTTACAATAGTTTGCAGACTCCATTTGCAGAGCTCCATCTATGAATGTAGTGAAAATTTTATCTCTGGAAAACACCAATGGAGTCAAATAAAGGGAATTTTGCAGAATAATAAATTGAAAATATGCTCTTATAGTGCCCAGTACATTGTATCACTCGTACATTGTGCCCAGATCATGGTTCTGGAGTAACACACCCCATAAATTAGGCAGGCTTCCTCAATACAACAATGGCAAACAATGGATGTTAGCTGTGGTTAAGACTTTGTGGGTCTCAGAAGGCAGGGGAGCATTTGTATTTGGGAGCACGGGTTTTGCTGGTTTTCTTCTTGGGGGTGAGGAGCCATAGCGCTTTTCCAGAGCCTTTGTGCTACCAGTAACATGGAAGCCCTTTATATTTCCATTAACAGATATGGACCTGAGAGGGGACTTGTGTTTTTGTGGGTTGAGTTGAATGCTATTGGTGACAATTTGGGTACAGAACATTTTACATCATTCCACATCTATTATGTGCTCTATGCTGAGCACTCAATTAGGATTTCCAGCTGCATCACTAAATATATGTGATTCACTAATGAAGGAGCAGTGTTACTCTGGACTCTGTTTGGCCTCTGTTCAGCAATGTCCTTCTTTTCAAAGATGCACAAAATTGTGGTTGACCGCACTTTTGTTCACGCCTAAAAAGAAGCGTAAAGGATGGACACCGCCGGATCACAAGTCAGATGGGAGTTCAAAATGGCTCCCTCTGCCTCATTACAGCAAATTATCTATTGGGAATTTTGTCTGAATCACGTTTTTAGAGATTAATATGTAATGGTCGACGTGAGCACTCAACATAAAGCGCAGGATAACCGTGAGCCGAGCCTTACTGCGATATTTGGGAGACAGAATAAACTAGCAACAGTGGAAGTATTGACTTTATTACTATTTTTTACACTGTTCACTAAGCAGTATAAGTGATTAGGTGGCTTTATTTGCTTTGTCGGTATGATCATAGTGATCCCTCTCCCAGTACCCTAACTGCTGCGATCGATACTGATCACAGCAGTTAGGGGGTGATACATCCAGGGACAATTTTCCTTGGCTGTGTGACACTGTTCCACCTCAGTCTCCAAATCCCTTCATGCACAGGTTGAAGTTGAGGAGGACTGATCACAGGTGAACCTCCGCCGTCTTCTGCATGCTGAGGATGTATGCACAGCACAATAACTTCGGTCTTTACCGCGTACATTCTAGAGTGCTACAGGAAACTACTGGTGCAGTGAATCATGGAGACAGTTCTATCTTGTTGCTGTGTACAAGATAATCTCCCCATGATTTCACTGACGTAAGTTACTGGACCTAGAAATGTAGCCGTTGTAAGGTACCTCATGAAGCTGGTTGTGACACTGCCCTCCAGAGCTCCAGCCTATCAGTTTGTTCTTGGTCGTGAAGGGGTTAATTGAACAGTCCTCAATTTAATATTTAATACCTTTTTTTAATTCTAATCTTGAAGGAAACCTATCCGCGTGTTTTCACATATGGAAATAGTGATATGGCTCTTTAGGAGCTTGTCCTTTTTTTTACAAATCCAATGTGCCAATCAGGAGAAATCTAGTATAGAATACATATGAAAATCAGGCAGAAAGTGCACTGGGGAATGGCAATGTGATCATAATGCTTTTTCCCAAGTGCATTGACAAGCCCTCTATGCTCTTCCAGACTGATTTACTTATAACTTCTATGCTACATTTCTCATGGCTGGCACATCGGATCTCTACTTCAAATCTCAAAGAATCAGAAAAGTCTGGGAATATAAACTAATGTTTACCCTTGACACATTCAGAGCGGAAATGAATGTCTCGGATGAATTTATGTCTTTTACATTAAAATCTTGGAAAACTAGTCAAAGGCTGAATTCTGGTATTGATTGCCCAGATGCTTTTACTCTACCCCATCCCGTCACAACCACTCTTCAAATCTTGGACCAACAATTAATCAAGGGACATGAAACTGTTGCTTCTTATCTATGGACGATGCAGCCAAGATGCTGTCTCTCTACCTCCCATCTTTGACCATTCTATGTCATGCTTCACCACACCTAACTTATTTACTCATATCCAGCCTCCTATTTGTGTGTTTATATGTGTGTACATTCAGAATTTGTGTGATTATTGGCCTGATGAAGAAACCTTTGTGTCTCAAATGCTTGCTTTGCTTTTTCATACCATCTTTTCAGTTAGCCATTAAAAGGTATCAACCACTGAGGACTCTCAGATTCTAATATTTTACTAAAAAAGTTTTATTTTTAATAGTAAGCATCCACACAACCATAATGCTGCATCTTGAAAGGACGAGTTAAGCACAATTTATTTGTTTTTGAAAACAAACTGCAGCTGTGGACTGGGGTTTCTGAAACTGGAAAACCATTTTGAAACCTTAGCAACAGTCCACGAAAATGTACATGTCCCTATACAACGCAGATACTAGCTGTGTTAAATATTCAATACAAAAAAGCAAAATAAATAAGTGCTCTCACCATCACAGCACATCCTTTATTGACTCATATTCAAAGTCCATACAGATAGGCAAGAGAGTATAGATCACAGCAGACAAATGGACAAGAGCCGTTTCATGTGACTAGCACGCTTCAACAGGTCCCCATCTTTATTAAATCAATAAAGGATGTTCTTTTATGGATGGTGAGTGCCACTTAATTTTTTTGATTTTAGTGCTCCTTGAGCAGGCATGCTGTATTCTTCCCTAATTTCCTACTGATTCTGAGAGATTTTAATGAAATCAATGAAGAAAAGTCAGAAGCAAAAGCAATCATTCCATTCTGGTCTAGAGGAAATTGTTTTCTTCTCGTGTGGCTGTTATCGAAAGGAAGACTTTGGAAGCTTCACCAGTTCCAGATCTCCTGTCCCAAGGAGACAATCTTCAGCCAGATCCAATTAGGCTATATCTGATGGTATAAAATTGTCCAGGGAAAATGTATCAGCCCATGGGCATCCAGAACAAGTTAACAAGACTTTGTCAGCAGCTAGGAGGCCATCAACATTATAGTGTATGAGAGAATATGGAAGATCTTTGGTGTATGGTGTTGCTCAGAAGAGAAAAAATTCTATTGCCTCAGTATTAGATTTTCTCAAAGTAGGATTTGATAAGAAATTGAAGCTCAACTCCCAAGATGCAATTTTTGGTCATTAAATGCACATCTAGATAGCGCATTGTCTAAACATCATGTTATTAACAGGTTTTTTAAGGCAATAAGAATCTAAGGTCTCCCTTCATACCTCTGTTCCCTCATGGTACCCCTTTAAACAAGCAGAGCAAGCAACCATCAAACTTTTCTTTTGGGAAGCTTCATTTTAGTGGAAATTACAACTGCCAAGTGGATCGAGAATTCCAAGCGTTGTGTTCCAAAGAACCATATCTACAATATTGTTATATTTATTTAGGGCCCAGCGCTCACTTACACCACTTAGTGTTCTAGATATATTTCACATTACTAGAGACACAATTTCATTGAATTCCTTTTTCCATTTAAAAACAAAGAGAATAAGCCACTGTACAACTTGGTAAATTAATATACCCACAACATCATATGAACTAGAGAACTACCACATCACAGGAGAGTGAACCCACACCGAACTCAAGTCACTTACTAGATAAAATTGACTCTATAGAACGATTAAAATATGTGTTTTTAAAGAATGGAATGTGAACACATCCCCAATATTTTTAATAATTGTATGATATTTTATGACATTTTTGCATATGTGAAGTAAACACTATTGATTTTAACTTGGTTAAAGGCACAAACAATTGTCCCTAAAACCTATTTTAATGCAAATTTAATAAATGAGTGTAAATTCAATGAAATTGTGTCTCTAGTAAGTTGATATATATATCTAGAACACTAAGTGGTGTAAGTGAGCGCTGGGCCCTAAATAAATATAACAATAAACCAAATACTATAGAAGGGTGGTCACACACACGGAACCCCCAAAGGACCCCACAGATGCATAGCTTAGGCTTCTAATCAGGGTAATCCACCCGATTGTCACCCCCAAGCCAGCTCCGGTGACTAATCAGAGACTTTCATATCTACGAATAGGTACAGACCATGGGGTCTTGAGGCTCATGCTGGGGTTTGTTCCGAGGGTTGGCTCGTCTTTTAATATCAACCAGGAGATAATCATTCCAGTGCTGGGTTATGATCTTCATAGTGAAGAAGAGCAAGATCTCCACTTTGCTGGACGGGAAGAGAATTCTATCCTTCATCTTCAGAACACTTAACCATTCAGGAAAGATAAGAATTTGTTTCTTCAGTTTGGAGGCCCAAATTGTGAGCAGAAGGATAGCAAATGCACCTTGGCAAGGTGAATGAAAAGCCTAATCTGTCATACTTACGGTTGAACCAGTGCGAACAGCCTCTCTCCATCAGAGCCCATTCTACCTGGGCTACTTCCATATTTTGGGCTGAATTGGCACATGTTTCCCTGGAACATACTGTATCTGCAGTACTGCTATCTGGTCATCATCATCTACATTCATGGAGCGCTACAACTAGATGTCTCAGCTACAAGCCTGTGGCAAAAAAGAGCTGGAACAAGAAACACAGTGCTATACGCAACCCTAAAGATTTCTTGCCTATTACTTGTAAATTCCCATTATTTGTTGCCGTAGGACAAACAGGAAAGTCTAGAAGTTATTTACCTGAATTTTAATTTACTCGAGTTCGTAGGCAGCACAAACTTCCCACCCTGAAATTAAAATAATTATTGCTGCAAAACATACATGATATATGGTCCGATTGCCCCCTTATGGAAGTGTCTAATCAGTGATTATGAGTGTTGCTAATTAAGCTATCTTGATAAGGTATTAACTCATTATGGGCTGTCCTACAGACTTTAGCTATGAAAATTTCAGGTAAATAAGTGTTAGACTATTTCTATTCTCAGAAAATGGCGACAAACCAAATATTTTTACAAAGTATTTTTTTCACTACTAGAATATAAAAATTAATCCTTACAAATCTGGTATCACCATTTTTAAGATCTGAGGTTATAGGTTGTATTAATCACCTAAGCAGGATAACGATGCAACAATTTTTATTTGTATCCATACATGACGTTACAGCAACTCCAGGTAGATGGCCAGAATGCGATGACCCCAGTCCACAAGATCAGAAACCAGTCGGCTTCAATAACACTTATTGTCCAGACGATAAATATATCACAACCGCAGCACTTGTATCCAGGTCCAATCAGCAAGAATAGTCCTTTAACGCCCAGTTACACACACACACAGATAATTGTGCAGAGATTGTTGGCAGATCTCTGGTTGCAGTGAAATCATGGACACATTGTTCCATTTTGTGGCTGTGTACAAATGGAACAATGTAACAATGTGTCCCTGATTTCACTGCAACCAGAGATCTGCGAACAATCTCTGCACAATTATCTGTGTGTGTAACTGGCCTTTAGGATAGTTCCTAAAATACAGAAATTAGCTATCATGACTGTAGCACATTTATCCAGTTCCAGTTTCTGTAGACCACTTCCACTTCACAGCATAAACTGACTAATTTTAACATGTAGCTTATTGTTTCAGAAACCCTGTCTGCAGGATGTTTTTTGGGGAAACCCCTGCAGACAGAAGCAAAAATGCACCTCCATCCACCAGATGATAATGGACATTGAATGGTAATGCAGACCTGATTGCATTATGGTGTATTATAATAGGCTGGAAGTGACACTCTGGTACATCCCCTTCCACCTTTAACTTGTGAGCAATACAATCGACAAACCTAGCGATCCATGATGGAAAAGTTCAACAGTCATTAGTCTATGGCCAGATCCTCACAGCCATCATTATAGTGACCTGAAGAATAATTAATGTTGCCAGGTAATTTTCTACTGCACAATTAATACTATAATAATGAAACCTCAAAAAACATAGGCAGAATTGTGTTTTTTTTGCTTCATAATTTCTCTGCATTTTGAAATTATTTCCTATTTTTTAGCACATTGAAATGTAATTCAAAACTACACGTCGTCCTACAAAAAAAGAAGATCTGTTACAAAATAGGTGAACAGCAGAAAAATAAAGTTGTGAAAGAGGAAGGGTAGGAAAAATGTAAAGAGGAAAACTTGCCTGGTCCTTAAAGGAGGTTGTCCACTACCTGTGAATCCCCATTTTTAAATGAAGTAGTCCCTCTTCTAAAATACAAATAACATAAAATCACCGCCTACATGTTCACGTGAATAGTGCACATGAGCCACGGGAGACCTGGTGCCGACATTGCTGGAAAGGCGCCGGTACAGGTGATTATGTTATTTTATATGGTGGCTACTTTATCCAAAAAGGGGTTGTCGATTTAATGGACAACCCCTTTAAACAATTAATGTCAAGTACCAATGGATCAGTGGTATGATTCTTACCCTGCTACTAAGTTTTTGTAATACTTTGATATAACTCAAGCATAATAATATGTGAGCTTCCAACAAGAAATCCTGTATCTGAAGCCACTGCCTAAGATGGCTCTGTTACCATAGCATTCAATTTAGCTTAGTAGCAGAGGGGAACTTTTGATGCCATATGAAACTACATCGTTCCCTTTAAAATGCAAAATTAAGGGCTAAGGTCTAATTATTGAGCTAAGAATAGAAAAATATGTCTTCATGACCTTTTAAAAAAATGAGTGGAAATGTCAGCATTAAAAAGGTTGTTTAAAAGACATTTTAAGTTAATGCCATGGTTATTTTCCCACATCAGTAAAAATAGAAATTAAATCTAAGTAAAAATAACAGTGTTATTAATGAGGTTGTCCAGGCTAGAGACTGAAATCTGCAGTCTCTCTATCTGACTGCAGAATTGTGAATCCTCACAGTGTACACAGTACGCCATCATGTGACTGCAGGTATGCAATTTTCATACTTCCGGCCACATTAAAACTAGACACTTCCGGACTCACTCAATTCACTTTTTTAAGCGAGGAGGTACACATTTAATCAGCAAGTGACTGCATGTGTGCAAATTGCATACCAGCAGTAACGCGCCTGTCCGCTACTGGCATCAGTGAATCCTGACAGTTCTCACACTGTGAGGGTTCACAAGTCTGCAGTCACAGTGAGTAGGATTATAGCAAATCACAATATTTAATATGTAAAGTGCCAACACAAAATATTATCTGCATTCAGAAAATAAGGCCACCTTCACACATGCATGTAAAACACAAACGTATGATAGAGTTAATTTTTTCCATCAATGCAGTAGTGTGTTTTGTCATCTGTGTGCTATCCTTGTTTTTCCAGTATGGCTAAAGAAAAAGATATTTTAAAGCTTCTCCTATACTTTCAATGTTGAACACAAACAGCACCTGGACGGCACATGGAGAGGTAGCAGAGCTGAACCTGTTTGCCTGTGGATTTATCGTCTGAGTGTTTGTTTTTGGTTATTAAAGAGGGGAAAGAGGGATGTGTTTTGTGTTTTAATTCAATTAAAATGTTGTTTTCTCTGTGTTGTTTTTTATGTTTACTAGAAATTCATAATGGCCAGGTCTGATATTAGCCTGCCACTATGAATTTTGGGCTTACTGCCAGCTGCCAATACAAAGCTGGCATTACCCAGGGTGCCACCCCCACCTAGGCCAGGTAAAGTGCCTGAAAATAGTGCTACGAAAGAATGCACCATTTTCAGGGGCAGCTGCAGGTTGCGATTTTTAGCGTGGGGGGCCCAGAATGCTTTGACCTTACCACACTGAGAAACCATCCCGCAGCTGCCTAAATTTTACCTTGGCTGACGATCAACACTAGGGTGAAGCCCACTCATTATTTTTTAATTCACTTAAATAATTAAAAAATAATAGGCTTCTCTTTATTTTGATTGCCAGTTAAGTTAAAGGCAGGCAGCTGGGAGAATTAAGAATACAGCAAAGTGTTACGCAATTTTTTAAAATTATTTATTTATTTTTACAGTACTATGATGTCAGTCAATGGGGAGGGGCCCATTAGCCAATCACAGACGTCATGGAGAATGGGCGTCTGTGATTGGCTGCTGATGTAACCTGAAACCAGCCCATACATTGTAGCATCTAGAATCACTGACAAAATTCTAGCGTCCATTATGTTCCATATATTATCAGCCGCATAATCTCACTAATAGTCATATAACCAAATCAAGATAAACGGCCATTTTTACACAACATTTGATATATAAATGCAAATACTTTTATTTATTACTTGGAAAAACATCACACATGATAAAACCCTTCCCCTAAAACAGCTCCCAGACAGTGTGAATGCAGGTATACATTTACAAATTACAGGTAAATACCATTCCAGATA
Organism: Allobates femoralis; assembly: GCA_033576535.1. NCBI lineage: Eukaryota > Metazoa > Chordata > Amphibia > Anura > Aromobatidae > Allobates > Allobates femoralis. The sequence continues at coordinate 111,258,226 of JARQOC010000003.1, read as the reverse complement.
CAATCAACACTTTATCTGCACAAGAAAGGTTGCAATCAAAACTCTACTCTACCTGCTATACCCCAAGCCTGTCAAAGACAGGGACACAACAGTATATTGTACCAATTTGTAAATCTCTACAAAGTGCAAGTGCCTAGTTAGAGAGTATCCATACCGCACCACAATGCCCAGCACCTCAACGTTTCGCTCACCGCTTCGTCTAGAATGTATTGGCAGTTTTCAGATTACTCCAGAAACCAATCACAGAAGTCCATTCTCTGTGACAGCATCAGTGATTGGCTGTTTGGCCCCACTGCAGTGAATATCCAGGAAGTTAATGAGCTGCCTGGAAGTACAATCAGCGAGACGGTGAGATGCGGTAAGTATGATGCGGCCATTTAATAACTACTTTCCTTCTTTTTACAGCCCCCCACCCCAATTCCATAACTTTCAATTCTGAGTTTGGTGTTCAGACTCAAGTTAGAGCCAATTTTGGCCCTAAACTCGGACTTTAAAATAATTCCGGGAGAGTCCACTGAACCCGAACTTCGGCGGGTTTGCCCATCACTATTCCCTGACCCTAGTCTCATTCCTACCCACCGCCATCTTCACCTCTTATCATCATCACACCAGTCGGTTTTCAGCGGACTGTAACCTGCTCGATCGCTCCAGTGTTTGTTGGAGCTGTCTGGAAGTCACTACTCAATGTATACCTATGAGTTCCTTGTTCTGGCTCTCATAGACATATAGTGAGTACTTGTGACTATTACCTATGACTTCTGGCAGTTAGAAAGTGGTGCGTTAAAAGATAAAGACAGCAGAGGGTGAGTACGGTATATAACTGGGGTCACGTACTTTAGATTAATAGCAATACTCTAGCGCTGAAAACAAAGCACTGGAGCAGTGCTTTAAAGTAGTGACATGCACTTTCTGTTTCCAAAAGGCATTTTTCAAGGCATTTTCAAGAAAAAAGTGGCAAAAAAAACTTTACACAGACTTTTTTCCAAGAAATGTGGTTTTCTTATATATATTGTTAACATGAGATTTCAAAGTGTTTTGAGGAATATTTTGGAACAGATGTGAACATGTGAACGCGTTTTAGCCTACACCACCAACCACTAATGCTTTTCCAAAGATCTGTGATGTGATGGCCATTGGCCAATACCATCAGACACTGGTTTAACTTTCAGGGGAAACTTATATAATCCATTGTTTTAGGTACGGTATTTAAATTAACAGAGCATAAATCAGTTACTAGAAAGTTTCTCAAACCTCTTTAGTCTAAAATCATACTTTGTTTAAATGGTACAAATCATTTTGAGAACTTTGCAATGATAGGGATGACCAGACAAACACTTTCTCACCCAGCAATATTTATAGTATTATCTTATACAGACGTTCTACTGAACTCAAAGCCTAAAGAGGAAAATGCATTACCACTTTCCCAGCTCTTCTTGAACATTCTGATAAAGTTCCCTGATTGCAGCCAGCAATCTTTACCATAGTGATTCGTTCTACCTCTGCTTTTATTTCTGGTCTCCTGCTTTTGGGAGAAACACATTTTCTCCTGGGCTATTATTATGTTAAGCAGTTCTGCTTTCTTTCCGAGGCTTAAGTTCTGTAATATAATCCAATTTGAGCACTTCTTCAAATCATCTCGGAGTTGTATAGGCAAAACATCCGCACACATACATGCAGTACGCGATAACAATTTTCACTAACAATTGAGGGTATGAAAAATAAAATATTAATCTAAACTATGATTGTAAATTGGAGATGTAATAATACATTTAGAGAGAGCAGAATAATCTTTTTCTACAAAAGTAAAGTCAAGTCTTTCTGAGAGGGAGAAAAGTCTTGGAAAACATTTCTTACGCTGAAGACTGTGTAGTATTATGCAGCCTTTTAATCCGTACTTGGATTCAGGATCCACTATGGGGCTAATCTGAAGCAACACATTTAACTGTTTTCTAGGTGAAGACCTAAAGGTGGGCTATCAGAATACCATGCAACTGTAACGTCCTAGTGCTATGCTACCTCCCTACAATAGGGATGCAGGATTACTCACTGCCATGGCCCGGCTGCACGCCTCCTACCCCTCCTCAGCTGTCCACAAGGTCCTCTGTGCTCTCTAGCTCCTGAGGCCTGGTCTCTATGAGTGCACCTAAGGCACATGGCTGCACTCCTACCCTGCATTTAATAGGCCAGCGTGCTATTTCCAGGAAGTGCCCTTCAGCCTCTGGCTGAGTGGCACTAAGTACATGAGGCATCCTCCCATTACGGGAGGTGCCTGATCAACGCCATTAGTTAGTTTAGTGTGTCTTGCTAGCTAGTTGCTATCCTGTCTCTGTGTCTTTTATCTAGCCCTGTGTCATGCCTTCCCATTCCTGTCTGCACCTGCCGGGCCCTCAGTACCCACCTGCTCCTACCTTTCTGTCTGCACTTGTCACCCTAGCCTGCATCTGCCTACTTCAGTGTCTATCCCTGGGCTACCTGCTTGCCATATTAGAGACTGTGCCTGCTATACTAGAGACTGTGCCCGAGTCCATCCCTGCACTGGGGGTCAGCTGCCACAGCTCACCCTGTGGTCCAGTACAGGGCTGGCAGCAGCACCAGCACACCCGGCAAGTGCTAGGGCCCCAGATAAAACAGGGGGCTCACTCGCTATCAGCGACTCCATCCACGCCATTTGCCAGATGGTGTTTCCAGCCCATAAACATGTATTGGGCCCAGGGTAACTGTCTCTCCCTCTCTCTTCACTGTGCGCTGTCTCTGTGCTCTGTCTTCTCTCCCCTGCTCTGCGCGATGGGCACAGCATCCAGACAGCTGCAGCTTATGAATAGTAGTGAGCCGGCAACAGAAACCAGTGACATCAACTGTGAGTCAGTGCTGATTTCCTGCATCGCCTTCGAAGAGTGCAGGGAAGGAGTACAGCAGAAGAGAAAAATTTAGCAGAAAACAGTGTGGGTGAGAGCACACAAGGTGGGGAGACACTGGGAAAGAGAGCTCAGGGAGAGAGAGAGAAGAGTACATGGAGGGGAGAGAGAAGAGTACAAGGGGGAGATTTCATGAGGGGGAGATCACATGAGGTGGAGATCACACAGAGGGAGACGAGTACGCACAGGGGAAAACAGAGCACAGAGGGAGAGAGACAGTACACAGGGGGAGAGGCATAGCATACATGGGAGAGAGAGACAGCATGCACAGGAGGAGAGAACACACAGGGGAAGAGAGCACACAGGGAAAAGAGCACACAAGGGGAGAAGACCACATAGGGGGAGAGGGACAGTGCATAAGGGAGAGAAAGACAGTGTACAGGAGGGAGAAAACACATACAGAAGAAGAAGACAGCACGCCGAGAAGAGCGATTCTTTCGCCCATGAAAACCTAGCTTTGTTCTTTGAATTACAGGTGACACTATAAAGGTATACTTGCAAAACACTTCCAATTTTAACAATATCATGGCCTGAGCTGAAACAGAGGCCAAAATTTGAGAGCACTTACATTGAAATTATACATTAAGGCTTAATTGCCTAATTTTGGGACATCAAAATGCTGGTAAGTACAGTATGCAAAGGTTGTGTTGCAAGTAATAATTAACATGATCATTGTAGCCCTTAGATGATGGGAGTTGACTCCCTGACATAGGGTGGAGGAAGATTAAAAGAAGGATTTAATTAATCATTGCAGAATGACATTCTAAAGAGATTGAAGGAGCTTGGATCCAGTTACATGTAGGATGGATGTGTGCACTGCACTTATGTAATGGGTGAGGAGTTGACCCACTCCATACAGCATAGGTGCAGTTGACACCCAAATCTTTCGGTGCAAGCCCTGATAGCAGTTTGGAAGGAAAACAGGAGAAATGTAAGTCAAATAGGGTATTGGGACGCTGATGCCAAGGATCCACATAAAGCTTGTGCGACTCTGCAGGTAGGACAGAGATCAGTACAGGAAAAATAGTCATCAAACCTCTGTTATGGCTTCCGACTTGAAACTTTACAGGCTTCTTTTTCAAGTAACATATTGAACAACAGTTTTCCTATTTTTCTTTAGTTTATACTTGACATATTAGTTTATGTCTCGAGTATGTATGGCACATATTCAGAAGGAACATAATTCCAGGAAAAGATGTCCGTGGCATTATTGATCAGCCATGGATACATCCGGTCATTGATCATATGGGAGAAACCAGATAGGTTTATTTTTCTTAAAACGACTTTCAAATATTGTGAATTTCTAGAAATCATGTGCTTCAGAGTGAGCTGAACTCTATGATAAAGTCGTGAAGAGACAAGAAATAGCTATCATTGCATACTGTGACATAGTAGATCAATATACAAATCATTCTGCTTTCTAGGATGTGTATGAAATGGAATCTCCTTCACAAAAATGATTACTCCGCAAAACGGTTTCTGATGAATTATTAAAGGCTTCTAGTACTACAAGTGTGAGCGAGGGCACTACGGAACACATAAGTAATGGCTATAATGATATTTCCCTTTATTCTTCCGGACCATGAATTACATCACTGTTCATTAGTAATGCTTTCAATTCCTGTAATGTCAATCCAATTACTTAACTCATCTCCATCACTGTCAACGGTAAAGTTAAACCCAACACTTTAAGATGGTAATAAATACATTATATAATTTTCAGATGTTTTCTGGATGAAGGAGAATTTTCCATAGCATTCAGACCTAATTTCTGTCACTTTTTGAGGGTAAATACCTACCAGAACAATAGGCCTTGATGTCATAGAGTCTCATTCTGTTCTGGAAAAAGATCAGAGAAAGGTACTGTAATGTATGTGTGCAGGGTTTACTTTCACATCATTGCCACTATTTTGTCTTTTACTGGCACATGCCCATTACATTACTTTGGTCTGCCCTCAGCACAGCAGTGGATGTGCAAGAATAAAATTGGTGACACTGTGGATGATGTGGTAAGTACATATAGCAGGGCCGGAGAATGAAAATTGGGAGGGGAAAAAGGAGTCGGCAAGAAAGACCAGCACTGCCCATCAAACGGAACAACAACGTATGATCAGATTCTGAAGGTATTATTTTGGAACTGCAGGAAGGTTTGGGGCTTCTAGATAGGTTGCTAGACTACCGTAAAGAGACTATAAAGGTGATGGCCTAAGTTGATATTTGGAAAACCTGGTGACAGGTTCCCTTTTCAATTGAAGGGGTTGTCCCAAATAGATGAATGAGCTGATTTATTAAGGTGTGTGGACTAGAATTATGGTGTAAAATTTCTTAATAAATCACACATTTGTTTTGCTACTTGGAAGTGTGCAAAAATATTGTGACATTTGGCATATGCACTCTAACGGGTATGACAAGGGCTGGACAGGACATAACTATGTACACCTGTCAAATTAATGAAAAGTTACTCACTTTGGTTGCATAACTTACTCCAGAAATAGAAATGGACTTCATTTGGCTTGTAGTACATTTCTGGTGGTGGCGCATGCCAATTGAATGATGCACCTAATTAACTAAGTGGTAGCGCATCATAATTAATTAGGCGCATAATACTTCAATTAAGACTGGAGTGTACAGTCTGCCCGAAAATAGTTTTAATTTTTCTTTTTCTTTTTGAAGAAATGGGACCTCTCTTGTTCAGAGTTTTTTTCTGGAACTTCAGCTTGGAAGAGAATTGGACCAGGAGAGTCCAGCTGTTTCTGTAAAGCAACAGACCATCTATCCAAGGGCCCTTTCATATCAGCATTTTCATTGATGTGCGGCAGATCCGGCAGATTTACAGCATCTGCCGTATTGGCCGCCTAATAGCCGACTTGCGGCACCAGATCCGTCAAGCCCCATAGACAATGCATGTCCTGTGCAGCAAGTGCGGTTACGCTGAATTGACTGGATCCAGCACTTGTGACCACGAAAAAAAAAAGCTGCAAGCAGCGTTTTTTTTTTCGCGGCCGCAAGTGCCGGATCTGCCGCATCCGGCAGAACCACACTTGCCGCACCAGACCGCAAGCCCCATAGACAATGCATGGGGCTTGCTGGATCCAGGTCGCAAGTCAGCCATTAGGCGGCCGATACGGCAGATTCGACGCCACCTGCCGGATCAGCCGCAAAGATAAGCAAAACGCTGATATGAAAGGGGCCTAACTCTGGACAATCCTTTTAGTTATCCGGTATCAATTACTGGTAGTTAGTGAATGTATTAGCAGGAGCATTATGGAACGGAAGCTGTAGTTGTGATTTGTGACAAGAGTTTGAGAAATTGGAATCTCTAATTTATCTCCAATGTCAATGTAAGGCGTGAATAGTTTGTATTTACATAAATTTGTTGCCGAATCATAACTATGGTTTACATGGAGTTAATTCACATGCGGTGTTCAAGAGTCAGATGAGACTCTGGCTGGAACCTCCAAAGGTTTGGGTATAACCACAGAACTGTGGTTTCTGCGTTGATTGCTCAGCAATAGGAAGGGACAAGTGACAATGAACACCGACAGACTGCAGATAACCAGATCAACATGGGCGGTGTCTTTCAAGGTTCTCTGTGAGAGATTAGAGGAGTGAGGGTTTATGTAGAAAAGATAAAACCTGACTGTGAAAGGTATATACAGAAATGCAGGGCGACATGAGAGCAAGAGGATCGACAGTCTGAATTTGGACATGCCAGTCAATATCTCCCCAGACAATCATCTGCCGGTGGCTTCCATTCAAATTGACTGTTGGCCGGACACATCAATATCAGCCGACATTAGTCAAATAAGTATTGGGGACCTAAAGCCTCAATAAGGGAAGGCCCAGAGAGGTGTCCCAAATCTAAAAGCTTTTACACATATTAAATACATGCAATATCAAATATTAAAATAAACAATGTGTACAAAAAATGATATAAAACAAAGAAAAATCTATTATAATTTGATTTTGCAATTGAAGTTCTGTAAAAAAAAAAAACAGCTTTGAAGAACTCATCAGATTCTGGAGAAAGATAATGCATTTCAAAGACCATTAAGTGTGAAAGATCGTAACACAATCAGCTAATTTATTTCTTAGCTTTAGCTTGGACTGCACTTTATAGCTTAAAGTGGCATACACCATTTGGCAGCAACATTATTGATGCTTTTACTTAAACAAATTCATTCTGCAGTTATATACAGTTGTGGCCGAAAGTTTTGAGACGGACATAAAATTTGGTTTTCACCTAGTTTGCTGTTTGTGTTTTTAGATATTTTCTTCAGATGTTTCTATGGTTGCAGAAGTACAAATATAAGTGTTTCATCCATTTTTTAACTTTTATTGACAAAAACATCAAGTTTATGCAAAGACTCAATAGTTATAATGTTGGCCGTTATTTTTTTAAGGCCTCGTCAATTCACCTTGGATACTGGATCTCAGTTTCTAGGCCAAATCCTGACTGGTGACAGCACATTCTGGTCTTATCACTGCTTGGAGTATATCACATATTTGTCTACTTGCTTTTTATTGATTGACCACAGACTCTCAAAGGGATTGAGGTCAGGGAGTTTTGTGGCCATGGCCCCAAAATTTCAATGCTTTGTTAACTAAACCACTTAGTTATCATTTTGCCTTATAACGTGGTCTCCATCATGTTGGAAAAAACATTGTTCATCACCAAATTGCACCTGGATGAGTCAGAGAAGTTGCTCTTGGATGATGTTTAATGTCCATCCTTTATTCATGGCAGTGTTATTGTGAGTGAGCCCCCTGTATGGAAGAAAGAAAATTCTACATATAAATGGTCCCAGGAGGCTTTTTACTGTTGGCAAACACAGGTCTCATGGCATCGCTCCCCATTACAACTCTGGAAAATAATTCTTCCAGATGTACTAAACAGACTGAAGGAGGCTTCATCAGAGAATATACCCTTACCATAGTCCTCTGCAATCACTGAAACAACAACCAGAAAACAAAAAAGTATGTGTGTATTGTCTTCAAATTCCTTGCAATAAATACATGAAAGCTAGTGCTGTAAGGGTATGTGCACACATGCCTGGTTAGCATCGGTTTAGCTGTGTAAACCGCCGGTCGGTTTCCATAAATTTTATGTAAATTTATGTTAATCCAAACCGGCGTTTGGATTAACATTAAAACCTATGGAAACTGACAACCGCTGTGCACACACCGGCGGTTTACACATGCTCATCTGCTGCTAAACCGCTGGGTTCTCAGCGGGTTAGCAACGAATGTGCATGTTCAATAAACCGGCCGGTTATGCAGCGGCTGCAAGGGCAGAATCATGTAGCGTCCAGCCGCCACAACACCGCCGCCGCTAACCCGCTGTGCACCCGCCCTACACCCGCCGCACATACCCGCCAGAAAGCCGGTGGACGGCTGCAGAGCTTCCTGTCGGGTCCGCCCAGCCGACGCCGTCACAAACACGCCATCGTGTGCACATACCCTAAAAACACAGGGTACTTAGTTCATAACTTTTTTTGCAAAAAACGTACTTAAGCCATCCCACCACAGCAAGGTGACCCACGTCAGGATGGCCCCTACACTAACCATATTATATCCTGCTACTGTGCTTATTGACCTCACAAGTAGCAGGGTGCTGTGTATGAACTGGGCCAAAAATAAATCACAGATGGGATGCATTATATCAGTTTCTACTCAGCAGGAGAGCTTTTGTCTGCAATTTAGCATCTGCAATTACTGCTGTTTTTCTTAAAGATAAGGGTGCTTTCACACCCTTTTTTTGGAAATCCAGCAAAACTCCAATATTTTTTCAAAAACCTCATCCTGCAAAATTGCGGCAAGACTGCCTAAGCTAGCTGCAGTTTTTGTCCGTTTCCGCAATTGCCAGATAGGCCAGATCGCGGAAAAACACAGGTGTAGCACATGTCCGCATGTCCTATAGGAAATGCATTGGGTAGAACACAGACTTGCCGCAATCCCACTGCAAGTGTGCCGCCTTCTGATTTTTAAAAAAAAAAATGGCAAAGACAATGCAAATCTCCAAGGATATGCTCACACTGCATCTTCTTACAAAGTTTTCTCCCATTTAAAAAAACATTTTCAAAAGGAAAATGCTAAAAAATGCTCAAAAGACTGAACATATTCATTTTCACGTAAAAAGAACTTGCTGTTCATACACACAAACTTGGAAGCTTCATCAAATGCTCAGAATTTCAAGAGACACCAAGTGGTTACAATGTATAACATGTACATTCTTCAGTGCTTTCTGCTAAGGCTGGTTTCACATTGCATTTTTTTCCTGTTTGTGGGGATCCTATTTTTGCAGGACCCACGGGCAGGAAAGGACCGGATGTGGCCTCCAGATGACATTTCTGTGTCCGGGTCCGTGATTTTCACGGATTCAGACACTGAAAGTCCACGCCTGCAAAGTTCAGGCAAGCAAGGCACTTTCACTCTCGCAATGTATATACACAGGGCTGGGATCTGCCTGATTCCCTGGAGCCGGTTGTTAAAACAGCAGCCAGCTCCCGGAACTGGGGAGATCAGGAGCCACGATCTGTCAGCCACAGCCGGACACTCCACTCTGTTCGCTCCCCGGCGTCCCCGTGGGCTGTGAGGAACAGAGTCTTGGGCTGTGACTGGAAGGAAACAGCAGAGCGGCAAAGTGCAGCGGCTACTGCATTCATGGCTGGCCGCCTCTGTGCTTACAGGACCTGTGATGATATAACATGGAGGGGAGGAATCAGGGGTCACATGATCAGCTCCTCCATGTATACAGGACTCTGCTGTGCTCGTTGTCATGATGATGGATGAGGTAAAGTTTATCTGTGGGGTCAGGAGGATTTACATGTAGATGTAGCAGATCCATGTGTGTACGAGGTGTATGGAGCGGAGCCGTGTGTGTATGAGGTGTACGGAGCGGAGCCGAGTGTGTACAAGGTGTGCAGAGTGGAGCCGGTGTGTACGAGGTGTACAGTTTGGAGCCGCGTGTGTACGAGGTGTACAGAGCGGAGCTGCGTGTGTACGAGGTGTACGAAGCGGAGCCGCATGTGTACAAGGTGTATGGAGCGGAGCCGGGTGTGTACGAGGTGTACAGAGTGGAGCCGCATGTGTACAAGGTATATGGAGTGGAGCCGCATGTGTATTAGGTGTACTGTGCGGAGCCGCATGTGTACGAGGTGTACAGAGTGGAGCCGATTGTGTACAATGTGTACGGAGCGGAGCTGCATGCGTACAAGGTATGTACAAGTGGTAGCCCCCCTCGGATGCTGCTCCCGCTTTTATAGTCCCGGCCACCCCTGCCAGTAGCATTCTTCTGCAGAGTCCCGGCCGCCGCTGTCTGCCATCTGCAGTTCAGCATGGCGGGGCACGATGATGTCATCACTCAACACTGCTGTACTGAAATGTGCAGAGCAGATGCTGAGGAGACTGGAGCAGAAGAGATGTGAGTATTTACTTTTTTTTTAAATCGGTGAGTACACTATTGGGAAACTATATGGAGTGCAATACACTATATGGAGGGCTATGGGGGTGTATTATACTACAAGGAAGGCTATGGGAGATGAATTATAATATATGGAGTACTATGGGGTACACTATATAATAATAAAAGAAGGTATAGTATCTCTGTAGTCACAGGTGGAGGGGGGAAACTGCAGCGTCTGTCCACAGAAACCACCCACAGACACCCTAGCACAGAGGACTGTATTTAAATAGGTTCCAGGGGGGTGGAGCTTAGGTGAGCATAAAACGTGAGTGACAGTTGAAGTAAGCAGTCAGGCAGGTGGTGACAAAGAGAGAGAGAACGGACAGACGCAGGGGACCCTGCTGTCCTGAGGAGAGGGCACCTTTAAGGAGCAGAGGTGACCCAGACAAGAAGGGGACACTCCAAGTCTGGTCGGAGCCGTCTGGAGTGCACAGGTCACACCGGTAAACTGGAGCCGAGGCGGTTTGATTAGGTTTATCCCAAACCGCAGACCAGCTCGTTGTGGGCCTTAAGAAGGGAGCCACGACACCCACCATAAGCCTAATTTCTGTCCCGCAGCTAGGTCCAAGACGCCAAGAGGTAACAGAGACTTAAGGCAATAGACCTGGGGACTAGTAACCAAACTTCAGCGTGGTAGGGCAGAGAGCCATTGTGAATAGAGACCGAGAAAGAGAATTGAGAGACACCTCTGACGGACTCTGTGATGAATCCTAAAACCTGTGGCTATAATCCCTGGTGAGCCAGACTGTACCGTGTACCTTATCCATCTGGTACCAGTAAAGGAACTGTTTGAGCTGATTTGGTGTCTGGCTTCATTTAATCCATTGCCCGAAAGGCCTCTGCAGCACCACAGTGATTTGGGACTACAACTCCACTCATCCACCCCGCCACGCTGAGTAAAAGCTCCGCCTGTGGGGAGCTATACTACCTCTGCTGCACCACACCATCACCTCAGCGCCCGGCTGCAGCGCTGGTAACAGCTTACCAGACACCACAGGTGGCGTCATGTATAATCCCCCAATCATCATCCCCATCAGCCACTGAGTGCCCAAGGCACGGAACCGGGACCCAACCTATGCCACCATCCCGATATCTGAGTTACCCCTTCCCTGCCAGCCCTACTTAATAATAATAATAAATCTTTATATAGCGCCAACATATTCCGCAGCGCTTTACAATACAGTGGTTCATATACAAACGGTCATAGGTAACAAGAGACAAAGTTGCTGAGAAAATCCAGGCAGGATTGGGTTCTAAAAAAAATATCTTAATTGAGTATGGTGGCCTACCAGCTGACTTATCCTTATAATAGGTTTCTGGGTGCTCTTGTGCTGTCCTGTAAGCCCATCTTGATTGCTGCTGGTTACCTCCAACTAGTCTGGTACTGCTGGCCCAGTGAGGGCACTCAGTTACTACCAGCCTCCCCAGCCGCTATCCCCACGGGTCATTCAGGAGCTGCATGGATAGTGGTAGGGTAAGCCAGGAGTAACTGAGGTGACTCGAGGATACCATTGCCATAGTAACCGCTCATTCAGTTACTATGGCAATGGTGTCCCTGGTGACATCACTGATTACCCTTCCGCAGGTCTCAGCGCTGTCATTCAGTTATCAGAGACAGTGGTGAGCGGACAAACATGTTCTTCCTCCCCATGGTCTCTGATATAGCAGAACTGCATGTGTCCATGAAGAGAGAAGATGAGGATTGTGGAGGGGTATGATGGTGGGTAGGGGTAATAAAGATGAAGTCACTAAGTGTCTCTATTTTTACTCATAATAACATGATTTGTCTCTGTGTTGTGTCTTTTATAACCATTTATTTGAGATTCTTAATGGCCGGTTTAACTTGGCCTGACATTATGAATCTCAGGACTTGATACCAGTTGAAAATAAAAGGCTGGTATTAACCCCTTATTACCCAGCATGCCAGTCCCATCAGGGCTACTGTAAGAGCCTGGTAAAGCACCTTGAAAAGGTGCTACGATTAATGCGCCATTTTCATGGGCGGCTGCGGACTGCTATTGTTTAGCATGGGGGTACTCTAAAACAATGGGCCCTCATACTGCTGAGAATAGCAGCCCTCAGCTGCCTAGTTTTACCTTGGCTGGCAATTAAAAATAGGGTGGAGTCCTACACATTTTTTTTGCCAGCCAAGGTAAAATTAGGCAGCTAAAAGTGGCAGCTCCCAGCTGTCCGGTTTCACTGAGCTAGACTGAAAAATTCTGCAAAGTCCCATGCTTTTTTTTATTATTTATTTATTTAACATACTATGACGGAAGATTGGTTGCCATACACTAAAGTGTATGGCAACCAAGCACAATCACTGTCCAGATTGAGGAAATGCAGTCTGACTGCAACAGCCAATCACAGAGGCTCTCACAGAGTGTGAGCATCTGTGACTGGCTGTTTCTGATCAATGCAGTGAATATGCTTGAAGTTTAATGGGTGGCCCCGGAAGTAGCATAGGGAGACTGATAAGCCTGATCTAGCTATTCTAGCATCTATCTATCCTATCTGTCTATTCTATTCAATCTATCTGTTCTATCTGGCTGTCTATTCTTTTCTAATTTTATACAGCATGGGAAAGACTATGTTAATAACGCCTTGCACACGGACACCACACGGATGTCATACTGATGTTAGATTTGAAAAAAATGCATAATCGCATCACACTCACACCAAACTTGCATGACCGTAGGGAAAGCACTCACACGACTGTCATGCATCAAAATTGCTCCGATTACACATATGCTAGTGTGCCTCTACCCTTTCAGCAGTTCTCTTGCCCTCTGTAGTACTGATGCCCTGGAAGGTCCCACTAAAGTGACGAGTGAGCATAAAACTCACTAGTCTCCAGTTTCTGCTTCTAGGCCGTGTAAGCCTGGGAAGCACAGGGACTGGTGACCTGCCTTGCGTCTGGTTCTTTTAGTGCAAGTTCCCAACCTGCTCCTCACTGAACCTCTCCTCTTGCCTTACTCATCCTTACTACGCAGCTCACCCCTCCTCTAAACAAAAACTGAGACACATGCCCAAATAAGGCCTTTTCAGTGCTCAGCCTCCTAGTTTGAGTTCAGGCTGTGATGGATGCTTCAGACTGCCATCAGAGGGAGCTCCATTTTCTTTCCAGACATGGCATAACAAGATGTACATAAAATACCATTTATGGTAGCCAGACCGGAGGGGCGCCACAGGGTACTTTGGGGGTGCATTAAACTATATTGAAGGTAGTATAGGGCCAATATAATATTTGGAGGGCTACAGTATGTGGTGGCCATTATAATAATTAGAGGGCTGGGACGGAGCCTCTACACTTTATTGGGGGAGTCTAGCTGTAGAACCCGGCTTTGCCTGGGATGATAACTAAATGTTCTTAATTATAACAAAATAGAAGGATTATTTTGCACATAAAATCATTTCACATCATATATTCAACAATACAAAGTTGTAACACAAATTACCTAAATTATTACCCAAGTAATGTATAGTATTTTATCTGCAACTCATTCAAGACCCTTTTGATAAACAGCATTCTTGTTTTTTCCTTCTGGTGCAAAGATTAACAGATCATTGGCAGTTCTAACTTTTGAACAGGCCGTGTAAAGTTAACCATGAGAAAAGCATGGATATTGCAAATCAATTCCTACTACTTTCAAGGACTGTTTTTTCCTTCAATAATTTTTTTATTGAGATAATTGTACAAGGGCTGTTCTTGAATCAGGTTGACTGGCGCATTTTTAAGGAAGGTGGGGCTAACTGGAGGGGGTGGAGCCATATGCACCCAGGCAGAGAGGTGCCTTATGAAAGGGGTGGGTCTAACAGGAGGGGGTGGAGCCATATGTATCCATAGTTGGGTGGGGCTAACCAGAGAGGGCAGAGCCATATACATTCATGAAGGGGTGGGGCTAACTGGATGGGGCAGAAACATATGCATGCATTAAGGGGCTGGACTTACAGCAGTGGGAGGAGCCATATGCATTCATTAAGGGGGCAGGGCTAACCTAAGGGAGCTGGCCATATGTATCCATGAAGTTGGTGGTGCTAACCGGAGAGGGGTGGCTATGTGTGGAGATACAAACATACATACATACATACTCAGCTTTAAATATTAGATTTGAGGGCTATTTCACTGTATGCAAGCAAGCTGGACTTACAGGAGTGGGAGGAGCCATATGCATTCATTAAGGGGGCAGGGCTAACCTAAGGGAGCTGGCCATATGCATCCATGAAGTTGGTGGTGCTAACCGGAGAGGGGTGGCTATGTGTGGAGATACAAACATACATACATACATACTCAGCTTTATATATTAGATTTGAGGGCCATTTCACTGTATGCAAGCAATTTTGCAGTGTGAAGGATTATGTGGGGTCTATAATACTGTGGAGAGGGCTGTTTGGTGGCAATTACACTATTTGTAGCCTTTAAACAGTGTGATGTGGAGGGGAAGCCATTATACTGTATGTAGGTCCAATATACTGCACAGAGGCTGTGTGTGGGTCACAGTTGGGGATCATACTGTGTTGTGGTCACCATACTTTGCTGAGGTAGTTAAGGAAAGCACTGTAGGGTCATTATACTGTTTGTGTGGACAAAACTGTGGAGGAATCCATTATGGGGTATCATACTGTGTTTTGGGGGCATTTTTGTTGGCATTATACTTTATGACCACAATGAAAGGTGAATCTAGATGCACAGTAGGAGGATAATTACTTTGAAAGGGCTAAAAAAGTTGGGGAATATGCTAATACATAACCCAGCCGAATATTTTTTTTTGAGGTTGGACATTAGATCCTCCACTTTGGGGCCCCATGATTTCTATGTACGTCACCTGCTGCAATACGTTGGTATTGCAAAACCCATGCAAAACCAAAAAAACTGGGCTAGTACACCTATTGCTATAAATGCAATCTGTAAAAATGAGCAAACACCTTAGGGTTCAAATTCGGCTGCATTCCCCAAATGCGTGGTGCTTGCCAAATCGTTCAATGAACAATTCACCAAACACCCCAAACACCACTGAAATCAATGGCAGGCAACATTAAAGACATAGAAAACACCTTCAAATGTGTCCAAAAGCTGCCAAACACAGACAGACACACAGAGATCATCTTACCCATCTTCCATTCCTTGCTTGCTTTCAGGTCCGCTCTCCCGTGCTTCCTCTCACTCACTTCCAGTCCCGCCAATTAACCTTTCTGCATATTCACTTCACTGACTGGGCAACAGCCAATCACAAACACTCATGCTCTGTGAGAGTGTCTGTGAGTGATTGGTTGTTGCAATTAGACTGCATTTTCATAATCTAGATGGTGTCTGTGCTTGGTTGTCTGTCCTCAACTCTTCTGCCTGAATAATTCACCTCTCTTCTCGCTACTCCCCTGTTCCTACTCTCTGCAAATCTCTTCACTGGCTCCCAATTCCACAATGAATCCAGGTCAAGCTACTAACAGTGACCTACAAAGCCATCCATAACCTGTCTCCTCCCTATATCTGTGAACTAATCTCCCACTATCTTCCCTCACGTAATCTTCGATTCTCCCAAGACCTCCTCCTCTCCTCTACATTATCCATTCCTCACACAACTGCCTCCAAGATTATCCCGAATATCCTCCATCCTTTGAAATTCTACGCCCCAACACGTCCGATTATCCACCATGTTCAGATCCTTCAGACGGAACCTGAAAACCCATCTCTTCAGGAAAGCTTACAGCCTGCAATGACCGAGCTGCCACCCTACCACATCCTTGACCTTCTGTCTCCTCCCAATATCCTGTAGAATATGAGCTTGCAAGGGCAGAGTCCTCTCCCCTCTGTACCAGTCTGTTTACTGTAAACTATATCTATAATTTTAAATGTAACCGCTCTCATGTACAGCACCATGGAATTAATGGTGCTGTATAAATAAATAATAATAATTATAGCAACCAACCTGACGTCATAGTGTGTAAAATAAATAAATAATGGAAACAAGGCATATTGCTTCACTTTACAGTATTTTTCGGTCTCAGCACAGATAAAGCTGACAGCTATAAGCTCCACCCTCAGCTGCCTGTTTTTACCTTGGCTGGCAAAAAAATGCAAAGGGCTCCGCTGTACTTTTAATTGCCAGCCAAGGTAAAACTAGGCAGCTGATGGCTGGTATTCTCAGCAGGGTGAGGGCCCATCATTTTTTGGCCTCCCCACGCTAAAGAATAGCATACTGTGGATGCCCTCGAAAATGGCGTATTCACGATCTCACTTTACCCTGCTCATGCAGCAGCCCTAGTGGCGGTGACACACATGGTAATAAGGGATTAATATCAGCTTTGTATTACCAGCTGGTATAAGCCTGCAATTCTTAATGTCAGGCCAAGTTAGACCCGGTATTAAGAATTTTCAAGTAAATAATAAAGAAGACACAACACAGAGAAAAATAAAATATTAGTAAAAAAACACAAAGACATTAAGCAACGCTATCTTTATTAACTCTTCACCCTCAAACTCCACCTCGGACCCTCTGAGATGTCTTGTTGAATGGAGGCTGTGATGAAGAATAAAGCATCCTCATTACTGTCTCCAGTTGTGGCACCCTGGCACCTTGTTGGGCACCACAGAACTCCTTGGGCACAATTGGAGCAAGTAACAGCAAAGCAAACTCACAAAACACCTAACAACACTACAACACCTTAGAACACCTGGTTTCACCCCGAGCCTCTAGGGGGAGCTCCACTGGTCACTTTGAGCCAGTTCCCCCTATAAATAGGGTCTTGGAGGGAGAAACTTCAGAGAGTGTGCAGACGCTACAAGAGCTGCAGGTTGTGGATGGTCTCAAGCTTATGAGACACACACCAGGCCTAGTCAGCCTAGCTACCAGTGAGGAAACCCTTGCAATTGGGGTCAGAGGAAAAGGAAAAGCACCTCTCAGGGACAACAGAGTTACCTTAACTCTCCCTCATCCTCCGGTTACTGGAACCGAAGCTGTGAGAGCTACCCAGCCACCACAGAGAACCAGCCCATCTAACAGGAGGTTTAGCCACCTGTTCCACCTGAAGCACCTACCAACGAGAGCCCAGGGAAGAGTACTGATCCTGCTCAACCCCTTTTACAGTGCCCTCAGTGCTGCTAACCAGGTGAAGCAAGTTCCATTGAACACACTGCCGGTCCGGCTGGATTCCACATCCACCCGACTTAATCAGAGAAATAGAGAAAGGAAGCCTACTACAACTGCTTGCTGTGAACCTCCAGGAGTGCTGACTTCACTATCTCGGTCTGGCGTACCTGATTACCACCAGTAAAGGTACCTAAAAAGACTCTGAAGTGTCTGTGTCTGATTCCTGAGCCTAACAGCAGTATTACCGCAGCTGCCTCACAACATCTTGTACAGCTCCTGGCTCCGGGGACTCCCGCTCATCCTGCGGGGAGCGTCCCATCTTGCTGCCTAACATCCCCCGGAGGCCTAGCAGTGCCGGTGAAGTCACCGGAACACCCCTTAGGTGGCATCACGAAGACAATCAATCCCTAACTGTTCAGCCATCCCCCCTATTGATCTGGACCACCGGGCCCCACAGCCGCAGGCGCGGTTCCGTGACAGAGGAGAGTCAACGCCTGCGACGTGCAGAACTCGGCTACAGTGAGTCACAGTCACTGAGTGAACCAGCTGCAGGCTCTAATCAGGATGTGCAGTGACTCACTGAGGTCACCTGAGGACACCTTTTAGGTAAGCCACCATGCTTAATAGAATGGTGATCTCAGATAACCTCAGCGAGTCAACATACACCCGGACTGGAGATCACTGATCTGGTCACCATAGTAACCAAGTCAGGTGACTAGATCAGCTGACGTTGCTATGGTGACTATATCAGGTGACCATGCACATCACTCTAGCATGGTCAGCTGATTTGGTCATCATAGCAATTTTGTCACATAAGAAGATCAGCTGATTGTGCTGGAGTGATGTATGTGGTCAACTGACCTGGTCACCATAGCAATCCCATCAGCTGATATGGTCAACTGACTTGGTTACTATGGTGACTTGATATGGTCACCATAGCAATCGCGTCAAACGACCAGATCGGGTCACTGATTGTGACGCATTGCTATGGTGACCAGATCAGCCTACCACACTAGAGTGATGTGCGCGGTCAGCTGATCTGGTCACCATAGCAATCACATCAGCTGATCTGGTCACCTGACTTTGTTACTATGGTGACCAGATCAGCGATCTCCAGTCTGCATGTACTGGGGCTAGCTAAGGTTATCTGAGATCACCATTCAGGTAAGCATTGTGGCCTACCTGAACAGTGAGCTCAGGTGACCTCAGTGACTGGAGGCTGCTATGAGGATGCTGTATTCTTCATCACAGCCTCCATTCAACAAGACAACAAGGGCTGAGGATAAAGGGTTAATAAAGATGACATTGCTAAGTGACTGCGTTTTTTTCTAATAATTTTTTTTTCTCTGTGTGTGTCTTCTTTACTATGTATTTGAAATTCTTAATGGCTTGGTCTAACTTGGCCCGACATTAAGAATTTTGGGCTTAATGCCAGTTGGTAATACAAAGCTGGTATTAACCCCGTATTATACAGTACTGGATGAGCCTGGTAATGTGCCTGGAAATGGCACTACGATTAATGCGCCTTTTTCAGGAGTGGCTGCGGCCTGCTATTATTTAGTGTGGGTGGGGCCTAAAACAATGGGCCCTCACCCCACTGAGATTACCAGCTCTCAGCTGACTAGTTTTACCTTGGCTGGCAATTAAAAATAGGGTGGAGTCTTACACATTTTTTTGCCAGCCAAGGTAAAAATAGGCATCTGAGAGTGGCAGCTCATAGCTGTCAGCTTTATCTGAGCTGAGACTGAAAAATACAGTGGAGCCCTAGGCATTTTTTTCCCATTATTTATTTATTTTACACTCTATTATGTCAGGCTGGTTGCCATACACTAATCTGTATGACAACCAAGCACAGACACCATCCAGATTGTGAAAATGCAGTCTAATTACAACAGCCAATCACAGACGCTTTTACAGAGCATGAGCATCTGTGATTGGCGGTTGCTGGTCAGTGAAGTGAATATGCAGAAAGATTAATGGGCAGGTCCGGAAGTGAGTGAGAGGAATCACGGGAGAGTGGACCCGGAAGCAAGCAAGCAGCAGGAGACGGGTAAGATAATCTGTGTGTATGTGTGTGTAGCATGATGTAGAACAGAAGCATTAGTGCATTTGTACTAATGCTTCTGTGCTAGTTAAGCTACATACACATCCAAAAAAAAACTGAATTTCCGACTTTTCAGCAAAATGTTCAAGTTCAAGAAGCCGAACGAACATTGCCAAATTCGGTCCAGATTTGAAATTAGCCAACATGTTCGAGCAAAGTTCGCTCATCTCTAGCAACGTGTAGGTGCACATCCTAATTGTGGCGAGGTGAGAAACCACAGTTAGGGACCATCCTGATTGGAGTACACCTTGTCGTGGTGGGATGGCTTTTAAGCAACGGTAACAGGAAGTGTAGCCATATTTGCCTCTGTGACTATACAAGTTCACCAGTGCTATGAGTTAAACCTGATAGTTGGGGGCATGATTTTACATTGGAGTATTAAGATACACCTTTGGATTTCTGAATAATGAATTAGATTCATCACAGCACACTTTGTAGATAATTCCCATCATGTGTTTCTCATTATTTTCGCTAATGTCCTTCACACCTTGTGGCCATGCCTAAAACATTGAGGAAAAAACTGAAGAAAAAGAGGAAATGAATAATTTCAAACATTGTAGACAAAAGCATTTCATTAACAGGCTGGACATGCTTGCTACCCTGGAACGGAGACAGCGCTACAAAAAAAGGCAAAGCAAATTAGTATATTTATACACATGGGTGCACAGATACAGCATGCCGCCTACGGAAAGGAAATATTAATCATTTTTCATGTCAGCCTTTTGCTTAAGCTAGTTATTTAATTTTGTATTAATGATAAAATGATTAGCATTATAATTATTGTGCTTTGAAAGGGACAAAACTCATACTGTGATGTCCGAGTATCAAGCAGGAAAGCTCTGCTGAGTCATAGCTGCAGTCAGTTAGACCGTGTCTACAATGGAACTTTCTACCAAACTTTTCTGTCATGCAAATGTTTTTGTTCTGTTTTTTTCTTTTTAAATATAGAGAAAATATTTTATTGACTTATATGAGGAGTTTAGTCATCACATGTAATTGTTACAGATTTGTTCATTCAAGTCTTTCATTCTTTTCTGTTGTTTGATCCAGTGTAAAAAAACTGGAAACCTGATGGATTCTATTATGGATAATCTGTCTGGAGATTCATGTGATGCGTCCAGGGCTAGGGGTACTCGGACACCGGGGCTGATGACTTGAATGGGGAGTCACGGGTGGACGGGAACCCGGTTCCGTGCCCTGGTTATCATTTGAGTAGATGGTGGGGGAGAAGGACTATTTACAAGGGGACGTGACGCCACCTGTAGTTCCCGGTAAAATGGTACCGGCCCTGCAAGCCGGCCGCTGAGGTGATGGTGGGTGCAGCAGAGTGCAGTACAGCTCCCCACAGGTGGAGCTTTACCTGAGGGCAGCGGGGATGGATGAGGGGAGTAGTAGTTGTGTCTTTGCAGACAAGGCTGTGAATTGCGGTGGTTAGACAGGCACACAGACACACAGGGATTGTTGTTTCGGTACCTTTTACTGGTGACAGAGTAACAGGTACAGTCCAGAGTAATAACCAGGTCCACGGTGCAATTTGGAACTTCCACCTTAGAAAGTTATGAGGCCTCCTCTGTGTCTGTGCTCTGTGGTGTGGGGTGAGTCCTGCCTGCACCTGAACCCACCGCTTCTTCTCCCTCTCTGGGCTTTGCTGCAAACTGACAATGAGGTCCTTCTGTGGGGTCCCTGTTTCTCCTATGGCCCCTGGTCCTATGCTTGGTCAGTTTCAGCGTCTCTTACTTGTTTTCCTCAGGGGTTAAACTTCACCTGAGTCCTCCGGGCTTTTGCTGTAGCAATAAATGATTACAGCGTCGGACTCCGGTGTCCGGGTGTGCTAAAGGGCTGTAGTAACCGGTTCCCTCTCTTAGTTCCCTGCTTTCTCCACTTGCCTCAGACCCTTTCCCTAGGGTGCACACAGTGGTCAGTGGTCCCTGGTCTTGGACCTGGATCTCTCCAAGCGACCAGCTCCTCCGTCTCCTCTGTCTTCTCACACTAACTTCAGGCTGACTCTTGGGACTGACTAACTCCTCCCCTCAGGTCTAGATGTCTTAAAGGGGAACTGACTTAAAGCAGCAAGTAGAGCTCTCCCTTCAGGTCGGGGGTGGAAGGTGTGGTGTGCTGTGCGAACTAAGGTGTAATTCCCTCCTTGCACCGGTGGATCCTGTGGCAATCCCCACAATGGTGCCACACATGCTTAAAGAGGACCTGTCACCCCCTACCCATGGATTTGAATCTAAGTGCAGCACTGAATGCAGCATGTATGCTGAATTCAGGCAAGGGGTCCTCATGTGTCTGTGTGGCTGGTACTCCGAGATATAGGCTTTGTAAAACTTACAGTTAGAAGCCATGGAGGTAGTCCTTGGTGCTGGAGCCACCTCTTTCCATGGGTGCATTTCATGCCCCCTGCGTCTCTGTGCTGATTTTTTAATATTTCCTTGCCGTCTCCCTCCTGCCAGTCATTTCATCCTCGCCTGTGCGTGCGACTCCTTGTGCTGCTTGACGCAGTCGCAGAGCAAGGTATTGCTTCTTGCGATCCCTGGCGCCTGTCCCGCTTCCTGCTCTAACGTCCTTTACTTTCCCCACCCTGCTCCGTGTATACAGCATAACACAGAGGCGAGGATGAAATGACTGGCAGGAGAGAGGCGGTGAGAAAATGTAAAAAAGGCGGCACAGAGATGCAGGGGGCGTGAAATCCACCCGTGGAACGAGGTGGCTCCAGCACCAGGGACTAACTCCATGGCTTCTAACTGTAAGATTTACAATCAATTTATCTTGGGGAACCAGCCACACATACACATGGGGGACCCCTTGCCTGAATGCAGCATACATGCTGCATTCAGTGCTGCATTTAGATTCTAATCCATAGGGGGGGGTGACAGGTCCTCTTTAAATAATCACAGGCAGCATGAATGAGGTTCTGGCTGCTGACTAACTCCTCCCCTCGGGTCTAGATGTCTTAAAGGGGAACTGACTTAAAGCAGCAAGTAGAGCTCTCCCTTCAGGTCGGGGGTGGAAGGTGTGGTGTGCTGTGCGAACTAAGGTGTAATTCCCTCCTTGCACCGGTGGATCCTGTGGCAATCCCCCAATGGTGCCACACATGCTTAAAGAGGACCTGTCACCCCCTACCCATGGATTTGAATCTAAGTGCAGCACTGAATGCAGCATGTATGCTGAATTCAGGCAAGGGGTCCTCATGTGTCTGTGTGGCTGGTACTCCGAGATATAGGCTTTGTAAAACTTACAGTTAGAAGCCATGGAGGTAGTCCTTGGTGCTGGAGCCACCTCTTTCCATGGGTGCATTTCATGCCCCCTGCGTCTCTGTGCTGATTTTTTAATATTTCCTTGCCGTCTCCCTCCTGCCAGTCATTTCATCCTCGCCTGTGCGTGCGACTCCTTGTGCTGCTTGACGCAGTCGCAGAGCAAGGTATTGCTTCTTGCGATCCCTGGCGCCTGTCCCGCTTCCTGCTCTAACGTCCTTTACTTTCCCCACCCTGCTCCGTGTATACAGCATAACACAGAGGCGAGGATGAAATGACTGGCAGGAGAGAGGCGGTGAGAAAATGTAAAAAAGGCGGCACAGAGATGCAGGGGGCGTGAAATCCACCCGTGGAACGAGGTGGCTCCAGCACCAGGGACTAACTCCATGGCTTCTAACTGTAAGATTTACAATCAATTTATCTTGGGGAACCAGCCACACATACACATGGGGGACCCCTTGCCTGAATGCAGCATACATGCTGCATTCAGTGCTGCATTTAGATTCTAATCCATAGGGGGGGGTGACAGGTCCTCTTTAAATAATCACAGGCAGCATGAATGAGGTTCTGGCTGCTGAGTTTCTGAGGATGCACACTTTGAAAAGCCGACCAAGGATTATGAGTGTCAGTGTCTGTGGCGTCCTGTGCCAGGTAAGCCACAGAACCAACTAGTTCACTAAGGGATTTTCACATCTGGTACCCACAATACACCCAACACCTTCCACTCCAGGCCTGTAGGGGGAGCACCACTGGTTGCTGTTAAGACAGATCCCCTATGAATACAGGTGCTTGGGGCGGAGTTAGCCAGAGTGTGCAGTCACTAGAAGAACTGTGAAGGTCAGCTCAGTGCCTAGTGAGCTAAACTGGTTACCGGAGCGGTGCTAGGCCCGAAACCAGTGCACCGCCAAAGCTAGTGTGAGGGTCCAGAGAGTGAGGATCGAAGGCAGAGGCGAGGAACACTACAGTGAGTTGCAGTAGCAGTGAACAGAAGAACAGTAAAGAGAACAGCAGAGGAGAAGGAGCTCAGAGGGAGGGCACCTCAATCTGATGACCCAGAAGACAAAGGGGTAGATAGAGGATAACTGAATTACCCTGGCCCAGTCCGAAGAGGGGTACCGCTCCGACGTGGATCAGAGGTACATCCCTGAACCACAAATTACTGGCGTGGTCGATAGATTTCAAGTAGCACAATCCAACCACCCAAATCAAGCACGGTCTCCACCAGAAGTACCGAGTCGGTTTGAGCTCTCTTCAGGGCACAGTGGGGACGACTCATCACCCCCGACAGGCTGGTAGTAAGCGGGATCTGTTTCCGAGCAGCACCAATGTAGAACACAAAGGAAGTGATAGAGAAGGAACACCAGTGGGGCTAACACTACCTTAGCTGAAAGAACTGCATTACCCTGTAAGACTGCAGATTACTGGAGTAAAGTACCCGTTCAGAGTTAGCAACGTGTCTGTGCTTTTTCTCAAAGAACTGTGATTTACCTGCTTTGCTCCACAGTGACTACACTGCCCTTTTTCACCATTGCTACTTCCAACACCCCGAGGACTCAGCCCTACCTGTAGAGGGCTGCGGCATCTTGCTGCCTTACATCACCCTGGAGGTTCAAGCAGCACTGATGCCATCACCGAACCTACAGGTGGCATCACAAACAACTTTATTTTCTTTTCCCCTTTCTATTGTCTGCTCAAGGGCACGGACTCGGGCACCAGCCACCCGTGACTTCCCCGTACCAGTACACCTGAGCTCTGAGTACCCCAAGCCCTTGGCCCTAGACATGTCCCTATTCCTCTCTGCAGTAAGTCTCGGATGCAACAAGGCTACGTTCACACGCTGCACAAATTCTGCTCTATTGGTCTGCTTTGTATGGATCCGCTATTGTAGTGGAATGTAATGAAACGCATTGATGTTAGCTGTCCCAGACAAGTCAATGCATTTTGCTCTTTTGCATTTAGACTCTGCTTTTTTTATAGACCCGCTTTTGGGCTCAAAAAAAGAAGTCACATGTAAATTTGTGGCTTTTTTTCGCTGCACTTTAAGTCACCTTGCCATGCTCCCACGGTGATTTCCCTTCATACCGATGCTGTAGGACCTGTGGAGGAGCATGGACAGCACAATGTGACTGAGTGATGTCACCCAGTCATATGGCAGGCTGCAGGGACCTAGAGGCAGCCTCCTCGATGAGGAGAGATCACCGGTGGTCAACGAGGGAGTGCAGCGAAGTGAGTAAGTGAAGGTGAATAGCGCAACAGCGTTCATCGACAAAAGGCTGCACTTTTTGAGGATCCGTTCTTGGTGCAGTTTTTGCACAAAAAACGGATCCTCACAAAACGCAGCAATACGCTGTGTGTGAACGTAGCCTAAGAGTTATTACTATGCATTATATCTGGTGTGCTGACCTGCCAGTATTTGCTTGACAGCACAGGCTTTTATTCTGATTCTGGGATGTACTGGATTACTCAGTTGTTCTATCTTTCCTGTGATTGCACTGCTACTTTACTGAGCTACAGTGAAGGTAATAAGTATTTGTTCCCTTGCTGATTTTGTAAGTTTGCCCACTGACAAAGACATGAACAGTATATAATTTTAAGGGTAGGTTAATTTTAACAGTGAGACATAGAATATCAAAAATAAAATCCAGAAAATCACATTGTCTAAATTCTATAAAGGTATTTGCATTTTGAAGAGAGAAATAAGTAGACGATCCCCTACCAACTACCGTTTTAGGAGTTCTGGCTCCTACAGACCAGTTACACGCTCCTAATCAACTAGTTACCTGCAATAAAGATAGCGGTCTTAAATTGTCACCTTTATAAAACACTTCTGTCACCACACTCAGTTAATCAGTCAGATTCTAAACTCTACAACATGGCAAGACCAAAGAGCTTCCTAAGGATGTCAGGGAAAAATCCTAGACCTGCACAAGGCTGGAATGGGCTGCAAACCCATAAGTAAGACGTCGGGTGAGAAGGAGACAACTGTTGATGCAATAGTAAGAAGATGGAAGAAATACAAAAAGGGTATCAATCAACATCGATCTGAGGCTCCATGCAAAATCTCACCTCGTGGGGAATCCAGGATCATGAGGAAGGAGAGAGATCAACCTAAAACTACACAGAGGGAAATTGTTAATGGTCTCAAGGCAGCTGGGACCACTGTCATTAAGAAAACCATTGGTAACACATTACGTCATAATCAGAGGTGTAACTAGGTTTTCTGGCACCCGGGGCAAGGATTTATTTTGGCGCCCCCCCCCCCCCCCACCCAGTGATAAATCCGGCGATAAATCCGGCGATGTCGTCCCGTGTAACGGCCCCATCAAAGTAGCGGTTCTGCAGGTGGTGACCCCAGACTATTTCCGGAGCCCTGCTGGCCCTGGAGAAGGGGGGGACACTAAGCAGTGAAACACATAATACACAGAGCACAGCTGTATATAGAGGACAGGCTGCACACACAGAGCACAGCTGTATATAGATGACTGTCATCTATATACAGCTGTGCTGTGTGTGCAGCCTGTCCTCTATATACAGCTGTGCTCTGTGTGCAGTCAGTTCTATATATATATATACACATTATATATACAGTGTGTCATATATACAGTATATACACCTCATAGTGTGTGCCTAATATATATACAGTATATATACACCCCATAGTGTGTGCCTGATGTATACATATATATACCTGAGGTATATATATGTATACATCAGGCACACACTATGGGGTGTATATATACTGTATATATATTAGGCACACACTATGAGGTGTATATATGTATACATCACCAGGCAGGCACACAAACTATGAGGTATAATATTATACCTCATAGTGTGTGCCTGCCCCTGATGTATACATATATACACCTCATAACTCCCAGCCGGGTCAGCCACCAGCCCCCCTTCCCTCTCGCCTGTTTAGGCTCTTCTTCTTCTCCATTCCTCTCTGTCCCACTGTGCGGTGCCGGAGAGACGTCAGCCGGGGGGGGGTGGTAACTGCCAGGGGGCGGACCAGCAGCAGGGTTTGTGTGTGCACACACTTCTCCACGGCCGTCCGTGCTAATATGAGGCGAGGAGGAGATTAGTTCTGGCAGCGGCGCTGCAGTGCCAGCGCCGGATGCCTGGTCACCTGATGATGGCACCGGCGCCCCCCACTGAGCGGCGCCCGGTGCAAAAAGTCCGGCTGCCCCCCCCTAGATACGCCCCTGGTCATAATGGATTGAAATCCGGAAGTGCAGGCAAAGTCCCACTGCTCAAGAAGGCACATGTGCAGGCCCGTCTGAAGTTTGCCAATGAACACCTCAGTGATTCTGAGAGTGATTGGAGAAGGAGCTTTGGTCAGAAGAGACAAACATTTAAATCTTTGGCATTAACTCAACTCGCCATGTTTGGATGCTGCCTATGACCCAAAGAACATTGTCCCCTACAGTCACACATGGCGGTGAAAACATTATGTTTTGTGGGTGTATCTCTGTGGGCTCAAGACTACTTCAGCACATCAATTAGACAATGGATGGAGTCATGTGCTGTACAATCCTGAGTGACAACCTCCTTCCTTCTGCCAGGACATCAAAAATGGGTCGGGCTGGGTCTTTCAGCACAACAATGACCCAAAACATACAGCCAAGGCAACAATGAAGTGACTCAAAAAGAAGCACATTAAGGTCATGGAGTGGCCAAGCCAGTCTTCAGTCCTTAATTCCATAGAAAATTTATGGAGGGAGCTGAATCTCCGAGTTGCCAAGCGACTGCCTCAACATCTTAATGATTTAGAAATTATCTGCAAAGATAACTAAGCACTTGCGCGCTATGAGAACTGTGTGGACGTGACGGTGCCATAGTAACAAGGACGCTGATACCGCAGGACGCTGACGCCTGCACAATCCTGGGTGGATGCTGGCCAATCATCAGAGGAAGCCCTGAGCGTGTGCAGTACCAATATATGAGTGATTGGAAGAGACAAAGACTGACGTCGTTCTGGGCGGTGATGTATCCATCGTGACAACTAATGGATTGCGGATTGGAGAAGGGGTTTGTTTACATCCCCGAGCTATGAACATTGCTAGGATAATCATGGAGCTTATAATGCACCGATGAGAAGGATTTCTGCTTCTGATTATTCCTAATGGGTGTATATATATATATAACTATGGTCAACTGGGATGTTTTTAGATATAGATGGATCTATGTATTAGATTAAGGACTTGATATATAATATGATTGGTTATTATAATTACGTGGGTGGGGTTATCACTATATAAAGATTCATTGAATGTCACAATGTGAGAGCTTGATAAAGACCAAGCATATGGTCGAAACGTCGCTGGTATGGACGGACAACAAAGAGGATTGAATTGATCATCAACTGGTGAGGTGCTCGCTGTCCTTTACTTTTAATGGACACAGCCAGTCATAAGTTTTATGAAGAGCCCATGGTCCTGAATCACTGCTGCCTTCCTGGATATGTGCCAAAGAACCACGGATGCGGCCCAGGATAAAATATAACTTTGTTTACATTTATTTGACTGGTAAGCATTATGTTGGTAGTGTAGTTTACTATAGAGGTTTATTATTCAATGAACTTTTTAAAGAAAATGGGACACCTTTGGGGACAATTTTTTTATTTGATCAAATTCATGAATTTTGGTTAAACATAATATTGGCTTTGGGCTATTTTTTAAGTTAACATGTTTTTCTCTGAAAAACTGCAGTATTTCAGAGTCAAATATATCTGATTGAAATCATGCAGGCAGTGCCTGATTCTTGCTGCCCATGGATCCGACAGCATGTATCAGGTGTCAGACTCCCTTAAAATGCCACTGTCAAACACTGATAGCCACATTTAAATAGCATAATCACCAAAGGGCAAGTGCACCAGCTTCCATTCGCTCTATTCATCATGAAAGTAATGGGCAATGGTGTCATGGCATAGAGGAAATGCTCTACATGCGGTGTAACAGGTGGGGAAACACCCAACAGAGCAAAGGTAAAAGGGAGATCCTAGCGGCAGGGAGAGGTTCACCTCTTTACACTAACCCGAGTCTGAAACCTGCACTCCCTATCATACCTAGATGGGTACTTTCCCTTGTGCGCTTTCACATGCCTAGGCCCTGGCTTACTCTGGGCTGGTCTTAGCTAGTGTGTAGGGCTAGTGTGTAGGGCTAGCATTAATAATGCAATGAGACAACATGGGGAAAGACAAACAAGTGGGAGAAAACTCAAATAGGAACTCCACAGCTTCTCCATAAAGGAATTTTACAGCTTCTACTGGAAAGAACTCAAAAGTTTCAAATGGAACTTCACCACAGTGGTCAGCACTCAGCATAAAAGATCTATAATTGGAATAGTAGTGAGCTAGGAGGGAGTTTAAATAGAGGAAAAGAGTGGTCATAAGGTGCAGTAACTGAGATTTAAAGTTACAACAATTCTCAAAAAGGAAAGAAAGCAACTCTTAAGCCCTTCAGCACTGAAAGGAAATCATTCCGCTCTATTCAAGATAATCGCCAAGCTATTTCTAAGCAGCATTTAATTAAATAAAAGATTGAAAATTCTGCTGTGTCAAACCAGGAAGTTGCATACCATGCATGGTTGATCCATACTTTCAGGAGTACTTTCCTCCCTAACTTGGATGTCATAGCTGTGGCACAAGTGTAGTAAGCTTCTGTTTTTATCCACTTTATTTTATGTAATTGACTAAAATGTATTGTATTGTTTCCTTTTTGTAAACTCTTGTATATTTTTATAAACATCACCTATTAATTTGGATTAAATATATAAAATCTAGTATCTTCCCTCCTCTTGTTCTATATAAACTGCGAACCTAAGTACACCTAACATTATAAGTGGCGGGTGTCCAAACTACCTATAAATGATTGGTGGTGGCAGCACATTTTTCGTG
Source organism: Allobates femoralis (assembly GCA_033576535.1). NCBI lineage: Eukaryota > Metazoa > Chordata > Amphibia > Anura > Aromobatidae > Allobates > Allobates femoralis. The sequence goes on along the minus strand of JARQOC010000003.1, from coordinate 111,228,505 downwards.
CATTATTTTGGAGCTTGGCAGAGATGGTACAGAGGTATATATACAGTACAGAGCAAAAGTTTGAACACACCTTCTCATTCAAAGAGTTTTCTTATATACTATGAAAATTGTAGATTCACACTGAAGGCATCAAAACTATGAATTAACACATATAGAATTATTTTCTTAACAAAAAAGTGTGAAACAACTGAAAATATGTCTTATATTCTAGGTTTCTTCAAAGTAGCCACCTTTTGCTTTGATTACTGCTTTGCACACTCTTGGCATTCTCTAGATGAGCTTCAAGAGGTAATCACCGGAAATGGCCTTCCAACAGTCTTGAACTAGTTCCCAGAGATGCTTAGCACTTGTTGGCCCTTTTACCTTCACTTCTGTGGTCCAGCTCACCCCAAACCATCTCGACTGGGTTCAGGTCTGATGACTGTGGAGGCTAGGTCACCTGGTGTTGCACCCCATCACTCTCTTTCTTGGTCAAATAGCCCTTACACAGACTGGAGGTGTGTTTGGGGTCATTGTCCCGTTGAAAAATAAATGATAGTCCAACTAAACGCAAACCGGATGGAATAGCATCTTGTATGCCGGTGGGCTCTACATATGACCACCGGCGCAGTGATGATGTCATCCCTGCTGCGCCACTCTCAGCAAACCCGGCATACAGCGAGGAGAGTGGACGAAGGACACCGAGTGCCTGGACATCGGAGGCTGAGATCAATGCAGAGGCAGGGGGCCTCTTTATTCGAAGGGGGGGACTGTGTGCCAGCAGGGGGCCTCTATATACCGATGGAGGGGTCGTGTGCCATCGGGGGGCCTCTGTATACCGATGAGGGGGCGGTGTGCCAGCAGGGGGGCCTCTGTATACCGATGGGGGGACATGTGCCAACAGGGGGGGCCTCTGTATATTTATACATAAATTTAAATGGATAAGAACCACTGTTGCCAGATATTACATGTACAATTGTTTGACAGAATTCCTTTTTAAATAGGATTTTAGCAAAAATATCGATCTTGGTTTTACAAAAAATCCTTACGTGATGGAAGAAAATGGAGGTCATTTTCGTAATCAGCACACCAAATTACATAAAAATCTGTGAAAACTTCTCTTGTATTTTTCAAAAAATTCAATTTTGCAGGGTTGTGACCTGAAAATATAAATCGTTACAGGCCTTAAAATGTTGAAAAGAGGGTTTTGTTGTTTGTTGTTTGTTGTTTTTACAAATTATCTATAAAAAAGAAAATGTCCACCACTTAAATAATAAACTATAATAAACTATGCATCTTAAGTATCAATGTGATCATACTGTCCTGATGAATTACATTGCCAGGACAATTTTACCGTATACGGAATATGGGAAATAAAAAACCCAAAAAACAAATGTGAAATTGTAATTTTTTGGAATTTCAATGCACTTGGAATTTGTTCCTGCTTTCCAGTGCATCACATGATAAAATGAATGCTGTCATTCAAATGTACAACTCATTCCACAAAAAACAAGCCCTCCTAAGGCTATGTGATGCAAAATAAAGAAAGTTATAGCTCTTGGAAGAAGGGGGTTAAACAAAAATAAAAACCTTAAAATAGCCATGTCGGCAAGGGGTTAACCTACTGTATAAAAATACTGTATGGGCACTTTACTTCTGAATGCAGCCTAATACCCTAATACATGAACGTAGCCTTTTGCAGGGCCAGACATCTATGAATGAGCGGCTCAGATAACCAGTTGTATTCTCAGCCTTTATACTGGAATCATAAATCATTAATCCATTATTGATCCCTTCTGTCATGAATATTGTATCTCTCCTATTGTTTGTGAGGAGCGGTTTACTGTTCACATTAAGAATATTTTCATCCATATGACAAAGTAAATAAAACATGTACAAAAAGCCGAGTGCATGGAGATATCTCACACGTATGGGGAAACACATACCGCAAAAAGCGCATGCATTATTTACTGGGCGTTTACAAAAATAACAAATAATAATCATATAATATAGCAGATAATTCATCAATGTTAATAAAGACTGATTATCACTCCTTCTTTATCACGTGCATGAAACACAAGGGGAACTATTTGCATGCTGACATCACAGACCTGATTTATAGCTATGTAGAATAAAACCTTAAAGGGAATGTGTCAGGGAGAAAATTTTTTAATGATTTAAAAATTTTTAAATATTAATGTTTTCTTTTTTATATTTTTTAAAAAATATAAAAAAAGAAAAACTATTTAAAAAGTTTTCATATCTTAAACTTTTAAACACTAGGGGGAGCAGCTGCTGACATTTGTCATAAAGATCTAGTGTATTCTAGCTCGCATTATGACTGTAGAAAAGTGGGCGGTGTCTGCTTACATGTATTTGATGTCACTCCTATCCTCCCCTTCTGGGTGATTGCAAAAGGGAGGAGGAGGATCACCATGCAGAGACATTTTCTTCTCTTTAACTTATGGGCTAAATAATTGTATATATTAGCCTTTCATGGATGTGGTGGTATAAAATATGGTTGTCATGTACACACAACTTAGCATGTGATGGGGTGTGCCTGCAAGGGTTAATTTATCTCTTATCACCTGTTCCAGCACACAACCTCTGCAATAAGCTAAAAAGTGAGCATAAATCACACCTCAGGGGCACAACAGACTGCCACCACTCATCAAACACATTGAGTGATGAGTGCCTGAAATAAACTACTGACAATCAACAGGGTCATATACACTTTGTGTAAGGCTATGGATTGTTTATCACATACAAAGATTACATTTATTAAAGTCTTAATACTTAATGTTAAAAATACAGTGCTTACAATAAGAGAAGATAAAAACTACACACAAATATGTAAAACATAAATAAAAAGGGAAAAATAACAGAAATACCTAAAATGATCCAGTCTAAAGTTGCCTTCTGTTTCCTTGGAGGAGGAGAAAATTAAATATGGAACACATTCCAGCATAGTTAGGCCCTCCCCATGATCATACATCATTATTAAGAGCGCATCTAGTACGCTTAAATTGCGTCAATTCTGTTGGTCCCTATGTGGGTATTTTAATATGAAGCATAAAGACTGGTTTTATCTTTATAATCCAAGCACTTTTGCCTGTGATTTACTTCCGTTTGTCTGCTTTTGGATACAGTTCTAGGATGTTTAGATCATTTATAAATCAGTAAATCATATTTGTTCCTCAGCCCTCACCCCTACCTTATGGGACAATACATCACAGAGCAGATTCAGCTTCAAGCTGTTGCTGAGAGCAGGGGGATGTGGCCAGGGCCGGCATCAGCACCTAGCACACCCAGGCAAGTGCCAGGGCCCTAGGCAGATGAGGGTGCCCACTCAAAGAGAGCTACCCTCTCTCCTGCTCTGCACTGATCTATGTGATCGTTACAGAGCAGAAGAGGGAGCTTAATAGAAACTGAACAGAAGCTGCAGGATCCATGCAGCTGGAGGACTTTCAAGTCATGTAACTGATCACATGACTGGAATGAAGGTCCTAAGAGATCCTGCAGCTGCTCAACTTCTGTAACCTCTGTACAGCTCCCAGTGGCTCCTCTTTCCTGCTCGACATCAATCAAGAAGATATGGTAATGTATAGTGTGTGTGTCTGTTGCATAGCTATGTGTATCTGTATACAGTGGCGTAACAACCGCGGTTGTAGGGGTTGCTAGAGTGATCGGGCCCGGAGGTACGGGGGTCCGGCGCCCACTGACCCCTGCGACCCCTGCACCTGCTTTACATAGATGTGTGTCACTGAGGATACACATTCATGTCCCCAGGCAGCTGATCACGGCCCCTGGATGATTAAAGCCCGGCACCTTTCTATTCTCCCTGCCCCCCGCCGCTGTCCTGGCCAATCACAGGCCCGGCGGCCACTCACAGGCCAGTCGGCGCATGAATGTCAGTTTCTGGCCTGTGATTGGCGGCCCAGGCAGCTCGTGGCCTGTGATTGGCCTGGACAGCGGCAGCGTACACTTACAGCCTCCGAGGCTGGGAGATGAGAGTGGTGCTGTGCTACATGCATTGGCGGCATCGGGACACCTGCAGGCTGAGAGTGGCACTGGTGGACCGCTGAGAAATGCCCCTGTGTCTGTATGTATCCTGTGTGTGTGTCCCTGTGTGTGTGTGTCCCTAAGTGTGTGTGTCCCTGAGTGTTTCCCGGAGTGTCTGTGTATGTGTCCCTGAGTGTGTGTGTCCCTTAGTGTGTCCCGGAGTGTCTGTGTATGTGTCCCTGAGTGTGTATCCCTGTTTCCTAAGTGTATGTGTCCCTGAGTGTGTGTATGTGTCCGAGTGTGTGTGTGTCTCTGTGTGGGTGTCCCTGAGTTTGTATGTGTGTCCCTGTGTTTTGATGCTGATACCATGTTGGGAGATTATGGGGTTTATAGGGATACCTTATTGGGGGTGCAAGGCGATGATTGTGATACCCAGTGGCGTAACAACCACGGTCGCAGAAATCGCAAGTGTGACCGGACCCAGAGGTACAGGGGCCCGGCACCTGCCGACCCCTGCACCTGCTTTCCATGAATGTGCATCCCTGAGGACACACATCCATGTCACTGCACGGCGATCTGCCCGGCCGGTCCCCAGGCTGCTGATTACGGCCGCCGGAGGACTGGCAGGCACTGTAACTTTAAAACTGCTGCTGCCGCTGCGTGCTGCAGTTTGATCAGGCCATGTGAGTGTGAGCTCCTTTCAGGAGCCAAAGAGCCTCTCACAGCTTCTGGAGAGGGAGAGAGGAAGGGGGGAGGGAGTGTGTGTGTCTGTGTGTGGAAGGGCTGTACAAGCGGCAGTGTGTCTTTTTGTTTGTGGGGGGGCTTTGCAGGGGACAGTGTGACTGGGTGTGGAGGGCTGTACAGTGGGCAGTGTGTCTCTCTGTGTGTCTGTGTGTGTGGGGAGGGCTGTACAGTGGCAGTCTGTCTGTGGGGGGGGGCTGTACAAAGGCAGTGTGACATAGTGTGTGGGAGGCTGTACTTGGGCAATGTGACTGGGGTGGGAGGGCTGTATAGTGGGCAGTGTGTCTATGGTGTGGGAGTAGGGCTGTACAGGGCATGTGACTGGGTGAGTAGGGCAGTGTTACAGGGCATGTGTCGTGAGGAGGATGTATGCTATATGGAGAGCTATGAGACTGCATTATTGCGTTATACTATATGAAGGGCTGTGCCACTGCATTATATTATATGAAGGGCTGTGACGCTGCATTATATTATCTGGAGGCTGAGGCTCTGCATACTTTTATATGAAGGACTGAACGCTGTACTATATTATCTGGAGGGCTGTGAGGCTGCATTATATTATATGAAGGGCTGTGATGCTGCATGATATTATATGAAGGGCTGTGATGCTGCATTATATTATATGAAGGGTTGTGAGGCTGCATTATACTATATGGAGGGCAGTGAGGCTGCATTATACTATATGGAGGGCTGCGATGCTTCATTATACTATATGGAGGGCTGTGAGGCTGTATTATACTATATGGAGGGCTGTGAGGCTGCATTATACTATATGGAGGGTTCTGAGGCTGCATTATACTATATGAAGGGGTGTGAGGCTGCATTATACTATAAGGAGGGCTTTGAGGCTGCATTATACTATATGGAGGGCTGTGAGGCTGCATTATATTATATGGAGGGCTATGAGGCTGCATTATACTATATGGAGGGCTGTGAGGCTGCATTTTACTATAAAGGAGGACCATATATACCATGAAAAAGGCATATTCCAGGAGGATGACCATATATAGCAGGATGACGGACATTAATACATAATGAAGGGGAGAGGGGTCACTTCGTGAGTCTTTATGGGATTTAGAAAGTTACATGGGGCCCATACATCTGAGCAATGTGGGTGCATGGGGAAAGGGGGGGCAAGGCCAAATTTTGCAACAGGGCCCTTTGGACTCTAGTTATGTCACTGTCTGTATATGCATGTAGTGACCATATAGCAGAGCTGTGTGTTTGTATGTGCATGTATTGTGCATGTAGCAGAGCTGTCTGTGTATCTGTATGTGCATGTAGTGTGCATGAAGCAGAGCTGTGTGTGTAGTTTGCATGTAGTGCACATGTAGCAGAGCTGTATGTGTATCTGTATGTGCATGTAACATGCATGTAACAGAGGTGTGTATAGTGCGCGAGTAGCAGTGCTGTGTGTTTGTATGTAAATATATTATGCATGTAGCAAAGCTGTGTGTCTAATGTACATGTAGCATAACTGTGTGTGTGTAGTGTGCATGTAGCAGATCTGTGTGTTTAGTGTGCATGTGCAGAGGTGTTGTGCATATGCCTATAGATCAGTAGAAGAGCTGTGTTTGTATGTTCATGTATTTTGCATGTAGCAAAGCTATTTGTGTGTATATGTACATGTAGTGTATATTTAATCAATATCTCTTATAAATGTCCTACCCGATTTACCAGATAATCAAAAAGTCTCGAAAGACACAAGGTTGGATGCAAAAAATTCACAACTTTTATTTAGGATACTTGAAAAACAAGTTCAATCCATACATTATACAACCAATAAAAAGGAGGGAAGACATATGAATATCAGCATGAAGCCACTGGAAATTTTTCGGTGGCAAAATGAAGCAGTATCTGGCTGGTACAGATACAAGGGAGGCCAGGTGACTGTACAGCAAGTATGCAAAATACTGAATCCTATTGATATTACTTGATATCTCTGATGAACTAATCAGTCAAATATATTGTATACAATGGAGGTAGAGTTAATTTAATATAGAGGGCAATTATATGTCATAATTCAATCTATATAGAGATTTTTCTTCATGGTAGGAGATCCACTCTAGTGATTGCCTGACAAAAGTTTTACTTCCTTATCTACTCTCACAATCTATTAAATAAAAGGATTGATAAACACTATTGCAACCAGTGTGTCAACAACAGACCTGAGAGCATCCTGTTCATCTACATTTCACACTTATTTTTACCATATCTGCGGCACCTTTAGGTGCCGTCACACAGCACGACCTGGCCAGCGTGTCGAAAGCGATGAGGGGTCGCCCGGCGTTCCGACATCGCTGACCAGTGTCACACAGCGATCGCTGCGGCCGGTGCGACAACCGCAGCGATGCGGGCGGTGACATCGCGTCGCTGGCTGAGCTTACCAGCGACGCGATCCGCAGCCACCTGCGTATAGGCTGGATCGCCGCCGACATCGCTCTGGCGATGTCACACGGCGCGATCCAGCCTATATCGCAGGTCGCGGTTTCGGTTCTCCCGTAAACCTGTAACCTGCACCAGCGATAAAAGTGTGTCGCGCCGCTCGTTACACAGCGCGACGTCGCTACGACACGCTATACGTCACTTTTTCGGCGATGGCTAACGACGTCGCCAGGTGGAAGCCACCATTAGTCATGCGGCTGTGCTGGGCTCAAAACAGTAAGTGTATAGTGTTACACTAGTCCACCCCTATTGTGCTCAAATCACAGTCACAACCTGAACAATTGCTCACAGAAGGAGACCATGGTGAAAGCAATGAAGTGGAGCACTCAGGAAGGTCAGAGATGATCCACACACATTTTGCAGGATATCAGTTAAGAAGCAGCAGTTACATACCTCCGTAGGTGTTACTACGAGTCACGTCCCGGCCTACCCCAGACCCCTACGCGTTTCGTCGTAGGACTTCCTCAGGGGAGGTGTGCAATAGTGTTTATCAGTCCTTTATTTAATAGATTGTGAGAGTAGATAAGGAAGTAAAACTTTTGTCAGGCAATCACTAGAGTGGATCTCCTACCATGAAGAAAAATCTCTATATAGATTGAATTATGACATATAATTGCCCTCTATATTAAATTAACTCTACCTCCATTGTATACAATATATTTGACTGATTCGTTCATCAGATATATCAAGTAATATCAATAGGATTCAGTATTTTGCATACTTGCCGTACAGTCACCGGCCTCCCTTGTATCTGTACCGCCGAGATACTGCTTCATTTTGCCACCGAAAAATTTCCAGTGCTTCATGCTGATATTCATATGTCTTCCCTCCTTTTTATTGGTTGTATAATGTATGGATTGAACTTGTTTTTCAAGTATCCTAAATAAAAGTTGTGAACTTTTTGCATCCACCGTTGTATCTTTCGAGACTTTTTGATTATCATGTAGTGTATATGTAGCAAAGCTGTGTGTTTTGTGTATGTGGTGTGCATGTTGAAGAGCTGTGTGTGTAGTTTATTGTAGAAGAGCTGTGTGTGTCTATATGTTCATGTAACAGAGCTGTGTGTGTCTCTATGTGCATGTAGCAGAGCTGTGTGTGCCTAATTGTGCTTGTAGCATGGCTATATATGTCTACATGTTCATGTAGCAGAGCAATGTATGTCAATGGGCATACAGCAGAGCTACATGTGTGTCTAATATATAATTTGTAGAAAGACACTAACAAAAAGCTTTAATAGGAAGAATATTTTTCCTATTTTCAACTTTCATAAACTTGGGGTGCAGATTAAGGTGCGGACGTGAAGCAGCGGGGAGGGACAGGGACAGAGTGTTAAAGGGACCCATTAAAAGTCTTTCGCCCAGGCCCACAAAAACCTGGAGCTGGCCCTGGCAATGGCATGACCTCTAGTGGCTCCATGATCATCTTACATTCCAGCCCCCTCATACATCAGAGCAGGTGACAATGCCCCACCACACCTCCCTACTCTCAGCAGCAGCCTGAAGCAGAGTCTGCTGTTTGATATATTGTCCCCTGAGGGAGGAGCAAGTGCTGAGGAGCACATATGATTTTATTGATTTATAAGCAATCTATACGACTCGCCGGGTGGGGACCATAGGGTACTTGGAATCAGGCCCTCCTGATGTTGTTGGGGGCTGCGGGATATCACGGTGGCGTCACCCAGTCCGTGATCCCCTCGTTGAGCGAAGTTAAAAAGGGGAAAAGTTGAAAAAAGGATAAAAGAAAAACATAAATTAGAAATAAAAGAATATTTTGTTGTGACACACCCGTGGAATGCGACCGGTATAGCCGCTGCTGCAGCCGGGACCTCTGGGGATGATGGTAGTAGCAGCTCTGATGGTGTAGCTCTCCATGGGAAGAGCGGGTCCCCAGGGCAAGAGTATGTCTGTGGAGGTGATAGTTCATTGGGGGAATGGGAGGCCAGCTCGCTGCTGGCAGGTATTAAGGACACTCTCGGGCAGGCTCCTGTAGTCTTTTAGCAGCCAGGATGGCTCGTCCAGATCACCCCGTTTTGTATTCCTTTCCTTGGGCCTCTTCTCCTTTCACTTCCGCACGCAAAGCTACGATCCAGCGGCCACAGGCCTTTGTTGGGCAACCTGACTGGTCCCCTGGCCCTCGTACAGATGTCTTCTCTTCACTGCGCCAGGTTTTGGGTCGCGAGACATAATGACCCCGCACCCTGCCGGGTTTGTGGTTGGAGCAAGGAGTGTCCTGGCCACATCAGAACTGTCACCCTGGTTTCTGCTGCAGTCCTTCAGCTTTCCTGCTAATTTGGGCGCACAGGTGGATTGCTCACTACCTTTGCCCCAGGACTCCTTCTGTCTCTCTACAGTCTGTAGCCGGAACAGCCTCATGGTGGTACAGGCCTCCAGGTCCGTGTCCTTTTAGTCTCGTGTAATGATGGTGTTCTCTCCTCTCCGTCTGACTAACTGATTGGCTTACTAACTACTGACTAACTGCCTGTGGTGTTTTCTGGTTTGGTTTTTCTCTTCCTGACCGCTTCCTGTCTAGCTTCCCCACCACTTGTCTCCTCCCGCCATCCCGTTGATGGGCATAGAGTCCCTAGTCTTGGGATCGGAGTGTGTTGGGTGTGTGTTTGGGTAACTGGATTTACTAATCCCGGTTGCTGCAATTTCTAGTGGTGACCGGTCTGCAGGGGTGCCACATATAGATCCTAGAACTTTAGTGCCCAGCTCAGCTTCATCATGTAGGAGGGCAGGGACAGTACAAAAAAAGTTCTCTCCCCAAAGTTCCGTTTAAGGATGGCTATATTTGAATTCTTGTTTTATCTCATGTGTTTCACACTAGCAGTTCAGAGAGGTTGTCCAGTTGTCATGTTGTGGACATCCTCTTTAAATTACTTTGAGAAAAATTATAGGATAAATCTATAGGATTATTCACTGATGAAATCTGGCAGTCCAGTCAACGTATATCACGTTCAATGTCATTTTCTGCTTGGCTGTGTGTTAATTATTACAGCTATATCGAAAATATCTGTAAGGATTGTACATTATATAATGTAAAAGAAGCCGTAATAAATCACTATTATAGGCTGAATATAAGATAATCACTCAGGACAGAATTTCTGCTGTGTTGCCTCTTTGGTCATATTAGACAAGGGAATGAAAAGTAGCAATTCTGATATTCAGACACAATAAAGGAAATACTATATAGCTGGAGTAGCTCACTGTCCCCACCGAGGTGCAGAAGTATTGGGTTCCTACAGGAACTACCAACAAGGAATACTGTAGATAGTAGTCATTGACTGATTTCTCCATTCTACACCTTGAAGGTAAAAACATGAAAGGAAGCCAAGTTACTAGGGAGGACAACTGACTTAGGCTGAAGAGATGAAAGAACGTAAAGCAGTGTGCTGTGTAAAGGAAGAGAATCACATAGAGGGTACAAGGGAGGGAGAAAGCCGAGCCACCATGGCACATGGGGCATAACTGTCAGCCAAAGTGCAAGGTTATGGTCTTTAGAAAGAAAAACAGTACAGGAGTAAAGCTATGCCAATACATAAGAGCTAGTGTGAAGTCAGCACATATCCAGCATATATGTCGAGCCCACTGGGTCGAGGGTACTCGGTGCCGGACCGTGTCTGCTTCTGGGGAATGAAAAACAAAAGAAATACAGGGGGCGCACTAGTGCATTATCAATGTTACCAGCGGGGGATAATAATATGCGTGTTCACTAACCTATTATTGTTGTGCAATCCCCGCACAACAATGGTGTAGATTTTGGAAGCGGTCGGGGTCTCCTTTCTCCTATTAAAAGTTTTTTGCGGTGGTGTGGAGACAAGTTGAATCAGATTCCACTTGAGAAAGACGGTACTACACCGTCGAAACATGTCGTGGCGGATGGAGGATTTCTAATAAAAGGACTTTCCACAAGCAGAGTCCCTGGCCTTAATTAGAGCGCCCTACAGGAGACCGTGCTTTTGAATTCACATGCTTCTGGGGAATGTCACGGGGTCCTGGTCCGGACCGTGTCCCGGGCCCTGGCAATAATAAGGGTGTATTTACAGGGGAGAATAGTTCATCATGACGCCACCCACAGTGTGTGGGCAGTAGTGGGGCCACCGCTGCCTCAGAACCTCCGGGGATGATGGGATGGCAGCTAAGATGGGATAGTTCTCCGTGGGCAGAACTGAGTTCCCCGAGGCAGTGTTGGTAAAGTCTATGATGGAGGTGAATAGTGGAGACGGGGTTAAGGAACACACACTCATGTTTTGTAGTTTCCAAAGCTTTACTGCGATGTTATTGCAGATCGTCCACGGAGTCCGTACGGGGCCGGGTTTTCCTCCCACCCTGTCTGGGTCCTCAGCTCCCTCATGCTGCGCTGTGTGTGTGTGTCATTGCTGCTGCTTCTAGCTGAGCTGCTGGGACTGTCTCACTCTCTCTCTATCTGTTCTGCTGGTACCACTTGGCTAGGCAACTTGAGTCCTCTGTGCTGTGCTGACCCCTCATGTTGCTTCGCTCTGGTACTGTGGTTGTCTAGAGACTCCTGGATTCACTGGGCTGTGTGTGTCAGTCACAGTGCCGGATACGGTGTCCGTTCTGTGCGCTCTTCTGAGGCAAGTGATGATGGCACTCAAGCTCCAGAGGTGTTCCTCTGTCTTTCAGTTCTCCTTTCCCTCAGACCCTAACTAGTCCTGGAATCGGTGAGCAGACTGTAGAGAAGCCTCTCTCAGCTTCTTGACAGTACAGTCTCTCTCGGTTCTCCCAGGAACTGAACTAACTACTTCCTGTGGACCTGGAGTATATAAGGAAGCAGGTTGTGCTCCCCCTCCTGGCCCAGAGGTGCTAGTGTAAGTCAGTGTGTTATGGGGAGGGAACCCGTGTGATGTTACTGTGGCACATTAACCCTTGGGGTGCCACATATATATTACAGGTTTGGACACAACTGTAGGAGAAAAATCAGAAACTAGGAGCAGGTTGTTATCTGAGTGTCAGTATTTAAAATGAATGAAGGAATGAAGATTATAGGATAATAAAGTCCAAGGATATCCAGCTGAAATGCATTGTGTCGTAGAGACCCGTCGGGTCCCTGCACTGCAATACAGGACAATCAAAAGCCTACTGTGTCGGCTACAGAGGCAGACACTGTGGTACGTGGGAAGTGAGGAATGTGAGTAGAATTTTCTTTTAATGTGTTAGAACATGTATACCAGGGAAGGTGACATATTTATCAGGAAGGGGCCCAGGATGGGGACGTAGATACTAGAATGAGGGTCATATTTATTGGGACATATGAAGTAGGATGAGGTACATATTATTCAGGAAAGTGCCCAGGATGGAGATATATATCAGGATGGTATAGAATGGGTAGAATGCTACAATGGCCCGTAAATGTGACCAACATGCAGAGTAGAAGAAGACCTGGAGCACATTTTGCATCGGAACCCATTGGACTCCATATTGTGGTGCCTTGGATACATTTCTTTATGAAGGTAATCCTTGTTAAAAATGTATTCCAATTCAGCAGATGCTTGGCGGAGTGCCTTAATGCAGTCCTCAAAATTTTCCTCCCGTATTAACCACCTGGAGCAAGCAAATAAGATTCAATTGAATTGGTACATTACACCCACCCGCCAGCCAAGTTTCAACGCTCTTCCTCCCCATTCTGTTGGAAAAACTGCAATGCCGCTGGTTAGACAGTTCACTTATGGTGGGAATGTCCCAAAATTCAAGCTTTTTGGCAGCAGGTAGAATCCATTATTGCAGTTGTCACTAAAATTACTTTTACTTTGACCGCTCCCTTAGCTTAAGGTATTAATCTGGCTGACCTCCCTTGTCCTCTCCAGCCGGTGGTTTCGAACATTCTGATTGCAGATAGACAATGTGTTGCTAAATATTGGAAATCTCCACAAATTCCCACCAGGGATGAACTAATTTCCGAATAAATCTGCACTACAGTATAAACTACTCTGGTACATAGCCTCTCCAGAAAGAAGAAAGTCCTCAGGTGGTGGGATCCTTGGCCCTCTTCTATGTTCTCCTCGGCTATCTGATTTTGAAGCTCTGTGATTTAGCTGGCCTGTCCTTGCATTCGTGCGTTCCTAATTTGTTACATTCTGCAATTTCCTTGTTCCCCGCCCCTTTCCTTTTTTTTTCCCCTAACCCGCTCCCTGGCCTTCCTTCCGTGATGTACGGATATATTTGATCATGTGTATCTTTGTATCACATAGTATATTCGTGTTTTACTTTCCAAATACAAAATTGATTGGTTTAAAAAAAAAATGTATTCCAATTGAAGAATATTTAAATGCTATTTACCTGGATGTTAGTATTACATCTTGCAAGTAAATAGAGTTGTTGGAGGTGACGGGTTAATTTTTACATTGATCTCTTGGTTCTGATGAAAAATTAATATAAGCTTAGGTGCAGACGAACGTTTTTTCGGTCATCTAAGAAATTGGTCTGAATATGCTAATCACGCTGTGATCAGTGCGATTAGATTTTCTTGTATTGGAGAAGATAGAGATTTTTTATACTTTCCTCTTCATTCTGTCAGCCCTTGAGAAGACAGAATGCATTGACGAGTGCAATATGATTTAATTAAGCAACTCAGGCATGCTGTGATTTTTTTTTCCTCCGAAAGACTTGGCCTGAGAAAAAAATTGAACTTGTGCACAGCCCCTCATAATAATATTGGTCCGAGTGCAATCTGATATGTTATCAGCTCACGCTCATGAAAATTTGGTCGTCTGAATGAGCCATAACAGTGGCTGTATAATCCTTCATGAAAAGTTTCCCATCCTTATATTATAACTAGATGGGTGCCCAATGCTATTGCATCGTCAGGGCAGTGACGTCATGATGGGGCAGGCTGTGTGGTGCTGGTGGCTGTTCTTCCCCCTCATGCGCTCAACCCCCTGTCTGCTCTCTCTCTCTCTCCCCGTGTGCTGTCTCTTTCCCCCCCTGTGCTGTCACCTTTGATCTCTTCCCGTGCACTGTCCCTCCCCGTGCACTCTCCCCCTGTATGCTGTCTCTCTCCCCCATGCTGTGTTCTACTCTCATGTGCGTTATCCTTTTTGTCTTCCCCGGTGCACTCTCTCTCTCTCCCTCTGCGCTCTCTTTGTCCACCATGTGCTCTTGCCCCCTGTCGGCTCTCTCTCCTCCCTGTGCTGTCTCTCCCCTGTATGCCTCACTCTTTGTTGGCTGTCTCTCCATCCTTTGCACTCTCTGTTCCCCCATGTGTTCTCTCTTTCCCCCCTAAACCCATGTTATAACTTTAACTCTTTATGTTTTGTGGATTCCGGCCACGCAGTCATTAACTCTTCATCTGTTTCTCATGGATATACATTAACTGCTGGGTAGTGTGGCTGCCATTTTTATGCTATTATAGTGGTTGTGACTTCTCACAACCACAAAAGATGAGCCTTTACAAGACCTCATATAACATATTAACTCTAAGGTAAGACCCTATTTGTGCTTTTTTTATTCCTTCTAAGAAGCTTTTTCTCTCTCCATTTGTACTGTTTCTCCCCGTGTGCATCCTTTACCCTCAGTTGGCTGTCTCTCCCCCTGTGTGCTCTCTCTTCTCTTGTGTTGTCCTTCCCCTAGTGCACTCTCTCTTTGCCCTGTAGGCTCTCTCTCCCCCCTGTGGACTGTCTCTTCCCTTTGTGTGCTCTCTCACTCCTTGTGCTATCTATTCCCATGCACTCTCTCCCCACTGTGTGCTGTTTCTGCCCCCTGTGAGCTCATCCCCCATGCTTTGTCTCTCCCCAATTGTGTACTCACCCTGCTGTGTGCTATCTCTCTCCCCCAGTGGGCTCATTCTCCCCCCTATGTACTCTCTCTCTCCCCCCTGTGGGCAGTCTCTCTCCCCTTGTGCTGTTTCTCCCCACTGTGCACTGTCTGTGCCCCCTGTGTGCTGTCTCTCTCACCTTGTGTGCTCTCCCCACTGTGTGTTGTCTCTCTCCTGTTGTTTCCAAAGATGTTGGCCGTCTGAGTAAGTGTGCATGCTTTGTATACCCAAGGGTCCAAAGATGGCAACTGCTTGACTCAGTGGGCTGTGGTCTTTGGACACAGGTATAAAAAGATGGTGGCCACCTAAATAAAGTGTGCATGTGCACCGGGTTATGCGCATGTGCACTTACCGGTGGAGGTGTGTTGCGATGATATGTGTTGGCAGTTTCATGTGTCGGCGGTTGCAGGCAGCCTCCACTGTCTCTCCTCTTCTCTCTGTAACTCCTCTTCTGTCTCTCTCTTATCTACTGTATCTCTCTGCTCTGCTCTCTCTTTCCTCCACTGTCTCTCTCTCCTGTGCTGTCTCTCACCTCTGCTGTCTTTCTCTCTTCTCTGCTGTGCCTCTCTTTCCTCTGCTGTCTCTCTCCTCTGCTGTCTTCCTTCTCTGCTGTGTTTTTCCTCTTCTGTGACTCTCTTTCTTCATCTCTCTCTTTCCTCTGCTGTCTTTTTCTTCTGCTTTCTCTCTCTTTCTTCTGCTGTCTCTATCTCCTCTGTTGTCTCTCTCCTCTGTGGTCTCTCTTTCCTCTGTGGTCTCTACTCTGCTTTCTCTCTAGTTGTGGTCACTCTATCTCTGCTGTCTCTCTCTCCTCTGCAGTCTTTCTCTTCTTTCCAATTTCTTTCTCCTCTGCTGTGGCTCTCTCCTCTACTCTCTCTCTCTATCCATGGCTCTTTTTGTGCTTTGATGTGGCTCTCTCCTCTGCTCTCTTTTTCCTTTGCTCTCTTTCTCTCTCCTCTGCTGTGGCTCACTCCTCTATTTTCTCTTTCCTTGGCTTCCTCTCTCCTCTGCTCGCTCTCTCTCTCCTTTGCTCTCTCTCTTTCTCCTCTGCTGTGATTTCTCTCCTTTGCTGTGGCAGGCTAAGTAAATTGGCCTCACGTGCTGGGTATGCAAAGGCGGAGTTCCTCATTCGAAGGTGAGGGCAAGTTGCGTCTGGCAAATTCCTTTGGTCGGGCAGTGCTGGGTTCGGTTGTCGGCGGCACCACTGTTGGTACTGCGCATGGGGCCATTACCACCAGCGGTTGCCATATTTGCACACTTGGGTGTGCAAATATGGCTGCCGTCAGCACAGGATAGGAGGACATCATGATGGTCTAGTTGGACTCATAAAATGCTCATTTAATTTGAGGATTATACAGCTGTTCTGATATTTTAAAAGTAAGGACAGCAGCCTCCTCTATTATCTCTTTATTCATGTGTGTGTGTTTGGTGCCCCTGTAGTCTGGTCACAGTGATGTTTAAGTTCATCACTACTAACACCAAGTCTGAAGATAATTCAGGTATCCTATGCTGGGCCTCCACATATGCAACACTTTCCAAACTTCAGCCTGAGAGTGAAGGGCAGAAGAAACCCACTTAAGGGCAGACCCCACTTCTAGTTGGTGGGAGTCAGGATAGGGAGGGGAAGGCAACAACAGTCACTTAGTCGGACAGAGTCAGATAGTGAAGATGGCTGCCAGGCCGTGCAGCAGCTGTAAGCTGCTAAGAAGGATGCCAGGACCCAAGCTGTCAGATCTGCAGCACTGGCAGTAAACTGGAGACTACTGGGCTGCAAGCACAGTAGCCACACTGTGGGACTATCCATGGGCACAGCAACTACCATAGAGCTAGAGAACTGGTGTGTGTCTGGTTGCTCATAGAGCCCGAGTTGCCTGTCTGGTAGTTATCCACGAGGGAGCAAAGAGGCACATGGGGAAGCAGAAAGCACCTAGAACCTCATCACAGAGAAGGCCTGCTGGTAGGCCATATACCCATCCAGCATAGCGGTCCCTAATTCTTCTCAGACTGACCAGATCACCTGCTCAGTGAACCAGTATGCTGCATCTGCTGATGAACTGCAATATAAAGTAAAAAGGTGAAGAACAAGAGACTGTCTCGTAGCCTCCTTCCTGCAATCTCTCCTCACTGCTATCTCCTACATCTTCCACTCCATCCATCTACTACTACAACCCCCAGAGGCCTGCTCCTGCTGAGGGGAAGAATACACCTTGCTGCTACACCATCTGTCCCTTGGGAACCCCACCTGCAGCGCTGGTCATCCTTGATCGGACACCTCAGATGGCGTCATGCACTATCTATAAACTTAATTTCATCCCCTGTAAATAACCCCCTTCAATGTGCAGTCAGGGCCATTGTACTGGGCAAATACCACCGTGATAGAGACTGCCAGCTCAGCTACCAAGTACCCCAGCCGTGTACGACCAACACACGTGCACTTTGTTTTGTTAAACCTGGTAAAAGATCCAATTTGAAGTGAACCTGTCACCAGTTTCTCAGGGTCAAATATAGGCAGGGAAACTGGTTAAACTGTACTGTTTAAGTCACAACAAGATTTAAGGAATTAAGTAATGGAGCAAGCAATGTTGTGTAACACTTTACGGTCTCAGGTGCCTTCAAGCCATTCCTCTCAGTAGATTTCAAAGTCAATACTGTAGACCTGGTTTCTTTAAATACTACTGCACTAAAATAGAGGATAATGGAAAATAATAAAGAGCAAATCAATACATTTAATATATTAATTATTTTTTATTGTTTCCATCAGTAGATCTCCTACTAGTGTAGAACATTTAATAGTCTCCATTCCATTTCCAATTGATTAATCCTTTAAACCAATTCAGTGACAACATCAGAACATCTTTAAGAATTTTCTTTAAGCCACAAGCCTAAAATATTATTTCCCCTAAACTATAAAGTTGAGATAAAAGGGGTTATCAGTATTTTTCTTTCAAAAAATCTGACTGTACCTGTCCACAGGTCGTATATGGTATTTACTTTAATAAGGCTGAGCTTCAATACCAGGCACAACTCATAGACAGAAATGGGCTATTTTTGTAAAAATCAAAAGAACAGCAGCTGTGTTTTTCTCTGGCAATACTCACACCATGTTTGTGGCTTCCATCATGTTTTCTGTCATTTTGATTGGGGGAATTCAATATTCCTTATATCAAATGCATGAGGACTGCTAATGGAAACCTGAGATAAGGGCAAAAAGTACTGATTTGAAGGCAAGGATTTTTATAGATTGTTAATAATATCTTTAAAACTCCACTCCAGTAAGTTTTTATTGTACTGCTGCCGTGGTGCTCTAAATCTAAGTCCCCTGAACCTAGTCTTATACTCACTTTCTGGCAGCTTCATCTTCTATCATCTCCACTCCGTTGGTCGATCTCCGGCAGTTTGTGACCTTCCGGTAGCTTCAGTGTTTCATGGAGCGTGGAAGAGGTTACAACTCAACACAAGTCCATAAACGGGGGCGGGTTAAGAGTAATGAGGGACCCGGGCAGCTAAGAAGGCGAGGGCCCCCATAGCCCAACATATCATGTGATATACCACATGATCCTCTTGATAGATCATGTGATAGGTCACATGATTAACACACAGGTGCACATCTGCAGACATATAATGAAAAAGACTGTAGCACATATAACTCACTGCACAATTATTTTCCTTATGTATAGTATTATGACGCGCACCCAGGGCTCGGGTACTCGGCTCTCAGGCGGGTTCAGTCTGTCTGGGATGTCACGGGTGGCTTGCCCGAGGCCGTGGCCCTGGTGGTCAATGAAAGGAGGGGTTTAGAAGTTCTTTAAAAGGATTATGTACAGTATTTGTCGTGACGCCACCTACAGTGTCTGGAGATGCTCACCAGCGCCGCCACAGCCCTCCGGTGGTTGATGGTATTGCGGCTGGATGGATTAGTCCCCCGCAGGCGGGACTGGACCATCGGGACAGCGATGCTGTAAGAAAGCAGTTTATATTGGAAAGGATGCAGCAGAGTCGGGACTTCACTTCACCGGGTAACTTTACTGAAAACTTCTCCAAAGTCATACAGTTCAGCAGTGCAGTAGATGGTATTAAGGCAAATGCTAAGGATGCTGCAACTGGAATTTCTGGCCGTTAGATGGATCCCTCCTTGTATTCCTTTCTTGTTCCTTTCTTTCCTTGCCTCTGAGTGGCGGTGAAGTCTGACTTCCTAAAGATTGTCTGACCTCCTGCTGCTTTTTCTAGTCTCCTCTCCCTCACATCCGTCGGGTGAACCTTTTACTTGTCCTTCGCAGGATCCGACTGCAGAACTGATTCCCCTCTTGTGGGGTCTTTGGGAGTCGGGGCCGTATCTTTAATATCCCCGATCATCGGATTCTCTATGAGCCGTATAGGAACTCACAGTTGCGGGCTCCGGTACCCGGGTTCTTCCTTTGGGGCAAACCTTCAGGTTACTCGCTTCCCCTCTTAGAGTGAGCTTGCAATATAAGCTGCCTTTTCTCTCTTTCTTTCTTCTCTGGGATCTGTACTTGAGCTTTATCTGGGCCCCTCAGCCGTGGAGGCACTCCTTGCTCCCTCTCAGGCTGCCTGCCTGCTTCCAACTCCTACTCCATCTCTCCTCCTACTCCAACTGAGCTCACTGGTTCCCCCTGGAGGCCACTATATCTCCTCCCGGGGTCCCTTCCACCTACTACTCTAGTGTGTGGGTGTTAACTCTAGGGTTCCACCTAGTGACCATAGTTCCAATTGCAGTGGGGTGACTACACCACTTTTCTGGGTGCAGTACCCCTTTTGTGGCACCTACATGGTGGGATGCCACAATTATACATAACATAGCATTATACATAATAGAGGAGGGGTGCAAAATTAATTTTCCCTGGGGTCCACATGAGAGATTACGACTTTTGGGAAGGGCTGAACCAAAATGCTGAAATTTATTCTGCTCAATATTAATTATAATTAATCATGTATATTAATATTCAATGTATCACTTAATTTTTAGCATAATTAAGTAGGTGGACATCCCCCTATATACAGGATGAGCCACGACATAGATCCCTATATACAGGATGAGCCCCCACATAGCCCCTTATACACACTATGAGCCCCCATATAGCCTCTTAAATACAACATGAGCCCTCAATTTGCCCCTATATACATTATGAGCCTTCAGCCCCTACTACAGTATGAGCCCCCACATAACCCCTATATACGCTATTAAACATCCCCATATATAGTATGTATGGGCCCTCAAACAGGCCCATGTACACAGAGCAAGCCCTTAAACAGTACCATGTATACAATTTGAGCCCTCACATAACCCCTATAAACAGTATGAGCTCTCACATAGCCCCTATATACAGTATGAGCCTTCAAACAGCAACATATATATAGTATGTGCTTTTACATAGCTCCCTCAATACAGAAGTAGCCCTCATACAACCCATAAACATATTAAATACTTCTTGTGGCCAGTATATAGCTGTGTACATGCTTGCACGCTGTCTGATGGCGTCATCACACCGTCACGCCACAGAAGAAGCGATAGGAGGTCTCTTGGAGCTGCGCTGCTATTCAGTATTGCCAGCAGCAGAGCTCAAGGAAAAGTCCCTGTCCCGAAATGCATTATAATAAGGGCAATATAACCATGTGCCCCCTTGGAGCCCCATGGCACAGGCTGAAGCCCAGTTTGCGCTCATTATAATCTGCCTATGTTTATTAGAGCATCGTTCTGATCTCATTCTGGCCATCATAGAGATGCATTTAGAACTTGTCATATAACTACTGACTTTCGGTCAGTCATAAGATGGTGTCGTAGTGATTCAACCAGAGCTAGGGTGGGTGAGGTGCACGGACACCGGGGCTACTGTGTGGGAGGTTCCTCTCCAGCACCGCAGTATATGTCTGTCCCTTTTATTTCCTCTAGTGTCTTGTACCGGTTTTCATTCCTGAGGGGAGAGGTACCTTTGTGGGGCTGACAGCAACCCGGTTCTGTTGGGCCTGCAGCTCGTCGGCTTTGCAGTCAGGGATAAACTCCTGGCTGCCTCGGTTGTCCCTGTCACCGGTGTCACCTCAACATGACCAGCTGACTCCTACCAGCCCTGGCCCGTTGCCTTCTGTCCTGGGTCCCTACATAAAGATGGGGTACCCTCCACTCAGCTGGGCTGCCAGGCCTGACCACTCTGTCTGCCTTTCCAGCACCGTCTGAGGTAAATTGTCAACTGTCACTCTACCTCTATCCTAACCTCCGCCCCCACCCTGTGGAACCTACTATATTACCAGTTCCCCCTACTCTAAGTGGTGCGGTCCTAAAAGAGTGTAAAAATAGACTCCATAAGATTGAAATCCCAAACTAGCAACTTGCAATAATATTACACATAAATAATAAATGCAATACCATTCTGTGGCGCCTAGTCACAGGGGCGCTACAGTAGGACCAGAGCGGAGTCAGTAAAAGGTGAAGCCACCGGAAGGTACTGTAAGTATATGACAGAGGGTTTACATTTAAAGTACTACTCCAGAAAAAAAAAAACAAATCTGTATTGATGCTCTAAAGGGCATTCGTTAACGATATCGTTGGTATGTCACAGCTTTCGGGGCAGAGCAACGACATCGTAACAACGTTGTTGTGTGTGAAACGTACAATCAACCAACGATAAGTCGGCTGATCGTTGATCGGGGGTTTATGAACCGGACCATAAATCAGTCATTCATCATTCGTGCAACCTGCAGCATCGGTGTGTGTGACACTTTGATAACGATGTTGTTAACGACTTTGCCTATTCAGAACTGTAGGACTAAGGCTGGGGTCACATTTGGAAGGCACAATCCGGTAATCGCATCCATTACCGGATCCGGTAATTTGGTATGAGATTGCAGATCTGGATCCAGTAATGGATCCAGATCTGCATTGAGAAAACATTGTGGCACCAAAAGCCAATACATTTATGTACCTTGCGGTACCAGTTCCGGTTGCCATAGGCGGCCATTATAAAACAAACGGATCTGGTTTTTCAACCACTCCAATAAATGCAGCCTGCATGATTTTTACCGCAGGCTGCAAAACCGGATGCGCTAACCGGATTGCATTAAGTGCAATCCGGTTTTTCTATTGCAGCCTATGGCTGCGAATCCGGATCCGGTTTTGACCATTTTTAATGGTCAAATCCGGAACCGGATTTGAAAAAACAACTGCAAATGTGACCCTAGCCTTAGGCAACCAAACAACCACAAGTATCGTTCACTTGTTGAGGAATCGTTGCTGCGTCGTTCTAGATATCAGTACGTGTGACACCTCGCTAGCGATCATTGAACACCGTTCCAGTGATGTAGGTCAAGCCGAATCGTTGGTCGGTTCGCTGACACATTGAAGCGTATAACCCAGGCTTAAGTCTGGATTCCAAGGGAGCTAGTACTTTTGTACCCAAAGTTGCTCACTTAGTACTCCATTGCTCACTTAGTACTCCTGGAAACGTATACCTAGACAATCTAAAACTCCTCAGATCCCAGAAATAATAAAATAATAAAAACACTGAATACACAGATGATTTGATGATTTGTTCTATTTGTACACAGCCACAAAATGGAACAATGTGTCCATGATTTCACTGCAACCAGTGAGTTGTTCAGAAGTTGGACAGATAAGTTGGTGTGTGTAAAGTGGCCCTTACAGCATTGAAGCTGAGTTACTTTCCAGTCTGAAATGGCTGATAACTGGGAATAATACGTTGCATTAAAACATCTTTGGGAAAGGAGCACATTTGCTCTGCATGTTTGCTTTATGTCTAGGAGGTCTATAATGTGTCAATAGGCTCAGGATGCTGAAGGTTTTATTTTTGCAATATTGGACATTTTCATTCCCTTCATAAATCAGCCGAGCCCAGACGTCTTCCTATTGTGAGAATTATTGACACCTTTATTTATATTCATATTTGTGATTGTAATTGTGCAGAAGTAAATGACTTTCTCAGCAGCTCAATAATACATCACAATGGATAGAAACGTAGACTTCTCCTGTACTTCATGTGCAGGGTCACTTAAAAATCACATGCCAGTAACAAATAGGTGACGCACCATCATTTTGATCCAGTATGTCCTCATCTAATCAATGACTTAAGTAGGTCGAAATACAGAAGCCTAGATTATAGTAGTTAAAATTGCTGAAAATGAATGAAAGGTTGGAACTTAGCATGTTATAGACATACAGTAAAATCAATGAAGCTGAGGTGTCCTGGGATCGGCCTTAATAGAGCAGGCTAAGTCAGCAAAAAATTACTCTATTAGGTTATGTTCACACATTGCGTTTTCTTGCAGCATTTTTTCATGAGTTTCATGTAAATTAAAGCTCCAGCACCAGCAAATGCTATAATAATTTGGAAATCTCATTCACACAATTGTTTTTTTTTTCTGACTAAAATGCAAAACTGCTATATATTTTTTAATTCTTTCAGTGTTTTTGCAGCTTTTGTGGTGAATGAAACTAAGGCTAGAGTCACACTTGCATTTTTTTTTTAAAAAACCTGATCCGGTTTTAAAAACCGGATTGTTTTACAAGCCATCCAGTTACCGCGTCTGGCTCTGCAGCCTGCGTGAAAAATCATGCAGGCTGCTGTTTTCGGAGCAGTTCTGTGCCCCGCAATGCGGTAACCGGATTGCTCAGGATGTGTAATCCTGAGCAGTGCGGTTACCGTATATACTTTGCTTATCCCGGCTGCCGCCGAGATAAGCAAAGTGTTATCAGTGTTTAAATAAATCTTATTATTAATTGTGGCCATAATGTCTCTAGGGGGTGCCCACCCCCATAGAGACATACCATCCACTCAGGTGGGCATATAATGATTTAATTGCTGATGTACAGTAAGCCGACTTCTGTCGGCTCTGTACATTTTTATGAATGAAGCCGGCGGCTCCCCTGTGAGCAGCGCTCATACTATACCTAAAGTACGTATAGTATGTGCGCTGTCCTAGGTCCTGCAGGCATTTACAGTAGATCTATGGCACTGTGCAGTGCCATAGATCTATTGTAAAAGCCTTCAGAACCTCACACATCCAGAGCAATCAGGTTATCGCATTGCAGTTCCCTCCAAAAATGTGAGGGACTGCAATTGCGTTCACCGCATCCGGATCTGGATGCGGTGAACGCAATTCTATGAAAAAGTGTGACTCTAGCCTAACTTCATTTTAAACATATAATGTTGACAAATAACACACCAAAATCACAGCTAACACATGCAGAAAATTCTGTAAAACACAGAAAAACCTGCATTTTGGAAGCAGCTTATGTACTTCCAAAAGAGCAGGTTTCGACGCAGAAAAAAAAGCTGCAAAAAAGGAATGTGTGAACATATCCTTAGAAAATGTTTAACATTTAAAGTGCCAGGAGCATTGTGCGGCTGTATGACGCGAATCGCGTCATTTCCGGCGCCGGGTGATGTATGTACACCTGCGCCGCTGTTAGCTTCAAGATCCGCACTGCGCATGCGCATGCGCAGTGCGCGTTTTGAAGTTAACAGACCGGCACGGGTGTACATACCGTCACCTGGCGCCGGAAATGACGCGATTCGCGTCATCCAGCCCCACTGCAGCCCGGCCGACACAGATCAGAGCGGGGAGGCGCGCATTTGAATCTGATTTGAAGATCACGCCTATTGAGGCGTGATATCATGAAGAGGGAGAGCCTGCCAGGGTGACTATGCATACCATAATCACTAATTATCATCACTATTGAGGTAGTGTAATAACATTTATCTTCATTTTCACTAGCTGCATTTAGGAGCTAAAAGGAGTGTAGGGTAAATGTGAATATGCTCTAGGGACAGCTTTTAATAGCTTTTGAGGTGTTTTGGGGGTGACAGGATCCCTTTAAACGGCAAAGCCGACAATTACTGGCTTTGCAGATTTATAGGCATAAAACACACATTTGGACATTTATGACCTCAGCATGTGTCCAGGAGCTTGGACAGTCTCAGGACACATGCTGACATGAGTGTTAAAGCACATTATAATAATCATCTTGCACTGCTGTCACAGCGGGGCAAGATGATTATTACTGTATGCGCATGGTGGACATTTAAACTTGCCGGCTTTTGACAGCCGGCGAGTTTGAAGCGATTTGCGCAGCACACTAGTGCGAATATCGCACCATGTGCTGTATGGGGGCGAGATTTTCTCACCCCCATAGACTTGCATTGCTCAAGCGTGTCAGAATTGCGTGCAGACGCAGCATGCTGCGACTGCACTAGCTTTTGACTTGCAATGCAAGTTAGGTGTGGGGACTCGCACCAGTGTGCCCTTATAGGACAACACTGGTCCGAGTGCAATTCAAGTTTCCCTCACAGTGCACTCACGTGAGTCCCTCGCCCAGTGTGCCTTCAGCCTAAGGGTGGATTCACACCACGGCAGCGTCTGATCCGGGGCTGTCCGGAGTAAACCAGCCTGCCCCAGACCGGATTTTGGCCCCATAGTATCCTATGGGGCCGGATGGAGCAGGATGGCAGCTATCTGCCATCCGGTTTCCATCTATCCAGAAGAATCCGGGAGAATTCAGATTTTTCTCCTGGACAAAAAAAGTTGCTTGCAAAGTTTTTGTGTCCGGGGAGAAAAATCTCCCCAAATTGCAATCTCCCAGATCCTACAGGATTTCCCCAGATCCCCCCAGATCCGGCAACCAGACACCTTGTTTCAGGACAGTAGCTAGCTCCCCGTGAGCCGCGGTCCTGATCCATCAGCAGCTGCAGCTTCGTCCGACTGCACATTGGACTGGAGGGCATATTAGCCTTCCGGTTCTGTGTGCTGATCCGGTCCGGGGCTGTCAGGTTCATCCCTGACAGCCCCGGATCAGATATCGCCGTGGTGTGAAGCCAGCCTTAGTTCATCCAGAAAACTTGAACATTTTTCATCCAAATTGTCATCCTTTTTTTTGTTCATGTGAGATCTGTTTTCATACAACCACATTAAAAAGTGTACCTAAAATAGGTATATATAAAAGAATATTAAAGGGATGGATTTCTGTAAGATAAATAATGATAAATGAGCAGTGGAGAGAAATAGAGTACATACAAATGCATAATGCAATTTATGCCTTCAACTTGACATTTAATAGAATACCTGTCCATAATATTACAGCCTGCCCTAAATGTAACAAGCAGATTTCCTGCATTGTATATGGGAATGCCCTAAGATACGATACAAAAGGTATGAGAGGAGACAACTGACTATATTAAAAAGATATGGAAAGTAACAGTAATCAGAGATATGCGATCCTGCCTGTTTATTATACACTAGTACATCTCAATGAATTAGAATATCATCAAAAATTAATATCATATTGCCATGTTTCAGGGCGTTTCCGGGAGCCCTGAAACACGTTGACTAATAAATAAATATCATACTCATCCCTTTGATGTCTCGTAGAATACATGGTTTTTAACCTTTCATCCTCCCCACTTTAAGTTTCTGAGATAATGACCTTCGTGTTTTCATTGGTTGTAAGCCATAATCATCAACATTTACAGAAATAAAAACTTGAAATAGATCTCCCTGTAATGACTCTATATAATATATATATTTCACTTTATGTATTGAATTTACTGAAATAAATTAACTTTTTAATGTTATTCTAATTCATTGAGAGGCACTAGTAAAGGGCCCGTTACACGCTACGATATCATTAAGTATATCGTTGGTACGTCGCGTGTTTTGGGGCAGAGCAACGACATCGTAACGACGTCGTTGCATGTGACACGTAGAATTAACCAACAATTAGTCAGCTGATCATTGATCGTAGGTTTATGAACCGGACCATAAATCAGTCGTTCATTCAACCTTCAGCATCGCTTTGTGTGTGACACCTTGATAATGATGTCGTTTATGACTTCGCCTATTCAGAACTGAAGAACGTAGGTGATCAAACGACCGCAAGTATCGTTTGCTTGTCGCGGAATCGTTGCTGCGTCGTTCTCGATGTCAGTACGTGTGACACCTCACTAGCAATCATTGAACGTCGTTCCAGCGATGTAAGTCAAGTTGGATCTTTGGTCGGTTCGCCGACACATTGAAGCGTATAACCCAGGCTTAAGTCTGGATTCCAAGGGAGCTAGTACTTTTGTACCCAAAATTGCTCACTTAGTACTCCATTGCTCACTTAGTACTCCTGGAAACTAAGAAATGTATACCTAGACAATCTAAAACTCCTCAGATCCCAGAAATAATAAAAACACTGAATACACAGATGATTTGTGACAAATTAGACACAAAAAACAAAAGGAAAAACAGATTTTTTTTTGTGAAGTCGAGAACATTTATTGAAGAAAATTACACACAATCAAACAAATGAAATAACTTAGGTATAAAACATGGTATAACGAGGAAGAAGCCTTGGGTGGGACTTTAGGTAAACTAAGATATGAAAAACATTAGATCCATGAATTATTGTAGATTACACTGCCTAATATGTATGCACATATTGTGCACCAAAAGTACAACAATAGCTCCAAGCAATTAATAAATGCTGGAAAACACAGGAGTTTTTTGTGTATTTTTATATTTTATTAAGTTACAAAGAAAAATATAGTGAAGATCAAAAAAGTATGTATATGTAATTTTGCACAAAAATATGTAGAAACTAAAGCTGGTTTCACACTACTGTTTTTTGAATCTGGGGGCGCAGGTAAAATCTTCATCACCCCAGATATCCCCGGACCTCCCCGGAATTGTAAAAACTGATGCACCCACACTGGTATTATCACTGATCTGTGATTGTACCGGTGAGGCAGAAAACAGTTGCTTCCGGCTACATACTTTTTTCCTCCGGATTTGGGGACAGATGTCATTTAGAACTACATTCTGGGAATGCACAGTTCAAAAACCTGGATCCGGCACCTGGATCCAGTGGGCTCCGGTGTTCACCTTATCCAGGTTACATAGAGCCCCATTTTAAATCAACCTGTAGTGCCCTGTAGTGTGTTTTTGGTCTCAGTGAAGAAAGCAGTGACACCCGGATCCGGGGTAAACAGGAAGAACTGGATGACCCCACAAGTCCCTGCGGCCCCATTAAAAATCAATGGGTACGAAAACTGATGGAGGTGCATCCAGTTTAAACTAGATACACACAGATGGTGAAAAATGCCAGTGTGAAAGCAGCCTAAGGGTGTGTTCACACGCTGCATATTTGCTGCGTTTTTTTACACACGTGCTCATCATAAACCAGGAGTGGGTGATTAAATCCAGAAGAGGAGCACTAGGTTTCTATTATACTTTTCCTCTGATTGCTCCACTCCTGATTTGTGATGAGCTCATGTGTAAAAAAAATGCAGCAAATACGCAGCATGTGAAAGCACCCTAACATGGAAAAGACTTAAAAAGTGACTGCACCCACATAAAAAAGACTAAACAATAAAAATATGGAACCAAAAGCGGATCAATAAGTTATATCAAATTGGAAAACATCTATAAATATAGAAGTATCTCATGAAGTTAATTTTGATAGAATGTGCTTCAAAAAAGTAGAAGTCCTAATAAGTGCCATAATGAGAAACATTCCCTCTGTAGTATTGTTAAATCCATCTTTTCAATGGTAGACCATTATATAAATAGTAAATAACAAATTACTTGATGAAATACTACAGTAAAGGATGTTCCACAGAATATATCTTAGATATTACATAATTCTAAGAAGATCCTAACAATGGGAGAGCACATATAACTATGTATATATCAAAAGCTTATAATATGTTGCCACATACCCATTAGGAGATGGACTAGAAACAAGACCATCAACTAGTAGTTCCAAAGACAGACATACATATAGACAGGACAGGCCTCTAACGTACGTTTCACAGGGATCTCCTATTGCTTCATCAGGGAGGAGAGACAAGAAACTACTGCCCTCGGGTAGCAATGAGTTTTTAAAATCCTACCGCCCACCAAAATAAGTGATTGCATCTGATGAACACACTCCACATTGTCGGCGCAAACGCAGCCATTACTACTTTCCCCGGGAGACACCCGGCAGTCCTGACAAGTAAAACTGCAAAAGGTGCGTGAGTAGGAGAGGTTCCCATGGCCCCAAGGCATGCGCACCACTATTAGGACACCTAGTAAGTATACAGAGTTTTGTGGTGCCAATCGCGCATGACAGAATGTGAAGAGACAATGAAATCTCCAAGCGGGAAACAGGTTAGCAATTACCTAATGCTTATGGCCGCTTTACACGTCCCAACATCGTTTCGATATTGTATACAACGGCACAGGAGCGCGCACTTTTTTGGCAGAAATCGCATAGGATCTGTCACACAGGGAGATATCGGCAGGCAACACAACTGCGATATATACGCCCCCTTGTACTCGCGAACCAAGGAACGACCATTTAACATGGGAGAGTATAGGGGAAGTTGTTCTCCAAATCGTTGTTGGGCTGTCACACAGCACGATCCGGCCAGATCGTCCATCCAATATCGGGCAGTTGGAGAGCCTGCTCATTTCTCCCCCGATATTGTTTTGGCATCGTTCTTGCATCGAATTGGGCATTTACACCACACAACGCACAAACGATATCGGCGCCAACGCACAAACCACGTGACTTTTTATCGAAGTTGGACGACGATATCGGGATGTGTAAAGCGGCCATTAAAGCTATGCAGACCATACTTCATAACAGTATATTTAATTATCTGTAATGCCTAAAAAGAGAGGGGAGTCTAGTATTCAAATATAAGATATGAGTCAAGAAAATTGTTAAAAGGTTTGATGCTGAAATGAGTCGGTCATTCAGAATGATTGAGTTATAAAAATGTTGAGACAACAAAAATGCAAAATGATGAGACAGAAGATATCCCAATCAATCGAACATTCAATGTTATTGATGTATAAATATATAATAACAAATGTTCATAATTGCTAAGGTAGTTACCGTACTTGAAGTCATCATATATAGATTGATTATAAATAAAAAAGGACCTGATCAAACGCAGTTTTCTAAGATAATAATGTCTGTAAAAATAGGATTCAATATAGATGTTCAGTGTGAAATCCGATTTATTTTATTGTACTTGATTGGACAATTCTCATAACATAGTGTCTGCCGTATGAACACCCGCATTGAGTTACATTGTTCAGTGTTGGTTTAGATTTTTTCTCGGACAAGACACGTCCTATAATACACTCGTCTGAACGAGCCCTTAGAGACCAAGGTTATGTCAGAAAACTACTACTCTGACAAATGTTTAACACTTAAAGGGCCAGAAAATCCCCAAATAAATGCAATTCCCCTTCAGGCTTGGTTCAGACAAGCAGTTTTAGTTCATCCAGAAATCTTGGACGATTTTCATCCATGTTGTCAACAGCTCTATTGAGTTACGTTACTCGGTGTGGTGTCTGATGTTGTCTCAGACAGGACGGGTCCGTATAATACACTTGTCTGAACGAGCCCTTAAAGAACAAGGTTGATCCAAAAGCTATAAACTGCATGATTTCGACCCCTCTACAGATAAGGTACAAGCCTCAATGGCTACATACAGGACTCATGAGGAATCAGTATTTCACAATGGAGCAAATACAGTATCACTATATAATAATAAATCTCATAACATAAGTAACAGAAAAATATACGGCA
Source organism: Allobates femoralis (assembly GCA_033576535.1). Lineage (NCBI taxonomy): Eukaryota > Metazoa > Chordata > Amphibia > Anura > Aromobatidae > Allobates > Allobates femoralis. The sequence goes on along the minus strand of JARQOC010000003.1, from coordinate 111,197,979 downwards.
AGTCCCATTTTTTATAATTGCATTACTCCAGCCCCACACACAATGTCACCAATGATGATATCCGTATCATACCAGATAATAGACAAGATAATTGTATTCTATCACAAAAGATACCACACCGGGCAATGCAAAGGATGAAGAAAGAGACAAAATGACCTTTACCTGCATGGAGCGAGCCAGTGGCCAGCCTCACCAGATACTGCACAAACTTCAGGATCTCCCTCTTACAGCGTTTCCTACAGGTGCTCATCTTATGGGGCAAAATTATGTAATGTCTCAATAGGTAGAAGAAGGTGAAGAAAAGCAAAGTTTTCCCCCCCAAAATGTGATGCTCTTATGTTCGGTTGGACGGTACGCCTTGAGCACTGGACAATCTTCTTGAATTTCTGCTTTAACTAATATTTAGCACATCAGCATCAGCAGGAAGCCCTCCAGGAGCCAATATCAGTAATGTGCTGCTGATGAGGAGGAGGATTCCTCTCCGGTTGCTCCAGATGACACTCTGCAGACAGCCTGCCTGGCCAGTGATGCTCATGTGGAGTTAACTGGATATGTTACTGGAGAGATTTACTTACACTGAGCTCCCAGAAGAAAATACAGCTCACATCAGCCACAGCAGCAGCTCCAGGCGGAGCCTGAACCTGGACTCCGAGCGTAATCCAGGCACTTCTCAGTTTATTCATCAATGGGCTGGGAAAGAGAATTGCTTGGTAGCCACAGAGCAGCGAGCAAACAGCCAAATTAATTAGGGCTCTAAGATTTATCTAATTAAAGTTTAAAGGATTTTTTTTTACTAAAAATAATATTAATAAGATAAGATAAGATAAGATAAACTTTATTGATCCCGGAGGAAATTACAGTAATGTGCTCAAAACACATCATCATCACACATGTATATTACTCAGGGACGTACGGTACTTACTTCTAGTACTTTAGTTATTAGATGGTGAAATTTTTGGTCTCAGGAACCCTCTGGATAATAAAAAAGTCCTTTGACTTTCAGATACCCTTTATGTTTCAGTTTTTCATAATTTTTGTTTGCTTTCAGCAAATAAGAGCTTTGATAATACCATCAGAAACTTTGCACCCTCTGTAGCGCACTGACTAGTGCAGCGCTACATGAGCATTACCCTGCTCGGGTGCCTGGTACTTGTAAGAAGCAGTCAGACAGTCGGAAGGGCACAATTCATGTACCGAATAAAATGCAAGTCAATGGGAAACTCAAGCATTTTTTCCGGTAGATCTTCTGACTGCTTGTTGCGAGTACCGGGCACCCGAGCAAGCAGTACTCACATGACTATTTTCGGTTTAAGTGCTGTCCGTGGAAGATACTGCTGGCATTTGGACCCATGTTATTCTATGGGACTATTCAGATTACTGCCTTTGTTTTACACTAATCAAATGTCTGCAAGAAAAGCATCACTGCATGTTCTAGTCTCTTTCATTTTTCGGAAGAGACTATTCGAATCTATGAACATGCAAAAAAAGTTGTATGGAGCAACTGTATAGAACCTGATATTAATGGAAACTTTACAATTTTTTAGCATAGAAAGCAGTATTTTGTCTTGTAAATTTTAATAAATATTGATGTATCCGCCTTTAAAACTGATGTATGTATGGCTCAATTACACTTTATGAGTTAGTGTATGTTCCCACTATTGTATTTTTGATACTAGTGCTGTCTGTGAAAAATTGATAAGACTTAGACCAATTCAATAGTGCTGTATAGAAAACCATTATTCTTTTACATGAAATAGAAAAAAAATCAAAACATGCACGAATCTTCTCTGTATTTCAGATGAGGTTTGCATATTTAAGTCTATGGGTGAGCAAAGAAAATTGGATCCCCAATTTTTACCCCAGGTCAAATGAATAGCATCTAGTTATTTCAGGATACATTGCACTTCTGTAACATAAGAAATTATATTTAGTCCTATTGAGGCCAATACGAATGATAACACAGACTTAAAAATGTCTCTTATTTTATGGATAAAAATCTGACAATTTTTTTACACACTCGTGTGATCTTAAATGGGAACTCCAAGGAGGATCTAGCAGCCTCCTGCTAGGTGCAATGGGTATGAGAAGTGGCGAAATTTTGGTGAGTTTTTTTGAAACTTTATGTCCTAGTTCGGTGAATCATTAAATGTTTTGGTGGTTTACCCACCAAACAAACATATGGACAAACATATAGTTAGGACTTGTAAGCATGAAGGCCCTTGACGGTGGGTTACGAGCTTACGTTATTTTGGCCCAAAATACCTACAAATACCACACATTTTTATCCTTAGTGTTTTTTGCATCTTTTTATCTGCTTGCAGTTGAGGCTGGACCTTCTGGGGGCGTCTGTCACTTGTGATGCATTTTTTTGGTGCGGAGCAGGCCGCCTTGTCTAATAACTTGGCGTGACCAATAGGATGCTTTGACACTGTGTATCACATAGACCTATGTGGCTGACGCCCAATTGTTGGTCTTGTGTCTTTAGATACCACCAGTCTCTTCCCTGTCAGCATGGCAGGTCGCAGGTGCTACAACCGCCCCCATGCTTTAGGTTGCAGGAGGCTTAGCACCGGTGTCCAGACACCTGTGTTGCCTCTCAGAGGAGAAAGCAGCCTCCTGCTACGTGCAATGGGTACGAGAAATTGGCAGAATTTTGGTGAGTCTTATTGAAACTTTATGTCCAAGTTCGGTGAATCATTAAATGTCTGGTGGTCAGGGGTGAATCAACCCTCCCCGCCGCCTGAGACAAAAAGCGGGGGGGTGCTATCGGCGGCGGAGATCTGAGGAGCGGGGGGGGTGCTATCGGCGGCGGACAGCTGAGGAGCGGGGGGGTTGTACTATGAGCGCTGGACAGCTGAGGAGCAGGGGGGGGGACAAAAGGAATTAGCACTTCAATAGATCACTGCCAACTGGATCATCACAACACACAGACCAGTGTATCGCCCTCAGGGCTATGGGTTACTCAGGACGGTCCTTATTCTCTGCTTACAGGGGGATGTCATGGTGGTGGCCGTGGACCGGTTCCGTGGCCCTGAAGGAAGCACAATTAAAAAGGGAAAAAATAAAAATACAAATAAGAGTTTGTCAGTGACACCACCTGTGGGATGTGGCCGGATATGACCACCGCTGCTTAGCTCAGCTTCAGGGGATGATGTTGGGATGCAGCAGGATGATAAACCCTCCACAGGTAGGGCTAGGATGATCCCTGAGCTGGTGATAATAATTGTTATTGGTGTTGATGGGGATGCAGGAATTAGCTCAAACAATGATGTGGAGATACAAGAGTGACAGTCTTTTCTTTACCTTTAATGGTGGAACTCAGGTAGTACCGGGTAATGTTTTCTAAAGTTCATGGGGTTCGGAGCTTGGAGGTAATTTTAGGCTTTCCACGCCAGGCAAGTCCTGAGGCTTTCCTTTCAGATTGTGTCCGTTGGGCCCTGGCTGCATAAAGCAATGCTGTGACCCTCTCTGTTCTGTACTAGCTGTAGGACAAGCAGCGTGAACCCTTCTCTTGGCTGTATTTCTACTTAGCTCTCCTGGGCTCTGTAGTGCGGTTGTGTCTCTTTAGCTTTTCAGTGAACGAGGTGGTGTATAACTATCCATTCTTCGGACTTGGCCGCTGGGTGTATAATCCCTTATGATCTCTGTCTCTGGTGACCATACTATACTTAATTCTGGGCTTGCTGGCACTACTACCTCTCACAGATCTTCCTTCTCTCCTCCTCAGGCCCTCGCTATGGGCTCCACACACACGGCTCCTGTCCCCAAGATCACTTTCCTCTCCTCCTTCTGCTCTGCTCAACTGTCACCTCAGCTCTCCTGACAGGAACTGACTAGCTCCGCCCCCTGCACCCGCATATCTAGGGGACCTCTACTGACATCAGCAACTGACCTGACCTCAGCTGTTAGAGCTCCCCCTACAGGCCCAGGTTGGGATTTGTTATATGTGTGCTTCACCTGGTGGATGCCTTGCCTCCAAGCTTGTAATGTGATTACCGGACCCCGGGGTGCCACACCAGTATTGCAAAAGCTATCGTCGGCATGGGAAGACAGATTCCATCATTTTAAAAAAGCTGGGAGCAACTGTGATTGGTCTCCTAGAACATCAGGAGTCATACAGAGATTAACTCCTGTTAGCGCCATCACTAATGAGAACAAAGCTGGTCAACGTCTGAGCCTGACTGGAGCTCAGAAGCCTCAGAGAAACCACAGTGTGGAGTGTCAGAATCGGTAGTGTGAACAGCACCAAATGCCGCTATGACACTGCCAGTTTTGAGCCAAATGTTTTACACGTATTCTGTGTTTTTATGAATAATGGCGCTATATAATGAACAAGTAGTCTTATCACTAGGTAAACAACCATGCCAGGACTGAATATTACAACTATGTATTGTTTTCATACTTGTTCAACTAGTGAACAAAAAGCACCATAGAGAAACCAATATTATTATTATTATTATTATTATGTATTTATTTTTATATCACCATTAAGTCCATGGTTCTGTAAATGAGAGGGGTTATATACAAAATTATAGATATAGTTTACAGTAAACAAATTAACAATGACAGATTGGTACAGAGGAGAGAGGACCCTGGCCTTGCGGGCTTACATTCTACATGATATTGGTGAGGAGATAGTAGGTCAGGGGTGCAGCAGATCTGGTGGTGGTCAGGCAGCAGCTCCAGTGCTGGTGAGGTGGCAGCTCTGGTGGCGGTGGGAAGTCAGCTCCGAGGGCGGTGGGGCGGCAGCTTCGGTGGCGGTGGGGCGGCAGCTCGGTCATTGCAGGCTGTAAGCTTTCCTGAAGAGATGGGTTTTCAGGTTCCATCTGAAGGATCCGTGTGTGGTAAATAATAATCGGACATGTTGGGGCACAGAATTCCAGCGGATGGGGATATTCGTGAGAAATTTTGGAGGCGGTTGTGTGAGGAACAGATAAGTGTGGAAGAGAGGAGGCGGTCTTGGGAGGATCAAAGATTACGTGAGGAAAGATAGTGGGAGATTAGTACAGAGATATAGGGAGGAGAAAGGTTATGGGTGGCTTTGTAGGTCAGTCTTCGTAGCTTGATCTGGATTTGGAATTGGGAGTCAGTGGAGGGATTTGTAGAGGGGAGAAACAGGGGAGTAGTGAGGAGAGACGTGGATTAGTTGGGCAGCAGAGTTCAGGACAGACTGGAGAGGTGCAAGAGAGTCAGCAGGGAGGCCACAGAGGAGGATGTTGCAGTAGTCGAAGCAGGAGATAATGAGGGCATGTTCAAGATTTTTAGTAGATTGAGGGCTGAGAAAAGGATGGTTTCTGGAAGTATTCTTAAGCTGGAGGTGACAGGAGGTGGTGAGATTCTGGATGTGTGGGTTGAAGGACAGGGCAGAGTCGAGAATTACTCCAAGACAGTGAATTTGAGGTGTGGGAGAGAGTATGAGGCCATTTACCATAATAGATTGATCAGGTAATGAAGATGAAAGATGGAATGGAGTAAAGATAATGAGTTTGGCGAGTGGAGAAGAAGGAGGATATGGCTGACAGACACTTCGGGATTCTGGACAGCAGAGAGTTGACATCTGGTCCAGAGAGGTAGATCTGAGTGTCGTTAGCATACAGGTGGTACTGGAAGCCATGGGACTGTATGAGTTGTCCTAGGCCAAAGGTATAGATGGAGAAAAGTAGGGGCCCCAGGACAGAGCCTTGTGGGACTCCAACAGAGAGAGGGCGGGATGAGGGTGGGAGTGGGAAACACTAAATGTGCGCTTGGAAAGGTATGAGCAATCCAGGACAGGGCAAGGTCTTTGATGCCAAGGGAAGAAGAATCTGTAGTTGGAGAGAGTGGTCGACTGAGTCAAAGGCAGAGGACAGGTCTAGAAGAAGGAGGATGGAGAATTGTCTGTTAGCTTTGGCTGCAAGTAAATCGTTATTAATTTTGGTTAGAGCAGTTTCGGTGGCATGGTGGGGCCGGAAGCCAGATTGGAGGTTGTCAAGGAAAGAGTTACCAGGTGGGAGGAAAGTTGAGCATGGACATGTTGCTCAAGGAGTTTGGAAGCAAACGGGAGCAGTGATATGGGGTGGTAACTCGTCATAGCAGTCAAGTCAAGGTTTGGCATTTTCAGAAGCCATGGGGAAGGTACCAGAAGAGAGTGATAGGTTGAAGCAATGGGTTAAGGCTGGGATGAGCGTGTTAGTGAGGTTGGGGAGGAGGTGGGAAGGGATGAAGTCAAGTGCACAGGTGGTGAGGTGGGATTTGGAAAGGAGACGTGTAAGCTCTCCATCACAACAATGAAACCACTATACATGGATCAGATATTACCACCGTGCTATGACCACTAACATTCCCATTACATAGTAAGATTATGAACTGCTACTGAATGTAAACACATCTCAAAAAAGAATATTATTACCACAAAATAGTATAAATTCAGTAGGTGGTAGATATAAGCTGTACACAAATGCTGTGCAAACCATGGATGTGATTACATTACAGTTACATACAGCGGCTCATGCTTTTTCTTTCTTTTACATCTGGCCCAGACCACCAAGAAGACTTCTACCAGCCATAATTTCTCCTTGAAGAGTTTTCTGACCAGACATCTTTGGATTTTGACTTGTTCAGCATTTACATAGATCTTTATTTGATTGTTACGCCCAGTTATCTCTCTTGCTGCCCCAGTTGCCCTAATTACATTTTATGTTGCACTGTGCCTTCATATATTGTTGACATAAAGAAGGTAGCCTCATTCTCAAAAAATTGTGTAAAGAGATGTTTCAGAAAGATAGTGCTTCCGGTAGTACAAATTCTACTAACAGCAAAAACTCTAATAACAAAAAAATGGAAAGAAACCATTCCCCCGACGTTTACTTCTTTGATTGACGCTATAGCGGCACATAACTCCTACGAATGGACACATGCCACAAGAAACAACCTACAGAAGAGTTATACAAAAAAATGGAAACAATGGAACAACTATTTTTCTACAAATAAAAACAATTTTGTTGTGGAACACGAACTGAACTAAAGTTTGAAATGGAATATATCCCCCCCCCTCTTCTTTACCTCCTTCTCACCCCCCTTCCCTTTCCCTTCCCTCTTTCTTTCTTTCTTTTTTTCTTTCTCATTGTATTTGTTAATAACGGTTAGATAAAAAAGATTTATTAACACTGATCTTTAATGTACAAATAATAATATCTGTATGAAAATGTTAAAGTTATTGTGATGATATTAATGCTAAACTCAATAAAATTTTTTGAACAAGAAAGATAGTGCTTCCAAAAATAAAAAATCTAAACACACAGTTCCAACATCATGTCCCAGTTAGTAATAGTGAACAGTAGAGTGTGCTCCACAAAATACTATTTCCATCATTTGTACCCCACATAGTATTCCTCAGAATTGAGTGATTCCATAATTTTCCCCCCTGCTTGTTCTACAAAAGTAACCGTTACTGGCTAGCACATTTTTTATCTTGATTTCTGTTAGTGTTTCTTCAAGGCAGAGAGTTGCCATTTGAAATGACTTTAGTTTTGTGCCATGTCTGTGATCTGTTTTTTTTCTACAAAATTAAACAACTGAATGGACATCCTCCGAGCCCGGTGATTCCATAATTTTTGCCAGGGGTTGTTCCGTAGTACCTTAGTTCAGGTTTTTGATGGGATCCCATCATTTTACCTCCAATAACCAGCTCTTATCCATGAGAGATCCTGACTACAGCTCCTCATTCTCACCACAGCAAAACTACAGATGATCTTTATAGACACTGCTTTGGCTAATTATGGGAATTTCTTTCTATAAATTGGTTTTCCAAACTTGACAATCTTTTTCTGTTTGTACATGTTTCTGCTGCATCTCAAGTCTATGACAGCCATGTTCATCCAGAGAGAGTGTAGTGACCGGCTGGACACAGCCAGAAATACAAGGTAAACTTTGTAGGAGACAGCTTGTCTGGCTGCAGGAGTTTTTCCTCAAACCACAATCTTAATATATGGAAGCTATTAGTATAATTGGTATTCCATGACCCTGTGGTATTAACTAGATATAAAGCAATACTAAATCTGCTCACAAACGGCTCATCGACATTCTTCTTCCCTAGAGTATTTTACTTCTTATACTTCACTGGCTTCATCTAACAACAAGTAAATGTAACATGGTTGTAGAACATGACGTGCTATGATCTCCCAGTATTTACCAACTACACATTAGGTATTGATGACAATCCATCACCCATCATATCTATAACCTTTTAGATATGTGCACCTTGAATATGAGCCAAGGCCACACACAAACCTGCCAAAAATTATTATTATTATTTATCCATATAGCACCATTAATTCCATGGTGCTGTACATGAGAAGGGGTTACATACAAAATTATAGATATAGTTTACGGTAAACAAATTAACAATGACAGACTGGTACAGAGTATCAGCAAAAAGAGAGAAAAATTGGAATAGGCGACCATGCTACCATCCACTAAATCACATAGCTTAATGGCCCCTTCATCAGGAAAAAAAATGACATATGTACCATTCCTGATAAAGGCGCCAGAGAGCCCTGAAACATGTTGAAAATAAAAATCACAATCATCAAGCTATGTGATTGAGTGGATGGTAGCGTGGTCGCATATTCCAATTTTTCTCTTTTTGCTGATACTCCTAAGTTTTTGGAAGACTGCTGCAACCGTCATGAATTAATATCAGGACGATATTAGGCTTATATAGTTGTTGTGACTCTCACAACCATACAAGGTGAGCAAACCAAGTCTACCTTTTTATCTAACTTGTCACGGATACGACCCTATGTTGGTGCCATTTTCTTTTCCAGCACTAGACTGGTAAACAAGGGAGAGGACCCTGCCCTTATGGACTTACATTCTACAGGATAATGGGGAGGAGACAGAAGGTTGGGGGTGCAGAGCAGTGCTCTGAAACCAGGCGGCCGATCTGGGGAGATGTGTACATATCGCCCCATGTAAACGGCCGCCGGTGACCTGACAGGCGATGGGAGGCATAGGCTCCCATTGTACTGCATCGCCGCTAGGGTTTTGAGACACCCCGGCTGCGATGCCGCCTGTCAGCTCGCCGCTGCATCGCCGGAGGTGTCTCCCCGTGTAAACGCGGGGCGGTGACGCTGGCGGGGCAACAAAAGCGTGCGCGCTCCCGCCACTCACCGCCGACATCTCCGGCGAGGTGGCACAGTGTAACGGGCCCCTTAAGAATGACATAGCTGAGCTTGAGCTGGTGCAGTGAAGAGAGACCAAGGTTATTAAGGGAATAGGTGAACTGTAGCACTAAGACAAGTTATCAAACTTGGCATTATTCAGTTTAGAAAAACAAAGGCTTTGGGATGATCTTGCTAAATGTACAAATATAGGAAGGGATGGTCCGCAGATATTTCTAATGACCATTCATATCTAGGCCTGCAGTGATGACAAGGGGACATCATCTACAGTTAGAGGAAAGAAGGCTTAATTAGATGAGCAAAACTTTCAAGGTTTGGTTCAGGTCACCAAACTTCCCAGAGTTGAGCACACCTTTTTGGGGTCAGCATGCAGGTACTTTATGTTTGCAAAACATGGGTGTGAGTATCGCTGTGGTCAGGGAAAAAAACGGGAAAAAAATTCCAAATCAAGTGTATATTACATGTTTGTTTTTGGAGTTTTTAATCATCATGTTCACTATATAGTAAAACTAATATATCGGTACCATGCCTCAGGTTGACAGGAGTGCAAAGATACCAAACATGTATACATTTAGTTTTATCTAAATGGTGAAAAAAAATTCAGACGTTTTTGTTTTTTGTTTTTTTCAGAAGTTTTTAAAGAAAACGACTTGCAATTTTGCACCATTTTCCTTGACTGGTATTGTTCTAATTTTTTGGGATCTGAGGCTGTGTGATGGCTTATTATTTGCAGCTTGAGATTATGTTTCTAATGATACCATTTTTGGGTAGTGCAATATTTTGATCACCTGTGATTGCATTTTATTGCAATCACTCATCAGGCTGTCAACAGTGCACAGACTTCTATTATTTTATCTCCTATATTCAGATCACTCTGCTCTGTGCTATCAGCTGATGGCCTCCACACAACTCCTCACTGTTAACATAGAGCAGAGCGATGTGAATGCAGCAAATAAAATTACAACAGCTTTGTGCTGACAGCCTGGAGCTCCCTGCCCCTGAGGTAATCTGATACAGTGATAAACTGAGAATGCTGTGTAGGCCCCGCCCCCCACCCATATATGGTTACATGGCAGTATTCAGTGTGTGTGAAAAGCTAAAGATGGATCTAACTGAGAATGAGCATATGTCAGGTTCAGGAACAGTCTAGTGGGGAGATCTTGTGGAAGGTTTATGAAAGGTTTTCTTCCAGATTTCACTTATAAAGTATATTTGAAAGTGTATTATAATCATTTGCTCTATATTATTATTTAAGTTTTAACAGCGGTTACACTTTAAGCTAAGTGCACATTGCGTTTTTGCACTTAGCATACAATATACAATGGGAGTTTTTCTTAAACCATATGGTAACGTTCCTATACCCTACAGTAACTAGATGGAGGCCAAAAATGTGTTCCTTGGTCCTCTGTCTTGCCGGTATGTGTGTGCATAATGTTTTGCTTTACGATGTAGGAAAGCACAGCAAACTGAGCTTTCCTTTAGAGAGATCCACTTGAAAAAACTATAACATACCGTATATTCTCGTGTATAAGCCGACCCGTGTATAAGCCTACCCCCCTACTTTTGCCCCCAAAACCTGGGAAAACCTATTGACTCGTGTATAAGCCGAGGGTGGACCCCAGCACAGGTATACAGGCCTCCCTAGTCGTAGTATACAGCAGCCTCCCCAGTGGTAGTATACAGCAGCCTCCCCAGTGGTAGTATACAGCAGCCTCCCCAGTGGTAGTATACAGGCCCCAGCGGTGTATACAGCAGCCTCCCCAGTGGTGTATACAGCAGCCTCCCCAGTAGTGTATACAGGCCCCAGCGGTGTATACAGCAGCCTCCCCAGTGGTGTATACAGGCCCCAGCAGTGTATACAGCAGCCTCCCCAGTGGTGTATACAGCAGCCTCCCCAGTGGTGTATACAGCAGCCTCCCCAGAGGTGTATACAGCAGCCCCAGTGGTGGTGTAAAGGTAATATTAATAACAATATTAATAACAAGTTGCTGCTCCTGACCAAATCAATATAGACCAAGCACCGGCATTGAAAAGTATGACACCAGACACAGTGAGTCAGATGTACACCCTTCCTTGGTCAGACCCAAGCTCCAAGTGTCTGTTTATTATAAGACAGTAGGTTTTTACTCAAAAAGGGGCTCGGTCAGCCCTACTCAGATGTATTCATTGGTCCATGGGCAATAAGGGGCTCGGTCAGTGGGATAGTCCATGGGCGGATCCATGAGGTCATCCAGGGGTGTGGTCTTGATTGAGTATGTTATTCTGTGATTGGTTCGTCTTCCCTGACCTCCAGCTTCGGTGATTGGTTAGTCTTCTTTGGACTCCATCTTGCTCTCAGCACATGGTGTGATGTGGCAGGAAATGGCAGCCATGTTTAAATCACAACTTATACAATGTAAAATAATACACTCTATATATCATTTCTCCCATGCCCTTATGTCTTAAGCTTAATGAAGTATTTTGATCTTAAGGCTCTCCTTAACAGTGGTATATACAGGCAGCCCCAGAGGTGTATACAGGCAGCCCCAGTGGTGGTATATACAGGCAGCCCCAGTGGTGGTATATACAGGCAGCCCCAAAGGTGTATACAGGCAGCCCCAGTGGTGGTATATGCAGGCAGCCCCAGAGGTGTATACAGGCAGCCCAGAGGTGTATACAGGCAGCCCCAGTGGTGGTATATACAGGCAGCCCCAGAGGTGTATACAGGCAGCCCCAGTGGTGGTATATACAGGCAGCCCCAGTGGTGGTGTATACAGGCAGCCCCAGTAGTGGTATATACAGGCAGCCCCAGTGGTGGTATATACAGGCAGCCCCAGAGGTGTATACAGGCAGCCCCAGTGGTGGTATATACAGGCAGCCCCAGAGGTGTATACAGGCAGCCCCAGTGGTGGTATATACAGGCAGCCCCAGTGGTGGTATATACAGGCAGCCCCAGTGGTGTATACAGGCAGCCCCAGTGGTGGTATATACAGGCAGCCCCAGAGGTGTATACAGGCAGCCCCAGAGGTGGTGTATACAGGCAGCCCCAGTGGTGGTATATACAGGCAGCCCCAGAGGTGTATACAGGCAGCCCCAGTGGTGGTATATACAGGCAGCCCCAAAGGTGTATACAGGCAGCCCCAGTGGTGTATACAGGCAGCCCCAGTGGTGGTATATACAGGCAGCCCCAGAGGTGTATACAGGCTGCCCCAGTGGTGGTATATACAGGCAGCGCCAGTGGTGGTATATACAGGCAGCCCCAGTGGTGGTATATACAGGCAGACCCAGTGGTGGTATATACAGGCAGCCCCAGTGGTGGTATATACAGGCAGCCCCAGTGGTGTATACAGGCAGCCCCAGAGGTGGTATATACAGGCAGCCCCAGAGGTGTATACAGGCAGCCCCAGTGGTGGTATATACAGGCAGCCCCAGAGGTGTATACAGGCAGCCCCAGTGGTGTATACAGGCAGCCCCAGTGGTGGTATATACAGGCAGCCCCAGAGGTGTATACAGGCAGCCCCAGTGGTGGTATATACTGGCAGCCCCAGAGGTGGTGTATACAGGCAGCCCCAGAGGTGTATACAGGCAGCCCCAGAGGTGGTGTATACAGGCAGCCCCAGAGGTGGTGTATACAGGCAGCCCCAAATGCTGGCACTTGCCCCCCTACTTGTAAGGCCCCCCCCCCCCGGCTGCTTAACTTACCATCCCTAGTATTTTAAATCGCGCGCGCAGGTCCCTCCGTGCTCCCGTCCTCCCGTCGTCAGCTGCATCCGGGGTCCCCGGCCGTCGCGTAGCGATGACTTCATGCGACCGGCCGGTCACATGACCCCGGATGCTACGGCGGACAGGAGGACGGGAGGACAGGAGCACGGAGGGACCTGCGCGCGCAATTTAAAATACTAGGGATGGTAAGATAAGCACCCGGGGGGGGTCCTTAAAAGCAGGGGGGCAAGTGCCAGCATTTGGTGGATATATATATAGATATGCACTGCTTCCCCCTGCTGCTGATTGACAGGGGGAAGCAGTGCATATATAATGTGCGGCCCCACGTGATGGGGCTCTCATTCAGCAGCCTCCCCCCGCCTCCTCCAGCCTCCGTAGCCCCGGACACAGCCCCCACTACCGTATTGACCCGTGTATAAGCCGAGGGGGAGACTTTTCAGCCCAATTTTTGGGCTGAAAAACTCGGCTTATACACGAGTATATACGGTATGTTTTTTTAAAAAGGAAAAACAGGTTCCTATGATGACAGATGCCTAGTCATCCACCCTGACTGTGGCCATTGTTGGGTGCACATTATATCAGTGCCCATTGTTGAGCGCATACGTCCTCAGTGGATGCACCCGACAGTGGGCACAGATGCTATGTGTATATTGTGATTTGGTATCAATTATAGAGACAAGGAAAGTTTAGCAGAACCTGGTGTAAGTACATACAATGGAACCTCATGTAATTAGCTCTGTGACATGTTCATGGAAATTATGGAGAATTTTAATTTGGTTCAACAAAGAAATAAAGGACAGTTTTTATGGTGCTTTTGCAATGAGACATGTGGACAAATTGTTGAAGAATTGTCATTTCAGCCATTTAAAGTGTGTTGATATGTGTGGTCATCTACAGTGCAAGAGGGCACCTTATAAGAACCTAAGTGTTCATCAATGCTATTAGTGAAAAGTCTCGTCTAGCAACAAACCTGCATTTCAGCATTGTCATTGCTATTTATTGCACTTCATTTTAGGTAAGTCACTAAGTAATTCGGGAAATGTTCAGCTGATGAACTCTACACATGGGTCAGGTTCACAGTAATGATTTGTCAATAAACTTACTATCACTAATTAATGAGATGTGATTTTTGGGGGTCACATAAGAGTTATGGTGACAGGATGAAGATTCTTAAAAGTAAAGTCAGGGACCTAAGTAAAATCAAATATTAATGCAATGTAGAGAAAGTTTTATGCTGACATCACATAAAGACAATGTGAAAGCATCTTTTCATCCTACATATGTCGCTCTACTGTAACTATGTGCTGAGCAGACAGACTATGAGATATGTGACATTAGGGAACAAATGTAAAGTCAGGAAAAATCTAAAAACTTTTCTTATTGTTTTAAGTGATTGAGTCACAACCGAAATTCCAAAAAATTTGGGACACTGTGTAAAATGTACAGAAAACAAGAATGCAATGACATGGGAATCTCTTATCATCATAATTTTCTTCACAACAGAACTGTCATGAGTACATCGCTCTGCTGTCTTTGTGAACCTCTCCTCAGTGTGAGTAGTTAACTGGGAGTTAATTCCCTTTAGTACCTTAAAGTGATCCTAAACCCAGAAACTGACCCCTTCACATCTTTAGACCTGTCCCTGCACCCCCTCTTATCATTTCTAGCCATCCCTTTTGCAGAAAAAATCGCTTTTGTAAAGTAAGAGAAAAAGTTATATTACTTTGTCCTGTGTGGGTTCTCTGTTTCTGTGCAAGCCGCAAATAGGCGTGCCTGTCTGCTGCTGCCTTGTAATTATGCACGCCCCTCTCTGCTTGCTGCCTCGCATAGAGCCTGGCCGCGTCATGAAAGGGGGCGTGGCTATGGCATGACATTATTTAGCCCCGCCCCTTTTATGACACAGCCAGACTCTTAGAAGCAGAGAGGGGCGTACATAATTACAAGGCAGCAGCACTCAGGCCCCGCCCATTGTGGTTTGCACAGAAACAGAGAACTCACACAGAACAAAGTAACAAAACTTTTTCTCTTACTTTACAAAAGTGATTTTTTTCTGCAAAAGGGATGACTAGAAATGATAAGAGGGGGTGCAGGGACAGGTCTAAAGATACGGGGGGTCAGTTTCTGGGTTTAGGATCACTTTAAGGGTTCATTTCTGTTGCTGCGGCTCTGCAGTACTAATTGCTGTTGCTGTGTGTCTAAAAGGTGATGCAGTTTGACCATCTCCCCCATGACCCATCACCTGATGTCACTGATGAGAGTTCATTCTCTGTATGACCTTGAGTTGTGTGGATGCTGTTGCAGTTCTTGCTGAAGCAGTCCTGTAGATTTCCTGGAGATTGCAATTGTGTGTGGGAGTTGCTGTGTTTATGCTAGTCCCTGACTGGAGGTGAGGGGGCGACAGCCTAGGGCTAGTCAGGAGCAGGGTAATGGTGGCAGCCTAGACATCCTTACCTTCAGTGGTACTTCTGGGAACAGGGTCAGCTAGGGACGCCCAGTCTAAAGGTCAGATTAGTTCCCCTGATTGCCTTTGCCTATCATGGCCATCCTGCTACCTTACGCCTTTGTCCATTATAACCACCACATGACAAGATCATAGAACACAGATCAGAAGGTATAAGTTGGACATTTTTCTATCTCATTTGAAAAAAATAAAGGGGTTGTCCACTAATTGGAAGACCCCTTCTCTATCACTATTTTCAATCAAACAAAACATCAACACCATTGGTGCTGATACTTTTCCAAGGGTGTGTTTACTTTCTCTCCCAGGGCTCAGTGTATAAAAAATTGGTTCCAGCTCACCCAGCTACTCCTTGCTCTTCCACCTGGGGCTCAGACACCAGCCTCACCTTGGCCTTTCATAAGGGTTAATGAATAAAATTGGGCTAATGAAGAAAATTGGAATCTGGCTCAACAGGAATAGATTTTCTTTTTTCTTTTATTTTTCAACAAAAATGGTGCATACAAAAGATAAAATTACATGGTCGACATGGCACATTGTTACATTTGTACATGGCAACAAAATGTAACAATGTGTCCATGATTTCATTGCAACCAGTAAATTGCCAGTGAAATTGCTAGCAAAATTGCCGCGTGTGACGGTACCTTTAGTCTCTGTGTCTACGTCTCTTTTTTCCAGCGTCTATTTTACACCAATTTGGAACCACAAATCACAATGAATTATTAACCAGATAACTTTAGTCTGATCCTAAATGAATTACTTTGACACTAGACATGCCCCTGACACAACTTTTTTGAGATATGTTATTGCCATCAATTTCTGAATTAATTTTCACAAATGAAATGGCAAAATGTCTAACATTCAACGTCTGATCTGTTTTGTATGTTCTGTTGTGAATAAAATATGGCTGTATGAGATTGTCAAATCATTCTATTCTTGCTTTTGTTACATCTAAGGCTGTGGTCACAGTACCATTTTTCACATGCGTTTTTGGAGACCTGCGTTTTCAAAAACGCATGTAAAAAACGCACCCATAGGCCCCCATGTTAAAAAACGCATGCCCTAATAGCCAAAAAGCATGTGTGACTGTCCCATGCGTTTTTGGAGCATATGCAAAAACGCATGCGTTTTTTAATAAGGGGCCTTATGGGAAACGCATGCAAAAACGCATGTACAATTAGTGCCATTCAAAAACGCATGCGTTTCCCATAGGAGCCCATGTTAAAAAAACGCATGCGTTTCCGGAAACGCATGCGTTTTTTTAACATGGGCTCCTATGGGACACGCATGCGTTTTTGAATGGCACTAAAAGGTACTAATTGTACATGCGTTTTTGCATGCGTTTCCCATAGGAACCCATGTTATAAAAAAGCATGCGTTTTCTACAAAAACGCATGCGTTTTTCAAAACGCTCAAAAAAATACTACAAGCACTATTTTTAGGTGCAGATTCAAAAACGCAGCCAAAAAGCCATCACACACCTTCCAAAACTCATGCTGACATGAAAAAACGCATGAGTTTTGTTAAATCACTAAAAAAAACGCATGGCAACTGTGACCACAGCCTAACATAGCGTCTTAACTTTTTGGAAAATGGGGTTGTAAATTCTATGTGCAATATACAATGACACTGGAGGGTGACAGATCAGCAAATGTGCCATTCCACCTACCACTTCTCAGTATGAGAACATCGGGAAACAGTGACCATATCTAGAGTCTTAAGGGGGTGTCACACGCGTCAATATCGCCTGCACGATATCGGCTGCACGTGACGTTGCAGCGATATTGACGCGTGTGACATACTGCATCAACCAGCGATAAATCGCTGGTTGATGATCGCCAGGTTTCAGAACCAGCTCTGAAACCTGGCGATTGTCGCCCGGTGGACACGCAGCATCGCTGCGTGTGACACCGGGACTAGCGATATTCCAGCTCCCAGCGCCTGTCACAAGCGCTGGGAGCTGGTATCCAAGGTACACTGCGGGTAACTAGGCAGCGCGCGCTGCCTAGATACCCGACGTGTACCTTAGTTACCAGCCTCCTCCGCTCACTGGGTGAGCGGAGGAGGCTGGTAACTAAGGTACACGTCGGGTATCTAGGCAGCGCGCGCTGCCTAGTTACCCGACGTGTACCTTAGTTACCAGCCTCCTCCGCTCACTGGGTGAGCGGAGGAGGCTGGTAACTAAGGTACACGTCGGGTATCTAGGCAGCGCGCGCTGCCTAGTTACCCGACGTGTACCTTAGTTACCAGCCTCCTCCGCTCACTGGGTGAGCGGAGGAGGCTGGTAACTAAGGTACACGTCGGGTATCTAGGCAGCGCGCGCTGCCTAGTTACCCGACGTGTACCTTAGTTACCAGCCTCCTCCGCTCACTGGGTGAGCGGAGGAGGCTGGTAACTAAGGTACACGTCGGGTAACTAGGCAGCGCGCGCTGCCTAGTTACCCGCAGTGTACCTTGGAGACCAGGCTGCTCCCGCTTCCAGCAGGCTGGCAGCGGGAGCAGGACATCGTGGAAACGATATTTAAATCGTTTCCATGATGTCACTGGTCAATTGATCGCTGGTGAGTCTGTCTGTGTGACAGCTCACCAGCAATCAGCCGTCAATGTCGTCAGCGATCAGATCGCTGACGACATTGACGCGTGTGACACCCCCTTTAGTCCATTCAACATGTTCAACTGAAGACACAATGATGATACTCACCCGATCATAAAACTATTTAATCGAGCTTAAGGAATAGTCCAAACATTGAAGACTATCTCCTATTCACAGGATCAATGACAACTTTGTGATCAGTGGGGGGCAGCGTACCGGGACACTGACCCCCACTACCAATCTTATCTTGAAAACACAACTGTGTCAGAATAGAGGGGTGGCAGTGCGCCATTCAATGTCTATTAGATTGAGATAAAAACTTGTCCCCGATATAATTTAAATGGCAGCCCGTCCTAATCATGTTTCAGGACAGGCTGCAGACTGATGATTTTCAGCTCACAAGAACTGTGTATCAACTGACAAGAGGTGTAGCACACATACCTCAGTCAGGCTGTCCTATGTGAAGAAATATATTACTTCCTCACTGAGCATGATGGGATTATCTCCTGGGATATCCTACTCAATCTTTATTTGTTTTAGAGTGGGGTGCAGTAAATCTGTTTGCACTACTATATAGCTGTCAAATGGCAGAGGATGATGGAAAGCTATTGTGAATAGGAAAGAGCTCTTTACAGTTAGAGCTGTCAGACTATGAAATACCCAGGGGCGTAACTACAATAGGTGCAGGGGTTGCGATAGCACCCGGGCCCTGCAGCCTAGGGGGGCCCCAAACTTCCCTCTGGCCCATAGAAAAAGACTAATACTATTAAAGATTTGCATTAATTTGGGGCCCCGTTGGAGCTGTCGCATCGGGGCCCCTGGGCCTGAAGTTACGCCACTGGAAATACCCAACCACAAGAGGTAGTAATGGTGGATACTATAACAGCATTTATATGTATGCAGATTTTAAAAAAATCAAGATTCTCGCTCCAATGGCTTTAACCATTTAATAAAAAAAAGCTCTGAACCAAAGTCTTACATCTAAAAATGCACCAAACTGATCCCCCATCATACAACTCTGATATATTTAGCGCAAATAACAGTAACGCAGTCATAAGAAAAACTCACTTTAATAATTGAGCAGTATGATAATTTCCCCCTTTTGTGTCTGTCATGACGAACTCTTCTGAACATAAACGGTAACACTTGGCATATTATGGGTGATCAGTGCCCTGTGGACAGTACAAGCTGGCTAAAAGCAGTGTTGTGCCGCCTTAGGTGATGTACTTGGTGCGTATAAATAGTTATCATTTCCCTTCTCATCTGTATGACACACTCAGGCTGCAAATTAATTATGTTATCTGCATAAATGACCCTAATCCATATAGATTTTTAACATTCACACGACTTGTTGAATTATTGTAGATAAAATCATGTGAGGAGTCAGCGCTTCTTCTTCTGCCCTTCATATTGGAATTATACAGCAAATATTTGTGATATTAATATTGTGGCTCTTAAAGGGGGTCTTCACACTGGAGGAAATCATTCATAGAAGCCACCTTCTATCTATGCAGAACGTGTCCACCTCCCCATTGAATTGTTTCACAAGCTTTTCTTTATCACTGTCCACGCAGGACATGATCAATTAACTCAAGTACATTATTTGTGAATAGGGCCGCTGCAGTTCAGGAACACTGGGGCAGTTGATGATGCAGCAAAGATGACACAGCTCCCCACAGGTAGAGCAGGACCAGAAGGCAGATGATACAGTCAAACAGGGCTGTGGCGATTGTTGGGGTGCAGGGTGACAGACGCAGGGAAGGAACCGGAGGACACAGGTTTGTAGTTTCCGTTACATTTACTTGGTGGTTGCAGATGCAGTCCGGGGCACTTTATATAGAGGGTAATGGAGGTCCGGGTGGCCTGGAAGCAATTGGGTGATCCACGACACCAGGGGAATTCAGAGGCAACTCTTTTGCGCTCTCCCTTTTGGTCCTTGCTACCTAAAACTACACTGTGACCCTCTTCCTGCATGTGTAGTTGTACCTACGTGTATGGCGGGCAGCTTGAGCCTTTTTCAGGTGCCGCTCCTCTCCTGGTGGCTCCGAGGTCTAATCTGCTGCTGTGCCACCGGGTATTTGGTGTGGCCAGAGGACTTGCAGTCTTCTGCTCTCCAGACTCAGCTGCTGGGTCTTTAGTACCCCACAACTCAGGACTCCGGTTTCCTTTTCTCTGGCGCTCAGCTCCAGGATGAGCTCTGTCACAGCTCAATTTACCGTCAGAGCTCTCCTCGACGTTTCTCCTGTCTTTCCCCTCAGACCATCTCCAATGGTTACCTCACACTGACTGAACTCCCACTTTCTGTTTGTCTCCTCTTTTATAACTGGTCCAACTGTGTTTCTACTGCACACTTCCTGCTGCTCTCCTGAAACCGGGTTAGAGTTCCCCCTTGAGGCTCGCAGCAGGAAAAGTGTTGGATGCTGAGTATTACCTGGCGTGGGGACTACTTCTTGCTTCCAGGCATGACATCACCCCCTGGGATGGAGGTAATGCTACTGTGGCAACCAGACCCTGGGGTGCCACAGTCTCCCTAGTAAACTTCAGTATGTCCAGGACTGAGGAAACATTGTAAAAACAGGTATTAACAACAACATATGAAAATTTGTAAACATTACATTATTAAAAATGAACAGAGTCTCAAAATATAAAATTGACAAAAAAAAGAAAAATAGTAAAAAGGAAAAACGCAGGTTCTGTACAAGGGATTGTCCTGACTACACATAGTCCTGTAGTCCATTTGTCCATTTGGTTTAAAAGTTCATACAGTAAGTCCTTTAGGCACGGTACGTTTGATGGTTGCATAAAAACCAACATATTTACACTTTACTATTTTTAAACTTTCTATCTACGGTAACTTGCTAACAATCTCTGTAGCTTGCGGGGATCTGACCCTGCATAGCGCATTGTGACCTTCTTAATACAGGTGTTTCTACTGACCTGTCCTGGTCTAGTGTGTCGGATGTAAGCTCTGTGGACCTACAAGTGACTGTGCTACAGGTAGGCCTATGTCTTATGGGTAAGCTGGGCAGCTGTCTGCGGCTCCTTAGACTAACCATGAGCATGACAGGCTCTCCACTGGCAGGAGGTTGATTCTCTTGATCCACTGCAGTAGTGTCATCTATGACTTGAGCCAATGGGTCTTTTTTTGTTATAAAGTCTCTGATGCTTCCAATACTACTACTTGGTGAACGTTCAGAACAGGTACGACAATTGCATTATTCACCTGTGTCCAAGACCGGGAAATTCTCCAAGAATTGTACAAATCATTTCTTCTGTCTTTTCTGTGTGTTAAGGGCTGTCTCCTCTTTTCGCTTTGTTCTTCAACTGGTCAGGGCATATCTTCAGATGATCCCTCGACACTGCTGCTGAGCTCTCTCCTCCATCCTTATGGATAAGGCACACCTTGTGATTGTGAAAATTCGAAAGGCATGAAGGTGTATGGCTCTGCCTCCCACTGGTCATCAAGTTTGTTCGCCTTTTTTTCTTTTAGAACCTTCTCAGGTTTAAGGACTGTAGGTATTGTATAGTTTCTATCTTGTCTTTGCATTGCCTGGAACAAACTCTTCTCTACGCACTCTTGAACTTGGCTATACTGCTGTTGTCGCTTTGTATCCCAGTCAATTCTGGTGCTGTCACCTCAGGCGTTAAGACTCTCATGTCCATGTCAATGGATAACTTGCCAGTCTTGCTCTCATCAGGTAGGCTGGTGTGCAATTGGTGGAATTCACTGGTATATGTTTATACAAGTCTACCATATCTGGCAACTTCTCTGGCCACTGACTTCTCTCTTCAAGAGGCATGGTCTTCAGCAGGTTATCACTACCTAGTTCATCTTTTGACAACCTGTTGGTCTGGGGATGGTATGATGTCGACATTCTTTTCTTGCAGCCGTACAGGTTACAGAACCTCTGGAACACTTCTGCCTCAATGACTGGGTCTTGGTCGGTAACCACTCGTTCAGGGTAACCGTGTGGTCGACAAAAGTGCTGTTGAAATGCTCTGGCTGCTGTCTTAACTGTTTGGTCTTTCACTGGCACGACTAACAAGAACCTGGAGTAGTGGTCTACTATGGTGAGGGCGTAGATATAGCCCGACTGACTCGGGGTTAGCTTCACGTGGTCAAAGGCCACCAGTTCAAGTGGTTGGCAGGTAACTATGGGCTGTAGCGGAGCCCTCTGGCTTTCACAGTCTTTCCTCCTCAGGTTGCATGGTCCACACTCACGACACCATCTCTCAATCGCTATCCTCATGCCAACCCAGTAAAAGAGTTCACGCAGCAAAACTTCCAGTTTCTTACACCCGAAGTGGCCTTCTCCATCATGGTACGTTTCTAAGACCATCGAGGCATCTCTCTTCGAGACTACTATTTGCCAAACAAATTCATGGGTTCTGGAATTGACACTTCTTCGACACAGCTTCCTTCATAGATGAATAATTTACCCTTCTCCTTCCACAACTGCTGGGTTTCCTGTGGAGCATCTGGATTAGGGTGCGAGTCAGCTTGTGTCAGCAATTCCTTTACTAAGCGGATGGCCGGGTCACTGTCTTGCGTGTCAGCCCATCCATGGTGGGGTAGCGGGTTAAACGTGACCTCTTGTACGGCATGGCGCTTGTTTCTTACATAGTGGGAGCACTGGTTCACCCAATGATGGTGGATAGCCGTAGCTCTATTTCCTCCAGCTCTTCCGGGTCTTCTCTCACATCTGGTAGGTTGGACATCCTGGCATTGGCATTCTTATGGCCTGCCCAATGCTTAATGATAAACTCATAGTTAGATATCCGGGCCATCCATCGCTGCTCCAGCGCACCCAGCTTTGCCATATCTAGGTGGGTCAGCAGATTGTTATCTGTAAAGATGGTAAACTTTGTTGATAGATAATGCTTGAAGCGCTCCGTTACCACCCAGACTATGGTGAGAAACTCCAGCTTAAAGGAACTATAGTTGTCAGGGTTCTTCTCCATGGGACGAAGCTTCCTGCTTGCATAGGCAATCACTCTTTCTCTGCCTCTTTGCACTTGGGATAACACGGCTCCCAATCCCACATTGCTGGCGTCTGTGCACAGTAGAAAGTGTTGGCCATACTCAGGGTAGGCCAGGACCTCGTCTCCCGTCAGAGCCCTCTACAGCCTGGTGAAGTAGTCTTCTTTCCTTACTCCACTCAAATGGACAGCTCGGGTTCTTGGCCTTCTTGGACTGGCCCACTAAGAGATACTGTAAGGGTGCTGTTATTTTGGAAAAGCCTTTTATGAATCTCCTGTAGTAGCCAACCAGCCAGAGGAACTGCCTCACTTCCTTCACAGTGGAGGGTGGAGGGTTTTGGCCAGTCCTTGATCACAGTGACTTTGCCTGGATCTGGTACCACACCTTTGGCGCTTACTATGTGAAATAGGTACTGCACCTTGGGCTTCAACAGGTGGCACTTGGACCAAAACTGGAAAAAGGCCTCGAACTCCTCGGCAGGTGTTCCAAGTGGTCTTCGTATGTCTTGGAGTAGACGATAACGTTGTCCAGATACAAGACTGTTTCAAAGTTTTATGTCCCAGGCAGTACTCCATTAACCGCTGGAACATTCCCGGTGCAATTGCAGAGCCCGAATAGCATGCAGAGCCCCATCAGTGTTGTAAACGCGGTCTTCTCTCTGCCCCTCCACTATGGGGACCTGCCAATACCCACTAGTGAGATCTAAAGTGGAGAAATATTTATCAGATTTTAAGGCAGCTAAGGATTCTTCAATTTAAGGTAATGTGTATGCATCCTTATGTGGAATGCAGTTAATCTGCCTGTAATCAACACACATTCTCATTGTGCCATCCTTTTTCTTTACCAGAACTAATGGAGCCACCCAGGGGCTACAACTATCCCTGATCACCCCAACCTCCTTCATCTCCTGTAACATTCCCTTGGCACATTGATAGTGAGCTGGAGGCACAGGCCAGTACCTCTCCTTAATGGGTGGATAGTCTCCGGTGGGGATATGGTGTTTGACCCCTTTTATCTGCCCAAAGTCTAGTGGGTGTTTGCTAAAGACTTGTTCATACTCTCAGACTACCCGGTAAACTCCATGCTTTTGGTGTAAAGGGGTGGAATAAGTGCCTACATGTAGCTTCTGACACCAATCCTCTAGCTGCTCTTTGGTGCCATTGTCCTATGCCTTGTCTTTACTGACAGTGAACACCTTAGCAATGGTAGCATACCGGGGCAGGTTGACCTCATCCTCCCCACAATTCAAGATGCGTATTGGTACTCTCCCCTTGCAGACATCAACTACCCCCTGGCTGTCATGATGGTGGGCCTGCTATCTGAACTCACAGGTTCAACCAGGGCCTGATAATTATGACCCCTGAGGCCTATCGCTGTCCATCACCAGATTAACATTTCACTCCTTGGGGGTATTGCAATGGGGAATGGATCACTTACTCCTACACTGCCGACTTCTCCACCAGACAGCACCACCTTCTGCCTCTGCATCAGAGCCCTGATTTCCTTCTGCAGGACTCGCAGCTCACTGGAACTGGCCGTTTTGGCTACCTGTTGTAATAGAACAATAATCTTGACAAGACAATTTTCTATCACATTGGTACCTAAGGTCATCATTGGATTACATTCCAGACGATCAATGTCTGCAACAATTAAACCTTGAGATTTTAACTCTCCTCAGCCAAACTTTATGGCCACTTCTTTGTACCCCACTTGTGGTAGAGGTTGACCATTGCTGGCAATTATTGTCAAATCATCATCTGGGCTGCGGGTTAGGTCAGAGTCAGTCCAATAATGCTTATAAATGATATGTGGCATCATTGTCACCTGGGATTCAGGGTTTTGTAGGACCATAATGCGTAGCTGTGTCCGTATGGCATGAGAGAGGAGCCCCTTAATAAACTGCTCGGTTAGCACTTATGAGCTTCCGTTATTAGGGCACATTATACTAAATTATATTTTTCTGTTACTGATTATTATATGTTTAAGATACAACTACTCAAACTATCTAATATGTGGTTGAGGAGCTGGAGAGACGTCTTACAAGGGGCGTAACGATTGCGGACGCAGGGGTCACGTCGTCCCCAGTGCCTGCCAATCCCAGCTCCTGCTTCACATGGATGCGCATCCACGAGGATGCACGTCCATGTGACTGTGCAAGAGCACTCACCACTTCAGGGCCAGTGTGTCAGGGAGGGGGGCTTCCTGCTTTTTACTGCTGCCGCCCCGCCCCTCACTTCCTCTTACTAGTCAGCTTTCCTTGCACGTTCCACATTGGAACGCATATAGTAGGCTGGTGCCGCCTCATCCACATTAGGAGAAGGCGGCACTTCCTGCTTTGTGCGTTGCACAGTAGAACACACACTAGCATCGCCTCCTCCTGAGACTTCTCATCAGTTTTTGCAAGGAAACCTGAGCAGCGCGGGAACGGGGAGAGGTAAGTACAGATTTTTTTTTTAATAAATAAGTGCACGGTGGCCAGAGGATTATGGGAGGAGGAGGAGGAGGGGTGCATTGACACTATATGGAGACTTATGAACTGTACTATGTAGAGATATATGAGGCTGCATATATAGGGTCATTCCATGTCAAGTGAACCAATGATTATTACCTCTATATTTTTAATTCTTTTGAGATTTTGTTATTTGATAATAGCATGTCAGACAATGCAAAATGTGAAGAGAAAAATTTTTTAAAAAATTTATTTTTTTTTAAAATGATTTTCAAAGTTCGGAAAAAGTGTGAATTTCGCTGTTGCCTGCCTTTACGTTTCTCCTCATAACTCAGGCTAGGAATAAGATAGAGAGACAAAATAAACACCATTCTACTCAGAACTATACAGGCTTTCACCAGATATGTCACAAGAGTATCTTTGTTAATATTTTACCCATGTGATCGCAAGCGCAAAACTTTAAAACGTATTTCCGAAAAATCGGCGCGCTTTAAATATTTAAAAAACTGCCCATGTGTCTGCTATGCTCTTAGCCACATCTGTACCAAATTTCAAGTTGGGATCGCAATGGGATCATATTTTAACATATTTTACTATTAATAGCGTCAATGGGTCATTCCATATCAAGTGATCTAAATATGAATATTTTTTTTTACCTGACGTCTTTAGATTTTTATTTTTTTTTTCCTTTATGAAGTACTACTTTAGTTAATTACAAATTAAAAATTTGGAATTTTTTTCTTCATCAGTTAATTTTTTACAGATTTTTAAAGTTTAAAAAAAGGGTGAATTTTGGCCTGGTATGACTTTACATTTTTTTTATCTCGGGCTAGAAATAAGATAGAGAAACAAAATAAACACCATTCTACTCAGAACTGTCCAGGCTTTCACCAGATATGTCACAAGTATATTTGTTTAATTTTAATTTTTTACCCATGCGAATGCAAACGCAACATTTTGAAACGCATTTCCGAAAAAACGTTTTAATAAAAATTTTCCAAAACTGCTCATGTGTCTTTTATGCTCTTAGCCACATCTGTACCAAATTTCAAGTTGGGATCGTGATGGGATCATATTTTAAAATATTTAATTATGGTTAATCTCATTTTTATTAAATTTTGAAAAAACATATGAAAGACATACATTCAATCTTTTAACAAAATCTTGAGACATATAAAATATACAAAAAAAGAATTCACAAAGTTATTAGTAACTTTAAGATAAGCTGCAAATTTACTTTTGCGCTTATCTCTGGTGCAATATATACTACAATCTAAATATAATTCCAAACACTCAAGTATACAACCTTTCTCAGGGTTTTGAGATGTTCTGATGTCAAGGGGACAAGCAGCCCCAGCAGAATGAGTTTTATCACTTGGCCCCTTCTAACAGGTTGACCACGTAAGTGGGTCATTACCCGTTGAGGCCTAGTTGGAATAGTCTATCGACTGGTGTACCGGAAAGGAAGGCCGAAATATTAATGATCTACTCACAGCTCAGAGTTTCCGATACCTGTCTAATGTTCACTAGAATTCTGAAGGTATAGGTATAGAAAGGAAATACCTAGACTGAATGTATCAGATGGGAAGAAAAGAGAGATAGAAAAGAAGAGAGAGAGAAGAGAAACAAAAACCATTAGAAAAAGTTATACTGGGAAAGAAAAGCCACGTAAGAAAAAAAGAAAAAAAGGAGGGGGGGGGTGAGGTATGGGAAGGAGAAAGGGTACTCATCCCACTGGCTCCCCATCAGCCAGAGGTCGAGCCATATTATCTGTGCTGGAAAAGATACTCCTAAATTCTGCAGAGTCGTGAAAAAGAATCCATTCAACCCAAATCCCTAAGAATTTGATCCGAGATCCCGACGCATCAGCTGCGAGCTCCTCCATTCGATATATGTCCATCAATTCTTTGAACCAATCAAGTAGAGATGGAGCCCGGCTTGATTTACAGAACCTCGGGATCACAGCACGAGCAGCCGAGATGCAAAAGCGGAGAATATCCCTCTTCTGTAGCCCAATAGGACCTGGAAAAATGGATAACATTGCCGATTCTGGGCAGCATTCGCTTGTTTACCTGTTATCCGGGCGTATGCATTGAAAACCTCAGACCAGAACCGCCGGATTTTCCCACAACTCCACCAAATGTGTATCATTGTACCCTTCTCTTCCCCACAGCGCTAGCAGGTATCAGGGGTTCCAGGGAACATGTTCCGGAGTGTCGTCGGGCACAAGTACCATCTAGTGAGCAGCTTATAGCTTCTTTCTTGTGCAGAACAAGCGCTAGCTAGTGAGTGAGTAAATATAAAGCATTTCTGCCAATTAGCTTCTGAAATGCTACACCCCAATTCCCTCTCCCAAGCACGTTGGAAGTAAAGGGTGCCCTGCTCTCTCATGGACCCTAAGGCCTGGTATAGAACTGATATTTTGCGCCTCGGTGGAGCCTCCAGTTGGAATAACCTCTCCAATACATTGGGCGTCAATCTTACCCTGCAAGAGTGGTCAGCTGAATATAAGTATGCTCTGTATTGGAGAAATTCGAATCACTTAAGAGGTCTCGTAGGTTCTTTGAGTTGTAGCTCTGCCATCGGGGGCAAACCACCACTGGACAGAGTCTGTCCTACTCGGATGGCATCCACAATCCGCCAACATAAAAATCTCTGCCTGTCAAATCTGGGTGGGAAAGATGGGTTGGAAAAAAGGGGAGTCAAAGGGCTAAGTCTGTCGTTTAAGCGGAGGGTTTTCGTCACTAGGTGCCATACCTTCAAGGTGTTTCTGGTCATGTCTGTCAAAGGTACTAGGTCTGTGGAGTCTTTAGGGGAAATCCAAAGCAGGTGTTTCAGCGGAATCCCCAAACCCTCTTGCTCCACCCCTTCCCATTTCTTGGAGGACGCATGATAATGCCAATCTAGAGCTCTAACAAGAGAGGAAGCCACAAAGTACGCTAGTATGTTGGGTAGTCCAACCCCTCCTCTGGTCTTGGGCAAGGATAGGATATTCATTCGCAATCTGGACCTCTTGCCCCCCCAGACAAATCTAAGGATCATAGATTGCATTTTGGAGAGGAAGCCTCTATCCAATAGAACAGGAACTGTCTGAAAAGTATATAAGAGTCGGGGCAAGACATCCATCTTGACTACGTTTATTCTCCCGAACCAGGATAGCTTTAATTGTCTATAGGAGGTAAATGCCGATTCCGCGTTAGTCAAAAGGGGTTGATAATTTAAATTGAATATTTGTTTAAGATCTTTTGGTATAAGGACTCCCAAGTACTTAATGGCTTCTACTTTCCATTTAAATGGGAACTGTTTAGATAGATGAGAAACCAATTCTCCAGGCAAAGAAATATTGAGTGCCTCGGTTTTGGAGCAATTCACTTTAAAGTTGCTCAATTGTCCGAACCGTTCAAACTCCATTAAGACCGAAGGGATGGAGACCAGGTGCTGGGAGATGTAAAGTAGCAGGTCATCTGCAAATAAGGCTAATTTGTGATGACTCTGTCCCAACTTGACCCCATGGACGCATTCATTGGACCTAAGTGCAAAATATTTAACTATTATAGTGTTAATTCAAAAATCACCAAGAACACAATCAGTCATTTTTTCACAATTGCCCGTCAATAGTTTGAATTTGATATAAAGAAACATAGTCTTGTAACATCTCAAATGAAAGCTGTTACCGTTCTGAGTAAAATGATGCCTCTCCCACTTCATTATCTTATTTCTAGCCTGAGATAAAAGAATGTAAAGTCATACCAGGCCAAAATTCACCCTTTTTTTAAACTTTAAAAATCTGTAAAAAATTAACTGATGAAGAAAAAAATTCTAAACTTTTAATTTAAAATTAACTAAAGTAGTACTTCATAAAGGAAAAAAAAAAAAAAAATCTAAAGACGTCAGGTAAAAAAAAATATTCATATTTAGATCACTTGATATGGAATGACCCATTGACGCTATTACTAGTAAAATATGTTAAAATATGATCCCATTGCGATCCCAACTTGAAATTTGGTACAGATGTGGCTAAGGGCAAAGCAGACACATGGGCAGTTTTTGAAATATTTAAAGCGCGCCGATTTTTCAGAAATGCGTTTTAAAGTTTTGCGCTTGCGATCACATGGGTAAAATATTAACAAAGATCCTCTTATGACATATCTGATGAAAGCCTGGACAGTTCTGAGTAGATTGGTGTTTATTTTGTTTCTCTATCTTATTTCTAGCCTGAGATATGATAGAAAATGTAAAGCCATACCAGGCCAAAATTCGCACTTTTTTAAAACTTTAAAAATCTGTAAAAAATTAACTGATAAAGAAAAAAATTCAAAACTTTTTTTTTGTAATTAACTAAAGTTGTTCTTCATATAGAAAAAAAATTAAAAAAATCTGAGGACGTCAGGGAAAAAAAATATTCATTTTTGGATCACTTGACATGGAATGACCCTATAAGGCTTCACTATATGGAGAGATATGAGGCTGCACTATATGGAGAGTTTTAAGGCTGCACTATATGGTGAGTTTTGAGGCTGCACTATATGGAGAACTGAGGCTGCATTATACTGTATAGAGGGCTATGAAGCTGCATTATAGTATATGGAGAGATGTGAGGATGCAATATACTATATGGAGGGATGTGAGGCTGCATTATACTATATGGAGTGATGTGAGGCTGCATTATTCTATATGTAGGGTTGTGAGGCTGAATTATACTATATGGAGGACTATGAGGTTGCATTATATGATATAAAGGATAATGAGGGTGCATTATAATAATTGGATGACCATATTCCAGGAGGAGGACCATATATAGCAGGATGAGGGACATTAGTACATAATGAAGGGGGAGAGGGGTCAATTTGTGAGTCTTTAAAGTATTTAGAACATAGGATGGGGGCCAGGTCTAAATTTCACACTGAGACCCATCAGACTCTAGTTACGGCACTGCCCCTAACTATTGAGGAGCTGGAGTCAGCACTATCAACCTTCCCAAGTGAGAAGACACCAGGGTCAGATAGAATCCCTCGTGAATTTTACAAGTGCTTCAGTAGTGTCCTAATGTATCTGTTATTAAGGGTCTTCAAATCAGCAAATGATACAGGGTGTCTCCCTCGATCTATGATGGAGGCTATAGTATGACCATAGTAGTCATTCTTAAACAGAGCAAAGATCCTCTTCATCCAGAGTCTTACAGGCCTATCTTACTACTCTAGCAGTAAAGCTTTTGGTCAAAATTTTCTTGGTCAGACTGGTTAATGTTATTACTGAGCTCATTCATGAGGATCAGTCAGGTTTCATGTCAGAGAAATCCACAGCTTTCATTCTACAGCAATTATTCCTAAACATGCAGTTA
This sequence comes from Allobates femoralis, assembly GCA_033576535.1. Lineage (NCBI taxonomy): Eukaryota > Metazoa > Chordata > Amphibia > Anura > Aromobatidae > Allobates > Allobates femoralis. The sequence goes on along the minus strand of JARQOC010000003.1, from coordinate 111,167,295 downwards.
AGATACAAAGAGACTGGGGTCTGTGCTGTCGATGCTGTCGAGGCTTTTGATGCAGTGGAATTGAACTATCTATCGAAAAGTTTGAAAAAAATGGGGTTTGGTCCTAAATTCACGACGCTCATTCAGCTACTCTATAATGGTCCATCAGCTAAAATTAGGATTAATGGACAATTATCAGATGGGTTGGCACTGGGGACGGATAAAAGATAGGGCTGCCCTCGTTCCCCACTCCTTTTTGTCATTGCTATCAAACCCTTAGCGTGTATTATTAGGATCTCTACTAAAGTGAGGAGATTTAGAGTAGGTGACTTAGAAGAATGCCTTTTGCTTTATGGGAATGATAGACTTCAGCTCCTAGGGAATGGTCCCTCTTCTATTCAACTGGTAATGGCTATTCTTGAAAAGTTCAGCAAGTGATCGGGTCTCCTTATAAACTCGAGCAAGTCGGTACTTATGGCTATGGACACATGTGTAGACATACCTTGGTTAATAATTTGAATATTAATAGGGTAACAAAATATAAATATCTTGGTATCATGGTAATGGCTAAACCTTTTGACTATGTGTGGAGCCCCACTGGTCAGTGCGCCACTATAGGGGTACTGCACCCATAACAGTCTGTGTGGTATCCTGGTCACCCGAGGATGTGAACGTTAACCTGAGGCCCTCATCCCCGCATCCATTCACTTAGAGCTAGGGACCAATTGCTAAACCCGTTACAGGGTAACCAGTTTGGTGGGAGGAGCTTAAGTAGAGAGAAAAGGGGGAGAGGACAGACAGTCAGTCGGAGTGAAGTAAAGAACCGTGAGGGAAGTCGAGGAGAGAGAGGACCCTGCGAGTTCATAGTGGAGGGTGTCAGTAAAAGGAAGCAACCCAGACAGAAGGGGGATCCCTGGCTTGTGCAAGCCCCGTGCTGGGCTGTACTGATAGCCAGTCCGTGAGGGAACCCAGTCCAGGATGGAGTACCGGCTCCAAGTGCGGTGCAGGAAAATGTAACTCTGAGCCCCAAAACCCGGTGGGTCGAAGGCCTTCCATATAGCCCCGACCTAGTCCAACATGCACATCTCCACCAGGAGCTCCAAACCGGGTTGAGCCCCTTAGAGAGAAAAAGGGTTATCTCTATATACCCAACAGGCCTGGTAGTAAGAGGGCTCCATTGCAGGGCAGCACACGGATAGTAAGGAGAGTGAAGTGAAAAGGACAGAGATTGTACCAGAAGGAACATCGTTGAGGGCCTCAAAGAGACTTTGCGTCCTTTGGTGACTACCCGGCCAGCTGCCTGTGACTGTGTACCTTGTGAACAACTTTGAAAGTCACCAGTAAACACCCGTGCAGAGCAAGAAGGCCTCCTGTGTTTTATTCCCACTACGACATCAGTTACCACACTGCCATGGGGACTCCGCTCCACCTGCGGGGAGCGACATCATCTGGCTGCCTATCCATGGTCCCCAGAGGTCTGCAGCAGTGCTGGTGTCATCACCAGACACTGCAGGTGGCGTCACGAACAAAATACTTTTAATATTTTATTTCTACACATTTTTCAGCGACCACCAGGGTCATGGGCCCGGGCACCGGCCACCAGTGACAGCACCCTTAATCAACGCCTGGGATTCGAGTACCCCAGGCCCTGGGGTGGGTCATATGTGCCCTTAATTTAACACTGCTCTTATATAGATTTATAACTAACAAATGGTTCAGTAGACTTCCCCTATCAATTATTGGAGAGGCAACCTGATTATGATGCTCTTAATGCCCCAAGTTCTTTATGTACTACACAATTCTCTGGTATGGATCCTGGTATGGCACTCTCAGAGGGCTCATAAGCTATTCAGACAATAACTATGGAAAAAACTACAAGCTAAAATCCATCTGGAGTACCTTCAAAGAGAGAAAATGAATAGGGATTTGGCCACTTCCAACACTTGAATCTACTTTCTGGCAGCACAGATTCAGCAATTGAAAGGATGGGACCAATCTAATGAGTTAGGGAAAAATGGATGGTTGGCAACTCAGAAAAGCCCCTGGCATGTTGCAATGCACATGATGGAAGTATGGCGAAGAGGGAACAAGCCATTTCAGGTTCTGACTCTAGCCATGATCTATAAAGTTTGGGATAGAGGCAAACATCTGATTGGAGGGTCAGACTGCTCTGTTAATACTTTACTTTACTTGTGGCTCAATCCTGGCCTTTCTGAATTTCAAGCATAGAGGGGTGCTCTGACTGGGAGGTGAAGGAGGAGGTGATGATAGCTTATGTTCAGCTCAACAATACGTTAAAACAATTAGAGCAGCCGCGCAAAAAATTAACATTCCTCATAATTTATTCTACAGATTCCTGCAGCTTCAGCGTGTTTACACAGCCCAAATAATGACCAGAATCCTCAATTTAAAATCCCAATCCCTTGACTAAATTGGAGGGGTGTGTGGACACTAGGAGAGGACTAATTTTTCCTTACATAGACACTACTTAACATGTTCCATGATAATTCCCCTTGCTACTAAGGTTAAATGGAGGAGGATGTAGGCTGCCTTTAGCTTGAGATGCATCTGCAGCGTTTGCAGATGCATTGCAAGCATCTCATGCAGACGCGGCCCCTATGTTTATGGGCGCACGGCGTCTGCAGATGCTTTGCGACGCCGTGCACCTTCATCTATATGTGATCTGTGCACGGAGCCTGGTACAGATCAACACTCTATCCGCACAGGACGCGAATCTCGCGTCCAGGTGGGGCGGAGTGTTGATTTGTCGCAGGCATCGCTGCGCACAGATCACTATAGAGTGAATGGGTCGCACGCGGTCCCAAGCATCTGCAGCGCCGTGGACCATTATAAAAGGGGGCGTTGAGCAATGCTGGATGTGACGGCGATGATCTGCAGTTGAGCGCTAAGACAGTTACTGGATGATCAGCGGGACTCTATATTAAATTCAGTGGTAATCAATCCCTGTCAGAGGCCCACAAAGGCTTTCTGAGTTATACCTGAAACACAGGTAGTATAAAACGCCAGCGTTTCTACACAATATTGCAGTAATGAGTGACTCCTGCTGCCCTGTTGTAATTTACCTAAAGCCCACCTTAGGCACGTTTTGGGAATTTACTAAGCTTGGACAATACTGGAATGTACGGTAGTTCTGGTATTCTAGCACAGGTGTATGGAGTGAGGCTGAGCCGATCCAGAGGTCTGTGTGCTGGGTATTATACCAGTTATTCCTGAAGAGGACATGCTTGCGGATGGTATGGCTGAAATTCTGTATATAGCAAGGAAAACCATTGCCTTGCTTTGGAAGCAGTTTGTTCCCCCCCCACCCCTTCCCCATCAGTGCAAGTTTGTTAATAGCGTCAATACCAATAGTATTTTATGTCTCAAGAAAGTGTGGCGCCCCTGCGTACAGGGTGGCCACAAGAGGGAACTGCAGTCAAGCAGAGGGTAGTCAGCTTATACAAAAGCACCCCAAAAATACAACCACAGAATACAACACCCAACTCGGAGCCCGGGACTCTAGGCGGGCAAGGGGTGGTAGGGTTTAGAGGGAAGTAGGTGAGACGTAGTCAGGGTGACAGCACTGGGATAAAAGGGAAAAACCAGGAAGTAGTAAGCAGTAGGCCAGAGGGTGTCGAGCAGTAAAGACCAAGACTAGGCCAGTATAGCTGGGCCAGGATGGAAAACGGCTGCGTGGCTAAAGGAAGACTTTGAGGTGGACAATCCCTTCTGGTGCAGAAGTCAAATGGATAGGACAGAGCCTGGTGGATCCTTAGTACAGCAGGGACACTGGGAGTTAGGCCAATACCAGAGCGCTGGCTCTGAGGTGAGTGGAGCTTCAAGCCCAGATCACAGACATCCCTGCGGTGAGATGCAGATTCCAGGTCTGCTTTCCTAATACAGTGCTATGAGACACAGCAGCATATGAGGGCTCAACTACATCCGGTGATAGGGTCATAGTAAAAGAACCCGTGCTGCCTGTCATATGGCACGCAGGAAAGAATTAGAGGAAAAAGGGCCTGAAAGGAGTCACAAAGAGGGGATATAACTGGAAGGAAGGCTTGACTGCAGGAGGGGTGCCAGCAAAGAGTGAACTGTGTGCGAACTGTACTGACGAAGTGTGAAGAACTTAAGTAAAAACCGGTGAACCCTGCCAGAGTCTCCAGTGTTTGTTTCTTTGCATGTTAAAAAGTTATTCACCCTCCCAGGAGCTGCCCGACCCACAGCGGGCTCATCCATCCGGCTGCAGCACCATCCATCCTCCTAGCAGAAGTAAGCAGCAGCGGTGGTCCCCATTGACCACAATCCGTGGGTGGCGTCACGACAATCCCTGTAAATAACTCCTTTACTTGAGGGCTCGGGACACGGTCCCGGTACCGAGTACCCCGTCCCAGTGGGCTCCACAATAGGAGTGTACATTAAAAGAAAGGCCATCAGTAAATTTGATAAACTCTGGAGCCAATGGCTTAATATCCTAGATTTGCCATCTCAAGTCTTACTGCTAGAGAACGTGTTTCCCATGCTACGCTAATTACCCTTATATTCCTTATAAGCAATTTATGTTATCATGATTTATGTAAATGTTACATGACTGTGTTCATTACCCAAACAGCCCTGAGCTAAGTGTCTTACTGATATTACTTCTATGCTGTTTAGTTTTCTATGTATATGAAGGACCTTAAGGTGCCCATGGTAATAAGTGTTCTAATGTGTTATTGGTTGGGGAAGGGCGTTTATTATCTTGTGTCAAATATAATGTGTTTGTCTTATTTCTTATGAAAAAAGTTCAATAAAAATAATCTGATATAAAAAAAGAACGAAGACCCTATTGAGCTATGGTAACAATAATCCTCTAATATTATCCCATTCAAATAAAAGAATATATGGACAAATAGAGACTGCTGAATCCTTCTAAGTACCATCCGCCTACATTATGTGTAAGGCCAGCTTCACACCCAGTTTTATCAGGTCAGGGGCTTTCCGATGTGAACCAGACAGCCCCGGACCTGATTTTGGACATAATGTAGCCCTATGTTGCCGAATAGGGCCAGATGGCAGTGATCCGGTTTTGTCCCTGTCTGGCAGCATCAGGCTGCATTCATTTTTTTGCCCTAAACACAAAATCGGAGCTTGCAGCATTTTTGTTTCTGGGGCAAAAAGTTAATCAAGACTGGATCCAGCGCCATTCGGCGCCCATTAACATGGGGTCAATGGGCGCCAGATCCAACAGAAAATCGGATCCGGCTGCCAGACGCCGGGTGCTGAAGCACCTAGAGAGCTGCCGGCTGAGATTTCAAAACTGCGGCTAGCGATTTTGAAATTTCAGGACCTGGACAGCAGCAGCGGCAGCCGCGCAGTCCTGATTCCGGCAGATAACAGGACCAGAGGGCATATTTGCTTCCTGCAAAACACCGGACACAGCTTCACAGTTCCAAAACGTGGTGTGAAGCCGGCCTAAGTGATATAGAAACAAAAGAGAAGCTGTCATCAGAATTTTATAACCCAAACTAACAGCATGTAAGTAAAGGCGATCTAATGCTGAGTAATTCTCTACCTTGCTTGTAGAAATCCTTATTGGCATGTTAGAAAAATCCATTGTAGAAATTGTATATTAGGCCGGCTTCACACCACGGTTTTGAGGTTTCAGGTTCTGTCCGGTTTGAACCAGACAGAACCTGACCTGGTTTTGCATCCCACGTATCCCTAAGGAGCCGGATTGGTCCTGTTTGGCCATCAGGTTTTGTGTATTCTGTGCCGATCAGGTTTTGTCAGGTTTTTCGCCGTCCCCAAAATCAGAGCCTGGAGCATTTTTTTTTTCTCCGGTGCAAAAATCGGACAAAACCAGACAGAACTGGATCCGGTGTTTCCATATAATGGGAGTCTATGGTGCCAGATTTGGTAAAAAACCTGATTTGTTTCTCTGATCTGATTTTTAGCACTGAAAATTCTCAGGATGCTCCTTCTGCACCATGGACAGCGGCTCAACCCATTATAGCCTATGGAGACATAATTCACAATGCTTTTCAATGTAGAAATGAAAGAAACGAATCCTGCAAAAAACAGGAACAGGGTGCTTATTTGCCATCCAGTTCAACCCACCAGGTTCTGTCTGGTCCTGTCAGGGTTATCCTGCAAAAAATAGGATCCACCCTGACACACATAAACCATGGTGTGAAGCCAGCCTCAGGGGCCTTTCACAACAGCGTTTTTGCTGATGTGCGGCAGATGAGGCAGATTTACCGCATCTGCTGGATCTGCTGCACTTACGGCCCAGATCCGGCAAACCCTATGCATTGTCTATGGAGCTTGCGGTCCAGTGCGGCAGTGCAGTTACGCCGGTTTGGCCTAATCCGGCACTTGAGGACGCAAGAAAAAAAAGCTGCAAGCAGTGTTTTTTTTTTTTGCGGACGCAAGTGCTGGATCTACTGCAGAACCGCACTTGCGGCACCGGACCGCAAGCCCCATAGACAATGCATTGGCCATGCCGGATCCGGGCCACAAGTCGGCCGATAGATGGCCAATCCAGAAGATGCGGCGCCACCTGCCGGATCAGCCGCAAACATCAGCAAAACGCTGATGTGAAAGGGGCCTTAATGAACCACAAGTGCAGCGAAGTTGGATATTGCACTTGAAGCACTCCTGCCCCTTCTTCTTATTACTCACTGATAGGAGATCTTACACATGTGCTGTTATTGCCTGGACCAGTGCATATCCAAAAGGTCTTGATGATGTTACGAGAGCTGAACTATTGATCTGCATAAGCGCCATCCTCAGCAATGACAGTATTTGTGTGAGATTTTCAAAAAATGGGATGCAGGTCACTGAAACAGGAGTCACTTGTCCATCAGAGACAGAGAGGGACTGATGGCAGGAGCAGCTCTGGGCTATTCAAATCCTATCTGAAGGACCTGGCATTTCCCAAGTAACAGTAAACAGCACACAAGGATCTGCCGTGATGTCACTCGTTCCCAGATCACGTGACTGTAACCGGATATGATGCGGGAAAGACTGCCGTTAACAGCAAGGAGACGCTCTGGTTCCTGCAGGGATCCTCAATCCAGGCGCCTGTCACTGAGGTTGTGCAGAGGTGCACAATCCAGTTAGGCGAGTGGCCCCTTGGCCCCTTTTTTCATTTACCCTTTATCACTAGGTGCCTCACATATTGCGCCCCTTTTGTTCTTTATCTTTCTCGCCAGAGACAGAAGGCGGGCGGCGGATGGGGAATAAGAAGAAAGGACAGGACAGCTGTAAGTGCAATTTCCCACCCTGCTACACTTGCAACTCATTCAATATTATATTTCTATAAAAGACTAAATAGATTTCTGCATGTAATGCACCTACAGGGCCATGGAGTACTCGGAAGTGGGCTTTTATGCTTCCGGTGAGTCACAGGGGTCGATATAAGGCTCCATGACCCTGAGTATCAACTTAAAAAGTTTGGGAATGGTGGACGTAATTCCACCTGTGGTTTTCGGCTATTGGGGCCGACACTGCGGTGCGGGACCTCTGGGGATGATGGGCTTGCTGCAAAGATGTATCGCTCCCCACAGGTGGAGCAGTTCCCCAGGGCAACCGATAAAGTCTATGGCGATGATAGGCCGTTGGGGTGCAAGACTGAGGGCGCAGAATAACGGACAGACACACAGTTGTTGTCTCCTTTACCTTTACTGGTGGTAGCAGGTCCAGACCAGGGTACTGTCCACAGGAGATGTTAGAAATCTGGGTGGCCTGGAAGCAAGTTGGGGATCTCCTCACCCGGTGAGTTCTGAGGCATCCCTGCTGTGCATCTCTGTGCTGGTCCTGGGTGCCTGTAGCTAACCTGCATCACAAAGCACTCACTGATCTCCACGGACTCCATTTGCATATTCAAATTTCCAGGGGGCAATGCATCATGGATTTTGCTGTGTTTGAGCGCTTTAGCCGGCTGCCGGCAGTGTTTTCCTTGACTGGTCTTCCTGAAATCAGTGAGTGCTTTGTGATGTTGGTCTACCAGGCACTGCTCCCACCTAGCCAGAATCCTACTCCACACTGATGAGGGGGCAATGCCCCGAAACAGCTGTCTGTGGATGGATACCTGGCTCTGTTAATTCCCTTGTCATATCCTTAACTCGTAACGGAGTGGGATATTGACTAAAAGGGCCACTTAATATGGTGGCTATGGTGGTCTCCGCAAGGATTCCACCCTAGGGCTAGGTCCTTCCCTGGAGGGATATCTGTCTAGTCCCGTGTTTGAGACTCTTAATCAAGGCTCTACGGACTCCATTTGTAGCTAACCTGCGACTCTCTCTCTGCTGTATGGTAGGCAGTTTGAACTCTTCCTGGACTCCACTCCTCAGGCAACTGGCCCTGAGCTCTCTGGTGCTGCTGTGTCTCCAGGTGCTGCAGCCGGGAGACTTGGAATCTCCAGTCTTCCGGATCTGGCTGCTGGGTCTTGAATCCCTCACAACATCGGACTTTGGTGTCCGCTGCTGTCGCTCTGCACTGGGGCGAGCCAAGTCACCGGCTCCACTTCCCAAGCCTGCTTCTCTCCTCCCACAGACCCTCTCCTATGGGTCCTTCACGCTGGCTAGTCTCTGTCTTGGGACGTGCCTTACACTGCTCCAGCCCACAGGACGTCTTCACAGCCTTCCTAGGAGCTGATCTTACTAACACCGCCTCCGGGCCAGAATTTATAGGGGAGCTCCCCTGAACCTGGGTTTCAGAGCTCCCCCTTCTGGCCTGGGGCCAGGAAAGGTGTTGCATGCTGTGGGCTTACCTGGTTTGGATACCCCTTCTTGCTACTAAGCATGACATTACCCCCCGAGGGAGGCAATGCCATTGTGGCAACCGGACACTGGAGTGCAACACAAGCAAGTGTGAGGTAGCGACGTTGGTTGGCACAACAGAAGGCAGGGACCCAAGCACAGTTCAGACAGCACACTGTTTAATGGCACGATACAGGTTAGCCACAGACCTCCGGGGATACACTTTATACAGTCCAACCATAACTGATAACGACACTCCGTCCCTTCAAATGGGTTCTCCCTTAATTAGGCCGTGTTATATCAACACATGGCTGCTGCTCTCTTTATCAGCGCTCAGCAGCCTCATGAGACTTCACTCAGGAAGAGCCTCCACAGAAGAACCACACCCTGTATTCCAGCCTAGCTTTTAACCCGTGCCTACCTCTGGGGAATCCTCCAAGAACCCGAAGTGGAGTGCTTCCTACACGTGGAGGGAGCACAACCTGGGAGACACATACCGGCCGTCACAAATCACCCCGGTCACTGTCTCACACAAGGTATAAATTTTGTCAGCATTATAGTGCTTTTACATATATGGCATTAGTTTTGGGTAAAAAACAATCCTGATTACAGATTAATTTTAAAAGTAATCTCTATAGTACAACACCTGGTTATTGAGCATATGACAGACTGGTGTCTACTCTATGCCCTTGACAATGTGTGGATTGGTTTCCATGCTGCAGTCACAGGAAGATTACATTGCAGACAGTGAAGCAGAAAATGCTGTTCATATCGTCCTTCATTCTAATTAAATATTCACAACCCTGAAGAATAATGACATCAAATGTAGTGTCACTTCAGGCCTTGACCTACCATCACAGAGAAATATGCACCATACAGACGGCAATAAATACTATGAATAATGCCATCCCCAAGTCATAATAGTCATATCATGCACAATATGCTCATGTTATTCCTATATAAAAGTGGCAGCAAGATAAACGCTCCATGGAACACTCAGGTCTGAAGACCCAACTCACATCTCATAATTACACAAAATACATAATTGTGTATGCAAAATTGGGAGGTCGTATTAAAATAATTCCCCTCCTGTGATTAACATTGATAAAGTGTGAGTAATTGTAAAATCTAGAATCTATGTAACATGCCTTCTATTACAAAAATAATAGAGAACGTCAAGATTCACTTAAAACATCAATAGAAAGTATTGTCTTCAGCAATATGTTGAGGCTCATTTTTCTTCATTGCATTGATAAAGGCAGACATACATTTCCAATGTTATAAGTTTAATAACTAAAATATCCAAAGTTATACACTGCTACCCTGACATCCAAATTGTTATGGATCTGATGTAAAAGTCCCCAAATTAGGGATCTGTCTGACATTCAACCATTTCCTTTCCACCATCGACTTGTGCTTAGCACTGACCACACATTGATGTTGTTACATGGCACCCAGCCAATGAGATAGAAGGGCAGGATATTGGGGATAAACGGACTGCTGTTGGCTAATGGGCCCCAATGGGAAAGCTCCAATGGGGCCCCCAATTATTGCAAATCTTTAATAGCAATAATCATTTTAAATAGGCGAAAGGGACTTTTGGGGCCCCCTAGGCTTCAGGGCCTGGGTACGATTGCAACCCATGCACCTGTTGTAATTATGGCCCTGGCTGTTGGGGCATAATACTGTGTGTACTGCGGGCACAACTGTATGAAAACATGACATTTGGCATCACACTTTATGTGGGGGGACAGTGGAGGCATCATAATGCCTGGATGAACTCTGTGGAGGCATTATAACATGTGTAGGGGACTGTTGGGATTCTATTGTGTAAAGGAGACACTATCAGAATGTGTTGTAACTCTGTGGGTGCAAAGTGTGTGGGGATGAACTGTGAGGGCATCATGTTATGTGGGAAGGGCATTATAAAGGCGTACGTCCAGGTGTAAGAGGTTCTGTGGGGGCATCATTGTGTGTTTGGGGGCATATTTTTGTTTCATTATATCACTGTGGGGAATCCTTACTGCTTGGGGGCCAAAAGGGGATCTTAAATTGAGTGGGAGCACTAAGAGGCTTCAGTAAGAAAACTATTTCTCTGTGCAATAAACAAAAAGAACTGGGCGGGTTTAAAGGTGTAACTTTGTTGCAAAAAAGATTTCTGTGGTCCAAGGTAATGTGTTCTACTTTTCTGTTCTTCAGATTTTAGAGGTATGCCTTTGCATCAATATTAGAAATGAGTAAATGCACAAAGGAGGCAAAATCTCCATAGGGACATTTCATACAGTCTTATGTTAAACTACAAATAATACACTACATTTAAAAATAGGGATAAGTTGCTAGAATGTCTGGGACAATTACATTACCTAAAGCCAATAGAAAATGTATGGAATGAACCTCAGAGTTCATAGAAGGAGCCCACAGGACTTTCGGGATTTGAAGAGTACATGTTTGTGTGGAAGATTGGGCCAAAATCACACCTGAGCAATGCACGTTTCTCCAAACGGGAGACATCTTTAAGCTTCAGCATCAACAAAGACTTCTGTACAAAGTATTAAATAAATTTCAGCAATTGTGTTCAATACTTTTTACCTGTGTAATTTCTCATTATTACACATATCTTAATTTATGGGCAACTATGGTTTGATTTCTCTACTTATGTGGATTGTTGTGTCGTGTTGTTACCGACATCTATTGATAAATACATGTCAATAGCAGCTTTATAAATATATTTCCACATCGTAAGAACGGGAAATCTGGGCACTATGCACCTGCACGGGGTGATATTAAATGTGGTATGGAGGTTCCCAGGGCTGGTGTTGCACGCACTCCAAGATTCAAGACAATAGCAATATTTAGGAAAAAGCGGCACTCACCTGAGGTGTATTTTTCTCCTTTACTCAGATGCAGTCATCAGTATACAGAGTGGCTGGGGACGGGGTGCTGGGAGACGGTGGACGACGGTCTACCGTTTCACGGACAATGCCGTTCGACTTTCAAGAACCCGTCGAAGCGGCATTGTCCGTGAAACGGTAGACCCGTTGTCCACCGTCTCCCAGCACCCCGTCCCCAGCCACTCTGTATACTGATGACTGCGTCTGGTTAAAGAAGAAAAATACACCTCTGGTGAGTGCCGCTTCATTTCTTTTTTCCTAAATATTATAAATATATTTACTAAGAAAAATGGTGGGCAATACTTATTTCACCCGCTGTACCCTTGTGCTGGATTCTCCCTGGACAGTTGTTGGTCAAGCTTGGAATTGGGTGTGTATATAATATATGATGACTGTGAAAGTAACTAATAACCAGCCTAGTAACAATGGTAGTCATTGACTCGTCCACCAATCATCAGTGTATTGTGTGATTGTCGTAACAGTTGTTGGCAACGATGGAATATCTTCCCGATCTCCCCGACATTCACATTCTGATCTGTATTCTATGTTCTGTTGTTAATAACATTTGGCTATAGGAGATTTCCTAATAAATGCATTTGTTTTTTTTTACATTTTACACTTTTTGAGAATTAAAGTTGTATTATTTGTTGTTTTTACAATGAACTGCAGTAAATCCAATGTGTTCTTATAAATTCCCCAGCACCTAAGAGTGGTGTGACAACAGCCTCTTATGTCGTATTTACTATTGCATGGTCCGTATCATGTATAATTGGCCTCATCTAGGACTCGGTCCAGTAGACTCACTGAAGTGTATAATAATGCTTTGACACTGGATACTTCCCAATACATAGCCTTGCTCACAACTTAATGAAACAAGTAATAGGACTTCTGATAGGGTCTTACTATAGGGTCACACTTTCCATTATTGTAGACCCCTGAGTACGAGATGAATGAAGTAGACATGAAGCATGTGGTCATAAGAGAAGGTAGAGAACCAGAAACGACTCCGAAAAGCTGTGGCAAGGGGTTGGCTGAGAATGAATGGAGAAGTAGGTCAACAGGAGCTAAAGTGTGCATTGTTGCCTTTACCTGGTTTTACAATGGAAATACTTTTTTGCTGCCTAATTTATTTTCTCAGCACAAATTCATGTGCAAATGCTTAATCATTCATGACAGCTTCTTAGTAAATGGGCTCTGCGTTCAGAGGGTTGTGATGTAAGTAATAAGTGTCAGCATGCATCAGAGCTTGAGCTAGTGACAAGGAGCAGGAAAGGACGAGGCACGAGGTTTTTCTTATTTTTTCATGTACCACTGCCCAAACGTAGTTAAGGGAATGTGATTACCCACTGAAAGGTTCATTTATCCAAATTATAATGCAATACAACATAAAGGTGCCGCACGTCATGCAGATGAGAATGCCGAAGTTACTCATCATGCGGGGACGCAACATTCACACCATATCATTCAGAACGTGTACGTCTTCAAGGACTTGGCTGTGTATGTGCAGACATTGCCAAACGTTTTGAGACTGGCAAAAAATTTGGTTTCACAAAGTTTGTTGTTTCACTGCCTTTAGATATTTTCCTCAGATATTTCTATGATTACTAAAGTACAATTACAAACATTTCATAAGTTTTACACTTTAATTGTGAAATAAATCAAGTTTCTGCCTAGGCTCAAATTGACAGTGTTGACCCTTTTTTTAAAACTTCTATAATTCGCCATGGTCTGTCGGTATTGCTTCTTGGCAACATCCTGACTGGTAACAAGCCATCTTTGTCTAATCAGTGTCTGGAGCTTATCACAATTTCTGTGTTTCGGTCCACACACTTTTTGAGGATTGACCACAGGTGGGATAAGATTTGAGCAGTTTCCTGGCCAAGAACCCAAAATGTCAATGTTTTGTTCAATAAAGCACTTAGTTACCCCTTTGCCTTGTGACATGGTCCCCATCTTGCTCTTGCTGGAAAAAGCATTGTTCATCCGCAAAATGTTCCTGGTTTGCTGAAAGAATCTGCTCATGGAGGAGGTTTTGATATATTCATAGCAGACTTCTTAGGCAAAATTGTGAGTGAGCCCATTCCCCTGGATTAAAGGCAAACCCATACATGAATGCTTTCAGAGTGCTTTTGTCGAGCCCCAGGCCCTGGGGTACTCGGGTATCAGGCTCGATGGGTGCTTTCATGGGGGGATGTCACGGGTGGCAGCGCCTGAGCCCGTGGCCTGGGTGACACTTCAAAAAGGGGTGTATGTACAGGGGATTAGAGTTTGTCATGTAGTACCTGGTGATGGGTCACCAGTGCCGCCACAGTCCTCCGGAGGTTGATGGTAATGCAGCTAAGTTGGCAAAGCTCCCTACAGGTGGAGCTGGTCCTCCGGGGCAGCGTTTCTGTAAGGAAACAGGTTGATGGAGATAACCACACAAAGGCAAAGTCACTTTCTCCCGGGTACTTTACTGTAAACGTTCAGTAGTAAATACAGAGTCCACAGTTCAGCAACAGTTGTTAAAATAACAGGTAGCTTTACGGGTGGCTGCAAGTGGATCCCAGCTGGTATGGTGGAACCCGTGGAAAACCTTAGTTGATGAACCCATGTCCTTTCTTCCCCATCTAGGATGAGTCTATACCCAATGGCTCCGTGTAGGTAGACTTGGGGGCCCCCTCCCTCGTGGTGAGAAAGCAGGCAGATTGCTCCATCTGGTAGGATGCTGTGGCGATAAATGGACCACAGCAGCCGGTTGCTAACTGCAAAGATAGACCTTGGCCGGATCCTCGGGCCCGGAGTTCCCGTGGTGGACTGAGAATCCCCTGGAGTATGGTCGCTCCACGCTGGGGTTCCCCCTTTCTCTCTAGGGCCCAGACTCTGCACGTCGGGCGCCCTCTTTCAGGGCGCCCTCTTTCAGGATCCCCTCAGGAACCTTTTTCTCCTTTCCTCTGGATTAGCATAGAGCCATCCGGGTAAAACCTTCCGCCTCGTTCCACACTCCTCCTCCTCTGACTCTGTACTCTCAGACGCACCTTATCTGATTCAGACTCACTGTCTGACTGTCTATAATTCCCCTAGAGGTGACTATATCTACCTCCCTTGGGGTAACCTCCCACCACTACTCTGTGTGGGAGTGCAGGAATGAGGCCCACCCACCAACCTAGGGTCCACTTGCAGCTGGGGACATTACACCTCTTTTACGGGTGCAATACCCCTCTGTGACGCCTGACTACGTGGGGCGCTACACTTTCTGGTTGGCATGACATAAGATTCATCGTAGCTCTCACCTTATTTACCAGACAATACACGCTTAAGGGGAGAGGGAATCAGGAAACCAGATGGTGAGGTAGCCGGAGGGATTCAGGGGGAGCTAATCTGACCCTTATACAGGGGGTCCCTGGCTCACGATGCTCTTGGAGGTACCTCTGAAGGTGAGGAGGTCAGAGTCACCACCTTTCTCCTAAGCTCCTGAAAAGCCCTAGGCTGAGAGCCCCTACCTTCACCCATGGATCAGGAATCACTGCTACTCCCAAGGAAAGGAAACTCCAGGAAAGACTTCAGCATTACAGCACATGCGTCTTCACAGCTCAATGACCAAGAAGAGTCTAACTCTTTCAACGGCATCTGATAGAGGAAAGGGAAGGGGAGGAGGCTATTTAAAGGCCAGGGGAGGAGATTCCAGATGAATCACACCTAAGCTTCACATTATCCAGGAGCTGAGCACAGCTCACAGCACAACTGACATTAACTCATGCAGTTCCTGAAGAAATTCACACCCATTCAATTACAGCAGCATCCAACATAGACTACAGAGAGTCAGCTTAAATCAGTGTATGAGATTACCCCGTCTTTTAAGAGAGGCCTCCAGACTCGAAAACGGACATTTCTGGAAAAAGTCCACGTATCCTGAGTGATGAGATATGAAAGATGTTACATGTCGCCAATACTGGAGGTAGTTCAAGTCAGTACAGCAAAGGGTTGCAAATGGATGATATCCAAAACGGTCCTGTAACCCCAGAACTAGGAGTCCCAGCAGCACCCTCCACCTGACGTGTTTGAACAACACCCAAACATACTCATTCACACTCAGGTCTGGAACTGTACACTTATTATCACAAATGTGGTCACAGTCGTAGGGTACAGTCTTAGGAAGGCAAGTAACAGAAGCATCTCCCTGGACCCCAGGACTCTCTCCCTTTATATGCACAGTAGAAACAACCACCCTTCCCCGGCTCCTCTTCCTAAGATGTTGCCTATACTCTGGAGCGTGATTTGTTCTCTAACCGCTGGCAAACTCCTAACCTCCTTGGGCCGAGACGTAGGTGTAGACGTCACCAGCATGACAGTGATGGAAGTACCCCATCAATTATTCTCACAGGCAAGTACCCCAGCAAACCACCTCCAAGGCCCTCCAGTCAATTATTATTATTATTATTATGTTTTCTCAGCCAAGGATGGCCCAAGACGATGGGAGTGAGTATATTCTCCAAGATGTGACAAGAGAGGAACCCCTGGTGACTATTGTCAAATTCACATTATGCACAACTTAGAAAATCACCTTCTGGCTGAGCAGAACTGAGCCAGTGGTGGAGATGGGAATAGGTCTTGCTAATGCCCCCAAGTGTATAGGTTCATCGCATGGAGCCTGCTCAGCATGGATAGCCGCAAGGGACAAAGTTGGTCTCGGTCTCACCCTCAGACGCAGTGGCGTAACTAGAGTCTGGAGGGCCCCGGTGCGAAATTCAGACCTGGGCCCCCCCTCTTACCCCCCCGCGCGAGCACATATTGGTCAGATGTTTGGGCCCCATGTAACATTCTAAGATCTATAAAGATTCACAAATTGACCCCTGCTATATATGGCCCTCCTACTGGAATATAGCCCATCCCATTATTATAATGCATCCCCATATTCCTCTACATGTCACAATATACCCCCATAGTCCTCCATGTATTATAATGCATCTCATAGTCCCCCATTCATAAGGTAGCCCCAATAGTCATCCAATTATTATAATGTACCCCCACTATCCTACATATAGTAGCCTCATAGACCTCCATATAGTATAATACAGCCTCACAGGCCTCCATATAGTATAATGCAGCCTCACAGCCCTCCATATAGTATAATGCAACCTCACAGTCCTCCATATAGTATAACGCAGGCTCAGTTCTCCATGTAGTGCAGCCTCTATAGTACAGCCTTATATATGCAGCCTCATAGCTATCCTTATAGTACAACCTCATATATTGCAGCCTTATATATGCAGCCTCATAGCTCTCCATGTAGTGCAGCCTTATATCTCTCTATATATTGTGCTATATATGCAGCCTAAGGCTATGTGCTCACGGTCTGGAGGAGCTACGTGTTGGACGCAGCTCCTCCGGACCTGAGTGAAGCCGCGGGTGCCCGCAGGGAGACCGCAGCCGCCCTGTACTCACCATGTGTGGCAGGTGCAGGGCGGCTTCTCCCTGCTGTCACCCGATTGGAACCGCTTCTGACTCCGAAGCATGAAATTAACATGCTGCGGAGATGCGGAGGAGCAGACACCCACACCGCAGCTGTCAGAACGCTGTGGTCGGGTTTGCATAGTCAGGATGGGATTTCTACAAATCCCATCCACTATGCTTATACTGTATTACGCAGCGGTTTTGAATGCAGCAACAAGATGCTGCGTCCAAACCACTGCGTATCCTTATCATCAGCACACAGCCTTATATATGCAGCCCTACCGGGATCTGAAAATTAGGATTAGTGAGAACTGCACATAACTGTAGACTCATTCCAAAACCCAGTGTCATCCCACATGTTAGCCTATTCCAGTAGTGGAGTCTTCTGGTCTCCTTCTTTAGTGTCCCCTGCTCTCCTCCTCCTGTGTCCCCAGCTCTCCTCCTCTGTCCCCATTCTCCTGCGTCCCCCGCTCTCCTCCTCCTGCGTCCCCCATCCTCCTGTGTCCCCCTCTCTCCTCCTCCTGTGTTTACGGTCTTCTGTCCCCAGCTCTCCTCCTCCTCTGTTCCCCATTCTCCTGTATTCCCCACTCTCCTCCTCCAGTGTCCCCCATTCTCCTGTGTGTCCCCTGCTCTCCTCCTCCTCTGTCCCCCATTCTCCTGTGTGTCCCCCGCTCTCCTCCTCCAGTGTCACCCATTCTCCTGTGTCCCCAGCTCTCCTCCTCCTCTGTCCCCAGCTCTCCTCCTTCTCTGACACCCATTCTCCTGTGTCCCCCGCTCTACTCCTCCTGTGTCCCCAGCTCTCCTCCTCCTCTGTCCTCTGTTCTTCTGTCCCCTGCTCTCCTCCTCCTGTGTCCCCCACTCTCCTCCTCCTGTGTTCTCTATTCTTCTGTCCCCAGCTCTCCTCCTCCTGTGTCCCCCGTTCTCCTCCTCCTGTGTCCCCCGCTCTCCTGTCCCCAGCTCTCCTTCTCCTGTGTCTTCAGCTCTCCTCCTCCTGTGTCCCCCGCTTTCCTCCTCCTGTGTCCCCTGCTCTCCTCCTCCTGTGTCCTCCGTTCTTCTATCCCCAGCTCTTCTCGTGTCCCCCACCCTCCTCCTCCTGTGTCCTCAGTTCTTCTGTCCCCAGCTCTCGTCCTCCTGTGTCCCCTGCTCTCCTCCTCCTGTGTCCTCCGTTCTTCTGTCCCCAGCTCTCCTCCTCCTCTGCCCCCCATTCTCCTGTATCCCCAGCTCTCCTCCTCCTGTGTCCCCAGTTCTCCTGTGTCCCCAGCTGTCCTCCTCCTCTGTCCCCATTCTCCTGTGTTCCCAGTTCTCCTCTGTCCCCTGCTCTCCTCCTACTGTGTCCCCAGCTCTCCTCCTTCTCTGTCGCCGTTCTCCTGTGTCCCCAGCTCTCCTCCTCCTGTGTCCCCAGTTCTCCTGTGTCCCCAGCTCTCCTCCTCCTCTGTCCCCGTTCTCCTGTGTCCCCAGCTCTCCTCCTCCTGTGTCCCCAGTTCTCCTGTGTCCCCAGCTCTCCTCCTCCTCTGCCCCCCGTTCTCCTGTGTCCCCAGCTCTCCTCCTCCTGTGTCCCCAGTTCTCCTGTGTCCCCAGCTGTCCTCCTCCTCTGTCCCCATTCTCCTGTGTCCCCAGTTCTCCTCTGTCCCCTGCTCTCCTCCTACTGTGTCCCCAGCTCTCCTCCTTCTCTGTTGCCGTTCTCCTGTGTCCCCAGCTCTCCTCCTCCTGTGTCCCCAGTTCTCCTCTGTCCCCAGCTCTCCTCCTCCTCTGTCCTCTGTTCTTCTGTCTCCTGCTCTCCTCCTCTTGTGTGCCCCGCTCTGCTCCTCCTGTGTCCTCCGTTCTTCTGTCCCCAGCTCTCCTCCTCCTGTGTCCCCAGTTCTCCTGTGTCCCCAGCTCTCCTCCTCCTCTGCCCCCGTTCTCCTGTGTCCCCAGCTCTCCTCCTCCTGTGTCCCCAGTTCTCCTGTGTCCCCAGCTGTCCTCCTCCTCTGTCCCCATTCTCCTGTGTCCCCAGTTCTCCTCTGTCCCCTGCTCTCCTCCTACTGTGTCCTCTATTCTTCTGTCTCCTGCTCTCCTCCTCCTGTGTGCCCCGCTCTCCTCCTCCTGTGTCCTCCATTCTTCTGTCCCCTGCTCTCCTCCTCCTGTGTCCCCTGCTCTCCTCCTCCTGTGTCCTCCATCCTTCTTTACCCTGCTCTCCTCCTTCTGTGTCCCGGGTCCCCAGCTCTCCTCCTCCTGTTTCCCCTGTGTCCACAGCTCTATTCTTCCTCTGTCCCCCGTTCTCCTGTGTGCCCCGTTCCCCTGTGTCCCCAGCTCACCTCCTTCTCCTCTCACCATTGTCCTCCGCTCTCCTTCTCTTCAATGAGCGGCCAGGACGAAACACATGGCTACCGGGACACCGGGCAGGAGACTGAGGAGGGGGCGGAGCCACCGCGCAAGTCCCTGGTCACCTGACCTGCTGGGAAGGAATAGGATGTGGCCGCCTGCCGGACAGCTTCCTGACTCTATGCGGCGGTGTGTGCTGCGCCCGGCGCTGGCGCTGGGATCGCCGGGCGCAGAGCACTGGAATCGCGGGCGCAGGGGGCGGCTGGCTACACGGGCGCCGGGCCCCCTATAGGCCCGGGCCCCGTCGCAGCCGCGACCCCTGCGACCGTGAATGTTACGCCACTGCTCAGACGTCTGTCTACCCTGATGGTTAGGGACATAGCAGGTGCAGTGTACTGAACCAGGGTGTCTTGAGGTCTATCTGAAAGACCCAAGCAGAACTGACTCCTGAGGACTAGGTCATTCCACTGGGTGTCAGTTGCCCATTTCCAAAACTCTAAGCAGTACTCTTCCACTGCTCGTAATCCCTGCTTGAGTCTACAGAGGTTTGACTGAGCAAGAGTCACCCTATCTGGTTCACCATGCAACTGAGGCAAGGCAGTGAAAAACCCATCCACTGACCGCAAGAATAGAGAATCAGTTGGGAGGGAGAAGGCCGAGATCTGGGGATCCTCCTTAAGAAGGGAGATTATAATCCCCATGTGCTGTTCCTCTCTCCCAGATGAATGAGGCTGAAGCCTGAAATAAAGCTTACAGGCCTCTTTGAACAGCAAGAACTAATCCCTTCCCCCAGAAAACCTATCTGGAAGAGATATCTTGGGTTCCGATACAGGCAGGGTGTGAGCCGAGGCAAGATACCCCACAACCTGCTGTAGCTGTTGCACCACCTGCATTCGCAGGCCAGTGACCTCAGCAGAGATGATCTGCATCAGTTGTGAAAAGGCCGAAAAGGCCACAGGACGTCTGAGACATAATGGCTCAGAGAAAAAAAAGTGGTTTGGGCCGTTGATAAAGTCACGCTTAGGGGGAGAGGAAATCAGCAAACCCAATGGTGAGGTAGCCGAAGGGATTCAGGGGGAGCTAATCTGATCTTATACAGGGGATCTCTGTCTCGCCCTGCACTCGGAGGTACCTCTGAAGGTGAGGAGGTCCGAGTCGCCACCCTTCTCCTAAGCTCCTGAAAAGCCCTAGGCTAAGATCCCCTACTTCCACCCAGCACAGCTCACAGCACAACTGACATTAACTCATGCAGTTCCTGAAGAAATTCACACACATTCAAATACAGCAGCATCCAACATAGACTACAGAGAGTCAGCACAAATCAGTGCATGACAACAATCCTTTTTCCAGATGTCTCAAGCAATATGAAGGGGGCTTCATCAGAGAAAATTAATTTACCCCAGTCCTCTTCAAATGAAACCCGGTCAGTCTGTCATTGGTGTTTTCTTGGAAAGATGTAACTTCTTTTTTCTGCCCTTCCTAGTGAAAATTCAGCCTACAAAAGCATCCACCTTACGTGCATGCTGTCCTGACACCTGTCTACTGACCGACCAAAACCAGCTCTGCACTGGTGTTGAACCAACCTCGTAGGTGAATCATCTTTAGAAGATGGTCCTGGCACTTGCTGGACTTTCTTTGGTATGCTGTAGCATTCTTCCAAGCAACTGAACCTCTCTTTCTGAAGTTCTTGACAATCCGATAAATGGTTGATTTAAAAGGCAATCTTACAAGAAGCAATGTACTTGCTTGTAAAGCCCTTTTGATGTAAAACAATGATGGCTTCATGTGTTTCCTTGGAGGTCATCATGGTTAGCAGACGAAGACATTGATTTAGAGTGACAGTCCCCTTTTAATGCAAACAATCTGTACATTTCAATCAACATGACAGCTCAGCTGCCTTGTCCTCATTAACACTTTTTTTTTTTTAGCTAACAAGATCACTGAAATTATGTAAGCAGGTCTTTTGGTGGCAGAGTTGAAAGTTTGTGGAAATAGAGATTTCTTGACAAGGAATGAGTTTGCTGTTTTTAAAAGTAATCTGATCACTCTTCACAACATTCTAGATCTACTGCAAATTGCCATTGTTGGCAAAACAGAAGGAGCAAAATGTTGTCAGTGTCAAAACATTTGGCCTCAAATGTAATGTAATGTATAATGTCTATCAGTGCTTGACAAAGGCTCAATTCAAACGTGGGTACATAGACCTTAGGGGGGTGTGCATAGAGAACGGGCAGGGGAGAATATGCTTCCCGGGACAGTGACTTTGCAATTCTTTGGAGCTGCATTGACCGTAATATGCTTCAGTTGCTGCATTTTACCTTTAAAAGATCTACTTGCATCACAGTATGGCAGATGCATCTACACCATGCATTTTTGCGTCTGCTGAAGACACCCCCCTGCTATCAGCCAGTGAGGAGCTTGTGAGTTGGGATGGGGGATGCCATTATGTGATCTGTGATGTGGTCAAAAAGGTCTGGTGCTGTTGAAAGCTGCTGGTGTGCCGCTATTTGGTTAAAAGGATGTATGTGGCAGGCGGCGACACTCTGGATCTTAGGAGAGAGGTGGTCGCAAATCTTTTCTGCAAGTAATCACTGACATTCCTTCAAGGGGCATGTAATTATAAGCTTAGGAGAAGGAAGTTATTAGAACAAGGGGGGGGGATGTGATTATAACCTGAGGGGGTATTTATTTCACTAAACTTGGGGGATTACTGCAGGGGTTTTGTGATTAGAAATCTAAACAGGTCAAGCGGTTGGTATTTTCTGAGGTGTGGCTGCTAAGAAGCCAATTTCAAGTTGCAGGGTTTTTTCAACTGTATCATTAGAAATTAATTAATGATAAGGAAGCTAATTGCTTGCTTATTGCTAATGGCTACATGATTTTGCAGAAATTGTTCAGCCTTTAACAATAAGTAAACCATTCCAGATGAATTTCTAATGATACAGCATGATTTCGAAATATGTACTTAGCAGTCTCACCTCGGACGCACGCTATATGCTATAAGTACTACATTAGACCTCATTCTAAGGAGGGGACACCAGCAGGGGCTACAATAACTACAATAGGTCAGGTCACAATAGCACCCAGGTCCTGGAGCCTAGGGGGTCAAAAAAATCCTTTAGCCTATGGAAAACTGCTGGTGATGATATTAAAGCAGCACTGAATAGCAGCAGCATTATTCCTAGCAGTAACACTTTGAAAATGGTGAAGACGTCAAATGGCTACTTCATATATCCCGAGGGACATGTGACTAAGGCAGCCAATGACACAAACCTTTGTGTCTTCAACTTGTGGATGTTTTATGCATCTTGATTGGCTGCTGGCCTGAAACATCCGCACAGAAAGGGCCATGGTGTCCAACACTCCTCTGACCTCTCCCCACACCCTCACCTCATCAAACATGTACCATCTGCTATCCTACACGGTCAGGAGCAGGGGCGTAACTACAGTAGGTGCAGGGGTTGCGATCGCACCTGGGCCCTGCAGCCTAGGGGGGCCCCAAATGTCTCTCTGGCCCATAGAAAAAAACTAATACTATTAAAGATTTGCAATAATTGGGGGCCCCATTGGAGCTTTCGCACTGGGGCCCCAGGGCCTGAAGTTACGCCAGTGGTCAGGAGGAAGAAGACAAGCATCACTTAACTGCAGTAATGCTTTTCATCCAATCAGTCACCGCATGAAGCCAAGTTTGCCGACTTTTGAGCAGACTGTTCTGGTTCCTGATCCCGAATTCGAATCTGCAATGTTTGTGCAAATTTGAAATTGGTGAACATGTTGGGGGAAATCTCACTTATCTCTAGTTAAGACGTGCCAGAGGTCAAGTGGTTACTGTATAGTACCTGTGTGCATGACCATTAAAGACACAGGCTGATTGTAAAGAAAGTCTGGGCGTGTCTAAGCTGGATCAGTCCGGAACAGGAGAGGCGAGTAGTGTTTTCTTTTTATGTTTAATAGCTTTTATAAATACAGTGTTGGCCAAATCCAGTCCTCAGGAGCCGCCAACAGTGCAGGTTTTCATGATTTCCTTAGCATTGCATAGGTGAATATTGAATCATCTGCACTGGTGCTACCCCCGCCTCGCCGATCTATTACGCCCTAATGGGCGTCATTACACACTGCAGAGCTCGGGCACGATTTAAATATCGCGCCCGCAATGTCACTGCTGCGACGTGGTCAATCTGCGCATGCGTGAAGTTTGCCTGTGTGAGACTTGCGGCGACCGGAAGTGACGCAATCCCGACGATTTAAATATCGCGCCCGAGCTCTGCAGTGTGTAATGACCCCATTAGGGCGTAATAGATCTGCGAGGCAGGGATACCGCGGCACAGGGGACCCGCCTACCTGTCACAAATGCAGCGAGGAACACCCCGTCAGCAATTTTGTAAGTTTGCTAACTACTTTATTGTACTCATAGATTACCGTACTAACATAGGTCAGATAGGGATGGTTTAGAAAGTATTGTAAGGCTGCTGGGACAGGTATTAACAGGTTAGGAAGGTTAATTTGAGTGACAGGTTCCCTTTAAGTAAGGAAAGCAGTAATCATAATGGAAAAAATAGAAATAATGAAAGTGTCACCTGCAACATTTGGGTTCAGACAAGCTACAATTTGTTTTGAGAGGCTATACTCTAGTTATTATTTCCTGGGAATGTAATATTTTTATGAAATTCCTGAAGTCCCTTCATCTAGTTTTGTGTTTGGTTCCGCAGCACAGACTGTGTCATGATGTCAAGAAGAATAGTAATTCCTCTCTGTAGCCAATTAAGTCAAAAAATTGTAATTAGCGCCAAATAAAAGGACGTGTAAATGAAAACCTTATACCATTAAGAAAATGGAAAATTCAAAAGCACTTAATGGAGTTGTCTGAAAGTAGGAAAAAGGGTGATCTGAATGGAGTAGGGCTGCTAAATTGGACAAGAGCATTGATGTTTCTAGAGAATTGGAGACAAAAAAGAATAGAGGAGGGGGCGCTCCTGGTGCATTACTCGGTGTTCTAGTGGAGGAGTTTTTGTGGGTATTTGCACTCACCTTGGGAGGTTATGCCGCCTGCATAAACACAGTAACGAAGCCTACAGTGCGTCACGTTCATCAAATGCTGCTCCCGACTTCCGGGTTCGTACTCTGGCCGGTCACATGGGTCTTCACGAGGGGTACATGTCACCGCAGGTCCTCAAACTTTAGCTCCAACACAGGTCATGTAACTTGGATGCTGGCGATTCCCAGCAGCACGGCTCCGCTCACACCGGGGGGTGAAAAGCATAAATGGAAAATGGATTTAGTGGATAGTTGCGGGCTCTTCGCAAGAGGACAGGCAGGAGAAGCAATAATTGTATGAACCTTTTCTTTACTGGGTCACTTGGTCACTACTCACAACGCGTTTCGGTGGATAAGTCCCCCCTTCATCATTCATCATTCACCTGATGAAGGCAGACTTATCCTGCCGAAACGTGTTGTGAGGAGTGACCAAGTGACCCAGTAAAGAAAAGGTTCATATAATTACTGCTTCTCCTGCCTGTCCTTTTCCAAAGAGCCCGCAACTATCCGCTAAATCCATTTTTCATTTCATTTCTAAAGAA
Organism: Allobates femoralis; assembly: GCA_033576535.1. Taxonomy (NCBI): domain Eukaryota; kingdom Metazoa; phylum Chordata; class Amphibia; order Anura; family Aromobatidae; genus Allobates; species Allobates femoralis. The sequence goes on along the minus strand of JARQOC010000003.1, from coordinate 111,142,371 downwards.
TTGGTTGACTCTTTTATTAATCAGGCAACTGCTCCAACCTATGTTACACTTGTCCTTCAGAAAGGTATGGAAGATATGGAATCATTTGCAAAATCATTTGCAAAATCTCTATCCACCCATCAGTAGGGATGAGAATACCCAAACTGTAAATTTTGGGGTTTGTACTGAATACTTGTGTCCGATGCCAAACCCCGAACACAAACTTTTAATTGTGAGTCCGGTTCCTGTTCAGTTTTGTGATCAGAATAAAGCTTGTTGAAAGGACAGAGCAGCCAATCAGCAAGCTTTTCCAGTGTGGGCACCTACGGCCTCATCACAGCCATGTCAAGTATTGGTATGGCTGTGATCGACAGGCGTACCACTGTATAAAAAAAAATGATGTGGGCTTCTACTCTTAGTTTGATAATAATCGTGGGTAAGCTAGCAGCTACAGGATGCAACCCTCCAGGCTATGAAAGGCGCTGGTCACTGAGCTTCCCTTCTGCCAGCAGTGTATTCAGTTTAACCTGCTGCCAGATTTCTGGACATGGAGGCACAACAGCCACAGTAAAGCTGACCACTGGGGATGCAGCCGGTATTGTCTATTTGACCTGCACATATGATAATAAATAGGTTGGGAGAACACAACAATTATTCCTTTCTTTTTACACTACCATATAGCAAACTCATCTGCAATTAATCACAGGTGCTGACACAGGGGGTGTGACTTGTATAGCAATCTGCAACCAATCACAAACATTGTCACCGAGGGTGGGCGGGGGAAGAAGTCAATATTCATTCTGCCTAATGAGCTGACCTCGAAAAGAGTCTGACTACAGTGTTATCTTCCGAGAAACACGGTAAGTATAATTGTGCTGCTCTTACCCCCATTTAGCTTTCTTTTGTAGCCACCTAGCCCTCACTACCACCATTTTACAGCCCAGAACTTCTCGTCCCAATTGACTTGTATGGAATTTGTGATCTAGGGTCAAGTTTGGTTCCAGAAGCCAACTTTTTTTCTAGTCTGTGCAGATTCGGCAAAGCAGAATATCCATGAGCCATGATCACGAGCCCCAGCAGTTTATCAAACAGATCCCCAGATCTCAGTATTATGATCACTCCCAATTGTTCTGGGTTTTCAGTGCACAAATAATATAAATACCGTATACACTCGTGTATAAGCCGACCCGTGTATAAGCCGACCCCCCTACATTTGCCCCAAAACCTGGGAAAACCTATTGACTCGTGTATAAGCCGAGGGTGGACCCCTGCACAGGTATACAGCCCCCAGCAGTGTGGTATACAGCCCCCCCCCCCAGTGGTATATACAGGCTCCAGCAGCATATACAGCAGCCCCAGTGGTATATAGCCCCCCCCACCCTTCAGTGATATACAGGGCCCCAGCTGTATACAGAAGCCCCAGTGGTATACAGCCCCCCCATCAGTGATATACAGGGCCCCAGCTGTGTATACAGCAGCTTCAGCTGTATACAGTGGTACCCAGTGGTATACAGGGCCCCAGCTGTGTATACAGCAGCCCCAGCTGCATACAGAAGCCCCAGTGGTATACAGGGCCCCAGCTGTGTATACAGCAGCCCCAGATGTATACAGAAGCCCCAGTGGTATACAGGGCCCCAGCTGTGTATACAGCAGCCCCAGCTGTATACAGAATCCCCAGTGGTATACAGGGCCCCAGCTGTGTATACAGCAGCCCCAGCTGTGTATACAGCAGCCCCAGCTGTGTATACAGCAGCCCCAGTGGTATACAGGGCCCCAGCTGTGTATACAGCAGCCCCAGCTGTATACAGCGGTACCCAGTGGTATACAGCCCCCCCCCCCCCCCGTGGTATACAGGGCCCCCCTTGTTTGTGGCAGACCTGTAAAGGAAGACATCATTATACTTATCGTGTCGCTGCCACCCGCCGCCGCTCTGTCACCGCCACCGCGCTATTCCGGGTCTTCAAGCTTCCTTCTCCGGCGCACAATGATGTCATTTCCTGTGCGCCAGAGAAGGAAGCATGAAGACCCGGAATAGCGCGGTGGCGGTGACAGAGCGGCGGCGGTGGCAGCGACACGATAAGTATAATGATGTCTTCCTTTACAGGTCTGCCACAAGCAAGGGGGGCCCTGTATACCACGGGGGGGGGGGCCGTATACCACTGGGTACCGCTGTATGACTCGAGTATAAGCCGAGGGGGGACTTTTCAGCACATTTTTTGTGCTGAAAAACTCGGCTTATACACGAGTATATACGGTACTTGAAATTAATATCAAACACAAAAAAGTACACAAATACTCTCAGTATGATAGAAAATACTCGTCTCCCCACTGAGACAACCCGGGTGTCTTTCTTTGGAAAGATTTGGAGATACAAAGCTACTTCTAGTATACAGTATATGTTGTTAAATAAAAGATAGTAAAAATGTGAAGGACGGATGAAGATCAGAAGCCTAAGCAGGAAATGGAAGTATTACAGTAACACCTAGAGATAAACTTACACTACCCTGTATCTATAATGACTGACTAAAAAGCCACTCAAATGTGACGAAGTGAATTACTAGGAAAATAGTGCCAGGAAAACGATCAAATGTTCAAGGGACAAGTGATGTTTTCTTCTTTTTTTTCTATTATTAATTGCTTGGTTTATTAATACATGCACAAGTCTATAAACAAGTCAATATGTCAACTAATAAAGCAGGAATATTAATTTTTTCCCCCTCTGGCAATCTGATGTATTAAAGAGCATACAATTTCTCTGTACATGTTATTTTATATGTATAAATCACCTTGTATTTCATTTCAATTTTTAATCTTTAATGATGTCATAATGAAAATTGCCTTCACAATATATATGTGCTTTTTATGTGTATGTCCGTCTATTGATCTACAAATCCATAGCTCATTTTGGAGCTCTAAGTACCTGTCCATCACCTGTTTGTTCACTATGAACTCTTTTTATTTATGATATGGTATTATTTCTCAGGGTTGTGTGGTTGTTAAAACTCAACTGTCCTAGCTTCGGTGGCGGCTCTCTTATACCTTCCCCAACTGACACTTTCCACTTGGCTCTGCTCTAGTCAGGGGTTTAATTATCTTCTCATCTGCTCCTGACTGCTATCTAACTTCTTCTAACACCAAACTTAGTTCAGCTATTCCTAGTGCTCTTCGCACCCTTAAAAGGGCTGTCAGATACATAAAAAGCACAGTATGGCTATCTATTTTTCAGCCCTAACCACTTTTGTAAGTAGCTTCTGTCACCACCAAGTCTTTTTGAAACAAGATGGAAGGGATGGTGATGGAAGCAATGTGAGTGACACAGCACTGCCCCCTTATGATGATTAGTTTAAGGGTGGTGACAGAAGCTGTGGTGTGGTACTGGTGTCACTAATGCTGTTCCTATCATCTCATTTCAGGCAGAGGTGATAGAAGGTGTGTAGGCCAGTGACAGAAGTGTGGTGGCAGTGATAGAAGCTGTGGTCACTTATCTCATCCCCCATCACCATGATTAATTCTGGATGAGGTTCCAGAAGCTGTTGTAAGTGACCACAGCACCACCCCATGAAAACGTTCTGTTTTGGAGAAGGTCATAGGAGATGTAGTGATTAAGTGACTGCAGGGACATCCACCTATGATACCCAAATTGAGACTCCTTTTAATTTAACCTTACAGGGAAAATGGTAGAGAATTCTATAGTAAAGCATATTAAAAATCTGTTTAGCGCTTAAAAATAGATATTTATACAGGGACGTATTGGTATCAGACCTATTGTAGGTGCAGTGTGCACCTTTAACTCTGCTATCAAGATACCTGATAACCAACTATTCTCTGCTAACATTGCTATTGTTTTTGCCCTCAGCTATGCTGAATAGAGAAATCTGATTACTATCTCGTCACAGCTACTTTTGTTGCTGTCCACACTCACAGCTCTGCTTTTCCTACACCCCTGCAGTTAGGTACTAGACTGGCTACACTTTTCTGCTGTTCCTGCTCTACAAATCCAGCTGTAGTCCTGCATATTCAGCTACACTGGCTTTTGCTGTTTCAAGTGCCGTCAAGCTACACGGCATCAATTCCTCCAATTTGTAATGCTCATGTGACCTAAAGTAAATCAACCCCACAAGGTAAACCTATAGCAGTTGTAATAAGCTTTATTCTTATCTATGCAAGTACAAATGTATACCTGCCAGGTTCCCTTGTGTGTGACTAGTTCAATCATTCCCTATTAATTTCTCACATTTGATCATTAAGTGTCACAGTCCTTTGATTTGTTAGTCCCTGCCTGATAACTAGTGATTTGAGAGGACAGCCAGTTTTCTTCAGTGGTTTATTGTCCTCATTATTTGCCTCAGCTAGCTGATTCAGTAGTTTCATTCTCCTTCTGAGCTTATGCTACTGTGACATATTAATGATCTGTCAGCAGCTTGTTCTAAGTTTACATACAGAGATAATAGGGCTTTTCTACAAGCAAACAGCTTACAGAAAGTGAGAGCAGTGATTAAGGAACTGCTCTGAAAAATGCCAATGCTGACAGCTGATGAAATTGCAGGTCTATTAACAGCAGCTCTTCAAAAGCTGATGTAGGAGGGGGGAGGGAGATGAGTAGCTAACTAAAGAAATTAGTGGGCTGGAGAAAGAGGACTGGTATCTCATTAGTTAACTATGCTCCTGGAATGTAACTACTGCACATGCTCAAGGAGACTGATGGTGGAGCTCCTTGGCTGTACACAATGTAAGAGAAAAGCTCTCACAGAAGAGAATGAAAACAGATAGAAACAGCAAGTCAAATATAAATTCTAATTTCACAATATGAAGTACTCATTTAACTGCTGTATCTGACTGGTTAGATAAAGGAAGGGGGCCATTGCCAACTCCCACTGAAACATAATAACTGGGTGCAGATATTTGCTGCGGATTTGAGGTCATGTTTTGCCTTGGATTTATGTAATCATTTCCTGTGTTTTTGTTTTTGGCTAAAGGTTGTGCAAGCAAGTATTAGGCTGAGGGTGCCAATACTTTTGTCTGGCCCATTTTTGGAGTTTTGTGTGAAATGATCAATGTTTTGCTTTTTGCTTCATTCTCTTTTGTGTTTTTTCATTGAAGACAAATTAAATGAAGATAATAATACCAAAGAATTTGTGATTGCAATCATTTTCAGGAAGAAACTGAGTATTATCTGACAGAATTGCAGGGGGTGTCAATACTTTTGGTCACAACTGTATCATATTTCGTATTTTGTCTCCTTCTTTCATTTTTTTTTATCATTTCTTTTATCTTTTCTTTTTCTTTTCTTTTTTTTTAACACAGAAATACAGGGTGGGTGGGCCACAAGAATCTGGCACCATCCAGCGAAAAGGAGGTACCCAAAACCCTGCCCCTCTCTATATATCTCTATATACCCTCTGATCAGCCAGCCCCCGAATCCTTCCCCCAATCACCACTGTCCCCCTTTTCCACTAATCCCTTAATCCCCCAAAATGCTCTCCTATATTCAAAACATTTACCCCTTTCAGACCCCAGTCCCCTCCAGATCGTCATGGGCTTATTCGCCTTTATTGGGCTCTGGCCCTTCTTATCAATTCTTTTCTGCGTTTTTGGCTTTCTTATACGGCAAACCTGCAGCAAAAACGTGCAAAAAAACGCACCAAATCTCGAGAAAAAAATGCAGCAAAGCTCCTTTGAAAAATCCAGGAAATGCTGGAAACAGCTCACACTTTGCTACGTGTTTGCAAAATGAAAAACCAACGTGTCTGGACATAGCCTAAGCATACAGTCAAGGAAGAAAGTGATGGCACTCTTGAAAATGATCCAGAAATTTGAAGTATTTCTCCCAGAATATTATTGCAGTTACACATGCTTTGCTACACGTTTATCTCCTTTGTGTGTATTGAAATTCTAAGGGGGTCTAAGGTTCTGCCATCTCCAGCCTCAGAGGGTACGTTGTCTTTATATACGTTTATAGATTTTGAATGTGTAATAATAATGTGTGTGGCCACCCAGTGGTCGAGGTTAGGACTACTCCCCGGTTTTCCTGAGGTAGGTAATTGGTTAGGATTAGTAGCACTTCCCATATGGGTGGGGCCTAGTTAACAAAATGGGCCTGTAGTGTAATTGTAGTAGGGGAGTCCCCAGGGAGAAAAGGTAGACATATGTTGCGGAACGCAGTGGTGTAAAACCCAACATTCAATCTAGCCTGACCTTCTGCGTTACCCTGGAATTTAAGTACAAGGATTGGGACATAAACCAGGATGAATGTGATGGTAATCCTCTCTGCTTTGGCGCTCAGCCCCTGTCTTTGGCGGGCCCCCGGGATGCAACTGACCACCCCTCCAGTACCTGTGGCAGTGGACGTCAACAAAGACTCAGGCGACTGTGTGATCACGGTGCTAGTGGTTAATGAAATTTTGTCTAACGGTTGCCTTGGTTGTTTTTGAACGGATACCTGAGGGTGGGATAAGGCTGGAGCCATGATTGGCTGTATGATTTCACTGAGAGACTCTGTGATGTTGGAAAGAGAGATATAGGGGCTAGAATTAGCCATAGCCAGAACAAAGGGAGGAGTCTGCCTCAAACTATAATGAATTCGATCACCCTGTGAAAGTGACATTGAGGATGTATGCTTTTGATATTCTAAAAATATAAAAGGGTGGGGGACAAGAGGCGCAATAGTGCCCTATCACTAGTGACACTAATGGTAATGGGGTGGTGCTAAGAAGCCACTCACCTAGTGCAATTGTGATCCCCACAACTGGTTTGAAGGCGTTTTAGGAAATATTATTCCAAGCTGCTGCAGGACCTCCACTGACCACTAAACAGTGGTTTAATCCAGAAAGATAATGGGAGTGTAGGTGTGTCACGGTCCGCGCTGCTCCAGAGCTTAAAAAAACTCACTAAAGAGTCAGTCAGATTTCCATCCTTTATTCTCATTCTCCTACGCGTTTCGGCGCCCCACCTGGCGCCTTCCTCAGGATTGAATATCCCTGAGGAAGGCGCTAGGTGGGGCGCCGAAACGCGTAGGAGAAGGAGAATAAAGGATGGAAATCTGACTGACTCTTTGGTGAGTTTTTTTAAGCCCTGGAGCAGCGCGGACCGTGACACACCTACACTCCCATTATCTTTCTGCTTTTGATATTCGCAACTGCTCGAGTAAAAGACTGTTTGTAAAAATGATGGGCTCCATCTGCGTTGTCTCTAGAAGAACAAGACTGTAGAAGATACTATTATTATTATATTATTAATATGTTATAAGATACTGTTGCATTGGGGTGCCGGCTTGGGTGAGTGTTGCTAATCCAGGGCTACTCCGCCGCCGAGGCTCAGTCATGCTCGTGATTACTGGAGGCCCCTCAACAAAACACAAAAAAAATTGAGAAAGGAAAATTGGACATTATTTCATACAAAAACCCTAAAATGGGATGGACAAAATTGTTGTACCCTCAATTTAATATTTGCTTGCACACTATTTGGAATAAATAACTGCAATCAATGCTTCCTATAACCATCAACAAGCTTCTTGCACCTCTCAACTAGAATTTTGGACCACTCTTCCTTTGCAATCTGCTTCAGGTCTCTCGTATATGAAGGAGCCTTCTCCCAATAGCAATTTTACAATCTCTCCACAGGTGTTCAATGGGATTTAGATATGGACTCATTGCTGCCACTTCAGAATTCTCCAGCGCATGTCTGGGTGCTTCTTGAAGTAAGTTTGGGGTTATCGTCATGCTAGAAGTCCCATGACCTAAGATACAAACTCAGCTTTCTGACACTGGACAATACATATTGACCTAAAATCCTTTGGTAATCTTTAGATTTCAACATGCCTTGCACACAGTCAAGGCACCCAGTGCCAGAAGTAGCAAAACAACCCCAAAACCTTTTTGAACCTATATCATATTTGACTGTAGGTACTGTGTGTACTGTGTCTTTAACAAAAAGCTCTATCTTGGTCTCATCTGTCTAGAAGGCGCTTTCTCACAAAGATTTTTTGTCTTCTCACGTATGTCTTGGCAAACTGCAGTCTACCTTTTTTTATGTCTGTGTGTCAACAGTCGGGTCTTCCTGGGTTTTTTGCTATAGTGTTTCATTTCATTCAAATCTTGATGGATAGTTTGTGCTGACACTGATGCACCATGAGCCTGCAGGACAGCTTGATTTTCATTGGAACTTGATTGGGGTTGCTTATTACCAGATTATCCTGCGTTGCAACTTTTTATCAATTTTTCCCTGCTGTCCATATCGAGGGAGGTTAGCTACTGTGCCACAGGTTGTAAACTTCTTTATTATGTTGCACACCATAGACAAAGGAACATCAAGATCTCTGGAGATAGACTCATAACCTTGAGTTTGTTTATATTTACAAAAATGTGTATTCTCAATTCCTTAGACAGTTCTCTTCTCTTTCTGTTCTCCATGCTTAGGGCGCCTTCACACTGGCGTTCCCCTCCGCAGCGTTCTGCGGAGGGGAATCACCATGTGTACGCAGCGGCCGCCAGCTCCTATCTTTAGAATGGGAACGCACGGTGCTGCGCTTGCCAGCGCATGACCGTGCGCACCCATTCACTCCCATATGTGATTTGTGCGCAGGCGGATGCCTGCGCACAAGTCACACACTCCCGCCCGCACCAAGATGCAACATGTTACGTCCCTGGTGCGGGCGGGAGTGTGTGACTTGTGCGCAGGCATCCGCCTGCGCACAGATCACATATGGGAGTGAATGGGTGCGCACGGTCATGCGCTGGCAAGCGCAGCACCGTGCGTTCCCATTCTAAAGATAGGAGCTTTAGGAGCGTACACATGGTGATTCCCCTCCGCAGAACGCTGCGGAGGGGAACGCCAGTGTGAAGGCGCCCTTAGTGTGGCACACACAGACACATAATGAAAAGATTGAATCAACTTCTCCTTTTATCTGGTTTCCAGTATAATTTTCATATTGCCCACACCAGTTACTTGCCACAGGTGAGTTTGAACGAGCATCACATGCTTGAAACAAAGTTGTTTACCTACAATTTTAGAAAGATGCCAACAATTTTGTCCGATCCATTTAGGGTGTTTTGTGTGAAATTACGTTCAATTTTCCTTTTTTTACCTCTGCTTTTTGTGCTGTCCCAATAGACACAAAGGAAATAAATGTGTGTATAACAAAACAAGTAAATGGAATAATTTTCTGCAAGAAATATTTCATTTCCTGGCACAATTTGAAGAGTGCCAACACTTTTGACCTTAACTGTATTATACATATAGAAACCCATAGATTTTAGGCATATCTGCCATTAGAAGCCTATACATTCTACACACACACAGTTCAAAGAAAACCAACCACCATGATTTAACCACTTGTAAATCAGTGCAGCAGGTGATTGACGTGTGCAGCATGACATCACTATTTGAGCTTTTATTTGTTTGTCCTCTGTGGTTCAGCTTACTTCAGAAAGACAAGCCCACAGGGAAGGAATAGAACAAAACCCAAATAGTGATGTCCTGCTGATGATTTACATTCTGATAGTAACATCAGAGTCACATGGAACCAATCACATGGTTGTAATGTTACCAAAGGTCCTTAATCAGCCTCCACATTGAAATCTACACTTGTTATTAGTGTAGCTCCTGCTGTAGACACTGGGAGCCCCAGTGGAGTCAAGGCCCTGTATATTTGCCCAGTTTGCCCTCCCCTACCAGTTCTGCTTCCAGTATGTTGTAGCGCACCCCTGGCAGGATGCCACAGGGAGGTACTGCACCCCAGACAGGTGTAATATCCCCTATAGTCACAGGTGGAAGGGGGAACTACAGAGTCTGTCCACCAAACCCCACCCATAGACACCCTAGCACAGGGGACTGGAATTCAGTAGGTCTCAGGGGGTGAAGCTTAGGAGAGCAGGAGTTGGGAGTGACAGTTGACACACTAGGCAGTCAGATGGTGACAGAGTGAGAAGATGGAATGGATGCAGGGGACCCTGCTGTCCTGTGGAGATGGGCACCTCAAGGAGTGAAGGTGACTCAGACAAGATGGGGACACTTCAGGACTGGTTGGAGCCAGCTGAAGTGTCCAGATCAAACCGGTATTCTGGAGCCGAGGCGGTTTGATTACCCCAAACCAGCACATTGTGGGTCTTAACAAGGGAGCCATGACACCCACCAAGGAGCCTAACCTCAGTCCCATAGCTAGGTCCAAGACGCCAAGAGATAACAAAGACTTAAGGCAACAGACCTTGTGACTAGTGACCAGACTACAGCGTGGGAGGGAATAGAGCTATGTGCATAGAGACCAAGAAGGAGAATTGAACGACACCTCTGAAAGACTCTGTGGTGAATCCTGAAACCTGTGGCTATAATCCCCGGTGGGCCAGACTGTACCGTGTACCTTATCCAAGTGGTACCAGTAAAGGAACTGTTGAGCTAAATTGGTGTCTGGCTTCATTTACCCGTCGCCTGAAAGGTTTCTGCAGCTCCACAGAGATTGAGGACTACAACTTCCCTTATCCACCCCGCCGCGCTGAAGAAAAGCTCCGCCTGTGAGGAGCTGTACTACCACTGCTGCACCACACCATCACCTCAGCGCCTGGCTGCAGCACTGGTAACCGCTTACAGACACCACTTGTAGCGTCACGTCTAAATCCCCAATTCCCTTTCCATTAGGCAGTGAGTACCCAGGGCATGGAACCGGGACCCAACTAGCCGTGGTCCCCCACCTAAGCCACTGTCCCGATACCCGAGTAACCGCTTCCCTGCCGGCCCGACTCAATGTCGTCACAATGGTAAGGAGATACTAGGAGTTGTTGTTACCAGTCATCATCAGACCATACAGGAACCACATTACTGATGAGAATTAATCAGTATCGCAAATAATAATTGAGATACAGGTATCTTATAGATGTCTTTGCTTCTAATGCGAGTCCTTCTCTTTCATTTTTCATCTTGTCCTGACGTTATGATGACTTTTCACTTTCATAGCTCCCTCTCTGTAGACTTCCATCTTCTCCAGTCTTTAGTAGCACATACCAACACGAAAAATAGCAAAATAATTATAATGCTCTTGAATAAAATATCTGCCCTATGCGGTGCGCCTGAATAACTAATTGCCCCTTACTGTGGTATCTGCACAAAATATCACCTACACAATGTCTCTCTTATAGTACATGCCCTCAACACAGCCCTCTCCTTTCCATACTGAGCCCCTTCTTCACACTGTCCTCTCAATGTCTCTCACCATACTGCCCAGTCTCTATACTGTGCTCACTTCTCACACTGTCCTACTCAGTGTATTGTCCTCCCATGCAATTCCCTCCCTCTGCTGCCCCCCCACACACTCACACCATCCAGTTTTTATTCTGTGCCCCCTCACACTTTTTCCTCTATACTGTGTCCTCACACTATTCCCCAAAAGGTGCCTCATCGCATTCCCCTCCTTCCTCCTACTGTCCTTTTACATCCACCCTGCTAGTCATACTGTCTCCTTACACATTTACCCCCTCACTCTCCATACTGTCTCTTCACATATACCTCCTTCTCATACTGTGTCCGAACCTATCCCATCCTCTTCGTTCTCCATAATGTGTATACATGCAGCCACCCTCTGTTATGCATACATTCCCCCTCATATTGTTTCCTCATATATGCCACTCTTTGCTCTTCATACTGTATCTGCACCCATCCCTCCCGAGCTCTTCATTCTGTGTCTCAAATTTCTCCATGCCCACTGCTCCCAATAATTTCTCTTCCCACATTCCTCTTCTTCCCATAATGTGTCGTCACCCATCCCATATCCCCTCGCTCCCCATACTGTGTATAAATACATCCCCTCTTTCATACTATTTCTAAATACATGCCCCCTTTGCATCCCATACTACATCTGCACCATCCCCCTCATACTGTTTCATCATACATTTCCCCTGCTTCTCATATTGAGTTAACAAATTTTCTCCCCTCACTCACCATATTTGTCTGCAGCCATTCCATCCCCCTCGCTCATAATGTGTATGCGCATACATCCGTCTTCTCATACAATTTCCTCATATATGGTCCCCCTACGCTCCTCGTACTGCATCTGCACCCAAAGCCCCCTCTAATAACAATTATACATCCCCCTTCCTTCTAATACTGTGTCTTCAAATTTGTTCCCCCATATTGCTCACCATACTTTCTCTGTACCATCCCCCCTTGTTTTCCATCACCCCCCACTCCCCATAGTGTCTGCACCCATCACCTTCATCACTTCCCAAACTGTGTCCTTAAATTTCCCGGCCAAAGGACCCATATATTGTTCTTGCACTAGGGCCCTCTTCTGTCTGTGTCCACCAGTGATAGACCATATCTAAATTCATAGATTTGTATTTAATTAAGATAGTAATAGAAAGGAGTCGTGCAGAATAGAGTCATGATCTGAAATTAACAAATGTAGATTCAATTTAAACATAAATGCCTGAATACATATGGAATGCAATATAGCCTTCTTATTAGTATAAGACTATCTGTGAGACTCCTGGCACTTGAGCCAATTGCCATCATGCAATCTAAAAACAACTTATTCTCAATATACTTAATGTACTGTATCAGCTCCAAATGCAGTGTTAAGGGGAACCCGCCAAGTAAAAAAAACATAAATACAGGGTTACTCAGCAGATTAATAGCATTCCTAAGCTTACTGGCACCCGCACTCAGAGCCCCACTGCTAGGAGGAAATTGAGTTCATTGCTGCTATTATGATCTATCGGTGCCCATCGATCTTTTCTTGGGAATGCTGATGGGTTTACAAAGCATTTGTGATCACTCTGGGGAGTTAGCATAAATGGGTATATATTGGCTGTATTGAATTGGGTTTGCTATCATGTTTGGTGTAGGAGCAATAGAGCAATGACTGATAACTTTAGGCTGGCATCAACAGTGGATGGTGGATTGACAGATGGAACATTGAAGTGAGTAATGCCTTCAGGGACGCATTTGTGAAGTAATGAATGTCTCAGAGTGACATAGATAAAGGTAGTAGAGAAACTCCAGTGCCACATTTAAGCAGCTTCCTCAAAGTCATAAACGCTGACTTTGAGGAAGCTGCTTAAATGTGGCACTGGAGTTTCTCTACTTCCTTAGGGTGGCTTCACACTGGCGTTTGTGTCTGCATGCTGATGGCATGCAGACACAAACGCTGTCAAAAGCAGTGGGGAAATGATGTGTCCGCAGCGGATAATGTCCGCCTGCGGACACATCATTGTGCAGCCCGGCAGCCAATCGGCACTGTCCGGGGGCGGGCCGGAGGAGGAGTTCAGCGCCGGAGATCTCCTCCTCCCGGCCGCCGGTAAGCACCGGGACCTGTCGGCGGGGAGTACAGCTGATCTGACAGCTGTTTGAATCTTCCCGCGCCGACACCGAGAGGAGATGTCGGCGCGGGAAGATTCAAACAGCTGTCACATCAGCTGTACTCCCCGCCGACAGGTCCCGGTGCTTACCGGCGGCGGGGAGGAGGAGGACAGCAGTGGCTCAGCTGATCTCCCGGTGGCCGTCGGTGAGCTCCTGTGACATCACCGGCGGCCACCGGGAGATTTTTCAATGGGTCCGCAGCGTTCTCCAGCGCTGTCAAGCGCTGAACACTGCGGACCCATTGAAGACAATGCATGTTTTGTGCGCTTGGGGACGCTTGCCGATTTTCCAAGCTCCCTGAGCGCACAAAAAATGCAACATGCTGCGTCCCGGGCGCGGATGCTGGACACCGGAAGGAGCAGATATCGTCCGCATCCGCACCCGAACGCAGCAAACGCAGGCACTATGCGTTCCTATGTTAAACATAGGAACCGCAGTGCGCATGCGTTTGACTGCGTATGGGAACGCAGCATACGCTGCTTTCCCATACGCAAATGTGAAGGCACCCTTAGTGAAGTGCAAATTTGCATATTTGCATATATCTGAGAGGACAGAAGTGGCTTACAATCTCCTAAACTACTTCGCTGTCTCCATAAGGTTGATAGCAAGCTCCCAGACCATAGATAAAGGTGGCATCTTGGCCAAAAAGTCTCTTTACATTGGCTTGGCAATTTCCACGAGAAGAAAAATTCCCCCTTAGGCTACCAACTAGAGGCTTCTCATCAAGTCAAATTAGATCTCTTGTTTGCAATGATGAGAGTCAAACAACTTTAAACACGTCTGCCAATGGAGATTTTGGTTTGGCTTCTTATCCTAACTCATGGGGCAAGAATTGTTAAAAATTCATTATTGACTTTTAGGATTTCTACATCCAATGAGTAGCACCAGAGTTCAAGTTCTCGCCTTATCTGAAGAGTCAGTTTTCATATCTGATAACTTACACACACTTCTCACATAATCTTTTTGCAACTCGGCGCCAAGAAGATGTCAAGACCCTCTAACATTACAACATTAAATTTCTACATCCCTATTCCCCCTTCCCATAAGCATTAGATAGATACAGATGAAACAATGGTTTGGACAATCATCCAGCCAGCACCTATCTCACTCGACTCTCCGATACACTGAAGTGCTCACTCTGACAAGAGAGCTGCTGGTACACATCACTAGTGGTGGCTTATTGTAGAGAAAAAAAGATCAGTAGTCTGAAATCAGACCTGCCTAATCTTTATCTCCAGACATTCATCGGACAGTCACCTGTTGGAGACCCCACACGAATAAGACTATTAACTGAACTTGGCACTTCTCTTTATTGGTGGGTGCGGCTGATGCTAAGGTTATATATATTGATAGAAAGGAATTCTCCTGCAGCGCTTTTTGCAATAAAAACAAAAATCCTTTATTTATTCCAGGTTTCTTTCAAAAACATCACAACCTAAGAACCACAAGGGGTCCCTTTTAAAAGAAACCTGGAATAAATAAAGGATTTTCATTTTTATTGGAAAACGCACTGCAGGAGAATTCCTTTCTACTAATTGACGCTTATACGGTGGTTGCCAGCCACCTTTCTTAAGCAGCAAATGAGGGCGGATGGTGAGCAGCACAATTCCCCTTCCCTTTTGCTATCTAAGAATGTGTGTCCTTGCCTTAAAGAGGTTGGCCACTACTAGGACAACCCCTTCAGATTCCACATGTTTGACCCAGTTAAAATAAAAAAGACAAACTTATACTCACCTCCCATGCTGGTGCCATTCCATTGGTGTCCATACTCACTTTCATGGGCTCACGTGATGTTGTGACATCAACAGAGCTGTGTGTCCAATCACCACCAGCTCCTACCTCCCGACACTGGTGCAATCAACAGGAAGTGAGTGGCAGCTGCAGCGCTCGCTTTCTGTTGAAAAACTAATTTGTCCGAAGGCGGGGAGATAGAAGCCAGGTGCGATTGGACAGTCCCGGGAACGCGAGTAAGGACACTGCTGGGACTGTGTCGGCACCAGAGGGGAGTATAAAGTTTTTTTATTTTCCCTGGGGACAATCAATATTGGAATCAAAAGGGGTTGTCCAAGTAGTGGACAACCCTTTAAACATAACTGTTATCTACTATTCAGCCCATTTAAGCAGAACAAAAACTTAAAAATCTAATATCTGTAAAAGAAAAAAGAAATCAGTGCATTTTAATGTCCCTTGAGATAATTACTATTTAATACAGAATGAGACAATGGTAACATAAGCCACAATTTGGCCGAATTTAGTATTCTACAGCCTCTTGGCTCTGCAGAGAGGGAAATGAGATAGAAACTGTTAAATCCACAATATTCCATCTGTTACAATGTCACATCTATTACTTCACGCACTGTTGGATCATAGAACATTTTTGTAATTTAAATTGGACTTTTACATATTAGTATAGGACAGGATGGTATAAATTCTCACATTGATGTGATCATCACTGTTAAATGAGGATTTACATCTTTGGTCTTTTAAAAGAATATCCACAAATGAAAAGACAAACACAAACTGAATTAGTTTTACAGATTAATTACTTAAGTAAGCATTACCATTCATTCTACATTTACAAAATTCTTTAAAGGGAACCTGTCATTAGATTTATGTTGCCCGAAACAGACAGCATAAATCAAATTGCAGGAACATATGCCTAAATAGTCTGAAAAGACGACCAGAGATTATGTAATGTATTGTAAGGATTTACTCAGGAATCTAATAGAAATGGGAGCTCAGACATACTGAGACCTAGTTGTTAAAGGTGAACAAGCCTGTGTTGAACACACGTGGCAGAAAACAAATATGAGATGCAGCAAAGTGAGCAAGCTTATCAAACATTCAATAAACCAAAGTCTCTTGAAATAATTAATTCACATGAGAGCAAAAAGGGGAAGTCTCTCAGAAGCAGTATGCATAGGGAGGTGCTAAAGCAGAAACAGTGTATGAGTTTAGTTATACCCAGGAGGGCCTGGGAATGGTAGTCACAGAGACAAGTCCTGAACTTGTAGCAGTGCAGTGTAGCTAAAGTCCAGCACAGTCCAGAGAACTACTGCACAATATAAACTGAGAAACTGAAAAAGCTAACAAGCACACAGGGATTATGTATCACAGGCAGGCAGGTTTGAAGCAAAATCAGAGACAACAGCACTAGAAGCGAGTTAGCAGGAGAAGTACTGAAGCATGTGTGCTAGCAGAAGAAGAAACTGCAGACACTGGAAATGTCAGAGCAGATTTGCAGGAGGAATTCTTGAGAAACACAGGGAGCAGGAAGCCAGTAATTTAAATACTCAAGCAAGGCTAGAAGGTAGACTAAAGCTGGAAACACACTATCCGACTCACGTGCGAGTCTCTTGGACAAGACTCGATCAGTCACTCTGAACGACCTCCCTCTGTCAGGACAGGAGTGTGATGCTGCACAAAAACACAAGCAGCTGACACTCCTGTCCAGAGAGGGGGGAGGCCGTCCATGGCGACTGATCTGAGCCTCATCCAAGAGACTCGCATGTGAGTCGGATAGTGTGTTTCCAGCCTAAGGTTTATAAAGGCAGGGAAAGATGATCACATGAACAGGAGCAAAGCAGCAGAAGCCATCTTGGAAACGGGCAAGGATGCATAAATGGTCAATAGAAGATCCAGAGGCCTCACAGATTATAAGGAGATACCTTACTAGTTTGGCACGTTCCGTGGCCATCTCCTCCTCACTCTGCTTTAGTTGATTGACAGGTCTTTCTCAATGTACACACATACATGGCTATCACACAGACAGGCTTTGATTGAAGGGAGCAGCATGAATTTAATGTCAGGCTTCCTTTAAACCCTATCAATGTTTTTTTTAAAAAAAACATGACCAGACACTTTCCACGTGTTAGCAGTAATCCTAGATTGTCTAATTTTTGTCTCTTCATGAAATTTAGGGATGATATGTTATGCAAATTGGGGATTGAAATATATTTATTTTTCTTTTCTGAGGAGTAAATTGTACAAAATGATACATTAAAAATTATTTCTATCAATTCTTCCTTCACTCTTTAAAGTTAGTCATTCTAAAATATAGTATTTAAGTAGGATCAATATTCTGTTTCTGGTCAATAGAAAAAAAAAAATCTAAAAAATATTTTATCCATCTTTTAGGTAAAGACACAGAAGGTCATGGAAAGGTATAGTTATGGTTTGGCAAGGTGCTGTGCATGTGTTTTTTTAACATCAATTGTTTTTGTGTATTTTTGTTTGTTTTTTTATAGAAAGTCCCTGAGATGATTACCACATTAAACACATCTTCTAAGAGAAATATGCTTGTAAAAATTAATAACTTTGCAAATCACTTTGTTAAAATTTCTTTATTTTTAATTTTAAATTTACTACCCGTTTGCCAAAGCGAAACAAGAGAAAACTGCGGCACTCAATCCTATGTGTACTGGTGCAAAGTTGAAACCCAATACACTGTAACACAAGGTCAGTTGCCCTCAAACGCGGACATGCTTATTTGAATACTAGCTATGACCCGATGCAAATGCATCGGGTGTCTAGAATATGTTTATTGTTTTTTTAAAGATTTTTAAATAAATAATCGCATCATCAATAGCAATAAATTAGCAATAGCATTATTATTAGCAGTAATAGCAGTATTAATAGCATTATTAGCAGTATTATGAGCATTAATAACAGTATTAAGAGCATATAGAAAGTATAGGGGGACTTGTGGCAGGTGCGGCGGCTGAGGTAGCGATTCGCAATGGCCTCGCGGCCATTGCTCGCGCTACCTCAGTGGTAAATCGCTAAGTTTGTGGCCGAGCCTCTGGTCCTATTTTCGGCCACGACTCGCTAATGGCCGCTTCGCGGCCATTGCTCGCGTGTGGTGACGTCACTTAGTGACAAAGCCACGGCGTTTTCGGGGTCCGACACGAAAATGCCTACGGCAATTATAGAGTAGATATACTGCAGAGGCCATAACCCCTGTCCTGTATATATATATATATGTATCTACTCTATAATTGCCGTAGGCAAAATCGTGTCGGACCCCGAAATCGCCGTGGCTTTGTCACTATGTGACGATGGTTCCGGGGGGGGGGAGTGGCGGGATTGTGTCGGGGGGCAGGATGGCAGGTGTGCAGGATGGAGCCGGGGCGGGGCAGGATGGAGCGGAGGGGGCAGGATGGAGGGAGCGGGCAGGATGGAGGCGGAGAAGGATGGTGGCAGGGGGGGTAGGGTTGGATAGTGGGGAGCGGGCAGGATGGAGTGAGCGGGGCAGGATAGAGCCGGAGGAGCAGGATGGTGGCGGGGGGCAGGATGGAGTGAGCAGGGCAGGATGGAGCGAGCGAGGAAGGATGGAGCCGGAGGAGCAGGATGGGGGGGGCAGGATGGAGCGAGCACACTTGCAACACATGCATCATGTACATAGCACACCTGGACGCACATGCATCAGCACAGCCTTCAGCACGTACATGCCATGGACACGTCAATGCACATGGCACATACATCATGCAACAGGACACACATGCATCTTTGCACACAGGACACATGCATCATGCATCATGCACACGCACCTGCATCGACACAGCACAATACATCATGCACACAGCACACCAACACATGCAACAACTAATCATGCAAAGACACATACATATGCACACAGGACACACTACATCATGCACAGGACACATACATCATGCACAGACACAATACATCATGCACACAGGACACACATGCATCATGCACGGACACACTGCATCATCCAACACACTGCATCATGCACACAGCACACACATGCATCATGGACACAGCACACACATGCATCATGGACACATCACACACATGCATCATGGACACAGCACACACATGCATCCATGCACACACACACAAAATGCATCATGCACACAGCACACACATGCATCATGGACACAGCACACACATGATCATGGACACACACACACATGCATCATGCACACAGCACACACATGCATCATGCACACAGCCAACACATGCATCATGCACACAGCGACACATACACTCAAGGACACCACAGCACAGGACACACATACATCATGCACACAGGACACACATCATCATGCACACAGGACACACATGCATAGCACACGGACCATGCCATGCCACAGCCTGCACTGCCGCACCACTGTGCACCCCCGATCTGGAAGCAAGGCAGACACAATGACAGGACACTCACCCATGCATCATGCAACGAGCATGGCACAGCACAGCAGCAACACATGCCAAGGAAAGCACACAGGACCATACATCGCAGGACACATGGGGGGGACCCAAAAAGGGTGAAGGACCAGCACGCGGCATAACAGACAGGACACTGAAGGGCACAAGGACACATGGGGCACAGGCTCCGGCAGCACGGTGGTCAGCAGTCCTCTGACAGCGCTCTGCTGATTCCGGAGCGGGATCAAGGGGGCACCAGGGGACAGGGGACACTGGGGCACAGGGGGCCCATGGGGCACGGGGCACAGGGGTACAGGCTCCGGAGCACTGTGTCAGCATGTGCTGACAGCAGCTGCTCCGGAGCGGGATGACAGGGGCACAGGGGCACAGGCTCCGGAGCACTGTGTCAGCATGTGCTGACAGCAGCTGCTCCGGAGCGGGATGACAGCGGCGAGGGGTCGCAATGCCCGCTACGCGGGCAATGCCTCGCACGTGGTGACGTCACATGTGACATAGCCACGGCGTGCCGGGGTCCGACACGAAAATGCCTACGGCAATTATAGAGTAGATAGAACTGCATTACCGCTAATGAAATATGAAAATGGAGACACTTAGGGCCCTTTCACATCAGCGTTTTTTTCAAATCCGGCAGATGCGGTGAAAAAAAACGCATCTGCCGCGATTACCGCATACCGGCTGCACTTGCGGCGCGGTTGCGGTTTTTGCCATGCATAAGGGTTATAGTGCGTGCACTTGCGGCAGGTGCGGCGGAACCGCGGTGAAGTTTTTTTCGCGGCCGCACCTGCCGCAAGTGCAAAACCGCACTTGCCGCACCTGCCGCAAGTCCGCCTATACTTTGCATGGCAAAAACCGCAACCGCGCCGCAAGTGCAGCCGGTATGCGGTAATCGCAGGCAGATGCGGTTTTTTCACCGCATCTGCCGCGATTTGAAAAAAACGCTGATGTGAAAGGGCCCTTAGCTAGTACATATGGCTATATATATATGACCGCAAATATATATGATGTGGCTTCTGGGCGGTCATATATATGGCCATATGTACTAGCTACAGTACGTGTCTCCAGCTAAGTGGAGCTAAGTAACTGTTTGTTACAATGTTTGCCAAAAGCACCCACCGCCATTGATGTCTAGCAGCAGTGGCCAAACATGAGATTGCGTGCTGATTATCTGATATAAGGCATGTAGACCCAAGGGGAGAAGTAAATTTGAAGGAAGGAGACGCCTCTATCATAAACAACAGAATAGCTACTGTTTTACCCTCCTGAAATGAACACGATAAAGAGAATCTTTCAGCAGGTTTTTGGCATGTAAGCTGAGCACAGCATTCTGTAGGGGCTAAAGAATCAAAATCAAAGTTTCTTCTCTTATCAGGGTCAGTGCAATTGTTTACGTAATCTAAAGGCTTTATTACCCTCTCATTACCATTACAGGACTACAAAGTCACATTCAGGGCAGTCAGACATACCCTATGGTGTGATTGACACTTGTGATAGTCAATGCAAAATGAGAGCCTGGTGTTGGGGGGGGTAGGTCTCTCAGCTCTGCTATGTTCCTAAGACTAAAGACTTTGATTGTTTTAGAATGGCTGCAGCCAGTAATCTATGTGATATATTGTTGGAGTCAGGGTTTCTTTGCCTACATTATGTTGCTGTCAGATGACAGATTCTATTTAAGAGACTTCATTCCTGGTGCTAGCCATACTTTGAGAAAGAAGGATGCCCTCCTTTGTAACAAGTGAGGCTTTGGTGTAATTAGGCCACTGTAGTCTTCCTCTGATGTAAAATGCTTCACTAAGCCTTCACCCGCACTTGTTGCTCAGGTAACTCTTCTGGTTGGAGAGTCTGGACTCTACTCAATGTGGCATCATTCTGACACAGAGACATGTTCGCGCAGTAACCCTTCCTGCACAGGGCGTTTACGCAGATCCACTCTAGACCTCATTAATTAGTAAGTTAATCATTCTGCATTTCTAATTTTGGACATAGCATCGAGTATTATTAAAGGAAAACCAGTCAGGTATTTTTACCCTTAACTATAACTACCATCCTGCACCTTCCCAGCATACTTAACAATCCGTCTGACCTAAAACGTCCTAGCACATCCTTAACCATCCGTCTGACCTAAAACGTCCTAGCTCATCCTTAACATCCATTTGACCTAAAACGTTCTATAAAGGCTGTGAAATAAGACTTTGTGACATTTGTGTACATTTTCACATGCTAATGAAGCATCAGATACCGTCTGTAAGCCTGGCTGGGCGTCTCTCCAGAGATCAGTCTCCCCCCCCTTGTGCTCTTATCACGCCTCCTTCTTCCAGATATGATGCATGTGGTCAGACATCATTTCCGGCCTGGTGCATTGTGGATGATTATCGGGGGTGCGGCCGGCTTTGGTATGCGCACTGCATAAGGAAGCACCTTGTTAACTTATCTATTCCTGCACTTTCACAAGTCTTCCTCTGCTGCAATGAACTCTGCGCATTATTTAGCATACTGGTTGTTCTACTGGTTCCTATTTATGGCGATTGTGAACTATAGAATGTTATTTGCACTTTCCTATACTTTAATGTTCACTGATCGCATACTAATACTTTTGCTTTGTGTATCAAGCACAAACATTTTAAAGTACTTAGTCCAACTATCCTTTGTCTTTAACCCATAATAATTTTATTTATGGCTATAGCACCAAGCATACTCCACATCACTTTACAATTCAGAGGGGACATTGTACGGACAATATGAGACGATACAAGTAACAAAAAATCATCATCCATGAAAACTTTGGGTGAAGAACTCTAACGCCAACCTATGATGTAACAGAGGGGTTATGGGTTAGAGAAAGCAGTAGGAAATTCTTTGAGATACGAACATCATATATTTGCCAGTAAAGAGTCTGAATGTAATAGATAAATGCCAACTCCTCCATACATAGGAAAGATCTACGAGAAAGCCGCTGTCGGAGGAGAAACATATGATAAGGCTTATTAGAGAGTCAATATTTACTTTTAAGATTGCTACTTCCAATTGGTGGCACTAGAGATCAAGTACTCTTTAAAGAGGCAATTTGCATATTACATTTCCCAGGCATTTAAGTCTCCTCATATACTGACATATCACATATGCTGTCAAGCCAGACCTGACATGTCATCTCTCAATAATGAGAAGTATATAGCTTAGATCCCTGGAACAAAACAAAAAACAAAAAGATTGGTATATAGCAATCAGACACGTTGGATCCCTCATTATTATCTGTTATGGGATAGTTGGCAAACAGTCATACACATTAGGCCAGGTCAGACGGCTGTATAACTCAGGCGAAAATTGCATCACAATTAGGGATGGGCGAATACCTTACTATTCGGAATCGCATTGCGATTCCGAATACTTTGCAGTGTATCAATAGATACACTGCAAAAGTCCTGTAAAAGAGAGAAAAAGTGTTAAAAAATAAAAAAAATTGATACTCACCTTAACCGACGCTGTTCTGGACGGCCGATACCGTCTATTCATGGAAAAGGACCTTTCACTCTCTCAGCCAATCAGATGGCTGGGAGAGATCTGGCAATCAGATGCGCTACGTCACAATGACGTAATCGCTAGCGCCACCTGATTGGCCAGATGGAAAGTCCTCGGTGTACCTGAGAGGACCTTTCCATCTGGCGAATCAGGTGATGCTACGATTACGTCATTGTGAGTGGCGCA
Organism: Allobates femoralis; assembly: GCA_033576535.1. NCBI lineage: Eukaryota > Metazoa > Chordata > Amphibia > Anura > Aromobatidae > Allobates > Allobates femoralis. The sequence goes on along the minus strand of JARQOC010000003.1, from coordinate 111,119,157 downwards.
TCTGATTGGCTGAGATGGAATAGTCCTTTTCCATGATACCGTGCATCGGCGGTCCCGGTACAGCCGTCGGTTAAGGTGAGTATCGATTGTTTATTTTTAACACTTTTTCTCTCTTTTACAGGACTTTTGCAGTGTATCTACTGATACATGCAAAGTATTCGGTACTTGCTACTCCGAGTAATCCTAATTTACTCGGCGAGTAGGGAGTACACGAATACCGCTACTATTCGGCGAGTGCCGAATAGTAGCGAGTACACGAATTTCCGCTACTATTCGCGAGTGCGAATAGTAGCGAGTATACTCGCCATCCCTAATCGCAATGCAGGACTGGGCATCGGACACCATAGAAATACATGCTGTCAGGCTTGGGTGAGGACGAGCCGTGGACAGACTTTAATGTAAATGGGGCCTTAAGATTTTAGATGTTCGAATGTTACCATAATCTATAAAAGAATAAATTCTCTTCAAGCTTCTCTTTTCACATGTTAATTTTCCTTATTATACAGTACTAGACAGGTGCCCGATTCTATTGCATCAGGAGAGTGGTGATGACATGATGGGACAGGGTCAATGGCGCTGGGTCCCCCTGTGTACGGTCTCGCTCTCCTCCTGTGCTCCCTCCTTTGATCTGTCTCTTCCCTGTGCACTTTCTTCTCCATGCGCTCTCCCCCTGTATGCCATCTTCTTCTGTCATGTGTGCTCTCCTATGAGCTTTTTTTCACTTGTGCTATCTCTCCCCGACTGTACTGCCGACTCCTCTTGTGTGCTCTTTCCTTTGAGCTCTCTCCCCCGTGCACTCACCCCATGTGGGCTGCTGCTCCCCTGTGGGCTGTATCACCCCCTGTGGGCTGCCACTGTGTGCTACACCCCCATGCACTCTCTCTACCTCAGTGGGTTGTCTCTCTCCCCAGTGTGTGCTATTTCTGCCACCCCTGTGCTTTGTCACCCCCCCCCATGCTTTGTCTTTCACTCCTCTGTGCTTTATCCCAACCATGTGCAGTCTCTCTCCTCCTGTGGTGTACAAAGATGACGATCGCCTAAGTGTGCATGTGTGCCGGGTATGCATATATGTGAATAGAAAGAGGTAGTTAGCGGTATTAGGGGCGCTCAAGGAGAAGGCACAAGGAGTTGTAAATTGAAAAACTTTCCTTTACTCCAGATTAACAGGATAATCACAGTGCTCAGATTATCGAGGTCCTCACAACGCGTTTCAGCGGTGATGACCCCACATATAATCCAGGTACTTTTATAGGACATGGCCAAAGTGACCTCACGTTAACCCTCGCATCACTAGTTTCTTCTCCAAAGAGATGACAATGTAGTAATGGTACAAAAGTCACATAAAGAAAAGGAGAGTGCTACATTAAAAGCTTAAAGTGTAACAATACAACAATCTTTATTGATAAAAATTAAAAAAATAACAAATATATATATAAAAAAAATAACAATAATATAAATAAAAAATAAACATTTTTTTGCTAGAAAGTTTATGCATATGTGTGTGTATACATGTATAAATCAACCATTTTTTTTTTTCTTTAAAAGGTGGGGATGATAAGGACTTTCCTAAAAAAAAAGGGGGGTAATTAGTAAAAAACCCTTAAACATTTTTTAAAATTGATATTATAAAACAATAACGCCAAATGGAGGAACCTCCTTTTCATCACATCTCATCAATCACACCATTAAAATACCTTCTCAAGTTTCAATTTAATCCCCTCTGGGTGCAGACACCCCATTCTAAAAATCCAATAATTCTCTTTATTAACAAGGCGCCTCAATCTGCCACTAGAGGTGGCGGAATGTGGTCAATAATGATTAAATTAAGCTGTCGAAAGTCCCTCTGGTGCTCTGCTAAAAAATGATTTGACACACTATGCTTTGCGAACCCATTCTTTATGTTCTGCCTGTGTTTATTCAGGCGTAAATGCATGGCCTGTATAGTGCGGCCCATGTATTGTAAATCGCAGGTGCACTCAAGCAGGTAGACAACAAAGGACATCCACCATGCTGCTGCACTGACACAAAGGACGGAGTCATATGCTGAGTACCTCAAACAGGGTACTGGCCTGAGCAGTTGCTCATGTGGGAACTGAACCACAAACCCCCTTTCTATATATACAGAAGACTCACTTGAGAAAGGCTCAGCTGGAGCCGAAACGTTGTGTGATACAACTGTTTTTCACTTCAAAAATAAATAACACAAAAAGGATAATCATCTCTCTTCTTTTATTGTGTGCGGGGATATATTTAAAGACTTTGTGGTCTATTTTTCCTTGTGCACCTAAACGGTGGTCGAGCTATACTATATGCTCTCTGAACAAAGGAGGACTGACATGTGAAATTAGAAGTAATTGGAAATACTTCTCCAGTGGTATTTGATTTGAATGACACAGCCCCTTGGGCTATGGATTCACAACAAAGGCATTTCTTCATTCCACATTGAAAGCAGCAGTTTTTAATGTTAGTAGTTGGTATTGATGATTGGCAGTCTATCCTGAATGATGTCTGACTTGGAGCTACCAAATTTTTTATCGAACGATTTTTACGGTAGATGATTACTGTTTTTTTCGGTAGATGTTTCGACAATATTGGATCATTTTTAAGTATAAACCAGTACCTACACATCAACGTGTTAAAGGCTTTTGTAGACCGACTATAGGTGGTAACCAAACTAAACTCTGATCTCTTAGTATTCTCAACAGGTTTGGTGCCCATTTTCTCTAAACAGGTGCGCATATGCACTTACTTAGGTCGCAGTGATGTGTGGTGGCGGTTTCGGGTGGTGGCAGTTGTGGGCACCTGAGGCACTGCTGGTGGTACTGCACAATGTGCCAGTACCGCCAGTGGGCACCATATTTGCACACCCATCACTTGTCCAAATGTGGTTTATGCCGCAGGTGTGTGATAGTAGGAAATCAGGGTGCTGGAAGTGATAGACAGGACAGTGTGATTATGTAGGTACATGTGAGGCAGTCAATTGATCGTTTACTCATCTTTCTGGTGGTTTCATAGTCTGCATAATCAATTTGTTACTATTGCAATGGAAATCATAGGTACAAACACCAACTACTTGGCGAGGCCGTGATGGGCTTGTTTGCACATACTGCAGCCAATCAGAAAAGGTAGAGTTGCAATGTGGAAAGTGTGCAGCAGTCTGAACCAATCAAGAGACAGGAGGTGTGTCTAAAGGTACCTTTACATGCGGCAACTTTTCTAGGAATTTCACTGGCAACTTACTGGTTGCAGTGAAATCATGGACACATTGTTTATCTTGTTGCTGTGTACAAATGGAACAATGTGTCCGTGATTTCACTGCAACCAGTAAGTTGCCAGTGAAATTCCTAGAAAAGTTGCCACTGTAAAGGTACCTTTAGACTACCTGTGACTTCCTGAAGACATTGTAGATTGTAGATGAGCAGTAGTCACATATATCAGCTCTGCTTTAATGGGACAGAGCTAAAAAGCAACCAAAGAGCAAGGACTAAGGAAAATAAATAGTAGGTAATCATCACTCAGAGGTATTAACGTAAATATCATTTTTAATTTGATGATTGGACGTTCCATTTGAAAAAAAACAGACAAAATGCTCACATAAAGGTGAGGCCGGTGGTTGTGTACAACCTAGAGCCGCAGTCTCTTCCTCTTTCCATAATGTCCGGTCTGTTTTTCCTTATTGCCCTCCTTTCCTGAACAGTTTCCTCTGTTCTTCCCTATTTATTCCCATTCTCCCTTTCCTTCTCCTTCCTCCCACTTTTTATCCCTCCCCTCCAGTTTTTCTTATTTATACTTTACAGTATACATATGATGATTTGTATATTGTTTTTAAATTGGGATTGTCCGTGTGCAAAATTTAAATTTCTGTCTACTTACGTCGTCCATAGTGCCTTAACCTTGTTATCCTCAATATGGAGAATATCCAGTGATTTGGCAAAAGAGAAGATTTCAAACATATGGATGTTTATGTATATGTGTATTGATGCAACCATGTTGCTGTGCGGTCCCATCTCTGCCGCTGGCCTACGGCCGTCTCAGGGACATCTCTAATCGCGGCGTAGCCCGAGTGCCATGGTAACCGCCGGCCATCCGGATGTACGTTGCGATGATGCACTTCCGGGGCGGAGACTGGATGCGGCATCAGGGAGGTGAGCGCCATTAGGTAACTGACGGGCGGGTCACGGTTAACGTGGCCCACCATACACCACATAAAAGGCACTGTGGACTTTATGGGGGTCATATTCCCTTGAAAAACTTGTGAATATGTGAAACGTACGTAGGGGTCCTCACTGGAGGGGTTACCCTACCCTGGTCCCACCTTATGCTAAGCTCTGACCATTAGGTAATATGCATTGCCCATGAATGTGATAATGCTGTTACTACCTCCTTTGTATATTGATTTTAATTGATTGTAAAACTGACATGTATATGCTGCTACAATTGAGGGACAATATCCTTGTTGGGAATATGTGCAATACTGTCTGTTGCTCATTGTGATATATTGCTATGCCACATTCGAATGACTGTATCTGTTTCAGTCCATTTTGCACCTGGTTTTAATCTGGGGTGCACTTTGTAATAAAATCTGTAATTTTTGTAAAGCAAGAAAAAAAAACTCTGTTGTCTCCTTGTTTATATAAACCTAGGGCTGTTGTGGTGGTTGGGTGGGAAATGTAGCCATATTGGACCCCCATCAAACTGTTCTATTATGAAGGAAAGATAAAGATTGTATTTATCACGTCAAGGAAAATGGACAATTTTATGGAGACGAGTATTGATTTCTTTTGTGAAACTGACTCTTATAATGGATGTTTTTAGACCACACAGTTCCATGTTATTAGTCTTGTAAAGCAGCTGTACAAATGTAGAAGAGCTCGATCCAAATGTAATATGTGTTTGTGAAAAGTCAGGAAATTTACTCAATAGTGTTTTATCACTGTGCACAAAAGAAGCAGTTAACTTGGCTGTACGGTATATGTATTGCTAAGGAGTCGTGGAGTGCCTGCCTCATCCGTGCCACAAGGCAGTGAATACCTCAATGCACCATTATAGGATCCAAGGTCTCAGATCAGTTAACTGGGCATTAAGCACAGCTCTTCATGTGCATTGAAGCAACTTACAGCAGATAATTAAGTAAAGCTCAATATCCTAAAACCCCCACGAAAGTAGCAGAGTAACAATCCACCATTACACTCATTGAATAATTGCTGACATCAGCACTTTCTTGATTAGACAAGCTGTAATGAAAACCTATTTAGTTACTTTGCACAAATCTGTCACTGTGTTATGTGGACAATGTTGGGTATGTGCACAGTCCACTCAACAACAAAAAAACATCTTAAAATCTGAAAATGTATTTATTTCTCTTGGAAAACCACTTTACTGCTCATATGTTTAGTGCTTTGAGAGTATTTTACAAACTTCAGGGTTTGATTAATGCGTGGTGGGAAACAGCCATTTCTTGGAAATGCTCTTAAGGAACAAACTATTCAAAACTGCTTAAGAAAATAAAAAATGCTCCAAAATTCCTCAAAAAAAAAAAAAAATAGTATTCCTGAAGTCATTTCCAGTTGAAAAACTCATCGTTTTTGAAGGCAAAATCTAAGTTTGCACATAGCCTAACATGGGTAACCAATGAAAGATTACAAAAAAAGACTCAGAAGAAATGTCCAGTTAAAATGCAATCAGAGATTTCACATATTGAGCTCCAAAAGGCAAAAATGTGAATATCTGCAATGGAGTGATGCAAAATGGTAAAAAAAAAAAAAAAAAGCAGAATCAGGAGAGCTCTGGAATTTTTACAAGATATTTATCTCAATTTTTTTGGAGAAAGTGACAAGTTCTCTAAATCCTGCAACTACAACATTACAGGTCAGTGCAGGGATGCTGTGAGGGTTTAAGTACCTATATGGCTGGTAAACACTTAAATTTCCAGACGTGGTATGTGTAGCCATCGCATATAGTCACTCTTCAACATTGACATTGCAACATCAAGGAGGAAAATTGTGGAATGATTGAAATCACAGGATGGAGAAACATATTACTGATAAGCAAATGATGAAAAGAATATTTTTTAAAATATCAGCATCCTTTCACATTGATGGCACAGATGTGTGTGATGGGAGACGAGTTTAGAGAAGCTGCAATCCATAGTATCACGTTAGGCCACTCAGACTGACGACAGTAGCAAGAGCAATGTGCAGCCAATATGTTGTCCTGTTGAAAAATGGCTCCTGGGACACTTTGGTGAAATAGCTGTACCACTGGTTCCTCCACCAAATCAATGTGACTCTAAGCTGTTAGTATACTTGGTATAAAGACTTGAGCTGCCAGGCTACCAAATACTATGGTACCCCACACCCTAAGGACCGGGGTGTTGTTTCCTCTTGAAGGCCTTTTCATGGCATCACCAATTTGATATTCAGGCCAGTCTCCGGCTATCATTGCATCCAAAACTACACTGGGACCAAGCACTGAAGAGAATAGACCTCCACTCAAACTGCCTTTGCTGTCTTCCTGTAGACCATGATAGCTTTGGAGAGAGGTGGCATGAGATCAATTTAACGCTTTTATATAGACCTGTGAATCATTGCCCAATGTTGTGCAAATGCCTTGTGATTGTTTGTACAGATACTCATCCCTGAGACTTGATATGTGAGGCCAGCATCTCTGGACTTGTATCCCATCGAACACACATGAGACAACATTGGTCGGCCATTCCAAAAGGAGCTGACATCAGTGGATCTTGATGATTTGCCGAAGTGCTTTCACCAAGGCAGAACTAAAACCCTCACCGTGGCCCTGATTCATTCCCGCCTTGACTACTGTAATTCTTTATTAGCTGGCCTCCCCCACAGTAAGCTTTCCCCTCTCCAGTCTATCCTCAATGCAGCAGCCAGGATCACCTATCTAGCAAACCGTTACTCAGATGTTTCTGCTCTGGGCCAGTCACTACATTGGCTGCCCGTACACTATAGAATCCAATTCAAATTGCTCGTTGTCACCCACAAAGCTATTCATGGTGCGGCACCTCCCTACCTCTCCACCCTCATCTCTGTCTACCACCCCACCCGTCCCCTTCGCTCTGAACATGACCTCAGACTAACATCGGCATTAATCCAAACCTCCCATTCCCGACTTCAAGACTTCTCTCGAGCTGCACCAAAACTCTGGAATGCTCTACCCCAAGAAATTAGGACCATCCAGAACTTGCATAGCTTCAGACGCTCCCTAAAAACATACCTCTTCAGGGCGGCCTATCCTTCTCCCTAACAGTAGTCACTTAGACGTAAGATATTCATTGTTATAAGCCCCTGTACTTTGTGTTCCCATCCCGTCTTAGATTGTAAGCTCCTTCGAGCAGGGTCACCTTCATTTTCTGCCTTTTTTATTGTATTTCCTAAGTTGATTCTATGTTTCTTGTATGTAACTACTGTTCTGCATTACGTTTCTGTACCGTATATTTTTCTTATATGTACCGTTGTACTGTAAAGCGCTGCGGAATATGTTGGCGCTATACAAATAAAGTTTTATTATTATTATTATTATTATTTAACACACAACCATTGATAGCATCCAAGGTGTGTGTGTGTGTGTGCGTGCGTGTGTGTGTATCTGCACATGGTGCTCATACACAATACTATACAAATCAAGACATGTTGAAAATTTTTTTTTTAATCATTTCCATGTTTAATCGATACTGTAATTTCCATAACTTCATGACTTTTCTCTCTTGCTATTGCAATTCCATTGCTGAGCAGTATGGAATAGGTTGTGTAATGGCTATGGCTACAATCTGACTTTGGTTTCTCTTACTAATGCTACATTTACATTGCTTGGAAACATATCAAATGCATGGAATAAAAGTAAAGTCATCCTTTGTATTAATTAGGTAAATGAAAAAATGTTAAAAAAAAGAGCATATATAAAATAGATTTTTACTGTTTCCGGTCAACAGCCATTGCTAACTTAAGTATATTATATGTGGACCACAATTCATGCATCCCGGAATCTGCATATATTACAGATTTTACCTGCTTGACAAGTGGTTTGGAAAATCTCCTCCTCTCATTGCAGCGTTATTGATGTGCCGGGATGGATGACTGCCATCGCCCTGGCACGAGTGACTATTTTTTAACAACTAGTGTTACTAGTGTATGACAAGACAGACAAAAAACCCTTCCACTGAAGATCACTTGCATGATATAAAGATTGTCTTATATAAACTTTTATATAAATTTGGAATTTGAAATTTTACATAAAAAATAAATTCAACGCAAGTTAAAAACTCCAACGAATTTATATAGAAAAGAGGTGAGCTGAACATTTAGTCCGGAAAAATTAAAAGTATGAACTTATCTATAATTTATGCAGTTCTAAAATGTTATTTAACTTCTCTACAAGCAAGATGATGCTTAAAAAGTTCCCCAATTATATGCACTCACAAGTGTACCAATCAAAAATGTAAAGAAAATATTAAATAAAATTGACAGAATACAATAAAGTAGAATCAAACCTGTAGAAAACACATGGACCACAGCCAGTGCTGCCGACCTTTTCCATTTGCTCGCTAGCAATCACAGATCGGTGCCTTTCATCGCCTTAGCGTTAATTTGTCATGCAGTCTCAGGGGACGTATTAATAAAAGCTATTATGATGGTCCATGCAGTAAGAGCATGCCTCAGGTCCTACCGCCTGAAGAATCCTCAGACTCATCCAGCTTGGCTGAAATACTCTCCACTTTCCTAGTGTCCATGCTGGAGGCTGCAGTGTAAATTGAGGTGGACAGGGAACAGATTGCTGTCAGACACTGGGATGGAGTGGTAGGAAGATGAGAAGTGGATCCAGCTCTTATAGAATTAGTGCAGAACAGGGTGGGAGGAGGAAAGGCTACAGAACTATGTAATCTACAGAAAAAGCGGTATTTTTAGGAAACCTTCCTCTAGACGTAAGCATTTGGCTCTAAATTGAAAAATGATATTTATGTAATACACATTATGTTGAGAGTCTATGTTTGGTGTAGATATGGCGCTTTTGTCTAATGGATCCATATAGCCCTAATAACAGATATTTAATACTTTTTTCTTACAATGTGCTTAAGAACTAACAGGCAGGGAGTTGCTAACTACCTGTCAATTGTGCCCCAAATATCAAAAAAACTGCCAAGAAACAGACAAGTATGAACAGTGCGACTGATACCCTATGGTGACCTTGTGTCTATAAATACCCCGTCACCTCCCTGAAGCATGGCTGGACGCAGGTGCCACAACCGCCCCCATTGCTTAGGTTGCAGGAGATTGAGCATCGGTGTTCAGACACCTGTGTTGCCTCTCAGTGGAGCTAGCAGCCTCCTGCTAGGTGCAATGGATGTTTGACATGACTACTTTTTGAGTTTTTCTGAGTTTTTTGTCCTACTTCGGTGATCTCTTCACCCACAGTGCCCAGCAGATATGAGGATTTGTGACTATACCATAACTATTAAAGAATTAAAAGTCCACTATTTCCCAGTGCAATGGTGAACGAAGATGGATCTCTTAAGAAACAAATTATGGACAAGGGTCAACATGTCATTGAACTTCAGTGGACATTCTGGTGCTCTTAATGTACTGTCACACGTGGCAATATTGCTAGCAATTTCACTGGCAATTTGCTGGTTGCAGTGAAATCATGGACACATTGTTCTATTTTCTTGCTGTGTACAAATGGAACAATGTGTCCATGATTTCACTGCAACCAGCAAATTGCCAGTGAAATTGCTAGCAATATTGCCGCGTGTGACGGTAACTTTAGTCTTCCTGAGCATGGCTCACCCTTTTCCCTATTTTTGGTAACTTCATTAATATTATTGCATTTTTTAATCTCATCTCCAAGGTCATTTCTCATATACCACGTGAGGAGCATTAGTAAAATGATCAGATTCTCAGTTACGCTTCCTTATTTTTGGAAACGATTAGGATTTTCTGTGACTATGCACATCACTGGTCTAATGTGTAAGCTATTCCTTAATGTGTCGACGTCTAATTCCCATAGGAAATGCAGCATGGCTTTTGTTGACTGAAACAAAAGGAGCTGCAGTAGACGCCTTTCTCCATTAGCCAATTGCCCATCTATTTCCATGAAATGATTGCATGTTTTACTAGGCGCCGCTTTCCAGGAATTATAAAGTATGAGGATGCTTTGTCCACCGCACACTTCATGGGAGGATTCATGATCTCCTCTTTATTGTTAGCACCTCACATTAATAACCCTCATAAAAGTGTACATCATTATGAAATGACTGCTAGTCAATAAAGTCTTCTTCATACAGGGTGATCTGCACAGACCAACCTAAAGAATAAAACATCTACCTAAAGCTGCATTTACAAATCTGTCGGACAATATATGAACCGATAGCTTAGTTAATCCAAGACATACATCAGTTGTAAAAATGGGTCCATTTCTCAAGTCGATGAGGCTCAGAACAGGTCCTATTATCATTTTTGTGGCTCTGATTTGGCCATTAAAGTCTATGGAGATTCATGTAAAATGGATAGAACAATGAAGACAGACTATATACAGGGAACCATCAGAGTTTTATCCATTTTTAACTGATACATTAAATCAATAGATAAAAATATTCATACTGTCAACATGCTTTTAATAAAAAAAAAAAATGAACAGGAAAAACAAAACTAAAATGATATCTGAGAAAAAAATTGGTCTGTTTCTCTTGGGTGGTAACATTCACCTTTTCTTACCTGCAAAAACTCATTGTTTCTCTGGGATTCATTCTCTGGTGAACTACTTTAATTATACTGATTGGTTTCCTTCTCCAACCTATCCTGCATCAGCCGGGATGATATTTTCGGTCCAGTTGCTACTGTGATGCCTCCACTCTGTGCCAGCCATTGCACTAGTTTCCATTTGCTGCAGAGTACAATATAATTAAATATATCTCTCTCACTCACAATGCTCTCTTTAGTACTGCACTGCCGTACGTCTCATCACTCACCTTTGTCTACCACTCCTCTACCCGGGTTCTACAGTTTGCTTATATAAGACTAACATTTTCTATCATCGTAACAACCCACTCCCAATTTCCAAGACTTCTATCGTGCTGTGCAAGTTCTCTGGAATACTCTATGTTGGACAATACGGTAAAGGGTGGAAACACATAATGTGAGATGCATGCGAGTATCTCGCATGACTCACCTGGAATGGTCCCTGCCTCTCCGGAGAGAAACGTGGAGCTGCAGAGAAACACAAGCAGCATACGCATGCCCATTCAGAGAGGCAGGGGCCGTTCTAGGTGAGTTATGCGAGATACTTGCACGCATCTCATACAAGTGTGTTTCCACCCTCATTCACAGTCTAAATCGTGCACTTAAAACACATTTTAGATTGGCCTATCACCTCCCGTCACTAAAATAACTACTCCAGGTTCTCCTTTCCTAGTTTGTTTAGAATTTGGTCCCTTGTATCACCTGTTCACTCACCTTCCATGCACTCAATAGCAATTTTTTATCTATACTTATACAGATACTGGTTGGTAACTGTTTAGCCTTAAAAGGGAACCTGTCACGTGAAAAAAAACACTATTAACCTGCAGATATGGGATTAATCTGCAAGTTAATAATGTTCTGCTCCTGCCCTGTGCCAGCACTTGGAGCACTGCTGCCAGGAGGAAAGGACCTTTATTCCTCCCAGCAGAGTTCAGCTTTCAGTCATGGGGAGGCACCGTTGTGGCTTCAGTCACCAGTCTGTGTATAGGGTGAGCCTAACCACACCATACCAGTCTGTGCATAGTGGTGAGCCTAACCACATCATACCAGTCTGTGCATAGTGGTGAGCCTAACCACACCATACCAGTCTGTGCATAGTGGTGAGCCTAACCACACCATACCAATCTGTGCATAGTGGTGAGCCTAACCACACCATACCAGTCTGTGCATAGTGGTGAGCCTAACCACACCATACCAGTCTGTGTATAGGGTGAGCCTAACCACACCATACCAGTCTGTGCATAGTGGTGAGCCTAACCACACCATACCAGTCTGTGTATAGGGTGAGCCTAACCACACCATACCAGTCTGTGTATAGGGTGAGCCTAACCACAGCATACCAGTCTGTGCATAGTGGTGAGCCTAACCGCACTCCGACATTGACTGATAACCAACTCAGGAATAATTTCCTCCTGGCAGCAAAGTTCTCAGTACAGCCACAGGGCAGCTTCTGAGTACTATTACACTGCAGATTAACAGCATTTTTTCACATGACAGACAACCAAGGTATTATCAGCATTCATGGAACAAATTGTTTATCCATCAAGTCCCAAAGTGAATCTGATAGACATCTGGGGAACATGAAGACAAGTTAAGACCTTGTACTCTTTTTCATGTCTGACAAAATAATGTGTCCGGGAGAATTATCTCACAAATTTCTTTAGAGTATACCACTGCCATGGAAAAATATACTTGGTCTATACAAGTGTTTAATGCCAGGACACAATGTTTTACAGCAGAACAATGCCTGGAGCATCACACCACTTCCTCCATCTTGTACTCTGTCTGTATAGCTAGGGTCACCAACATGTGGCTTGGGAAACCATGTTTGATTTGTGGCTCTATCATCTTGTTGCATTAGCACAAGGTCTAGCAAACCGCTAAGAAGTGCAGATCTCCTGATGGTGACTTTTGTATGTAGCCCCAAACAGAAGAGCAGATCTTGGTGGCCATATACTGGCCTAGGGGCTTTAGAGGTAATTTAACTATGGTAAAGTGGAGATAGGATGATGCCAACTGTCTGGGGAGGTGCTCGAAGCTGGATATGACTGTGTGGTGGGAATGATTATTATGAGAGTACTGATTGTGTTTATTGTACGAACCCCTGAGTCTTGGTATACAATTACCTCTGTGGAAGTTTTGGCCATCATTATACCAGATATAGGGCTCTGGGAGCTGGATATGGCTTGCAAACCTCTCACAGCTGAATGGGGACCTCTTGTATAGACCATACCAGTGTCTTCTCATGTGCAGGTAAGTGATGTACACACACTTTGGAATCTACTTGGTGTAGAAGAAAACTTGATTTATCAGACCAGATCAAAGCCGGCCGTTACTCCGCGGTTCAGTACTGATGCTCATGGGACCTCTATTTGACACTTCCAGCAGTAGATGGGTACTAACATCAATGTGAAGATACACAGCAAGCTGCAATATGTTGTCACCATCCGATTTCAGGCCAACATTCAGTAATTTGTGATACAGAAACATCTGTGAGGTCAGTACAGATGGGTTTTCTTATGACATCTCGGGTGCTCATGATGCGGTCTCTAGTCACCATTTCTCCTTTGTTTTTGGACTATCTTGGTAAGTTTGTAGTTATACATGAGCACTACTGTGGCCTTATCTGTCTCTTAATCCTGCGAAAAGACCAAATGCATTTAAGGAAGAAGTGGGATACAAATGAGAGGGACTATCACTGAAAGATCCAAATACACAGGGTTTGCATGTTGTCCTTTACAATAGATATACAAAAAAAAGAATACAGATTGACATTTAAAAGTAGCTTTTTTTTTTAAGTTGCTTCATGTAAGCCATGAAACGGCATATCTGCGCCCCAAAAATAAGACAAGATATTCTCTAAACAAAAATAGAATATGATAAGTGGGGATGTTCAGTGGATGGTGCAGAGGCATAGACCTCAGTGCCATATATATATATATATATATATATATATATATATATATATATATATATATATATATATATATATATATATATATATAATATATATATATATAATATAGTAACTTTTTTTTGTGGAATAATCCTGAAGTTTTTGCTATTTAAAGGGAACATGCCAAGTGTTTTAGTTTTTTTCCTCCCCGACTTACTAGAGCCATACTTTTTCTCATTTTTCCGTCTGCATAGCTTTATTAGGACTTGTTTTTTTGTGTGCATCAACTGATACACTGAAAAGCAAGTAAAAAAAATTCCAAGTGCATTGAAAATGCAAAATAAAAGTACAATTCCACAATTGTCGTGGGAGGCTTTAATGCGTCATGTTCACAATATGTATAATTTTATTTTTTATTTAACTGGTGAGTTAAAAATGTGAAAATTTCTAAGAATATTTTTTTTTTTGCTTGTCTGACCACTTCATGACCTGTAAGATTTTCATTTAGCAGGATATGGGGCTGTGTGCGGGTAATGTTGTGCCCAGAGCTGACTTTTTACCGAGGCCATTTTGGGGCATCATTGTAATGATGAAGCAGCCCAAATAATGTAACAGTTTTACTGTTTACCAATCGGATTAATTTTATATTTTGATAGATTGGACTTTTACGAACCCAGCGATACCACACATGCATGTGTAATATACAGGGTGGGCCATTTATATGGATGCACCTAAATAAAATGGGACGGTTGGTGATATCAACTTCCTGTTTGTGGCATATTATTCCCCCTCCCATATACTAATGTGCCACAAGAAGGAAGTTGATATCACCAACCATTTTATATACATGTATCAATATAACTGGCCCACTCTGTATATATTATATATATTTAATAGAGCAAAAGGGGAATGAAATTAACTTTTTTTCAGATTTTTAAAAACTTTCTCACTTTTACTGTATGTAATAGTCCCCTTGACTTGAAGCGATGATCGTTCAAGATTGCTTGTGCTACACATAGCAGTGCGGCAGCACTTCTATGTATAGCAGAAATCACGATCTCCCTTAAACCCCAGCTCCGGGCCTGCATTCATCAGGAGACCCCTGTCCGTTATGGCAACACATCAGGCTCCACAGCCACATCATGGGCATGCCCAATGGAGTGTGGAATGCCGCTTTCTGAGATTAACAGCCGCCATGATGGCTTATTAAATCAGTTGACGTGCGGGGAAAGATGCGGTCTTGCCGTTCGAGTCCGCATCAAAGGCAAGAATACGATCTTTGCTAAACATGTACGTCAAAGTTCATGAAAGGGTTAATGTATTGAACTGGAATGTCGAACAGCTGATATAGATATCTACTTTTATTCTCTTGTTTCTCTGAATACAAGGTAGACAGGATTTGTTTTCCTAAGGCTGGTTTCAAATAGCGTTATTTTTCCTGTCCGTGGGATCCTACTTTTTGCAGGATCCCACGGACAGGAATGGACACCATAGGAGGTCCTATTTCTGTGTCCGGGACTGTGATTTTCATGGGTCCGGACACAGAAAGAGCTGTGCGGGGCACTTTCACTTCCGCAATGTATATACATACATTGCGGAAGTGACATCTAAGGCCTCTTTCACATTGCGATTTTTGAGGATTTTACAACGGACAGCCACGGGTCCAATTTGGCCCCCATGTTATCCTATGGGCACGGATCTGATCGGATTTGGCCTAATTGCCATCCGAATTGTGTCCGATTTTTTGCTGTGTCCAAAATCTGAGACTGCTCCAATTTTGGGCACAGCAAAAAATCGGACACAAATTGGATGTGACAAAATCGGATGGCAATTAGGCCAAATCCGACCCGATCTGCGGCCTTTAACATGGGGGCCTATGGAGCACGGGTCCGAGAAAAGACTGGATCATTTCTCGGACCCGATTTTAGTGTTTACTGTTCCAAACTATCTAATTTCACTTCCGCAATGTACGGTATACATGTATATTGCGGAAGTGAAATTTAGTAAAAGAAAGGGTTAAAAATAAAAAAAATCTGTATTTTCACCTTTCCAGCGATCCCCCGATCGCTCCAGCAAGCTCCGGTGTGACTACAGGACCTGCCATTACGTCACAACCCGATCAGTTGATCGTGTCACATGACCGATTACCGCTGTAACTTACTCAGAAGAATACTGTAGATGGTTACATTACTCCGATACTCTGATGGCTGATTACTCTGAGGAAACAGATGCCCAGCTGTCAAAAGACGGCAATTGGTATGATAAAATATTGGAAACAAAAAAGAGAATTTTGTTTACGTACCGTAAATTCTTTTTTCTTGAATCATCAATGGGAGACCCAGACAATGGGGTTTAGGGCACTGCCCTCCGGAGGCCACACTAGGTACTACAAGATTTGTAGACACCGCCCCCCTCCGCTTATAAACCCCTACCGCAGGGAATATCCTCAGTTTGGTCCATAAGCTGCGAGGAGACAACAGAAAAACCACACCCGAAAACCTCGGGAAGACACCGTGAACAGACGGTTCAACAACCCGGAAAAACTGCCCCAACAGGAGACAGATCAACCGTAACATATAACGGAACACTGGGTGGGTGCTGGGTCTCCCATTGATGATTCAAGAAAAAAGAATTTACGGTACGTAAACAAAATTCTCTTTTTTCTGATCATCATAATGGGAGACCCAGACAATGGGGATGTCCTAAAGCAATACCCCAGGGCGGGAAAAAAGTTCCTCAACAGACGTTTGCATACGCGGTCCCCGTCAAAGGTGGGCAACCGCCGCCTGGAGGACCCGCCTGCCCAAACTTGCATCCGCAGAGGCATGGGCATGCACCATATAGTGCTTAGAGAAGGTGTGCAGACTGGACCAAGTGGCCGCCTGACACACCTGTAGAGCAGAGGCGCGATGTCGCAAGGCCCAGGAGGCACCGACAGCTCTGGTCGAGTGCGCCTTCAAGCCTACCGGAAGAGGCAAACCAGAAGAACGGTAAGCCTCTTGAATGGGTGCCTTGATCCATCTGGCCAAGGTTGATTTTGACGCCGCTGACCCCTTACAGCGACCCGCCGTCAGTACGAACAAGGAGTCCGAACTCCGGAAGGAGGCAGTTCTGGACACATAAATGCGTACAGCCCGTACGAGATCCAGAGTGTGGAGGTCGCGCTCAACCTGATGAACAGGAGCGGGACAAAATGATGGGAGAACAATCTCCTGGTTCAAATGAAAAGTGGAAACCACTTTTGGCAAGAATTCCGCCCGCGGGCGCAACACCACCTTGTCTTGGTGAACCACCAGAAAGGGTGACTTGCACGACAGTGCCGCCAGTTCAGAGACCCGTCTCAGGGACGTAATAGCCACCAGAAAGACCACTTTCTGTGACAAATAAGAGAGAGAGACTTCTCTCAATGGCTCAAAAGGTGGTTTCTGTAAAGCCGCCAAGACCATGTTGAGATCCCAAGGGTCCAGAGGTCGCCTATACGGCGGAACCACTCGAGACACCCCTTGGAGAAATTGACGAACCTTTGGGAGGAGCGCCAAGCGCCTGTCGAACAATACAGACAGCGCTGATACCTGACCCTTCAGAGAACTGAGGGAAAGGCCCAACTCCAAACCTGACTGCAAAAAAGCCAATAGGGTCGGGATCGACAAAGGCCAAGGTACATGTCCCCCAGAGGAGCACCAGGCGAAAAAGACTTTCCACGTTCTGTGGTAAATCTTCCGTGACGTGGGCCGTCTAGCTCGGTTCATGGTGGAAACCACCGCAGGAGAGAAACCCCTGAATGTTAAGAGCCAGGCCTCAAGAGCCATGCAGCCAATCTGAGGGCCCTGGAATTGGGGCGGAAGAAGGGGCCCTGCGCGAGAGGATCTGCGCGGTCTGGAAGAGCCCACCGGTGTCCGCCGGACAGTTGCCACAGATCCGGATACCAGGACCTCCTCGGCCAATCCGGAGCTACTAGAATGGCTGCGTGACATTCCGTCTTGATTTTCCACAGGACCTTGGGCATCAGCGCCAGGGGCGGGAAAACATATGGCAGGTGAAAATCTGACCAACTCAGGACTAGAGCATCTGCCCCCAGAGACTTAGGGTCCCACGATCTCGCCATGTATTGTGGCACCTGATGATTCAGCCGGGAGGCCATCAGATCCACATCCGGGGTACCCCATCTGATGCAGATGTCCCGGAAGACGTCCGGATGAAGAGACCATTCTCCGGCGTCCATCCCCTGTCGGCTCAGGTAATCTGCCTCCCAATTCTCGACACCTGGGATGTAGACTGCGGAAATCAAGCAGTTGTTGGCTTCCACCCATGATAGAATGCGGTGGACTTCCGCTAGAGCCTGTGCACTCCTGGTTCCCCCTTGGTGATTTATATAGGCGACAGTCGTCGCATTGTCGGACTGAACCCGAATCGGTTGTCCAGATAGGAACACCCGAAAGGCCAGGAGTGCCAGATAGACCGCCCTGAGCTCCAGCACGTTGATCTGCAACGTCGCCTCTGAACGTGTCCAGAGACCTTGAGCTCTGTGGTGTAAGAACACCGCGCCCCAGCCCCTCAGGCTGGCGTCGGTGGTCACCACTAACCACGATGGCTTCAGGAAGGATCGTCCCTTCGACAGGTGACTCGGCTGAAGCCACCACTGCAGAGCATCCCTGGTCGGCTGGGAGAGGACCACCAGCTGATTCAGAGAGGACGTCCTCTTGTCCCACCTCTGGAGAATTTCCAGTTGCAGAGGACGGAGGCGAAACTGTGCGAAGGGCACCGCCTCTATTGCTGCCACCATGCGTCCCACCAGCTTCATCAATACCCGCAGGGATGAATGAGGTGATCTGAGGAGATCGTGTACTCCTGACTGGATGGCCAGTTGTTTGGCTCGTGGTAGGGACACTAGAGCAGAGTCCGTGTGGAAGTCCATGCCCAGATACGTCAGTGACTGGGTTGGAACCAGGGTGGATTTCTGGATGTTGAGAAGCCACCCGAACTGCTCCAGAGACTGCATGGTCGCCTGCAGGCTTCGCTGACACAGGTGTTCCGATGGCGCTCTGACCAGCAGGTTGTCTAGATAAGGAATGACGGCGTGTCCCTGCGCATGCAGTAAGGCCATCATCGACGCCATCACCTTCGTGAACACCCGGGGAGCCGAGGCCAACCCGAAAGGCAGCGCCACGAATTGGAAGTGCTCTTCCCCCACTGCGAATCTCAACCAGCGTTGATGAGCCGGTGCAATGGGCACGTGAAGGTAAGCGTCGCGGATGTCTATGGACGCTAGGAAGTCACCCTGCGACACCGCCGCGATCACGGAGCGCAGGGATTCCATGCGGAACTTCCGAACCAACACATGGCGGTTGAACAACTTGAGGTCCAAAACCGGGCGGAAAGAGCCGTCCTTCTTCGGGACGATAAAGAGGTTGGAGTAAAAACCCTTGAACCTCTCCCCAGTGGGCACTGGGACCACCACTCAGTCTCTGCGGAGTCCCTCCAACACCAGATAAAAAGCCTGAGCCTTTTCTGGAGATGGAACAGACCGATGGAATCGGTGTGCGGGCTGTGATGACAGCTCTATCCTGTATCCTCGTGAGACTACGTCTCGAACCCACTGATCTTGGATGTGGAGTCGCCATTTGTCTTGAAATTGTGACAGGCGACCCCCAACCTGTGGGGAGGCAGGAAGAGGGAGCGAGTCATGCGGAAGTGGGTTTGGGAGCGGCAGCTGTTGTACCTGCCGACTTCTTCTGGCGACTCTTGGGACGCCACTGCTGCGAAGTCTTGCCCCCACGGTCCGCGCGAGCGGAAGACGCTGACGGCTGTGAGCTGGAACGAAAGGACCACTGTTTAGGGTTCCTCTTCACAGTATACCTAGGCTTAGGTCTGTTCTGTGGAATCTTGGACTCCGTAGAGTCCTTGATCAACTTGTCCAGCTCGGCACCAAACAGCCTGTCACCAGAGAAGGGAAGATTCTGCAGAATCTTCTTTGACGTGGCATCTGAGTCCCATAGACGTAGCCACAACAATCTGCGGATCGCTATCGCATTGGCCGAAGCCACAGCCGAGCGAGTGGCAGTCTCCAGGGACGCAGTCCTGGCATAATCCGCATAGGCTTTTGCCCTCTCGGTAAGTGCCAGGACTTCAGAGTTGAAACCTGCTAGGTCAGCAATACCATCCAGACAGGATGTGATCGCCTGCAGAGTCCAGACCGCAGCAAAACTCGGGGCAAAGGATGACCCCACAGCCTCATAAGACGACTTGGCGAGTTGTTCGACCTGTCTGTCTGTCGCATCCTTCAGTGAGGAGCTATCAGAGGCAGAGAAAAGGGAGCGTGCAGCAATCCTGGTCATGGAAGCGTCCACTTTCGGGGACTGCGACCACTCCTGAAGCACCTCCTGAGGAAAGGGAAAGCGATTGTCCTTGGATTTGCGGACATAACGCCGTCCAGGGTGTACCCTGGGAGCTCTAACCACCCTTTCAAAGTTAGTGTGATCCAAAAAGGAACCACATGGTCTAGCTTCAGGTTGTAACCACTGATAGACCTCCTTCGGGTGAACGGCTGTCTCCTGAGGGGGTAACCCGAGGCGCAAAGTCTCGTTGATGGAGGACACCAGATCCTCCACCCCTTCAGATGGTTCAGACACCGACCCGAGAGTTGAACCCCCATCATCCTCGTCACCGTCAGAGTGACACTCCTCCTCAGAGAGGATCTGGAGCTCGGGTGAATCCTCACGGCGAGCCCGCTTAAGGGGTCTCACGGTGGAAGATGGAGACACCCGGGGGTAGCTTGAAGGAGTAGCTGGAGCATCCAGTCTCCTTGTTAGTGCCTCCAGGGATTGCGACATGGAGGACAATTGGGACAACATAGAAGCATTAATCTCGCTTTGTTTTTCCCATGGCCCTGGGATCACCTGAATCTCAGGGTATAGCACCGGAGCTGCTGACTCAGCAGGAACAGTCCGGGCGTCTGGACGTCCGCAATTATTGCAGGACCCCTCCACCAGTGTCCCTTTGCATGTAGCACAGACAGGGGTGGTACTGGCCGCCTTAGCAGCGCCTTTCTTCCCTGAGGACATACCCACGGTAGGGGAATATCAAACAGGAGAATATTCACCGGAAACCGGTGGCTTACCGACCGCTGCACAGCGGTGGTGAAGGGAGCGGTGTGTGTGTGGCCTCCGCGAGGTAAGAAGACCTGGTCTCCCCTGGAGTGCAGCAGAGCAGTCTCCAACGATCCCAGCAGGAAAGTGAGGGGAAAAGATGGCCGCCGCTGTAGAAACAGAGGGCGGGGCCGAAACACGCGGGAAGCACACACACACGCCCATCCAGGTCACATGGGCCGCTCCACATCTCTCCCGGCCGCCATTACAATAATGTAAGCGCCGGAGCCCGCAGCGCGGGAGGTATAAACATAAATACCCTGGCTTACAGACAAAAGTCTGAAGCCCACAGCCGCAGCCCCTGTGACACACAGGGCGGTCAGCCAGGGTGACCCCAGCACAGGGTCACCGCCAGAACCGCGGACCCGAAGGCAACGCGCGGTCTGAGTGTCATGAAACACACTAGTGCCAGACACTACCCCCAGGCACACCGGAGACACCGGAGTATCTCAGTGCCGGTCCGGTCTGTAAGCACCATATCATGGGAGGCCTCGGACGGGGGTTCAGCACCAGTCCGGTCTGTAAGCACCATTTAGGGAGGCCTCGGACAGAGCTGACTCCAGTCCGGTCTGTAAGCACCATTTAGGGAGGCCTCGGACGGAGCGGAGCTGTGCAAGGCTCCTATCTCCCACTTCCCAGAGCCCCCAGGTGGGATGGGAAGGAGCGCGGCAGCGTACCGGGAGACACAGTGTGCCCAGGCACTAGGCCCTCCGGTACCTCGACCTGCGTGTTCCCCGAAGGTTGACAGGGAGACTGCCGGAGGTCCCCGACTGGGACCTTCTTTTACCTTGTCTTCATACGCCATCACGTAAGCTGTGAGAATGCAATGAAGTGCAAGCAAAGCGTGTGATACCTCCGAGCACACTAAGTTTAAAACTGAGGATATTCCCTGCGGTAGGGGTTTATAAGCGGAGGGGGCGGTGTCTACAAATCTTGTAGTACCTAGTGTGGCCTCCGGAGGGCAGTGCCCTAAACCCCATTGTCTGGGTCTCCCATTATGATGATCAGAAAAGGAACTTTTTTGTTAGTTCTCAGTTTTTCAATAGGAAAAAATTGAAACTTAAAAATAGGAATTGACTTAAAGCAGCTGTGATGATCATAATATAAGAAATGCAACATCTATAGAGCCCACGATATTCATTTAATTTTCATTAATGTATTATATATATCATTCGATGCACTAAAAGAATCAATAACACTGCAACTTTTAGTCAGTGTGGTTAAAGGGAATCAGGCACAAGGCTTTTGCCAAAGAATCTGAGAGCAGCATAGTGTAGACAGAGACCCTGATTGCAGCCATGTGCCACTTATCGGACCGCTTCTTGTAGTTTTGATAAAAATCACAATTTTATCATCAGATTATCACAAGATGACTAGTAAACCTGCTGCCCGGTAATCCTTCCTATTCTGTATGCGCTGTATAACACCCACACCTCTGATTGGCAGCTTTCTGCATATGCACAGTGTATGTAGAAAGAAGCCAATCATTGATGTGGGTGGGGTTACACAGTGCTCAGCATTCAGAGAATGGGCACATCTGTAAGAGATAAAACAGGGATTTTATCAAAGCCAAGTACATGACACAGCTAGAATCAGGGTCTCTGCCCCTACATCATGCTGCTTTCAGATAGAGCATCAAAAAGCTGGCGACCGATAAAAGGGAAACTCCAGTGAGTGGGGAAAGGTTTTAGTACAGTTCCTGCCCTGCTACATGATAAATGAGAGTTGTACACTGCAGTTCTAGGATCTATAGATCTCTTATAATTCAATAAGATCATACCTGCTCCTCTGCTCTGGCCCCCACCTCAGTAAATCCAGAATCTTCAGCCTGGCAGCTTCATGTAAGAGCAAAAAGCAGGAGGTGTGTCAGGGGCGTGGATGCTGGTAGCTGCAGGATCAGCCTACATTCCAGTGCGGAAGATGATGATCCATTGAAAGATGGAGAGAGAAGAAGATACCATGTTCGAAAGAAAAGAGGGAATTGGCCGGAGCATTACCTTGTCCTGATGGAAAATAAGGAAAGGTACTCGACAGGAGAGTGCGGCCAATTCAGAGACATGTCTTATGGAAATGATTGCCACAAGAAAAATCACTTTCCAGGACAGAAGAGAAAGAGTGAAATTTCTTTCAGAGGCTCGATGGGTGAACTCTGAAGTGCGCTAGGGCCAAATTGAGGTCCCATGGCTCTAATGATCTCCAATAAGGGGGCACTAACCGAGCCACTCCTTGAATGAAGGTCTTGACTTGAGGTCTCGTAGCGAGCTTTCATTGGAAAAAGGACTGACAGTGCTGATATTTGACCTTTAAGGGAACTTAGTGCTAGGCCTAAATCCAGTCCAGATTGGAGAAAGCCCTGTACCACCGGGATAGAAAAAAACCAGGGGTGAATGTCCCCGATACTTGCACCAAGAGGTTTTCCATGTGTGATGGCAAATACGAGCCGAGGCGGGTTTTCTAGCTCTGATCATAGTACCAATCACTTCTGGCAAGAAACCAGCCTGAGTTAGCAGCCACGTCGTCAAACTCAGGGCCTTTGAGTTGTGGTAGCAGATTCAGGCGATTTGGCAGATGCCAGGGGACGTCGGCAATGGGGGGGCGTGCTACCTGGCTGGACTCAGTGTGGGTGACTGAGGCTGTTACCTGTGCTTGATATGGGTGAGTGATTTGTGCCTTGTGGTACTTCCTGATTATATCCCATTTTCTTGCATTTTACCACCACAAAGGTTTTTGACCTTATACCTTGTGTGTTCACTCACTGAGTGATTACCTGCCTGTAGCCATTTGTGGGAATCTCCCAATTGTACTTCATTGTATAACGTGTGTCTGCTTTTATATTTGTACTAAAATAAAGGTGATATTTTATGTAACTATAACACCTTAATGGTTTCCACTTGTTTAATAATGGCTTACAAAGCGCTCCTGAGTCAATCTGGGGCTACCAAGCTCACTGGGACCCCTTCCGACTTTAGTTTCCTCCCGACCCTCGGTATGAGAGGTAGTGGAGGGATGATGTAAGGGACGGAACTGGTGCTACGATTGAACCATCAGTGCATCCGCCCTGACGGACCTTGGATAGTGTGATTGGACCATGAACATGGAAACCTCGGCGTTCAGTCGTGACGCCATAAGGTCCACATCCAGAGTCCCACAGCGACAGCAAATTTTCTACGTTTTCTACGTCCGGGATATGCACTGCCAAAATGATGGACGGAGTTGTCTCAGCCCAGCGAAGGATAAACTGCATCTCACACATCGCTGCTCTGCTGTGGCTGCCTCCTTGATGATTGATGGACGCCACCACCGTGTCATTGTCCGACTGGATGTGAATATGGCGACCTGCCAGGAGGTGCTGGAATGCTTGGAGGGTCAAGGCTATGGCCAGTATTTCCATCAGATTGATAGGAAGGGTCGATTACTGCAGAGACCAGCGACCCGAGAGGTGTGGTGGCGGAAAACGTTCTCCCCAACCAACCAAGACTGGCGCTGAAGATTAATCTGGGCAAATGGAACTGCTTTCGTTGCCCCACCATTCTACCTAGAGCCCTTATTCCGAAGCGGATGGAGTGAGGAGAGGGACGGTGAAGGATGCAGACTCCCTGACGCAGGGCTAGTGATTTGTGTCAAGTGAGAATCACCAACCCGTGAGAGGTATCGAAAACCATCCCCAGGAAGGAGATTGCCTGGGCCGGACTTGGGGAAGATTTGTCCAGATTGGCCAGCCATACAGACGAGAGACTGTGTTTATGTTAATTTGCATGCCCTCTACGCAGTCTGGGAAGGAAGGGGCCTTGATTAGGAGATCGTCTAGATAGGGGAGGACGACTACGCATTGGGAATGTAGGATGGTCATGACAGCCGCCATGACCTATGTGAATACCCTGGTCACAGTTGTGAGCCCGAAGAGTAAGGCCATGAATTGAAAATGCTCCGTGTGAACTGCAAAGCACAGGAACTGCTGGTGTGCCTCGGAAATCAAAATGTGGAAGTACGCGTACCGAATGTCTACTAAGGCTAAGAATTCTCCGTCCTCCATAGACGCGATGATGGAATGGAGTGACTCCATTTTGAATTGACGGATTTGTACATATTTGTGTAGATATTGTAGGTCCAAAATGTGGCGCATCGAACCATCCTTTTTGGGAACCACGAAGAGATTTGAATAGAAACCTCCAATGTTAGGTTTCTGGATGATGCGCCCCCAGGCTGTGGGGTACTCGGGGCCGGGCCGATGCTGTCTCTCTGGGGATCACGGTAGTCGTGACCCAGTGCCATGGCCTGGGCTCAGTCCAAAAAGGGGTATTTACAGGGAGATTGTCGTGAAGCCACCCGGGGTATGTGGTCAGTAGGACTGCCGCTGCCGTATTCCTGCTGGGGACGGTGACCTAGGGCAGCATGGATGGTAAGTCCTCCTCGGGTAGGGCTGAGGGTCCTCAGGTCAGGTGCAGTGGTGGTGGAGGGACCTGGTGAGGAATTGTGCTTTGTGCAAGACACTTACTTTGCTGCTGCAGCTACTCCAGCCAGTGTGTGTGGAAAGCAGCCTCCGACTCTTCAGGCGGGACTCTGAAGAAAGCAGGCTGAGGCAATGGTGAGCTTACCGGGTACTTAACTCAAAGTTCCTGAGCAGCAGTTCACAACAGTTTACAAATTACAGTTTCTTTCAGCTCTTTCAAGTTACAGTTCACACACGTTAGCACTGCTCCGGGTAACTGGGCTATGCAGCTCAGGCAGCTCCTTTGCGTTGCTTCCCTCAAGTCCTTTCATGCCCTTGTCTTTCTCTTTCTCCTCACTCACGGGTTTGGTCTGGCCGTCACAGGCTCTTTAGTGATTGGTCCCTCTCTCTCAGGGTCACTAGCCCTAGTTTGATGGCTGTGTTCCTAGACCGTGGTGGTAGGTAGGCTGCAGGTCATAGAGTACCTGCCCCACGCTGATATGTCCTGTGATTAGGGTCTTCGAGTACCCCGGTCACTTCTACAGAGCCGGCTCTCTGGCTGTAGCGGCCTAGCCTCCAGTGTCCCAGGTATGGATGTGGGATCACAGGCTCCCACTTTCTCACAGTCGAGTGTCTCTGTTTCTGACTTCTTTCCTTCGCCTCCGGCTATGGAGTGAGCTTTCTCTCCTAGGAATATTGCCTCTAGGATTCTGCGACCGCCAGGGAACCTCTCCTCCTGGGAATTTCGGCCTCAACTCGTGTTCTTCTTCCCCCTGACTGTTGTGTGTCTCTCCACCCACTTTGTCAATGCTACTCTACACTCCACTCACTACTCTTAACACCTGCCACCCCTTGCCCAACCTAGAGTCCTAGGCGTAGGGTCGGTGTGTGCATCTGTGTGGGTGTTTTGTCAACGTCTTGCCTTACCTGGCTGCACTTCCCTTTGTGGCCACCTGTCGCAGGTGCGCCACATGGAAAGGGAATGTTAACCCCGGCTCGCTGTAGGGAACTGATGGCTTGGAAAAAGGCACGGGCCCTCTCCAGACTTTGGGAGGTGGTAGGGGAAAACCGGTTCAGAGGTGGGAAACAAATTCTATGTTGTTACCGGAAGACACCAATTCTCAGACCCGCATGTCATCGACGACGGCAAGCCAGACGTGACAAAATAAGAGCAGGCGACCACCTACGATGGTGGTGTCTTCCAGGGATGAGGGCGAGTCATGTTGAGGAGAACCTATAGGATTTGGATCCCATAGGCCTAGGCTTTTTTGGCTGGGTCTACCAAGATAGAATCGACTTGTAGGCAAACTGGGAACCCTATCCCTGCATAGGGAACGGATCGTACTTAAGGGCGCCTGGAAGGAAGTCCAGACGAAGCAGTTGCAAAATAAACGAAAATTAGTCTGTCGTTATCTAACGAAGGGGCATCTCGGTTTTTGCTGAGGGAGAGAGGTACTCTACCCTCCAGTTGCATCCGAAATAAGTTTGTACAGGCCAGGGCCGGCATCAGCACCCGGCATACCCGGGCAAGTGCTGGGGCCCTGAACAGTTCGGGGTGCGCACTAACCATCAGGGACAGACAGCCCCAACAGCCAGGGGCCCATTAGGGACAGACAGCCCTGTGAACAAGGGGCACATCGGGCAGACACAACAAAGAGCCGAGTGCTTCACTGGGCTGCCAGTGCACATGGCTAATTTGCATGCGATGTGCTGGCTCCAGGGAGCAGTGGAGTTTCCTCCTTTGCCTACTGTAGCAGAGTGATGAGTTATCACCCTGCCACCTCATCACACTGCTGCAGGAAGAAGGAAGTTCCACAGTCCTGGGAGCCTGCTGTTATAAGGATGTGGTGTTGAAGAATCTGAGGACACAGCCCCGGGAAGCGGATGGAAGGCGAGTATGATCAGGTTTTTTTTTACTGTGTGCAGCAGGATGGGGGATTATATGTACCATGGAGGCTGTGCTGACTCTATATACAGGCTGTGCTGGGGGTATACGGAGGCTGCTGCTGAGGTATATGGAGACTGCTGTTGTGCTGTATATATAATATGGAAGCGGTGTTGGGCTATATATACTATTTGGAAGCTGTGCTGGGCTGTATATAATAATATGGAAGCTGTGCTGGACTATATATGGAGACTGTGCTGGATATATTATTTGGAGGCTGCTGCTGGAGTGCCACAGCTTCCAAATAATATATACAGCCTGGCACAGCCTCCAAATATATACAGTCCAGCACAGCTTCCAAATAATATATACAGCCCGCAGCCTATATATTACACTGGTCAACAGCATTTTTGGTGCCAAAGATATTTCATTGAATTTAGGGTAACTTTGCGGTGCTGATTCTGAATATGTCATCAGTTTTGCCAGATTGGCTCAAGTTTTTGAGATTTTCGTAAAATGTGTAACAAAAAAGACGTTTTTTTGCTACTTTTTTAACGAAGTCTGTTATGTTTCTTCTATGTTTTGTCAGTGTATATTCACCACAAATGTAACAGAATGAGTCTGGATCGTTAAGACAACTTCTTCTTGATGAGTTCATGCTTTTCACTGGACAACAGACAACAACATAAAGTTAGTGCCAAAAACCAAGCTATGAACAAACTTTTAGAACACTAATTAACACAAAACTATATTGAGAACTGCTCAGTTCAAGTACTAATCTAAAGAAATTAATGAGATGATGCGTCGCATTTACGAACAAGTGCTATAAATAAGAACCAAAAATCTCAAAAACTTGAGCCAATCTGGCAAAACTGATAGCATATTCAGAATCAGCACCCCAAAAAAAGAGAATTTTGTTTACGTACCGTAAATTCTTTTTTCTTGAATCATCAATGGGAGACCCAGACAATGGGGTTTTAGGGCACTGCCCTCCGGAGGCCACACTAGGTACTACAAGTTTGTAGACACCCGCCCCCTCCGCTTATAAACCCCTACCGCAGGGAATATCCTCAGTTTGGTCCATAAGCTGCGAGGAGACAACATAAACCACACCCGAAACATCGGGAAAGAGACCGTGTACATACGGTCCAACAACCCGGAAAAAAACTGTCCCAACTGGAACAGGTCAAATGCAAACACATGCAACGGAACAACTGGGTGGGTGCTGGTCTCCCATTGATGATTCAAGAAAAAAGAATTTACGGTACGTAAACAAAATTCTCTTTTTTCTGATCATCATAATGGGAGACCCAGACAATGGGGATGTCCTAAAGCAAAACCCCAGGGCGGGAAGAGTTCCTCAAAAGACGTTGACATACACGGGCCCCCTCAAAGGTGGGCAACCGCCGCCTGGAGGACCCGCCTGCCCAAACCTGCATCCGCAGAGGCATGGGCATGCACCATATAGTGCTTAGAGAAGGTGTGCAGGCTGGACCAGGTGGCCGCCTGACACACTTGCAGAGCTGAAGCGCGATGTCGCAAAGCCCAGGATGCACCAACGGCTCTGGTCGAGTGCGCCTTCAAGCCCACCGGGAGAGGCAGACCCGCCGAACGGTAAGCCTCTTGAATGGGAGCCTTGATCCATCTGGCCAAGGTTGATTTGGATGCCGCGGACCCCTTACAGCGACCCGCCGTAAGGATGAATAAAGAGTCCGAACTCCGGAAGGAGGCAGTCCTGGACACATAAATGCGTACAGCCCTCACTAAATCCAGAGTGTGGAGGTCGCGCTCAATCTGATGAACAGGAGCGGGACAAAACGATGGAGCACAATCTCTTGGTTCAAGTGGAAAGTGGAAACCACTTTTGGCAAAAATTCTGCCCGCGGGCGCAACACCACCTTGTCCTGGTGAACCACCAGAAAGGGTGACTTGTACGACAGTGCAGCCAATTCAGAAACCCTTCTCAGAGATGTAATTGCCACCAGAAAGACCACTTTCTGGGACAGACGAGAAAGGGGGACCTCCCTCAGAGGCTCGAACGGCGGTTTCTGCAGAGTCGTCAGAACCATGTTAAGGTCCCAAGGGTCCAGCGGTCGCCTATATGGCGGAACCACCCGAGACACCCCTTGCAGAAACTGACGGACCTTAGGAAGGAGCGCCAAACGCCTGTCAAACAGCACTGAAAGAGCTGATACTTGACCCTTCAGGGAGCTGAGGATAAGCCTAATTCCAAACCCGATTGTAGGAAAGCCAACAAGGTCGGGATGGACAAGGGCCACGGAGACCGTCCACCAGAGGCACACCAGGAGAAAAAGATTTTCCACGTCCTGTGGTAAATCCTCCGTGACACAGGCTTCCTAGCCCGATTCATAGTGGCAACCACTGTAGGAGAGAATCCCCTGGATGTCAGAAGCCAGGCCTCAAGAGCCATGCAGTCAACCTGAGGGCCTTGGAATTGAGGTGGAAGAAGGGGCCCTGCGCGAGTAGATCTGCGCGTTCTGGAAGAGCCCACCGGAGTCCGCCGGACAGTTGCCACAGGTCTGGGTACCAGGACCTCCTGGGCCAATCCGGTGCCACTAGAATGGCTACGCTGCACTCTGACCTGATCTTCCACAAAACCTTGGGAATCAGTGCCAGCGGTGGGAACACATATGGTAGATGGAATCCGGACCAACTCAGGATCAGGGCATCCGCCCCCAGAGACTGAGGATCCCACGATCTCGCCATGTATTGCGGCACCTGATGATTGAGCCGTGAGGCCATCAGATCCACGTCCGGAGTGCCCCATCTGCTGCAGATGTCCCGGAAGACGTCCGGATGAAGAGACCACTCTCCGGCGTCCATTCCCTGTCGGCTCAGGTAATCGGCCTCCCAGTTCTCGACCCCTGGGATGTGAACTGCGGAGATCAGGCAGTTGTTGTCCTCCACCCAGGATAGAATGCGGTGGACTTCGGCGAGGGCCTGAGCACTTCTGGTCCCTCCCTGATGATTTATATATGCGCACGGCCGTCGCATTGTCGGACTGAACCCAGATGGGCTGTCCCGACAGGAACTTCTGAAACGCCAGGAGCGCCAGATAGACCGCCTTGATCTCCAGCACGTTGATCTGCAACGCCGACTCCGACCGAGTCCAGAGGCCTTGAGCCCTGTGGTGTAAGAACACCGCCCCCCAGCCCTTCAGACTGGCGTCGGTGGTCACCACTAACCATGACGGTTTGAGGAAAGACCGGCCCCGTGACAAGTGAAGTGGCTGAAGCCACCACCGCAGGGAATCCCTGGTCGGTCGTGAAAGGGCCATCAGCCGATTCAGCGAGATCGTCCTCTTGTCCCATCTGCGGAGAATTTCCAGCTGGAGAGGACGGAGGCGAAACTGTGCAAAAGGCACCGCCTCTATCGCTGCCACCATGCGTTCCACCAGCTTCATCAACACCCGTATGGATGATTGTGGGGACAGGAGTATATCTTGGACTCCCGATTGGATGGCCAGCTGTTTGGCTCGTGGCAGGGACACCAGAGCTGAGTCTGTGTGGAAGTCCATGCCCAGATAAGTCAATGACTGGGTCGGAACCAGGGTTGACTTCTGGATATTGAGAAGCCACCCAAACTGTTCCAGAGACTTCATGGTCACCTCCAGGCTCTTCCGGCAAAGATGTTCTGATGGCGCCCTGACCACAGGTCGTCTAGATAGGGTATGACGGCATGTCCCTGCATATGCAGGAGAGCCATCATAGATGCCATCACTTTCGTGAACACCCTTGGAGCCGAGGCCAACCCGAAGGGAGCGCCACGAACTGGTAGTGTTCGTCCCCCACTGCAAATCTCAACCAGCGCTGATGAGCTGGTGCAATGGGCACGTGAAGGTAAGCGTCTCGGATATCTATGGACGCTAGGAAGTCTCCCTACGATACAGCCGCGATCACGGAGCGCAGGGATTCCATGCGGAACTTCCGAACCAACACATGACGGTTGAACAACTTGAGGTCCAGAACCGGGCGAAAGGAGCCGTCCTTCTTCGGGACGATAAAGAGGTTGGAGTAAAAACCCCTGAACCTCTCTCCGGAAGGCACTGGGATCACTACTCCGTCTCTGCGGAGTCCCTCCAACACCAGGTGAAAAGCCTGAGCCTTTTCCGGGGATGGAACAGACCGATGGAATCGTGTGTGCCGGTCGCGACGTCAGCTCTATCCTGTAGCCGCGCGAGACTACGTCTCGGACCCACTGATCTTGGACGTGGAGTAACCATCTGTCCTGAAATCGGGACAGGCGGCCCCCCACCTGTGGGGCGGCAGGACGCGAGAGCGAGTCATGCGGAAGTGGGTTTGGGAGTGGCAGCCGCTGCTCCCGTTGACTTCTTCTGGCGACCCTTGGGGCGCCACTGAGTAGAGGGCTTGCCCCCTCTGTCCGCGCGAGTGTGGACGAAGCTGATGACTGTGAGCTGGAGCGAAAGGACCACTGTTTTGGGTTCCTTTTGACGGTATACCGTGGCTTAGGTTTATTCTGTGGGATCTTAGACTCCGCAGAATCCTTTATCAACTTATCCAGCTCGGTACCAAACAGTCTGTCACCAGAAAATGGAAGATTCTGCAGAATCTTCTTTGACGTGGCATCTGAGTCCCATAGACGCAGCCACAACAACCTGCGGATCGGTATCGCATTGGCCGAAGCCACAGCAGAGCGAGTGGCAGTTTCTAGGGTCACGGTCCTGGCGTAATCTGCATAGGCCCTTGCCCTATCAGTAAGACCTCAGAATTGGACCCCGCCAGGTCAGTGATACCATCCAAGCAGTGGTGATCGCCTGCAGAGTCCAGACCGTGGCAAAATTAGGGGCAAATGAAGACCCCACAGCCTCACAGGAAGACTTGGCGAGTTGTTCGACCTGTCTATCCGTCGCGTCCTTCAATGAGGAGCTATCAGAGGCAGAGAATAGGGAGCGTGCAGCAATCCTGGTCATGGAAGCGTCCACTTTAGGGGACTGCGACCACTCCTGAAGCACCTCCTGGGGAAGGGGAAGCGAGTGTCCCTAGATTTACGGACATAACGCCGCCCAGGGTGAATCCTGGGTGCTCTAACCACCCTTCCAAAGTTAGTGTGGTCCATAAAGGATCCACATGGGCGAGCCTCCGGCTGCAACCATTGATACACCTCCTTAGGGTGTAGTTCCACCTCCTCAGGGGGTGCCACGAGACGAAGAGTCTCGTTGATGGAGGATACCAAATCCTCCACCCCGTCAGGTGGTTCTGACATAGACTCAAGCATTGAACCCCCATCATCTTCGTCACCATCAGAGTGACGCTCCTCCTCAGAGAGGGTCTGGAGCTCGGGTGATTCATCCCGGCGAGCCCGCTTAAGGGGTCTCGCGGTAGCAAAGGGTGATACCCGGGGTAACTTGAGGGAGCAGCTGGACCTTCCAGTCTCCTAGTCAGTGCCTCCAGGGACTGCGACATGGAGGACAGCTTAGATAACACAGATTCATTGATCTTATTCTGTGTTTCCCATGGCCCTGGGATCACCTGAACCTCAGGTACAGCACCGGAGCTGCTGCCTCTGCATTATCAGTCTGTGCCTCTGGGCGTCCGCAGTTATTGCAGGACCCCCCAACCAGCGTCCCGTTGCATATAGCACAGGTAGTGGTGGAGTTGTCTGCCTTAGCAGCGCTCTTCTTTGCTGGGGACATGCCGACAGCAGAAGAGAAAATTAAGCCAAGTAGGAAACCGGAACACCGGCGGCTTACCGACCGCTTCAATGCGGTAGAGGGGAGCGGTGTGTGTGTGGCCTCCGCGATTGGTAATAACCGGAATCTCCCGGGAGCGCAGCAGAGCACTCATTCAGTCCCAGCCGGGAAGTGAGGAGAAGATGGCCGCCGCCAGACAAGTCGTGGGCGGGCCAAAAACACGCGGGAAATCACACACACGCCCAGTGATGACATCATCCCATGGGCTGCTCCACATCCCTCCAAGCAGCCATCTTAGTAATCTGGTGCCGGAGCCCGCAGCGCGGGAGATATAGTCTCACACTATACCCAGGGCTGCAGACAAAACCTGTAGCCCGCAGCCGCAGCCCCTGTGACACACAGGGCGGTCAGCTATGGTGACCCCAGCACAGGGTAACACCGCCAGAACCGCGGACCCGAGTGTTGCGCGCGGTCTGAGTGCCAAAAACACATCAGTGTCAGACACTACCCCCAGGCACACCGGAGACACACAGGGCGCCTCAGTGCCGGTCCGGTCTGTAAGCACCATTCAGGGAGGCCTCGGACAGGGGGTTCAGCACCAGTCCGGTCTGTAAGCACCTTAGGGAGGCCTCGGACTGGGCTGGCTCCAGTCCGGTCTGTAAGCACCATTTAGGGAGGCCTCGGACGGAGCGGAGCTGTGCAAGGCCCCTATCTCCCACTTCCCAGAGCCCCCCAAGGAGGGATGTGAAGGAGCGCGGCAGCGTACCGGAGGACACAACGTGTCCAGGCTCTGGGCCCTCCGGTACCTCAACCTGTGTGTTCCCTCAAGGGTGAACAGGGAGACTGCCGGAGGTCCCCGACCGGGACCTACCTTGTCTTCAGACGCCATCACGTAAGCTGTGAGAATGCTGTGATGTGCAAGCAATGCGTGTGATACCTCCGAGCACACTAAGTTTAAAACTGAGGATATTCCCTGCGGTAGGGGTTTATAAGCGGAGGGGGCGTGTCTACAAACTTGTAGTACCTAGTGTGGCCTCCGGAGGGCAGTGCCCTAAACCCCATTGTCTGGGTCTCCCATTATGATGATCAGAAAATACCCCAAATTCATTAAAATATTTTGGGCACCAGAAAAAAAAATTTTTTTGTTGACCTGTGTTATATATACAGTCCAGCAGTCTCCATATTATATATACAACCCTGAACAGCCTCTATATTATATATACAGCCCACCCAGGAGCCTCTATATTACATAAACACAGCCTGCAGCTTCTATATTATTTTCATGAATGATAGTATGTATGAAAGGGGCCCACTGAAACTGTTTCGTCCAGGGCCCACAAAAACCTGGAGCCGGCCCTGGCACAGGCTCTCGCCTAAGAGCCAGCCGCTTTGGAATGGGAGACTATTGAGGGACTTCTTTGATGCAGAATCCGCCCTCCATTGTCTGAGCCAAAGCTGGCAATCACATTTGAGGCCACGAGGGTTGCGCTATTTGCCAAGTCCAGAGAAGCATGAATTAGGTACTCCCCAGCAATGGATATTTGGGTGGCCAAGTCTGACAGCTCTGATGGGAGGTCGCTGTCCTGCAAGGATTTCTACAGATTATCAGCCCAGGCCATGATTGCCTTGGAAACCCATACCAAGGCAAACAACAGCGAAAGGGACGAGCCCGATTGCCTCAAATGTTGAGCTTGTGAGTTGTCCGACCTGTCAGTCGGGTCCTTAATGGAGGACCCATCTGGCAAGGAGAGTAATGTCTTTGCAGCCAGATGGGAGACTGGAGGATCAACTGTCGGGAAATCTGCCCAATTCCTGCTGAGAGCAGGGGAAATGGGTACCGAAACGCAATGGGCTTACGACCCCCGAACCATTTGTCCGGTCGCTCTCTTTGCTTTGTCAAAATGTCCTGAAACTCAGGATGCTCTGCAAAGAATTTGTGCGGACGTTTGACTCTGAGGAAATTGTATGATCCGGTAACATACTTGGGAGTTTCGTCTACTTTTAGCGTGTGGTTGACTGCTGTGATTAGGTTATCGAACATAGCCTGCATATCTCGGGATTCCAGGTCGAAGAAAGCATCCAAATCGGACAGTCTGGGTCGTGGCATTCGCCAGGTAGGGGCGAGCCGGGTCCCAAATCCTGTGTAGGGGATGCATGGGAACCCTGAGATGAGGAAGGTGAGATGCTTCTGTGTGGCCTTTTCCTCGCCTCATCTCACGATGAGTGAGAGGCGCCAAAGCAGTGGGCGTACCTGGGGAGGATCGATGTCAGCAGGCGTTTCCACGCCATAACTGACTTCACCTGGGAGGCAGTACCGGGAATACCGCGTCATCTTGAGGGGAGGAAGGCAGACAGGGGGGTGTGAGCAGGAATTCCACCACTGATTGTCAAGGAAGGGCCAAGGACTGCCAGGAATAGCCAGGGAGCCCTCTGCTGCAACCAACCCATTCAAAAACGTCTCACCAGCTGCATCCTCTGGGTCCACCGCTGCTGCAGATAGTGGGGTTTCTGCCTATAGCTGTAGTGGAGGCATATATAAAAAAAAAGTTCTGTTGCAGGCACCTACCACCCAGGCTCCCATTTAGTATGAGAAGATGGGGAGGGAGGTATTCTTCTGTCTGTCGTACATCACTGCAGTCCTGCAGTAGTGATGCAGAGATGGTCCTCTGGTAAAATGGTGCACAAAACAGGGAAAAGGATGGGCCTTCGCCAGGTGCAGAGGGGGATTCTGGGATGCAACATTCCGCATTCCCTTCTGTTGGAGGTTGTGGGAAATCGGAGCCCTTTAGAGAACCTCACCTGCTGAATACCAAATAAGTTAGGTGTAACCCACGAAGTAATCCAACGTAGCAGAAGGGGGTACGTGGAGGCTACACTCCGCGTTCCCGTCTGTTGATGATTGTGGGAGAGCGTTGTCCTTAAGTGAACCTTTGCCCGCTAGGATCTTTTTCTTTGCAAAGGTAGCAAAAAAGAAAAAAAAGTAAGGATGTGGATCTGTAGACCACATCTGCCTCCTTCAGACACTAAGCTGAAACTAGTTCGGCTTGTGTCAGCCAGAGGGTGTATACTGCATGGAGAAGCTAATCTGTTTTTTTATATTCACTTAGTGTCAGCCTCCTAATGACAGCAGCATAACAGCCATGGTCCTGTGTCCCCCAATGAGGCGACTAAGGAAAAAAAAAATCTTCACTATATCAGGTTTTGACGCCTTTTAATATTGTTTGCTGAAATGCCATGTAGCCGATGTGGTGCTTCATACCGAAATTATTGGATCACTAGAAATAAACCTGATGCTATTGCATCGGGAGTGCGGTGAAATGAACAGGTGCTGTAGAAAAAGCCACTGAATAGTACAGTCCTTTCTCCAGAAAGTACGCTGTTGTTGCAGGATTTATATGGTGGCTCAGTGGTTAGCACTGTATATGGTGACTCAGTGTTAGCACTGTATACGGTGACTCAGTGGTTAGCAAAGTATATGGTGGGTCAGTGGTTAGCACAGTATATGGTGGCTCAGTGGTTAGCACAGTATAAGGTGGCTCAGTGGTTAGCACAGTATACGGTGGCTCAGTGGTTAGCACTGTATAAGTGGCTCAGTGGTTAACACAGTATATGTGGCTCATGGTAGCACTGAATGGTGGCTCAGTGGTTAGCACAGTATACTGGTGGCTCATTGGTAGCACGTATACGGTGGCTCAGTTAGCTGTATATGTGCCAGTGTACAAAGTATACGGTAGCTCAGTGGTTAGCATTATATCGGTGCTCAGTGGTTACATGTATATGGTAGCTCAGTGGTTAGCACAGTATACTGTGGGCTAGTGGTTAGCATAGTATATGGTGGCTCAGTGGTTAGCACTGTATGGTGGCGGGAGATTGGAATCCTGTGCCACTCATTGGCTGCCGGCTGAGCCAATGAGCGCCACGGGATTCAAATCCCCTGCCAAAGCCGCGTGGCAACCGCTCACTGGCTGAGCCAATGAGCGGCGTGGGATTCAATTCCCACGGCAAAGCTTTGCTCATTGGTCGCCTTCGACCACGGCAACCAATGAGTGAAGTGGGATTTAATTCAGGTGCCAACAGCGCTGATTGGTCACCGACCACAACCACTTCTTAAAGGGGTCCGTCCACAACCACTTCTTAAAGGGGTTGTACGCAACCACTTCTTTTTAAAACGTGGTTGTGGACGGCCCCTTTGAGACGTGGTGTGGCGGCCCCTTGACGACAACTTTGAGAAGTGTTGGACGCCCTTTAAGACAAGGTTGACCGCCCCTTTAAGACATGGTTGGGGACCGCACCCTTTAAGCATGGTAGGGGACTGCCCCTTCGCTTATTGGTCGCTGGCCACCAGCCTTGGCGACCAATCAGCGGAGCATGATTTAAATCACGCGTCAACAGCGCCGATTGGTCGCTGTGGTCGCAGCGACCAATCAGCACTGTTGGCGCGTGATTAAAATCCAGTTTCGCTGATTGGTCGCCGCTGTTGACCAATCAGCGAAGCGGGCGCGGCTTGGCGGAGGATTTGAACCCGGCCGCCATATCGGAATAACCATAACTTGGGTGTTCCAATGTGGCGATTGTGCTGGCACCGCTGATCTCCCAGCTGCGACGCCGCTGACCTCCATGTGGCGGGAGCTGCTGATCTGCCGATGGTAGCGGTGGGGTCTCTGTCACTTTCACTTCTGTCACTATCCCACAATGGTGTCGCAGTGCATTGTGGGATAGGGACATAAGCTCTGGAAATGTGTGACACATTATTCGTGATTATGTATTTAGATTGTATGTTACATCTATGAATGACTGCTGTATTGATAGTGACCTAGTACTTAAAGGGGTTGTCCATCGTTAGAAGAACACGGCTCTTTTCTTTCAGGGACATCACACAACACCCGACAGTGGGATGTAACTGGCCAGAATGAAACAGAGCTCCAAAGACTAGCCCATGATCAGGGGTGGTGCTGCTCCTGATAGAAACTAGACGTGAAGGCTAAAAGGGTTACTGACTGTTTCTCTTGTTGGTTGTTACGTTGAAATGCTTCTTGTGTCTCATTACCAGCCCAGGCTTCTGTCTGCGGCCACGTTGAAACACTGCAGGTTCACAACATGAAGGACAGCTAAACAAAGATTTCTCTCACGTCTGCATGAGAATGGAGACAAACTGGAGGACCGTGCAAAACGATGATCACAGCTGCCCTTTTTGATAATGGAAATGGATTTGGGAAGCCATCTATTTATCAGAATGGCTGATAGCTGAAGGCTCCCATGGTCAGAAGATCCTGAGGAATAAGCTAAATTTTATCTAATGTATATGGGGTCTCTCACTCCAAGAGAGGTCAGAGGTGAGAAGTATCAGGTAGTGCCAATGACAGATGATTGCAACAATCCTGTATATGGGAGAGTCTGGCATGAGAGCTGATGGTCAAACTATTTTTAAGAGGACTTATGTAATGCAAAGCTTAAGAATCAAGGAAATCTGATAATTAGCCCTAATCTGATTCAAACAACCTAAAGGGAATCTGTCAGTAGGTATTCCCTATGTAATATGAGAGAAGCATGATGTAAGGGACAGAGACCAATTTCGGTGATGTGCCACTTCATGGGAT
Source organism: Allobates femoralis (assembly GCA_033576535.1). Taxonomy (NCBI): domain Eukaryota; kingdom Metazoa; phylum Chordata; class Amphibia; order Anura; family Aromobatidae; genus Allobates; species Allobates femoralis. The sequence goes on along the minus strand of JARQOC010000003.1, from coordinate 111,080,777 downwards.
TTGTTTTGCCATTTTAATAAAATCGGTGTTTTATCAGGAGATTATCATCACTAGAGGACCAGTGAATCGAGCCTTCTGGTTCAACCACATCCCACCACAGAATGCTGCTAATCAGTCACTACACAGTGTACAAGCAAAGCTGACAGAGAACAGTGATTCTGATTGACATCTGCTGCACACCATAAACTAAGTGACATCACTGGAATCAGGGTCTCTGTCCCTACATAATGCTGGTGTCAGATTACATGGCAAAAATCTGCTGACAGTATACCTTTAAAGGAGGTTGGCTCATTATGTGAATGTTTCGGGCAATAATATGATAAGAATAAATGTGACAGTGGCAAAACACTGTTTATTACGAGTTTAAATACAAATCCAATAGGAAACTAGGCATCCGTATATGTCAAAAAAATTAATACAAAAGTTTTTTTTTCTTTTTGTTTTTCTTAAAAAAAAATCTTAAAAAAATATTTTAAAAAATCACGCGTGGACAAAAACAAAAACAAAAAAAAAGTCTTTTTGACGTACAAAAGTCATTTGAAGTTAGAACAGATCTTCCTTCATAGTTAGTGTTCGCCTATAACGTATCTGTAAACAATCAGATTGGAGAAGTCTTTGAAGCAAATGGAATAGTCCCTTCATGTGAACTCCCTGTGCACATGATGCAGATTTTGCAGCGTTTTCCTTGGGATCTTGATGCACATTTGTGTTGGAATCCGCATGCCAGCAAAGTCATGGGAATTCCCAAGTGTTGTGCCCACGCTATGTTTTATTCTACAGCAGAAAAGGTGCGGATTTTGCAGCAGAACAACCTGCAGTATGTCAATTATTGCAGCGGATTATTCTGCCCTTCTTGCCAGTGACTTGATGAAAAACAGAGGGCACAAATCTGCACTATTTCCGAAGCCAAATCCACAACGCGTTTTTGGTGCTTTTTTCTGCCACAAGGTGCAGCTTTGGAGCAGAAATTTCTGCCACAAAAAACTCAGCGTTGGCACATACCCCAATTGTGAACCGGTCTGGAGATACTACACAGTAGTTTCATGTTTCCATAGACCAGTCCTAACATTCCCATTGCTGTCTGTATTTGTCGGTGGCTCCTCTGTTGCTTCATTTTTAACGGGTTCATTCTGGACGGCCAAATTCAGACCGTATGATTTCTGCTGGCTTTCAAGCTCCACGCTGCTGGGTTCGGTCAAAATGTCTTTTTTGTCATTTGCGGACGGAGGCTTTTCCATATTTCTGCTATACCTGTGAAGAGTGCTTGCAGCGTCGCTACTGTCTTGATGGCACTGGTTAAAATGGCGTTCTCTGTAGGCTAAGTAAGCCCTCCGACTTCGAGAGTGACCCTCTGAGTAACTTGGACGACTTTTTGGTACTACATTCTGCACGCTACCGTCGACGCTGGTGGGAACATCATATGCATACTCCCTAAGTACTGTGAGCCTACTGGAACGGTGTTTACTTCTGTTTTTGTGATGCCTGGACGGGTGACCATTGGGGCGATACTGAACCTCCACGGGTGCAACATGCATCTTTATATCATTATCCAAAGAGTGTTCCGTCAAGCTATTGTCAAGCTGGGGTGTCGTGATTGACCGGCAAGGGGTTTGTGTTGCATTGTGCTGCGGCTGCTTGCAAATTGGTCAGCTTGCAGCCCTGCGAGGAGTTCTTCACGCTGGAGGCGCTTTTATTTGTACAGGAAGACTCAGCGCTGCTGTTTGTACACTTTGGGGCATCACCGTTGGCACCAGAAGAGCTGGAAGGAGGGGCATTAACTTGGACCGAATATGTGCTCCTACCTGGGCAGAAGGTACTGACTAATGCTCGTCTCACGTCTTCTCTGTTCATACAGTGGTGAACAGTTAAAAAAGCACCGAGGCTTAAACAGGTCACCCCGAAAAAGCAGCTGAACACCAGGTCCATTGGATAATACAAGGAAACGGACAGAGCACCAAAAATCCAAAGGGACACATATAGGAACAGAGTAAGGCTGGCGCCGAGAAGTTGGGCTTGAAAGGTCTGCTCATTCTCCAAGGCGGATGTAGAAACTAAAGACAAGGAAAGTGAGTCCTGCTGGTTTGCCTCCCCGTTTTCGCTGGTTGCTAATCTTTGCTGCTCTTCGGTCTGCTCCTTCAACTCAAAAACTCTGTCGGGATGACGCTTCAGCTGGATGAAGATACAGAGGAAATACATACAGTTTATGAACACGATGAAACTGGCCGGACCGTAGAAGGCTCCGAGACTCGGCTCCCACGCCATCCAGCAGCTAGAAAAGGAACAGAGACAACCTCAGTACCAAGGTGTAAAACAGCACTTTTGTCACTAGGACCGAGAAGAAGACACTTACTAAGGGGCGGTGGGCTGGCTCCCGTAGTTTTTAATATTTGCTGCAGCTGTTATTCCACATACAATTATAGGAATGCCGCCTCCAATAAGATAAAATCTAAAAAGTGAAAACAAAATGTATTTAAAGGAAACAGATAAACGTCTCCAACAAAAACATTAAACACAACCCAACACGAGGAAAAAGTCAATGTAAACAGCCGTTTCCTTAATGGTTTCCGACTTCTGTTGGATTGCTGACTTATTTGACTTCATTAGAACTTCCTCTGAGCAAACATGACTGCTTCATTCATCACTTTCATACAATGTCAAAAGTATTTTCCTTGGAGAGAGGCCAAAAGTAAAAGCCTAAGCGGGATAACACAATGAATACCACGGTGCAGTTAGGGCTTTACTGCCACCTACTGGAAGTATCTTTGGAACTACAATAGGATTCTGCACATAAGATTTATACACCCAACAAGGCCAAAAGTATCGGGACAAACACCTCAATTATTGCATTCAGGTCTCAATGTTCACTGTATATGACATCAGCCCCTCGTCCCCACCTCTTGGTGCATGACAATCGGCCTTCTCAAACCATGCTACCTGCCTTTACCAATATGAGACAGAATGGCCTGTAATAGGAGTCACCGGGAAAACAAGTGTGTGGTCATGGCATTACTTCTCTACTAAATATTCCCCATCACCTTTGAGTAATTATTGAGAAATGGAAGGAAACAAAGCAACTCAGCCACAAAGTGGAGACCCTGTAACGTTACAAAGCAGTAGAGCATAGGGCAGAAAAGTCATCAACACTGCTGACTCCATAGCTGCAGAGCTTCAAAATTACACGTGGCTGATGGAGTTGTGTAATGTCAGCATCACTGCACTCTGGAGCAGTGGAAACACGTTTTAGGGACTAACTAGATGGAGGGATGATATATGATCACATCGGGCGATCCTAGAACATGTGCGATTATGTATTAGTCCAACTACTCCTGCTACTAATCGCAGCGTCACTGAGGAGGGTGGTGGCCGCCCGCTACTGCACTGGGTGGCCAATGCATTGCAGGCACTGCTGCTGGCCATCCCCTGTGCACTTTCCCCCTTTCGCTCTGTGTGCTCAGTCCCTCCCCTTGTGCTGTCTCTTCTCCCCCCCCCCCACATACTGCACCGTCTCTTCTCCCCCTGTCGTGGTCATGTCTCTTCTCCCTGTGTTGTGCACACTGCCTCTTCTGCCCCCATTGTGCACGCGCTCTCCCCCTGTTGTCAGTCGTCTCGCACTCACCCTGGTGCAACGTCTCTTCCCCCCGGTATGGTGAGAAGCTGTGGCAGCAGTAGTATGGGTCCACACGAAGAGTATGACAGAGTAGACCCAGGCGAAGGTGATAATGAATGCCTGTGCTGCACCCAGTGTCCTGGATGGCGTGTGGGCCCCTGGTCACATATGTCCTATAGATGGTGTTTTCTTTGATCAACCAAAATATGTGCTTCTTCATATTCCAGTTTAACTAATTGTCCAGTTTAATTGTAATTTACACAATGTCCTATAGGTGGCGCTGTTTTCGGGACACTTCCTCACAGACTGGATAGGCTTTATATAGTAGATGAATCAGGCTGGGTTGCTCAAGAGTTCAGCTATTCCACCATCACATATCATCTCCCTAAGGCGGCCATCACACGGTTCAATTTAATGCACGATAGCGTTAAGCGATCTGCTTTTTGATCTCTTAAGCGATATCGTTTGTGCGTCGCTGCGTGCAATCAAGCGATTTTACAATGTAAAATCGCTTGATCGTTACATCGCAGATATGGGAGCCGGAGCTCATATCAAGCGATAATCGCTTGTTCAATCTGCTTCATCCGTGGTGTGTGACACCACGATGAACGATCTCCCAGCGGCAGAGCCTATGCTGGGAGATGGTATCTATGGTAAACGTCGGGTTTCTAAGCGCCGCGCGGCGCCTAGTAACCCGATGTGTACCATAGTTACCAGCGATCTCGCTGCTCCACATCGCTGGTGAGTCTGCCTGTGTGACAGCTCACCAACGATGTGAGCGATATTGTTAGCAATCGCGCGTGCGCGTGATCGCTTACAATATCGCTCTCGATATTGTAGCGTGTGACGGCCGCCTTATGCAGACAAACCAAATCTGTGAAAAAGATTGTTGGTGCATTTCGAGAATTTGGGTGTCACGACAAAACCGAAGTCAAAATGCGCCAACAGTTACACTTTGCTGTCCTGCCATCCTGCTATTCTTAATACATTTCTGCATAAAATGAATAATATTGTAAATGGGAGTATCCAGCTACTTTTTCTATGGCCAGCAGACCATTACCTGCCTGACTTCATTGTTCACTGTATAGAGTTAGGTGCTTTTGGGTGATGTTTCATGGTTTGGCCTTGGCTCCTTTATTCCAGTGAAGGGAAATCCTAATTCTTCAGCATATTAAGCTATTGTGGCCAATTATATGCTTTCAATTTTAGGGGAACAGTTTGGGGTATGCCCTTTTGACAGTGACCCAGTGCACAAAACATAAAAGATAAAGGTGGGGGAGGTTCACGTGGAAGAACACAACTGTCTGCACAGATCTCCAACCCCATCCAACACCTTTAGGATGAAGTAGAGCAGAGGTTGTAAACCAGGCGCCCCTCCTCACAAATATTCTTCTTGATGACTGGGCAACAAATTCCCTCCAAAATCTTGAAGAAAGCTTTTCCCAGAAGAAAGGTTATAATAGCTGCAATGGGGGAACAACTCCATAATAATGTCTATGGCTTTAGAATAGGATGTGATAAGTAGGTGTGATGTGTAGGTGTCCTGACACTTTGCGCACATTCTGTATATTATTACAAACCTCAGCATTGGCCTTGGAGGAGGTGGGAGCTCATCTGGATCCTGACAGCGTTTGGCTTTCTTGGTGACTTGCTTGTATATGTTGCGCGCTGTGACTCCCACCCACAGCACAGTGGCCAGCGTACAATAATGCAGCAGAATCCCAATCTGCAAAGAATTGGAACATTACAGTTTAGATTGCAAATTCTTACTAAACCAAAGAACCCCTTCAGTCTTATGATCTGTACCTTGCTTTTATGTTAGGAGGAAAATCTCAGGACTTAAGAGGACCAACCAGCAGGTTTTAATGCTATAAAGTGAAGCCAGGTCCTTACAGGCACAGGGATACTGAGTGCAATCATACCTTTACGTGAGGGAGCGTGCAGCACATTTGTATAAGAGGTGCTGGATTTCTTTGCATTACTGCCCTGTTTTCTCTAATCCAAACCCTTCCCCTCCCTCCATCTCCCTGCTTGACTGTGATCTCACAAGCAGGAGAAGCCCCCTTCCCCCCTCTCCAGTCTCTCCACATCGTCATCTGTCTCCTCTCACAGACCATGACAGATCCCTGCTGTCAGGAGAGACTGGAGGTGTGGGGGCATAGAGATGGAGTAAGAGAGGGAAGGGGGAGGGTTTGACTTAGAGTAAACAGGGCAGTAAAACAAAGTGACCCAGCCCCTCTTATACTAATGTGCTGCACGCTCCCTCCCCTGCTGCACACTTTCTAAGGACTTCTATATCATTTATCTTTACATTCATACATGTAATCACTGAAGTAGAGGTATGATTGCACTCAATATCCCAGTAAGGACCTGCCTTCACTTTATAGCATTAAAACCTGCTGGTTGGTCCTCTTAAAAGTGACTTCTGTCTAGCTGTAACACTTGACATTATCACTATTAAAGTTCGGCACAGTGCCTGTAAGCACTTCTGGGAGAGCTGTGGCCCACGTACAGAGGACCCATCACCAGGTCAACAGTCTTTGATCTTATTTTATTCCACAGACCTCTTTTTTTCAGTGCATTGTCTTTACCAGAGGATGTTCTTTCGGTAACATCCTCCTTGATAAAAAAAAAACAAAAAACTTAAAAAAAACAATTAGCACTGAAAACAAAAGCCCATATCTCTGTAACCATATGGTGGATTAAAAAAACAAATAAACAATTAGAGTACTCTGATGAGCAGCAGTAATTAAATAAGTGCAAAAACTGGTACTTTACAACTGGGGACAAATCCTCTACGGATAGACCATCGATTTTAATACACTAAAAAAAACAACTTTACTTTCCATATCAAGTTATGTTTGGCTGTAATATTTATGAAAAAAGGTTTTTGTAAAGATGATTGTAAAATAACCGTGATGTTCTGTGCACAATATGTCGCAGATTTTAATGCTCTTCCCTTCTAGTACACAGACAACTGTATGCTACAGACAGATTTCATTATATGCTTTATCAGAGGTCTGAGTTCATATGATCTGTGACTCTGCAACAGGATCAGTCCCCTTCCCCCTCTGGCAGCTGACAGTATTTTTCTTTCTTACTTCCCAATTAGATGGGGTCTCAGCTGCAGAGGTTGTGGTCCGCTCCTGATAAGTGGGATAGAGAGTGATTTCTATGGGCTCCTCTGAGCTGAGCAGAAGATCACCATGCAGAGACAAGCTGCCGGTAAGAAAAGTGACAGAACACGTGCGACCACCAGTTGATTATGTGGACACCAGCAGGTTCCATCTTAGGTAACTATGTTCCATCCTTGGACCATTTTATTGAACACTTTTTTTAATCTATACAAGGAATATGAAATTTAAAGAATGAGCTTTATTAGTCGGCTGCAGCCAGTCTCTTACATGGAGGGGTTCATACTTACAGCCTGACAAACATTGGCATTTCTAGTTTGGTTGATGCCTCCCACATACACGGCACAGGTCAGGAAGATGTGAAATCCAAGGTTAACCAACATGTGCCAGGTCTTAAGGCTAACACGAATCAGGCTGAAAAGAAAAAAAAAAAAAAGTATATCCAATAGTGTAAACAGTATATATAACTATACACTACATTATATATATGTATCCTCTCTGGCTGGAGTATGAACCCTTTAGCTGCAGCTCATACCTGTGATAGTACAGATAGCTGATGATCAGCACCAGCAGGCACAGAAGCAGCACCACGGCAGACGCATACACCACCGGATGTAATAGGGTCACAGGATGTGTGTAGATCTCCGCTTCTGTCAAATCCTTTACAAAAAAAAGAGAACATTAATGGGTTAAGGAGTTGTGCCCTTTCAGAAGAGTTTTCCCCTATAGGCTTAATTATTGAGAGAACTAAAAAAAAAAAAAACAAGGTGAGCCTCACTTACCTTCAGCATCCAGCACTGAGCCTCAGGTTTAGCCTCAGTCTGTGTTTGGCTGCAGCTGCTGTCATCCAGCTTGTGCTATCTACATCAGCAGAGTGACAGAGCTCAGGGATTGGCTGCAGGGCTGTCCACGTGAAGTCAGCACTGCAGCCAAACAGAGACCGGGGCAGCGGTCCGGAGACACAGCGCTGAGCTCTGGAGGAGAAGTGAAGCACAGTCTGGTATTATTTTTGTTTATTTCCAAATGAATCCATGATAAAAGGTTTTCTTTACGTGACCAATCTGTTTAAAGCAGTTGCCTGATGTTACATCAAATAATCATTTTTCCCTAAATTAGTATCGGCCTCGTATAGTGACAGCCATAGGCTTTGATCAGTGAATTATGAGACCTCCGCTGACCAATGACATGAGAAGGTGAAAGTGCTCAGTAGGCTATGCGTCCCTTAGCATATGTTCGGGAGAAGTGGGGCTAGCAGTGTGCAGAGTAAGTCTATTAGCCACACAATGTCTGATCACATCCCCAACCATCGGCTGAGCACTGAAGCCTCTTTGTTGCAGAAATCATTGGGGTCTGGGCCTTTAGAGTTGGATGTATGCTTTAAAGAGCAATTATGATTTCATGTAAGGTGTGTGAGTACATGGGGAATAACAATATCCTGTATCCTCACTAGTTTCCCTTCTTGCTCTATCTGTAACTTACAATCCACTGTTTGCTGTGGGGAGAGACACAGGAGTGATTTCTCCCAGACAGCTTAGCACAGGGAGGGAGGTTCCTGCCCTTTATTCACGTTATAGCTCATAGACAAGCTGCAGCAGCATGGAGGGCATTATACAGCAGAGCAGAGCTGAGTTGATCTGAATGAACCTCTGATGTGTAGTAAAACACTTATTACAGAGCTGTGCATGTTTTTCTCTCTGCCTCTGTCAGTTCCCTCCGCTGCTCCTCACTCCTCCTCCTCCTCCCTCCAGGGATAATGAGTTCCTGCAGTTGTCTCCTCTGATTGAGGCCATGTTCACACGTTCAGTATTAGGTCAGAGAAAAGTATAATAGAAACGTGCACCAGTTCTGTATTTGTTACAAAAAAAACCTCACCAAATACTCCACATGGCCTAATATGAACTTCAGCTGCTTTTTCAAAGTGAATGGTGGGTTGAAGAGGCATGGGGAGGGGAAGGAAGCCGACCTCTCTGATGAGATACAGTACAATGTTTCTTAGGCAGCCGTCACACGGAACGATTTCTTGCCCGATATCGTTTAAGCGATCTCCTTTTTGATCGCTTAAGCGATATCGGGCAAGAAATCGTTGCATGTAATCAAGCGATTTAAGATGTTAAATCGCTGATCTGAGCTCCGGTTCTCAGATCTAGCAATGAGCGATTTGACTATCTGTCTCATCGTGTGTATAACACCACGATGAGGGGATTTCCCAGCGCAGAGTCTAAGCGGGAGATGTAACTGATGGTAAGTAGGGAACTAAGCGAGCTGGCTGCTGCCTAGTTACCCGATTGTACCATTTCCAGCGAGATCGCAGGTCTCCACATCGCTGGTGAGTCTGTCTGTGTGAATCTCACCAGCGATTGAGCGATATTGTAAGCGATTGCGCGTGCAGTGATCGTTACAATATCGCAGAGATACTCACGATGGATCGGCCGCCTTATAATGTCTTGTACTATTGATTAATGCAAAGTCTGATGAAAGCAAAATTCCTTTTCAAAGCCAAACTCATTATGCTTGATTATATAAGCTGCAATAACACAGATTTCCAATAGAGTATAAGGTTTCTGGAAATATAGCAGATCATTTTACCCATTCCTGGACAACCCCTCTATAAACTATAGCTTTACCTAGTGATGGCTTATTATTTAGTGTTCGTAATACCAGGAGACATACACGGCTTTCCTATCCTTGGTACAACAGCCACAGACTGTACCAAAGACAAAGATTAGTAATTAAGTACACCTCCTAGGCCTCCACATATGATGGTTCCATATTTGATTGTGCCACATTGTATTATATAAACCTGCTAAGGCTATGTTCACATATTTGCAGTCTGTTTTTGGCTTCAGAAAATTAAACATTTTGCTGCTTTTTTATTTCAGTGAAGTTGGAGCTCGTATTATTCACCAAAAACTTGCAAAAATGTTTCTAGCATCCTCTGCAGCATTTTTCACTTTCTCATTACTTTCTTTGGGTGAAACAAATGCTGCAAAGACACTGAAAGTATTGACGAGCTGCAGATCTCTAGAGCACTGCAATTATCAAAATCAAGCAGGAAAAAAAAACATGCGTGTGCATGGGACTTCTGAAATCTCATAGCTTTGGCTATTACTGGAAAATGCAGCTTTTCAACAGAAAAAAAAAAGCTGTGTGTGAACATAGCCTGACAGTTAGCAGACCTCGTGCACTGATGTAGCACACTGTGCTCAGCTATAGTCCTACCATTAGGACAGCGTAGTTGCTGAGCGTGTGGCACTGTATTGTAGTTATATTCTCGTCGGAGGTCAGGATACTGCAGCCTTCTGACTTCCATCCACCTTGTCCGTTAAAAAGATCAAAATCCCACTGGGCTGCCACAGGGTCCTTCCCATGAGCAATGCGACGGAGGGTGATGTTAATGGGCACGCTGGGAGGGTTCTTGTTTGGCCCATCTAAAAAGAAGAAAAACATATCATATAGTGATAGAGTAATTTGGGCCATTACATTGGTTATAAGGATTGGATTGTACACATAATAATGATATGTAAGGCGTGTTTCGCCATAGATTGTTTTATCAGTGTCTGGTTTCATATATTTTCCTCTCATGAGAAGATCTTAGGGCCCTTTACACACACCAACTTCTGTGTCCAACTTCTGAACAGATCTCTGGTTGCAGTGAAATCATGGAACATTGTCCATTTTGCTGTGTACAAATAAAAATGGTACAATGATTCACTACAACCAGGATTTCATGCAAGGACAGAAGTTGGGTTGTGAAAAGGGCTGTGTGTATGCTTGTGTGTTCGCCCTGTTCACACCCCTTACAGCCCTGTAACAAGTCTATTTTTCCACCATTTTTCGTAAAATCCCCTGATCTTTAGTGGGTGTCCTGCACAATTAAAACCCTCCTCTAGTTGACTGTGGTGCCCGTACAAAAACTATTATCCCTCCACAATATACTCTACAATGATCCCTTCTCTAATGAACGCCTTTGGCTAACCCATTCTATCTGTGCAGTGTTTGAATTGAAACAGGCTTGGATTTTCACCTTTATTGGCATGTTTTTTATTCCTCCATCCATGCCTGTCACAAGTTATGTATTTAGAACCACTTATACATTATATGACAATTTTGCTCTGTATGTACATGGACCGACCAGCAGCACTGGTGAGTCCCGTAATACTTGTGCAACAGCAGATCTGTATAAATCGCTCTGCACGCTCCATGTTTCTCAGCAGTGCGAGCTCGGCTTTCCATAGGCTCGTGTACTGCCATTTCATTCTTGTGCCAAAACCACTAATGCCAGTGCTCAAGTGTGATCCCAGCCGTCTTTATACTCCCATACAAACCCTCTCTACTATCATTCCCCGCCCTATTCCCATCAGGCTCTTTCTTTTCTCTGTTACTTCCTCTGACATCTGTTTCTGTCTTGTTCTGCTGACCCGTCTGTCTCTATCTGTCAAGATCCGATAATAACCTGTGCCCTGAACCTCCTGCAATTGTGTCGCTCCTCTCCTTATATTGCATGGATCATTGTATTAGGCGATCTCTCTTGGCACCAGCGTCCTTGAACAGCCTCAAAAATTCGGAATGAGATTCTAATCGTAGTCTTTTTTTTTTTTTCAAATTTCTCCCAGTTATTTACAGGGAATCTGTCTGTAGGTTTTTGCTCCCCATCTGAGAGCAGCATGATATAGGTGCAGAGACCCCGATTCCACTTACTGTGTGCTGCAGTTTTGATCAATGATGGTTTTATCAGCTGCATATATAGATGTTTTCTGAATGCTGAGCTCTATATAACCCGCCCAAACCACTGATTAGCCACTTTCTGTGTACACTGTGCAAAGGCAGAAACTGGCCAATCAGTGGTGGGGTGTGTCAGGCTACCTGGCAGGCAAGGAACCTGACAGCTGATACATAGTGCCTCATCCACAGACTGTTTATATCAGACTCTGGTATAAGATTTCAGAAATGTATAAACTGATGGGGATCGGCTATATAAGTGAATTCTCTGATACGTACAAAAGGTTAAACATATATAGTATGGCTGAAATCACGCAGCCACGGTCTGATACATGCCAACTGCAGATGGGGTGGCAAATATCAGCTGTAAGTGGGCAAATCCTGGTGACAGCTTCACTTATAGAATAAGAAAGTTTTTCAACTCGTGTTTATTATGATGTCCATCAAGCATTTCATGCAAACATCGCAGTGGTGCTCAGGTCTGTACATGGTCAGATCATTAGGCTGACAGTAGAGGACGGTCCTGTTAAGCAAACAGAGTGTCTGTATGAAATACGGGACATCCATACATTTTACAAATAAGAAGTGAAACTGAGGAAGCATTGATGCTGAATACTTAGCGATCAATGGGCAAGCTTGGAGAATCCCTGTAAGGCCATGTTCACACACAGAGCGTTTTTGTGAGGATCCATTTTTGGTGCCGAACTGCACCAAGAATGTATCTTCTCAGAACGCAGCGTTGTGTGTGTGAAAGGCCTGCACTTTACTTACCTCGCCGCACTCCCCGCTGGTGTCTTCTGATCCCCCACTGGGCCGCAGCAAGTGCAGACTCTAGGACCCTGCAGCACCATGTGACCGGTGATATCGCCCGGTCACATGGTGCTGTTTAAAAACCTGCACAAGGTCCTACAGTGTCGGCAAGAGAAGCGATCGCCGTAGGAATGCGGCCAAGTGAGTAAAAGCGCACTGAAAATGGTGCAAATTAACATGGTCATTCTTTTTGCGGATGCGCTTTGCAGCACAAAGCATATCTGCAAATTTGCAGACCGTGTGAACGCATTTCAGCAAAAGCCATTGCTTTTGATGGGATGCTTTACGGCGCTGCATGTCACTGTATTTACGCAGCGCTAAAAAGCACTGTGTAAATGCAGAAATACGCTACGTGTGAACGTAGCCTAATACACGGCTTGTTAGCATTATGTGAGCGCCTGCTCAAGACATTTCGCTTATCATTACAAACCTAGTTTGGCAAGAATGACCGGCGTCACCACGGAGCGCCTCTTCCCATCATCTGCCAGGTGTGTGGTGTTCCCTGTGGCCGGGAAAAGCTTCCCATTTCTGAATGCAATCAGCTGCAGCTTGTACACAAACTCATCCGCCGCTCGTCTCTCGCGCTTATCTTTCTCTTTAGGTGCAAACAATGCAGCCGGGAGCTGGATCGAAGCTTCCACAACTGTGTTCTGGGGAAAAGACACAAAAAGACTGGTGAACATTATGGTATATATGTATGAAAATATAAATAAAAGAGGATGTGAACAGGATCCTGCATAAGGGAAAGATTCAAGACACATCTAGATCATTTCTTATTTTCTACTTGGGAAGATGAAAAATTATTGTATTCATCCTGCACTCACTATAAAGCCGAAATGCCTAGTACACTTCTATTTTCTTTATAACTCTTGTAATCCAGTTATACAGTAGCTGAGACATTACAGCACAGAGCTGCACAATGATGTGTGATGTATCAGTCAGTCTCCTATAATAGCTGCTTCTGCAGTTCAAGAACAGGGGGCAGGGCATCCCAGAAGCTCCTTGCTGTAACTGACTGCAGGGAAGCAGATAGAAGGAGACTGACAATTAGGACACCATGTCCTTGTTCTCGCAGCTATTATCAGGAGACTGAAACAGCAAAGAGCTGCACATTGGTGAGTGACATGACCTGCCAGACGGGAGAGATGAGGAGAAACTACTGTATAACTGAATTATAGGCGTTCTAAAGATAATAGAAGCGTACTAGGGATCTCCGCTTTATAGTGCAGGAGCAATACAAACATATGTCTTTACCCTGCGTACCCTTGTCAGTCTCCGGACAGTTTGGTTCCATTTAACCCATTGTTTACTAATTTTCTTCACACCTTTTTATCAAATTATTCGTAGAGGGTTCCAGATATGTATAAATGGTGGTTAGTAAAGTATATTTTTGGTCTAGCAGTATTTTTTCCGTTATTTAAAGTTTTTTTTGTTGTTTCTTAATTGTCATTTCTATTGGCACAAAACAAAATATGCACGTTTACTAGCTCAAAGGGGTTCTCAAGTGAATACGAGTTATCATGTAGGCAGGGTACAGGTAATAACTTAAAGATAGTTCAGTGGGGATCGGGCTCCTGGTACATAAACCGATTGGCAGAATAAGGAATTTGTAACCTATTCCTTAACGAAGCATCAAATCAGATGCCCGACTGCCGTTCTATTCGCTCTCTTATAGGGTGGCACAAAAAGCCAAGCACAGCGCTCGGTGGACCCATAGGGAATGAAGGAAGTGATGGGCAATCCTGTGTGCTGCCAATCCAGTTGAAGGCTACATTCATACGGGATGCTAGTGTCACGTTTTGTATGGATCTGCTATTGCAGTGAAAATGCAGTGGAATCCAGGTCTGTTAACTGTCCCAGCCAAGCCATCGCATTTCACAATTTAGCATTCAGACGCAGCGTTTTTACGGATCCGTTCTTGGGCTCAAAATCGGATCCGTGAAAAGAATGAGCATGTCCATTATTTTCGAGTTATTTGCGATGCTTTTACTCACCTCCCTGTGCTCCCATGGTGATCACCAGCGATGTCCTCTCATACCAGAGATTGCAAGATCTGCGAGAGGACCTGGCACTACACCATGTGACTGAGCGACGTCGCTTAATCACATGCGCAAGGTCCTCGAGGCACCGAAAACTGCAGCCTTCGGGATGAGAACATCACTGGAGATAAACGTGGGAGTGCGGGGAGGGGCGTAAATAGCACAGCAGCTTTCACATTCACACATACAAGACTACAAAAAAACAGATCCTCACAAAACGCAGCCAAACTGCTGTGTGTGAATGTATCCTAGCAGGGCTAAGAAAAAACATCCGCTGTTCTGCTGGTCCATGTAGGTCCAAGAGATTAGACCCCCTTCAATTAATAAGTTATCAATTATTCTGTGGATAGTTAATAAATGTTCTTGGGTGAAAATAAGAACTAGTTACGGACGATAGTCCTGCCAATTTACACCCAGGGGAAAAGACATGAGCAGTTTTTAATGAACGCCATGTATAGCACTGCCCGTTATTAAAGCAGGATAGTCCTCCCTTGTACCTGGGTCTGACAGTGGGAAAAAGAATATTGCAAAGTCGCCCATTGGTTTCAATGAAGGAAAAACTGAGAAAATTAAAATTAACTCAGAAGCTATATTATGAATGTGAACTTGTAATGGAATTTTTGAAGATTTATTATTTGTGTTAAGTGTATGTTGTGATTGCATATTTGATGGAGGATCTGCATCATTAAATCAGTTACATAGTCAAGAAAGGCTACCCTGGGGGTAAAGTTACCTTTAACGCCACCACACTGAAGGTACTGGACATATTACACTTAAAGCTGAGCTGTTTATCCAGGTTTCCATCTGGGTCTCTTCTCCCTAAATCTGCCATCACCACGCGGTCAGACGCAGCCAGCTTCTGGAACACCGTGCACGTCATGCCAGTGAAGAGGGTGGACTTTATCACATAGGCCTCCAGGGCAATATTTGGGGAGTACTGGAGAAAAACAAAAACGTCAGAAGAATCTTGTTGGAGTAATTTCCCACTGTAATGAATATATATATGCTTTTTCAGTGCATCATTCTGTGTTGAAAAATGCAATCACCAAACCTTTACAAAACATTTGAAGGGGCATTCTCATATCGTACATTATGGCCAAAGAACATCCAAACAATAGATGTGGCAATGGGGATCAGCATGTATGTCAAGAACGGGACCTTGATGCAAGCTGATGTCGGTGGAGAAATGGTCCAAACCCTCATTCATTTGTAAGGACACTCCAGCCATCTCTCTACTGAGAGCAACATGCGATGGAGCCATGTTCTTTATAGAGATGTCGATCCACGGGTGGGGTGCACATCTACTAAACATTATGACATATGCTGCAGATATGCTATATATGTATAAGATGGTATTAACCCATTAATAATGAAATGTTTGGTAACCTATTCTTTCCGTACATATGCCAAAAGAACCCCCTGCTTGCATATGTCAGATTACTCTGTGATTAGCCTAAAGAGCAGCACGTCACCTGTAAACCTCACAGTATTTTATAAGAAGATATCAGTTGAATTCATTCTACACACTGGTATTTTTGGATGGACTTACGGTGGAGTATACTTGGGCCCCATTGGCGAGCCGGTAGGTGGCGATCCGCTGTAGACACTGCACTATACGTGTGCACGCCTTGGCATCTTTTTGGGCTTTTAACAAGACTTGTTCATCCGCCAGCATGATGTTGCTTGCTATATCAACCATTACATCACCGAGCTGTAGCAGGGAAGGAAACAGAGGTGTTGTATACAATGGCATATATTAAAGGTTATGTACGCCTTTACAGAAGGCATCTATGCGGGAAAAAAAGGCAACTTTACAAAGCTCCTGTATTGTGTCTACAGATGCTGAGCAGACCCATGTATCTCCATAGCAAATGACAACAAGCCGCGTGTAGTTGGATTCTCCAGTCACTCCCTTTCCACCAGTCTCCTACAATTATTTAATATTCATTAGTTTCACAAGAATGAAGTACGGACTGACGGACGGAAAGACGAGATTCGGACAACGGTTTTACTTGCTTTTCTATTATTTTGCTTTTTTCTTATTTCATGAAGGCAACATACAAATTACATCTATTTTTTTTTTAACTTTCTGGAACAATAAACATTAATTAGTTGAACACTTCATTAAACCAACACATTATACAACTCTCAGCTTTACAGAGTCTCTCTGACAAAAGCAGAAAGTTTTTATACATATTTTGTCCCATGAACAAGACTTGATCAATTACACAAAAGGTCAAACGGGGCGGAACGGGGCGAGGACGACAGGACGGGGTGGGCGGGGCGAGGACAACGGGACGGGGCGGGGACGACGGGACGGGGCGGGGCAGGGAGAGGACGACGGGGCGGGGCAGGGAGAGGACGACGGGACAGGAAAGCGAGTTTTCTTTAGAATATTCATTTGTTATTATATGCTCAGGTATGAGCGTCCTATTATAATCTGGTGCAAGCAATATACTAATTACTCCCAAGTAGTCAAGTGGGCTGTCCATTCCTGGAGGTAGTGTTCAGGCTCTTATACACATTAGGACGGCTTCACACCACAGTTTATGTTGTCCGGTGTGAACAGGACAGACCCGGATCCGTTTTTTACCGCCATGTATCCGTATGGTGCTGGATTGTGCCTATTTGGCGTCCGGTTTGCTGTTTTTCCAGGAGGATCCGGTTTTGTCCGATTTTTGCATCGGACACAAAACCGGAGACTGATCATTTGTGTCTGATGCAAAAATCGGCCAAAACCGGATCCTCCTAGATCCGGAGCCCATAGGATGGGAGTCTATGGAAGTTGGATCAGACACAAAAAACAGACCGCTTCCCAGACGCCGGGTGCTGAAAAAGCGGCGGCTGCTTTTAACACCTGCAGAGCTCCACCGCTGAAATATCAGCACTGCGGCCAGCTCCCCTGCAAGCCGCTGTGCTGATATTTCAGCACTTGACAGCGGTAGGACTGAAGCCAGCAAAAAGCAGGATTGGAGGGCATATTTGCCCTCTGGTTCTGCTTGTCCGGGGCTGTCAGGTTTTGTCAGGTGTTTTGCAGAATACACCGGACACAACCTGACAGCCGAAAACTGTGGTGTGAACCTAGCCTTAGCTGTTGGGACACACAATGGTTTAGCTGATGGCCATCTCCCTAGACTCCTCCATATACATTAGAAGTCACCAAGAAAGAGCCTTGTTTTCTGTATAGGAGACTCCTCTGGCAGCGGTTTATTTACCAGGGAGTAAAGGAAGCTGTTAAAATTCCAACAAACCAATACATCAGCCCCTGCATTATCCATCAGGACAGAGTCGGGAGGCCACCATAGGGTCATTCCATATCAAGTGATCCAAACGTGAATATTTTTTTTTTACCTGACGTCTTTAGTGTTTTTTTATTTTTTTCTATATGAAGAACAACTTTAGTTAATTACACATTATAGTTTTGAATTTTTTCTTCACCGGTTAATTTTTTTACAGACTTTTAATGTTTTTATAAAGCGCAAAGTTTGGCCTGGTATGGCTTTACATTTTTCATCATATCTCGGACTAGAAGTGAGAAGAAAGAGCTGGGAGAGGCATCATTTTACTCAGATCAGTACTGGCTTTCATTTAATATGTCACAAGACTATGTTTCTTTATATTATGTTTTGGAAAAATGAAATTAAAAATTTTGATGCGCAATTGTGAAAAAAACATATGCTTTAAAATGATGAAAAAATGCCTGTGTGTTAGGCTACTTTCACATCAGCGGTTTTCGCTGATCGCAGCAGTTGCGGTGAAAAAAACCGCAACTGCCGCGATTACCACATAATGGCCGCACTTGCGGTTCACTTGCGGCAAGCCCCATACAATGTCTATGGGGCTTGCGGTAAGTGTGCGGCAGGTGCGGCAAGTGTAGTTTCGGCACTTGCGGCAGGTGCAGCTGCGAAAAAAACGCGGCATACTGCGGTCAGCCGCGGTTTTTTTTGCTGCCGCACCTGCCGCAAGTGCAAAACCGCACTTGCCGCACCTGCCGCAAGTACGCCTATACTTTGCATTGCGTTTACCGCAACCGCGCCGCAAGTGGAGCCGGTATGCGGCAATTGCGGCAGATGCGGTTTTTTCACCGCATCTGACGCAAATTTCAAAAAACGCTGATGTGAAAGAGCCCTAAAAGAACCAATATTTTTAACACCAATTTATACATGTAACAATTTTTTTTTTCTATTATATCACTAAACATGTCATTTATGAAGTGTTTAAGGAGAATAGTACTTGAAATCAATAGAAGTAACTGAAATATTTATAATTATAATTATTAATTATATTACAATTAATTATAATATTTATCATTGAAATTGTAATTGAAATCAATGGGGGCGTTTTTCTGAACGATGATCACTCAAAATAGTGCTGTGTGTTAGCGCTTAATAAGAAAAGCATTAAAGAGGACCAGTCACCTGCCATACATGGTGATCTAATTGCAGCACTGAATGCAGCATGTCTGCTGCATTCAGGAAAGGGGTCCCCCATCCCTTGACCCCCCCCTGTACCCCGAGATAATTGAATTTGAAAACTTACATACTGGAGCCGGATAGGTGGGGTCTAGTGGCTGGAGCCACTTCCCTCACAGGGCAGTTTCACGCCCCTTGTATCTTGTTTCCACAATTCTGCCACCTCCCTCATGTCACTAAATCTCTCCCTCGCTTGCTGCATGCCAAGCTAAGCGCAGGACAGGGATTGCGTATTGTGGTGCTGGCCACATTGCCCCGCCTCCTGCGGTGACATCACCGCTTATACCCGCCCTGCTCTATGTTAACCAGGGCGGCGTTTAGCTTGGCATCCAGCAAGCGAGGAAGAGAATGAGTGACATGAGGGAGGTGGCGGAGGGTGGAAAAAAGATACAGGGGGTGTGAAACTGCCCTGTGAGGGAAGTGGCTCCAGCCACTAGACCCCACCTATCCGGCTCCAGTATGTAAGTTTTCAAATTCAATTATCTCGGGTACAGGGGGGCTCAAGGGATGGGGACCCCTTGCCTGAATGCAGCAGACATGCTGCATTCAGTGCTGTAATTAGATCACCATGCATGGGAGGTGACAGGTCCTCTTTAAACTATTAACATAAATGTACTCAATCTTCAAAACACACTCAACAATATTGAAGTACACCGACTGCCTTAATGACTTTGTACAGACTATTGTTTGTTCAAGAGTGAACATGTCCAGGTATGTCAGAGGACATGAAAGCTCTGAAGCTCTGTCTTACTTCCTGACTCTGCGGTGGGCAGATACTTCACATGATTGACAGCGCTGCTGGCCTGTACAGTTCTGGGTAGAATGAGGTTTATTTTGTTTCTCTTATTTTTTATCTTATCTTCTTTCTGGCCTGAGTTATGAGGAGAAATGTAAAGGCAGGCAACACTGAAATTTGCACTTTCAAAACTTCAATTTAAAAAAAAAAAAAATCTAAAATTTTTCTCTTCACATCTTACATTCTCTGACATGTTATTATCAAATATCAAAATCTCAAAAGAATTAAAAATATAGGAGGTAAAAATCATTGGTTCACTTGACATGGAATGACCCCATACACAGACTGTCGACCACTGGTATCAGCAGCTTCGGCTGACTTTAGTCTAATCTGCCCAGCAGTAGACATGGCCACACATGGATATCCCACATAGAGGTCACGCTCAGCCGACTTGCCAGTGTGTGCAGTGAGCATAGTCTCCCTCACCGTCCCCCAGCATCCAGCGCATGTGCAGATGGAGCAGATGCCAATACACCTTTGTCCTGCAAGTGACTAGCACACCGTATGCCATGGAGGGCTGCAGGATGTCACTGTGACCAGGATTACAGCCTACACAATGCGACTGTCCACAGAAACGGCCCTGTCCAAATGACATCTCAGGGCAATCATCTTGTTGCACAATCCTGATTATTTTGCTTTTTACTTTTTCTGAAATTCTTAAAATAAATAAATAAAATAACAGTGGCAGTGTACAAATGCAAATATTGGGTTCACTGTGTATTTATGCCACATAATCCAGAGGGAAACTGTTAGGCTATGTGCCCATTGTGTGGTTGTGCTGCATTTCTGCAGCACCCACAGCTTTAACATTAAAGTCTGTGATTTACAGAAAGCTGGGCCCACACGTGCGTTTTTGAGCTTTGTTTTTGCTGCAGAAATCGCCTGCGTTTTTAAAAGTCCCCGTCAATTAACAAGCCCGATTTTAGGCTGTGTTTTCCCCATTCACTGCATTATAAATCTCCCAAAAATGCATCATAAATAGATTGGTATTTACACAGTTCATTTGTGCTGCTTTTGTTTTACACAGCTGTGTTTGTAGAGCTGACAAATGCAGCACAAAAAAAATACGTCCAGTGTGTACAGAGCCTTAGCCTCCGGAGATCTGGAGCCACATGGTTCAGTCTCACCAGGCAGAGTTTGTCATCAAGTATTATATAGTAGATTATTGCTGAACAGACAGACCACAAGAGCATTACTCAGCATGTGACCAGTAATGTGTCATTATTCTACTCAGTAACATATTGACCCATAGAGATATCAAATAAAAGACACAGTAATCTTCTGCTCCTCAGCTCTCTGCAACTTTACTACACTGTCACCTTCAGTTGCCGTCATATAATGTGCTGGCTCTATATGTAGACTGATGAACTATGTCTCATGGTTACCTCTTTGTATTTATCCACAAAACGTCCAAATTTTTCAATCATTTCCGCCACAAAGATGACGTCCATCTTGTCAGAGAAGTTGGCCGCCTCCACAGTGTAAGCCAGAAGTTGCTTTGCAGTTGCCACAGCATTTGTCAGGTTAAGAGGCATCTAAAAACGAGCAAACGTTATACAGAAAGCTACAATAAAGACAATACAAGCAAACAAAAAACACAAGCTGAAGAGTTAAACGGATTGTCCTATCCTACATCTGCAGGAGCACGCTACTCCTCTGCCTCACAGGCTTCCTGCTTACCAGGGAGCGGTAACCTCACTAGTAGTAAGAATACTGCAGTGCTGGATGATAGAAGCTGGCCGGATCCAACAATATGGCTAACTTCACGGCATCGCTTCCAAGTTGTATATCAAACAGTTTCCAAGAGCTGCGCTAATCTCACCTGTTCCGTCAAGCCTACAACCTGCCATGAGGCCCAGGAGACCGCCCCATACCTGACATTCCCCCATCCTACTGTATCCTAACCCGCTAGTGATGAGCGAGTATGCTCTGTGCGACTCTGTACTCGCACGAGTATCTCGGTACTCGGAGTGCTCGGCGAGCACCGAGTACTGCCGAGATGCCCGGACTGCTCGGTAATAAATAGCGATCTGAGACACATACACTGCTCCCTTCAGTGCACACAGTGAGCTGGAGCCTCACAGAGAGCAGATTCATTCTTAGGATACCTCTGGGGGCACAGCAAGGTGTTGTATGTTGCAGCGATGTCAAAAAGCCCACCCTCTCGCCCTTTCCCAGAAACACTCGTTTTATAACCGGAAGTCTGTGGGCGGAGCCTGTCACTCATTGACTTACATTGGGCTCGGTGCTCGGCCGAGTACACGAGTATCTTGAGATGCTCGGCCAGAGCACCGAGCACCCGAGCATTTTAGTGCTCGCTCATCACTATAACCCGCCCCTCATAGACTGTGAGCCCTCGTGGACAGGGTCCCTGCCCCTCCTGTACGGGTACGTCCTGATCGCCTAGATTTAGTGTACTTGTTCTGGTCTCCCTTATCCTCATGTAAAGCGCCATGGAACCTAATGGCGCTATATAAATAAATAATAATAATAATAATCACCTTGAAACTGTCCATCTCTGATAGACCGCCAGTAACCTTGACAATGAGCAGTAATCTAATAATCTAAACAATTAAAAATCTCATCATTCCTAACAAATCACAGGATATTTAATAAAAAGCAAATTGCAAAGTTGACTGTTTTTACAAGCACTCTGCAATTTCTCCCATTTAAAGGGAATCTGTCGGGTCAAAAATCCATTTGTAACTGCTATCATTTTCTAATTCCTCTGGTGAAGCTCTTTCTATTGATATATTTCTTTTATTTATACTCACCCCCTATCCTATGTAAACTGCTAAACAGAGATATATTCCATCTATCAATTACAGTGAGTGATCGCTTACTTCTCTGCTGCCCACTACACAAGGATTAATATTCATGTACTGATATCACTACACTGCCCTCCTCTGTAAGGCCTGGCGTTTTTGTCTGGATCCGGCGGATCCGGACAAAAAAAGCATCTGACACATGTGCCGCACTTGCAATACACTTGCGGCAAGCCTCATGCATTGTCTATGGGGCGTCCGGCATAGCCGCGGCTCTGGCACTTGCAGGCGCAAAAAAAACCGCGGTCGGCAGCGTTCTTTTTTGCGGCCGCAACTGCCGGAATTGCGGCTATACCGCACTTGCTGCAAGCCCATAGATAATACATGGGACTTGCCACAAGTGTGTCGCAAGTGCAGCCGTTAGGCGGCAGATGCTGTAAATCTGCAGGATATGCCGCAATTTGTAAGAACACTAGTGTGAAAGGGGCCTAAGGTCACAACCAAAGCAGTGAAAATCACTCACATAGGGAAGGGGGGAGGGTGTATCCTTCCATCTCTGCTCTCCTTGTGTATATGCAGCAAAACAAATGTTCAAATAAACATACAGAATCTATCAGACAGCAAGGCTTTTGCTCAGAGTAACAAACGGAGGAGACTGCCTTACCTAGATGAGCCATACGTGCCTGCTATCTAGCCCTCCCTATCAGAAGCACCATGCAGGAAAGCAAAACTAGCAGTGAGACAGAGCACAGGGAGGAAATGCCAGCCTGGGAAGGAGTGAATAATAAATGAACATTTACATACTGCAGACTACTCAGCAGTAAAATTAATGAACTGGACTAGTGAAGCAGCTGCCTGCTGGGTGTGAAGGTGCTTATAGCAAGAGAACTACAAAGGGCACAGTAATGATTTTTACATATTCTGAAAGGGCTGACCAGGCACAGTTCCAGAGTACTATTCGTATCATACTGAAAAATGACCTGACAAAGCCCCTTAAGAAGTTGTATCCAGGGCTGTGGAGTCGGTAAGCCAAACCTCTCACTCAGACTCCTCAATTTCTCTGACTCTGACCCCACTACTTCAACTCCCTCATACATGGCTCATGTTTAAGTGATAAATTTATTGTGGTACAATGTGAACATCAGGCTTTAATCATTATTATGATACAACAATCAAGACATTTAGATCATTCACAATAGTATTTAGCACATTCTGCATTAAACTACTGTGCCCAATTTATTATATATTATTAAAATATTGTTTCTGTCCCTCTATCACTGAATTGACAATGACCATGTGATCCATTGATGCCACAAGATCACAGCAGCTGGTGAGGAGACATTTTTAGGTTTAATTTGGTCCTTTTGTTCCCAATCAGTATTTTTTTTTTTTTAGTTTTTAATATTCATTGACACAAATCAATGAATAAAGAACAAAAACACAAAATAAATACAACCCCTTCCTCTCCTACAACACGTTTTTGTGTTTCCCACTGATGGTCTCTCATAGTTTGAGACATCAGTGGTAAGAGGACAGGGCCACACACAGGCAATGTTAGACGTGATTGTTTACATGTGTTATGAGTAAGATTTCAGAGATCACTTTTTTCAGAATGACTATGTCAGGGTTAGACGCTCACAGTGTAATTTTTCACTTTCTGGGGGCAGTTTTTTAGCCATGTAATAGGTACCTGGTTGAACATGTAGAGCACTCGGGTGACGTCGTTGGCATACTGGCATCTGGAGTAGTCGTCTTCTGCCCAGAAGCCGCCGCGGTCACATCGTCGCCAAGCTCTGATGTCATCTTGCTGATTGCCAGGATAGATGCCACCCTCCAGCGGAATAGCGGGTGCACAGGAGATACGCCGTGATCCCGGCCAATGTCCTTGGCCACCTAAAATGTTATACAATGACAGACCACCATTACTGGGCTGCGTGGATTAAAAAGCAACAACACAATTATACGTAAACTACAGATCAATTTTCCAGATAATACAAAGGCTAAAAATACAATCCCTATCATGTAACACGTCGCCATTCAGTGTGATGAATGACACCGGGGATGTGCTCACACACATTATATCA